>CP136054.1:256507775-257107775 GCA_032464435.1 Aegilops umbellulata | reverse complement strand
ATCGACTCCTCGTTACCGCTGAAGCAACACTTAGTGCATCCATGCTTTTTTTTCAGGTTATCTTTTTGTCAGCATGACGTTCTCGTCTAAGCACGTGATTTCTTTACTTTGAATGGGTCTTTAATTTTCCAAACTTACTTATGGTGAAAAGGTTGTCCATCATTGGTGAGGTACAAAAACATGGATTTGACTGTAAAGGCATTGGAATGAGTCAACTTCCAATGGAATGTGTCTGGTTCATGCGAGAGGTTGACCACAGTAAGCATTTCAATAAGATTTAGCCAGTATGTCCATTTGTCCTGAACCGGTTGTCTTCAGAAGGAAACATTTAAGGGGTTTTTAGATTTCTGCCCTTAACTCAAACCCACTACTCAGAATTACCCCTAATTTTGAAGTGTGCTCAAATGTGCCCCTTAGCCATTAGTTCCCCATATAGGAATGCGTGTCGTTTTTGTCTCGTCAAAGGGCTTTGACCGTTGATACATCTCCAACGTATCTATAATTTTTTTATTGTTCCATGCTATTATATTATCAACCTTGGATGTTTTATATGTATTATTATGCTATTTTATATTATTTTTTGGACTAACTTATAAACCTAGTGCCCAGTGCTAGATGCTATTTTTTCCTTGTTTTTGTCTTTACAGAAAATCAATACCAAATGGAGTCCAAATGGAACAAAACTTTTTGACAATTTTTCTTGGACCCCAAGACACCTTGGAAGCTTCGGCAAGAGGCGAGAAGAGTCACGAGGTGGCCGCAAGCTCGGAGGGTGCGCCCAATGGGGGGCGCCCCCAAGCTTGTGGGCCCCCTGTGGCACTTCCAACCCTAATTTTTCTTCTATAAATACCCAAATATTCCCCGTAGACCAGAGGGCACACCAAAAATACTTTTCCGCCGCCGAAAGCTTATGTCCTCGTGAGATCCCATCTGGGGACCTTTTTCGGTATTCCGCCGGAGGGGGATTCGACCACGAAGGGCTTCTACATCAACCTTATTGCCCTTCCGATGATGTGTGAGTAGTTTACCACAGATCTATGGGTCCATAGCTATTATATTCACTTTTTAGTTTACCACAATCATCCTTGCTGGACACACCTTTTGAGAGGGACACACATAAATCGTGAATTTATTAGAATACTCTTTGAGCTTCACTTATATCTTTTGAGCTCGGTAGTTGTTCTAGTGCTTCACTTATATCTTTTAGAGCACGGTGGTGGCTATATTTTAAAGAAATTGATGAACTCTAATGCTTCACTTATATTATTTTGAGAGTCTTACAAATAGTATGATAATTTTCTTGGGTTGTGAATTTAGTCCTAATATGATGGATATTCAAGAGGAATATAATAAAAACTTTCATGAAGATCATTGAACATATGAGAAGTTTGATTCCTTGCATTTGTTTTGAGATATAAAGATGGTAATATTAGAGTCATGCTAGTAGGAAATTGTGGTTTAGTAATAATATTTCTGTTAAGGTTTGTGATTCCCGAAGCATGCACGTATGGTTTCTCGTTATACTATGAAATTGGAGCACAATTTATCCTTGATTGTCTTTCTTTGCATGAAGGTTGGGGCCGCGTGATGGTTAACTCCTACCAACCTCCCCCTAGGAGCATGTGTAGTATTAGTTTGCTTCGAGGGCTAATTTGCAATAAATATGTGAGTTCTTTATGACTAATGTTGAGTCCATGGATTATACGCACTCTTACCTTTCCGCATTTTGCTAGCCTCTTTGGTGTCGTGCATTGCCCTTCTCACCTTGAGTTGTGGTGCAAACTTTGCTGGTGCATCCAAATCCCGTGATATGATACGCTCTATCACACATAAGACACCTTATATCTTCCTCAAAACAGCCACCATACCTACCTATTATGGCATTTCCATAGCCATTCCAAGATATACTGCCATGCAACTTCCATTGTTCCATTTTATTATGAAACATATCATCATTGTCATATTGCTTTGCATGATCATATAGTTGACATAGTATTTGTGGCTCGGCCGCCGTTCATATTTTTTATACTTGTCATGCTAGATCATTGCATATCCTGGTACACCACCAGAGGCATTCATATAGAGTCATATTTTTGTTCTAGTATCGAGTTGTAATTCTTGATGTGTAAGTAAATATAAGTGTGGTGATTATAATTTTTAGAGCATTGTCCCATGTGAGGAAAGGATGATGGGGACTATGATTCCCCCACAAGTCGGGATGAGACTCCGGATTAAAAAATAAAGAGGCCAAATGAGCCCAAAAAAATGAGGTCGGAGTGCCCAACAAAAAAAAAGAATAATAATAATAATAAAAATGAGAGAAAAAGAGAGAAGGGACAATGTTACTATCATCTTCCACACTTATGCTTCAAAGTAGCACCATGTTCTTCATGATAGAGAGTCTCCTATTTTGTCACTTTGATATATTACTAGTGGGAATTTTTCATTATAGAACTTGGCTTGTATATTCCAATGATGGGCTTCCTGAAATGCCCGAGGTCTTCACGAGCAAGCAAGTTGGATAAATACCCACTTAGTTTTCTTTTGAGATTTCATACACTTATAGCTCTAGTGCATTCATTGCATGGCAATCCCTACTCCTTGCATTGATATCAATTGATGAGCATCTCCATAGCCCATTGATTAGCCTCGTCAATGTGAGGCTTTCTTCTTTTTTGTCTTCTCCACACAACCTCCAACATTATTCTATTCCACCCAGAGTGCTATATCCATGGATCACACTCATGTATTGCGTGATAGTTGAAAGAGCTAAAGTGCGTTAAAAAGTATGAACCAATTGCTTGGCTGACACCCGGGTTGTGCATGATAAATACTTTGTGTTAAGAAGATGGAGCATGACAAGACTACATGATTTTGTAGGGATAACTTTCTTTAGCCATGATATTTTGAAAAGACATGATTACTTTATAGTATGCTTGAAGTATTATTATTTTAATGTCAATATTAAACTTTTGTTTTGAATCTTATGGATTTAAATATTCATGCCACATAAAGAAAGATTACATGATAAACATGTTAGATAGCATTCCACATTAAAAATTCTATTTTTATCATTTACCTACTCGAGGACGAGCAAGAATTAAGCTTGGGGATGCTTGATACGTCTTCAACGTATCTATAATTTTTTATTGTTCCATGCAATTATATTATCAACCTCGGATGTTTTATATGCATTATTATGCTATTTTATACTCCCCCCGTCCCAAAATAACTGTCTCAAGCTGAGTACAACTTTGTATTAAAGTTTGTACAAAGTTAAGACACTTATTTTAGGATGGAGGGAGTATAATTTTTTGGGACTAACTTATTAACCTAGTTCCCAATGCCAGTTGTTGTTTTTTCCTTGTTTTTGTCTTTATAATAAATCAATACCAAACGGAGTCCAAACGGAACGAAACTTTTTGACAATTTTTCTTGGACCACAAGACACCCTGGAAGCTTCGGGAGGAGGCCAGAAGAGCCACAAGGTGGCCACAAGCTTGGAGGGCGCGTCCCAAGCTTATGGGCCCCCATGGCACTTCCAACCCTAATTTTTCTTCTATAAATACCAAAACATTCCCGTAGACCAAAGGGCACACCAAAAATACTTTTCCGCAGCCGCAAGCTTCTGTCCTCGGGAGATCCCATATGGGGACCTTTTCCGGTACTCCGTCGTAGGGGGATTCGATCATGGAGGGCTTCTACTTCAACCTTGCTGCCCTTCCGATGATGTGTGAGTAGTTTACCACAGACGTACGGGTCCATAGCTAGTAGCTAGATGGCTTCTTCTCTCTCTTTGATCTTCAGTACAATGTTCTCCTCGGCGTTCTTGGACATTTATTCGATGTAATCTTCTTTTACGGTGCGTTTGTTGAGATCCGTTGAATTGTGGGTTTATGATCATATTATCTATGAATATTATTTGAGTCTTCTCTGAACTCTTTTATGCATATTTTATATAGCTTTGTATTTCTCTCCGATCTATTGATTTGGTTTGACCAACTAGATTGATTTTTCTTGCAATGGAAGAGGTGCTTTGTAACGGGTTCAATCTTGCGGTGCTCAATCCCAGCAAGAGAAAGGGACGTGACACATATTTGTATTGTTTTCCTTAAGGATAAAAAGTTGGTGTTTGTTCATATTGATTAGATCTATCCCTCTACATCATGTCATCTTGCTTAAGGCATTACTCCAATCTTCTTAACTTAATACACTAGATGCATGTTGGATAGCGGTCGATGTGTGGAGTAATAGTAGTAGATGCAGGCAGGAGTCGGTCTCGGACGTGATGCCTATATACATGATCATTGCCTTGTATATCATCATAACTATGCGCTTTTCTATCAATTGCTCAACAGTAATTTGTTTACCCACCGTATGCTTACTTTCAAGAGACAAGCCTCTAGTGAAAACTATCGCCCCCGGGTCTATCTTTTATCATATTATTTTTAGATCTACAAAATCAAAAACACAAAAAATACCTTGATGCAATTTATTTACTTTTATTTTATTTTTCACTTTTACTTATCTTTTATATCTATCACTATCAGATCTCACCCTTGCAAGTAACCGTGAAGGGATTGACAAGCCCTTTATCGCGTTGGGTGCAAGTATTTGTTTGTTTGTGTAGGTGCAATTATTGGAGACTTGTGTGTTCCTCCTACTGGATTGATACCTTGGTTCTCAACCGAGGGAAATACTTATCTCTACTTTGTTACATCACCCTTTCCTCTTCAAGGGGAAAACCAACGCAAGCTCAAGAAGTAGCAACCGTCCACTAGACATTTTCTGGAAATTGTTGCCGTTGCCTCCTTATGTCATTAACATGTGTGACCCACTCTTAAAAAAGAAAAAGAAAAAACTCTTTCTCACAACCCCCTCTCACACTTACAGGTTTTTTGAGAACTGATGACAGTGAGGTTCCCTCACTGCCTTTTATATTAATAAGTTAAGAGTTAGGGGGGTTAGAGTGTCCAGATAGTTACAATTTACATTGGAAGGGTGGAGAGTGACTAAGAAGCTAAAAACAAAGAATTTATAGAGAGCTAGCTAGGGATAAAATGTAAGGGCCATGCTCCTGCTTCGATCTATGAGCTAGCATGGCAAAGTCCAGCTTGAATATGTTCTTCCAAGAATCAAACGCGGGTTGGATCCCTCTGAAGTGCTTGTCATTTCTCTCTTCCCATATCCCCCAAGCTACCACCGCAAAGACTTCCACGAACATTGGCCGAGCTCATCTGACTTTGGCATCATGCAACATTCTCAACCTGCATATCACTTGGCCATTGGATTCCAAGGGCATCCCATCATCTCTGACTGAAAGGGCAGGTAAAGAAGAGGTGCACGATGTCTTCCTCCGGAGGGTTGTGACAAAGTAGACAAGTGTAGTCATCATTTTGGATTTTGTAATGTCTTCTCTTGAGCATGTTCCTAGTATTCAATCTATCAGCCATTAGCAGCCACATGAACACTTTCCACTGCATGGTACATTTAGTTTTCCATATCCAACCGAAGGCATCATCAACCTGCACATGGCTGAAGCAATGAGCATAATATTGTGTAGATCGAAAGTCCTTCCTGCCCCATCCACAAGACCAAGTGTCCTTGCCCGTATTGAGGGAAATATCCAAAGTTTTGGACTGCAACCCAGCCACCTCTTGTCGCGCCTCCGGCGAGAGAGGAAGGTGGAACACCTCATGTAGTCGTTCAGAGGATAACAACTGACGCACCGAGGTGTCCAGCTCCCTGGCAAACGAGAAGGCTCTCAGGAATCTGTCTTAAATTTTTTCACTTTTCCACTTGTCCTTCCAGAAGAGGATCGTGTCCCCCGCTGCCACATCCGCCCTTGTGACTCCTCTGTAGATATCCGAGGGCTGCATGAGATCCCTCCACCAAAATGATCCACAAGGCTCCATTGCATGAGGTATTTTGCCTGCATAATAAGCATCCTAGATCAAGTTTACCCAGGGAACATCGAGCTTGTTGTAGAATTTGTGGAGCTATTTCAGCAGTAGCCCTTGGTTTTGGACTTTGAGGTCGGTGACTCCCAGCCCCCCTTTGTTCTTAGGTCTGCACACCATCCCCCAAGCCGCCAGCGAGCTGCCTTTGTACCCATCATATGATTTCCTCACCCAAAGACAAGACCTGCGCAGTTTATCAAGATGGTCGAACCCAACTGAACATCCCTATGTCACTTACGAGTGACCCCCCTCATCCATATAAAATAAGCGAATCTCTTTCTGTGTCATACCTCCGTTTCTTTCAATTACATGTGGGGACAAACTAGAGAAAAGAGAAAAGGAAAAGAAAACTCTCTTTGTCCATCTCACCTCTCTCTCTCTCTCTCTCTCTCTCTCTCTCTCTCTCTCTACCTCACCATGAAAACTCTCTCAAATCCGGCGAGAGTGGGGAACGTGCGCTACCTCCGCTGCTAGCTTCTCCTAACACTATACTGAGCCTATAGACCTACCTCCACCATCCTTGTTCACTTTTCCGCCCTTTAGCCCTCTCCCGCAACAACTAGAGAGCACCACGGTGCCATCGTCTGTCAGGCACATGGCCGGCGACAACCCCAAGCATCGCCACCTCTCCAGGAAGCTCTTACGAGATGCACTCGTCCCAACATCCTACTAATTCGACAAGAGACGTCTAGTACAAAGCGCCACGACGCATCTTCCATGCCTTCGGCCTTGGACTATGCCTTCGATTCGACTCCGTCGAAGCACGCCGGTTGATTCCTATCACGCCCCGAGCATCCTGATGTATCGCAGAAGACATGCGCGTCCTTGGTAGCAATCCCCAAGACCTCTGGTTGTCTACCTCATGTGCTCCGCACCCTGCCATGACCGCCATGGTTAAAGTCCTAGCTTTGATATTCCTCGAGCACCAACGGCATTTCCATCGTGCTCCTAGTGAGCTCTTCAATTTCACACACCTTGTTACTTTGTCCCTCCCTCTCGCATGGCACACCCCCACTCGTGTCGCCCTGAGCCACCTCAGGAATGGCCGCCATCCTTAGACGCGAGTGAGTCGGGGCTATCGCCCGGTTCCCTCAGTCAGCATCCCTGCGGCCTCCCGGCATGCCTCCGCCGCAGGATTTGGTCGATAAATAAGAGTGTCGAACCAAACAAGGAGCTAAAGGTAGAACAAATATTCCCTCAAGTTCTATCGACCACCGATACAACTCTACGCACACTTGACGTTTGCTTTACCGAAAACAAGTATAAAACTATTTTGTAGGTGTGATGCTAGAACTACTTTGCAAGAATAAAACTAGAAGTACTTTGCAAGATAATAAAAGTTAGGTGTTTAGTAAAAGGGTTTGTGTCAACAAGAAAGTTATTTGTCCCTAGGCAATCGATAACAAGTACCGGTGATCATTCTTGTAATTTTATATGAGGGAGAGGCATGAGCTAACATACTTTCTCTACTTGGATCATATGCACTTATGATTGGAACTCTAGCAAGCATCCGCAACTACTAAAGATCATAAGGTCGTGAAACCCAACCATAGCATTAAGTATCAAGTCCTCTTTACTCCCATACGCCATAACCCACCTATCCGCGTTTGGACTGTTGTCATCCCCCGCAACACTGACAATAAGCAAACCATGAACATATTGCAACACCCTACATCAGGGGCCCCTCACGTTTGCGCGAGACGGAGGGCACCGTAGGACAGCACCAAAAATAAAACATACAATCATACCAACCAAGATCACGGTTAACCCACAGGACAAAACGGATCTACTCAAACATCATAGGATAACCACATATCATTGGGAAATAATATACGGAGTTAAACACCATGTTTAAGTAGTGATTAGAGTGGGGGGAAGAGGGGTTACACCGCTGCATAGAGGGGGAGAAAGTTGGTGTTGACGGTAGCAAGGTTGTTGATGTAGATTGACGTCATGATCCTAGCCCCGACGGCACTCCGGCGCCACCGGGAGAGAGGGGGAGAGAGCCCCCTCCTTCTTCTTCTTCCTTGGCCTCCCCCCTAGATGGGAGGAGGGTTCCCCCTCTGGTCCATGGCCTCCATGGTGGCGGAGGGGCGGGAGCCCCTCCGATATTGGATCTCCCTCTCTGTTCTCTTCTGTTTCGTGTTCCCCTAATCTGGCCGAAAACCGTTTCTCATATTCTAGGAGATTCGTAACTCCGAATGAGCTGAGATTTTAACACGATTTTTTTCCGGATATAAGCTTCCTTGCGCCCGAAGTAGAGCTCCAACTGACGCACGATGAGGGCACAACCCACCACCACACTCCAGGGGCCTCTAGTGTGCCCTGGTGTCTTGTGGACTGTGTGGGCCTCCATTTGCGGTGATTCCAACTCCCAAAAATCAGATATATTCCAAAATAATTCTCCTTGAAATTTTATTGCATTTGGACTTCGTTTGATATGGATACTCTGCAATACAAACAACATGCAGAAAACAGGAACTGGCACTGGATCAATAGGTTAGTCCAATAAATCATATAAAAAGTTGCCAAAAGTATGTAAAACTTGTATAATATTGGCATGGAATAATCAAAAATTATAGATACGACAGAGACGTATCAGCATCCCGAAGCTTAATTCCTGCTCGTCCTTGAGCAGGTAAATGATAAAAAAGATAATTTCTGATGTGGAATGCTACCTAGCATAAACTTGATCATATATCTAATCATGGCATGAATATTAAGACATAAGTAATTCAAAGCAATAGTCTATAATTTGACATAAAGACATCAATACTCAGACATTACAACAAACAATCATGTCTTTCAAAATATCAACGCTAAAGAAAGTTATCCCTACAAAATCATATAGTCTTGTCATGCTCTGTCTTCTTAAAACAAAGTATTTATCATGCACAACCCCGATGACAAGCCGAGCAATTGGTTCATACTTTTTAACGTGCTTCAGCTTTTTCAACTCTCACGCAATACATGAGCGCAAGCCATGGATATAGCACTACGGGTGTAATAGAGTATGATGATGGGGGTAAACATAAAGAAGACAAAAAAGTAAGAAAGTCTCACATCAACATGGCTAACAACCGGGCTATGGAGATGCCCATCAATTGATATCAACGTGAGGAGAAGGGATTGCCATGCAACGAATGCACTAAGAGCTATAAGTGTATGAAAGCTCAATATGAAACTAACTGGGTGTGCATCTAATCCTATAATGAAAAATTCCCATTAGTATATGAAAGTGACAAAATAGGAGACTCTCCATATGAAAAACATGGTGCTACTTTGAAGCACAAGTGTGGTAAAGGATACTAACAATGCTCCTTCTCTCTTTGTTTTTTTCTTTATTTCTTTATTTTCTTTCTTTTTTTTCTTTTTTTGTCTCATTGTCCGGAGTCTCATCCCGACTTGTGGGGGAATCATAGTCTCCATCATCCTTTCCTCACTGGGGCACTACTCTAAAAATGAATAATGATGATCATCACACTTCTATTTACTTATAACTCAAAAGAAATAAAAATTACAACTCGATACCTATGACAAAGTATGACTCTATATGAATGCCTCTAGCAATGTACTAGGATGTGCAATGATCTAGCGTAACATGTATGAAAAATAATGAATGGTGGCTGAGCCACAACTACTATGTCAGCTATATGATCATGCAAAGCAATATAACAATGAATGCTCAAGTCATCAAACGGAAGCGGTGGAAGTTGCATGGCAATATATCTCGGAATGGTCATGGAAAAGCCATAATAGGTAGGTATGGTGGCTGTTTTTAGGAAGATATAATAAGGCTTATGTGTGATAGAGCGTATCATATCACGGGGTTTGGATGCACCGACGAAGTTTGCACCAACTCTCGAGATGAGAAAGGGCAATGCACGGTACCATAGAGGCTAGCAAATTGCGAAAAGGTAAGAGTGTGTATAATCCATGGACTCACATTAGTCATAAAGAACTCATATACTTATTGCAAAAGTTTATTAGCCCTTGAAGCAAAGTACTACTATGCATGCCCCTAGGGGGATAGATTGGTAGTAAAAGACCATCGCTCGTCCCCTACCGCCACTCATAAGGAGGATAATCAATAATAAATCATGCTCCAACTTTCATAGCATAACGAGATACTATACGTGCATGCTTCGGGAATCACAAACCTTAACACCAATATTCTTACTAACCACAACCGTCTACTAGTACCTCCCACATATTATCATCTCTATATCGCAAAACTATTGCAAGGAATCAAACATATCATATTCAATGATCTACAAGTTTTATGTAGGATTTTATGACTAACCATGTGAATGACCAGTTCCTGTCATCTCTCTAAATAGATATAAGTGAAGCAAGAGAGTTTAATTCTTTCTACAAAAGATATGCCCACGCTCTAACAAATATAAGTGAAGCAAAAGAGCATTCTACAAATGGCGGTTTTCTATGTAAAGAGAAACAGGCAATCCAAACTTCAAATGATATAAGTGAAGCACATGAAGCATTCTATAACGCCATACTCAAAAGATATAAGTGAAGTGCAAAGAGCATTATATAAATCAACCAAGGACTATCTCATACCAGCATGGTGCATAAAAGAAAAATGAAAACTAAATGCAAAAGACGCTCCAAGATTTGCACATATCACATGAATGAAACGAATCCGAAAACATACCGATACTTGTTGAAGAAAGAGGGGATGCCTTCCGGGGCATCCCCAAGCTTACACGCTTGAGTCTCCTTAAATATTTACTTGGGGTTACTTGGGCATACCCAAGCTTGAGCTCTTGCCTCTCTTCCTTCTTCTCACATCGAGACCTTCTCGATCATCGAACACTTCATCCACACAAAACTTCAACAGAAAACTCGGTAAGATCCGTTAGTATAATAAAGAAAATCACTACTCTAAGTACTGTTGCAAACCAATTCATATTTTGTTTTTGCATGGTAGATACTGTAACATAAATTTTCCATGGCTTATACCACCAATAAAAATCGATAGTTTCATCAAAACAAGCAAAACGATGCATCAAAAACAGAATATGTCTTAAACAGGATAGTCTGTAGCAATCTGAACATCTACCATACTTCTGGTACTCCAAAATTTCTGAAAAAATTAGGAAAAATAAACATTTTGTATAGGAAGACAATGAAAAAGGTTTCAGAACAATTTGATGTTCCAGTAAAAAAATGTAAAATCGCGCACTACAGCCAAAGTTTCTGTTTTGCACCGCACAAACCAACAAGCAATCTAAACATCCTAAAGGCAAATCTTGGCACATTATTTTTATAATACAATGGAGTTGTACAAGGGGATAATTATTTTTGTTGAAAAGTTTCTGTAATTCAAGATTCACAAAGTTTCCATGGGCATGAACAAAGTTCAAGGCATGCTCCCGCTTCCACGGTGCTCGTCCTTCTCACTTTCACTTTTCTTTTTGTGAAGTTTTAAGTTCCCCTCTATATTTTTTTGTTTTTAAACTATATAAAAGCACTCAACATAAATAAATGACTCTCTAAAACTTCCGGGTTGTCTCCCTGGCAGCACTTTCTTTAAATCCATTAAGCTAGGCATAAAGTGCTCAAGTAATGGATCCACCCGGATCCCGAGGTATATCAAAGCCAATTTGAATCAACAATGATTTGGAATTTAGTAGTGAGCACATGGCAACATATATCAAGCAATGACGAATTCTAACTCTCTTCCTATGCATCGGCATGCCATACAAGAACAATTCATGCACATCAAGTAAAGGCCAATACATAGCATAAGCAGTTTCTTGCAATTTTACCGTGTTGGAAACATAGAGAGGTGGATATATAGTTCCTCTCTCATAATAATTGCAAGTATGAGCAGCAATAACATGCATATTATATTCATCAAAATCATCATGTGCAACGGTAAAAGGCAACCCATTAATATAATCCTAAACAAGAGCAAACTTCTCCGATATAGTGTAGTTGGGAGAATTCAAAAAGATAATAGGACTATCATGTGTGGGTGCAATAGAAGCAATTTCATTCTTAATAGCAAGTCCATCTCCATAAGCATAAATTAAATTGGCATCATGGCCACAAGCATAGCAAGCATCAATTTCATCAAAAAGGGATATTTCAAATGAATCAATTGGATCATAACAATTACCGTAACATTCATCCTTCAGTAAGAACGAAGGGAAATTAAATAATGTATGAGTTGGAGGGTTACTATCATTATAAGGTGGTCACGGGTAGCTAGTCCGTTCTTCCTCCTTTTGTTCTTCGCTCTCCTCATCATCTTTTTCATCCAATGAGCTCACAGTTTCATCAATTTCTTCTTCCATAGACTCCTGCAAAATATTAATCTCTTCTTGGACAGTGGGGACTTTCTCAAAAAATTCATCAATATCAGAATTATATTTATAATTATCATAGCAATATTTAAGGATGGAAATTTTTTCAGGTCTATAAAGTGAATCATCAAAATCTTCAAACTTTTCAAACAAAGATTCAATTTCATAAGCACCCTTAAAAGCAACAAATTCTTCTACTCGTTCCACATCATAGTAATCATACATTCCTCTAGCATAAGAAGCCAAGGTTTCATTATCATTAAATTCACATGAAAAGGGAAGATGTGGAGCGTTCATCCTAGAGCAGCAAGTATAATCATATCTCTCAAATAAATTCCAAGCATACCAATGCAACATATGACGTTGATCCCATAAAAGTTTCCCTTTTTGAGTCAAGCGATAATCCCTAAAGTATTCAGGTTGATCCAATGTTACTCCCATTATCATGTTGGATGGGGTTTTCTCAGGATTATCAAAGTAGTGCATAATATTTTTCACATAACGAGCATCGAGGGTTTTAGGAGGTTTGCCGTCTCCATGAGTAGCAGGTACACCTATTTTTTTTGGTATTTCATGTTCCATATCCATAACTAAAGATAGATAACAACTTAGAACAGGAAATAAAAACTACTTAGTGATTAAGCAAACAAGCACACACGAGAATATTCACCCCACGCTATTGCTCCCCGGCAACGGCGCCAGAACAAGGTCTTGATAACCCACAAGTATAGGGGATCGTTTGTAGCCTTCTTCGATAAATAAGAGTGTCGAACCCAATGAGGAGCTAAAGGTAGAAGAAATATCCCTTCAACTTCTATCGACCATCGATACAACTCAACACACACTTGACGTTTGCTTTACCGAAAACAAGTATAACTATTTTGTAGGTGTGATTCTAGAACTACTTTGCAAGAATAAAACTAGAAGTACTTTGCAAGGTAATAAAAGTTAGGTGTTTAGTAAAAGGGTTTGTGTCAACAAGAAAGTTATTTGTCCCTAGGCAATCGATAACAAGTACCGGTAATCATTCTTGTAATTTTATATGAGGGAGAGGCATGAGCTAACATACTTTCTCTACTTAGATCATATGCACTTATGATTGGAACTCTAGCAAGCATCCACAATTACTAAAGATCATTAAGGTCGTGAAACCCAACCATTGCATTAAGTATCAAGTCATCTTTACTCCCATACGCCATAACCCACCTATCCGTGTTTGGGCTGATGTCATCCCCCGCAACACTGACAATAAGCCAACCATGAACATATTGCAACACCCTACAGCGGGGGCCCCTCACGTTTGCGCGAGACGGAGGGCACCGTAGGACAACACCAAAAATAAAATATACAATCATACAAACCAAGATCACGATTAACCCATAGGACAAAATGGATCTACTCAAACATCATAGGATAACCACATATCATTGGGGAATAATATACGGAGTTGAGCACCATGTTCAAGTAGAGATTATAGCGGGGTAAGAGGTGTTACACCACTGCATAGAGGGGGGGAAAGTTGGTGTTGATGGTAGCAAGGTTGTTAATGTATATTGCCGTCACGATCCTAGCCCCGGTGGTACTCCGGCGCCACCGGAAGAGAGGGGGGAGCCCCCTCCTCCTCCTCCTCCTCCTCCTCCTTCTTCTTCGTTGGCCTCCCCCTAGATGGGAGGAGGGTTCCCCCTCTGGTCCATGGCCTCCATGGCCGCGGAGGGGCGAGAGCCCCTCCGAGATTGGATCTCCCTCTATGTTCTCTTCTGTTTCGCGTTCCCCTGATCCGGCCGAAAACCGTTTCTTATATTCCGGGAGATCGGTAACTCCGATTGCGCTGAGATTTTAACACGATTTTTTCCCGGATATAAGCTTCATTGCACTTGAAGTACAGCTCCAACCGACGTCCTAGAAGGTTACAACCCACCACCACGCGCCAGGGGCCTCTGGCGCGCCCTGGTGTCTTGTGGGCTGTGTGGGCCTCCGTTTCCGGTGATTCCATCTCGCAAAAATCACATATATTCCAAAATAATCCTTCGTGAAATTTTATTGCATTTGTACTTCGTTTGATATGGATACTCTGCAATACAAAAAACATGCAGAAAACAGGAACTGGCACTGGGCACTGGATTAATAGGTTAGTCCAATAAATCATATAAAAAGTTACCAAAAGTATGTAAAACTTCTATAATATTGGCATGAAATAATCAAAAATTATAGATACGACGGAGACGTATCAGCCGCAAGCAAATTAAGTTTGAACGATCTTCAATTAACACAATTTACTTTAGATAATAATAATAATAATAATAATAATAATAATAATAATAATAATAATAATAATAATAATAATAATAATAATAATAATAATAATAAGACAATGCCATGTGGGCCATATATCAAGTTTGACCGGTCCTTATCTAGTTTTTTTTAGTTGTGATCCACCTATGAGTGCGTGAAGGAGAGAGGGTGAGCGAAAGAATATTTTTTTTGGAGTGGCTCCCACATGTCAATTACATGAGGAGGCGGGGGGTAACAATGTCTAGAAATGTCTTGTGGACGGTCAAAGCCGTTTGACCGGACGAAAACAACACAGAAGGGCATTTATATAAGGGGAACTAATGGCAAAGGGGAAAATTTGAGCACACTTTGAAATTAGGGGTAAAGCTGAGTATTGTGTTTGAGTTAAGGGTGGAAATGTAAAAACCCTAACATTTGACAGTACCTGGTCCATCGTAGAGGCGCCAGAGACATGTTTGTGCTACACAATATGATAGAGGCGTGGGTATTGCGGGGCTAATGACTTCCCCCTAGCCATGTATCTTCCTTGAACCTAGTAGTTAGGCCATTGCCTATCACCAAAGTCCATGTGTGATTTAAAAAAAATATTAGACCCCATGAGGTCTTTCCGGATAGTCTAGTCAGTTAGTTTTGCCTGAACCTCAAAGCGGGTTTTGGAATGAAGGTACTTATTCCTAAGTTATTCTTGCCAAAGCTCTTCCTCAGTAAGTATCTTGTATAGCCATTTGCTAAATTGACACTTATTTTTAATCTTGAGGTCTTCTACCTGTGGGCCTCCTTGATATTTTGGACATCAAATTGCATCCAACATTGCTAGATGATATTTACGCTTATGTTTATCTGACTGCCAGAAAAAATTAGATCTATGTCACTCCAATCTTTTGTAACCCCTTTAGTTATTTCAAAGAAAGATAACATCAACATAGGTAAACTTGTGTGAGTAACATTGATTAGGGTAAGCCTTACCCCATAGGACTCAAGCATGCCTACCCAACAACCAAGCTTTTTCTCAAAGTGGTCTTCAATAAATTTATATTTCTAATTTAAAAGTTTACGGAAATGCATTGGAATGCCAATGTATCTAAAAGGGAAAGATCTAGATTTACAATGAGACAATTTCTTGTATTGGTTATCTTCTTTGGCGTATCCAAAGCAAAAGAGCTCGCTCTTGTGGAAGTTAATCTTGAGACCAAATAACTACTCAAAGAAACAAAGAATAAGTCTCCTTTTCATTTTCAATGTTGTGTTTCATGAAGATAAATTATCATTGCCTCGACGACCTAGGCCCAAGACAAGTGCTCCAACAATGTTGCCTAACAAGAGATGCCTTTTGCAACTCGGTGGTGAGTAAACTTCGAGAAGTGCATGAACGTGATTGACATCCGCATATACCTATTCGTTGTCGCTACCATGCTAGAGCGGGGAGCAGCTCTCTCCGCTCGGGGATCATCATTGTCATATCAAGTGAAGCGAATTGGTTGCATTGGTGTACTAACATTGACTAGATTATGACACATTTGCATTGTGTAGTTTTGCTTCTCATCTTGTTTTCTTTATTGAATGTGACGAGTGTTACAACATTATCACCCTAACAGAATCTACCAATCTGGAGCCTTGATGTTTCCTTAGTTTGTGTGTTGTCTTTGGCTAGATTGACAGATTTGGGGAGCGCCAAGGCATAAGGGCATCCCCAACGGAAATCGTCAAACAAACATCCTCAAATGTCCGCAGATGCATTCGACGTGTGCACGGTCAACCGATCGGGCCGAATCCCAGGGAAAGGCAGGAGGGGCCAACCCTCCCCCTTTCCTTCCCCTAGGGTCGGCCAACCAGGGAGAGGGGCACACCAGCCCCTTGTGGGCTAGTTTATGCCTCCTGTAAGTGCATCTAGTGCCACCCCTAGTTGGTTTTGGAGTATTGACGACAAAGTTGGTTGAGGGACTAATGTGTTTGTGAGAATTGCAGGATAACACAATTAGTGTCCCTCATTGATTCGGTTTACCTACCGGAGATGACCCCTAAAAATGTATGAAGACATTGACGACAATGGTGGTATGAGAAGATATTCATATTGAAGACTATGACATGAGAAGAAATTGATTGAAGACTATGGAGCGCGAAGACTTAGTCGTTTCGTTGTCTCCTTTCTTCTTTGTTGAGTCATAGGAACCACCGTACTGTTAAGTGGGGTCCAAGTGAACAAAGTCAGGATGACTGAAGTGATGCTCAACCCAAATCCTATGTCTTCGAGCGAAGACACTGAGAGCAAATCTTATCCAGAGCTGGATAAGTCAGCTTTGCTTGTAGCCCAAGTAAAGTTGTCGTGTGTGTTTGAAATCTGACCGTTGGAACATGTGTCAGTTCCTTAGTGACCCAGGGTCATTTCGGACATATCAGGTCGGGTTGCCTAGTGGCTATAAATAGCCCACCCCCTACACCATAAATTTGTGGCTGCTCAGAGTTAGTACACGGCTTTTGTCGTTTGAGAGCAACCCACCTCGAAGCCTTTGAGAGAGAGAAATCCTTGCGAAGACAAAGCCCAAACACCCAGAGCCAAAGAGTGTTAGGCATCACTTAAGTCTTTCTGTCTGTGTGACCTGATTATTTATTACACTTGAGGACTGTGAATCCTCCATCCGGTTAGGCGTCGCGTTCTGAGCATCCAAGAGTCATTGTGGATCGCCGGTGAACGAAGTCTATGAAGGTTTGGAAGTCTACCTTGAAGACTTACCAGAGTGATTGGGCGAGGACTGTGTGTCCTTAGCTCAAGGGGAATAAGGTGAAGACGAGGTCTTCTGAGTTGAATCTCAGCCTCCCTAACCAGACGTACAGTTGTCACAGCAACTGGAACTGGTCCAACAAATCATGTGTCTTCAACAAGTGACTGGTTCTATCCTCTCCCTTCCTTTACTTAGAGTTTGTCTTCGTGAAGTCATTGCGTGTTTGTTGTATCTCTTTGACTTCATTGCTTGACTACTATTGCTGTTTGGCTTCATACTATCTTCCGTCCTGATCCTTACTACCTAGCTGCTATTAGTCTTCGTACACTCACGTTATTGCACACTTGACTATGGCTTGCTTAGTGTAGTTTATCTTCCGCTGCATTTCAATAGGTTCATTTCTATAGTTTGTCTTCGAAACTTCCATGTTTTGAAGACTTTCATAAAAATCGCCTATTCACCCCCCCTCTAGTCGATAACTAGCACTTTCAATTAGTATCTGAGCAAGGTACTCCCTTGTTCTGTGTGATTCGATTTAACCACCTGGAGTTTTAGCTATGTCGACTGCAGGGATAATCAAAGTCTCCACTGCTTGCCCCGTGTTCGATGGAACTGAATATCCCTACTGGAAGAATAAGATGCGCATGCATCTTGAAGCCATTGATGTCGACCTCTGGTATGTCGTCAAGAATGGCGTTCCCAAGACTGGTGAAGGTGTCACCCCTGCTGATGTCAAGAAGTTCATTCAACTGGACTCTACTGCCAAGAACATCATCTGTGGTCATCTGACCAAAGGACAGTATGGCCGCGTGAGTGCTCTGGAAACGTCAAAGCTAGTCTGGGACTGGCTATCCAAGGTCAATGAAGGTGCCTCAACCTAGAGAGATCAAAGGATCAGTGTTCTTCGCAACCACTTCAATCGCTTCAAGAGAAACGACAATGAAAATGTCCAGCTCACATTTGACCGCCTTACTGACATCACAAATGAGCTTCGTGCTCTCGGTGCCACTGAGATTACCAAGCATGAAATCGTCAAGACACTACTGAGATCACTTGACAGCTCCTTTGACACCCTTGCCCTCATGATACAAGAACGTCCTGACTTCAAGACACTCGATCCGTCTGATATACTTGAGAGGCTCAACACACATGAGTTCCAGCTGTCTGAGAAAAGAGATATCTATGGTCCCAACTATGGCCGAACTCGCGCTTTGAAGTCAAAAGCTGTTTCCTCATATGAAGAAGAATCTGACTGCAGTTCTGATGATCCTGAAGACATTGGAAAGGAACTTGCTATGCTCGTGAAGAAGTTCCAGAAGTTCACTAAGAAGAAGGGCTACAGAAAGTCTTCATGATCCAGCTCAAGAAATGATGAAGCTCCCACTCATGACTACAAGAAGAGAATATGTCACAAGTGCAAGATACCTGGCCACTATATCTCTGAGTGTCCACTGTGGGACAATGAGAAGATGAAGAAGAAGAGCAAGGAATATGATTCTGATAACAAGAAGAAGAAATCTTCAAAGTCTTCTTCCAAGTCCTCATCCAAGTCTTCATCTCATAAGAAGAGCTCATCTGGCAAGGCTCGTGCTTTTGTTGGCAAGGAGATGGATTCAGAAGAGGAGTCTGCTTCTGAGGAGGAGGAGGCGGAGTCCGAGGAGTCCGACCCTGGCGTCGCAAGTCTGGCTCTAGCCACAGCCTACATTGCCAAGTCCATCTTCAACACTGAAGACAATGACTCCCACACCAACGCTGAACCTGATGACAAGGACGACCCTGCTCCCACCTACTGCTTCATGGCACGTGGTGCCAAGGTAAAATCACGCAATGCTTACTTTCAAACATCTAGTGAAGATGACTCTGATTGTGAATCCAAACCCAGCTACAAAACACTTGCTAAAATTGCAACTGAACAACAAAAGGCTATGGAATATACTCAAAAATTGTTAGACAAAAGCGATGACCTGTTGGACGCGGAAATGACTCGTTCACAGTCCTTAGTTGAAGACATAAAAAATCTTCATGCTAAGTACCAAGAACTTGAAAGTCGTCATGAAACGCTCTCAACCACTCATGAAAAGCTCTCCTATGATTATCTTCGAAGGAAGCAAGAGCTTGAAAAATTGAGAGTGGCTCATGAAGATCTTCAAAAAGAGAATGAGTCACTTCGCGCTCAATAGATTAGTCCCACTCAGGATGGATTTGAACCACCATGTCTAAAATGTCTTGAGCGTGATAACGCTACCTCTGTTGCTGAATGTTCCACTGCTGCTACTGTTGCATTGTCTTCAACTACTAATGTGGTAACTAACCCCTCTGCGGAGGATACCACTACTATTGCTGATGAAAATGCTAGGTTGAAGACATTGCTTGAAACAGGGATGTATAAAAGTCTGAAAGGGCATCAGACACTTTGCGATGTCCTCAAAAAGCAGATTTTGAACCGAAACCCTAGGAAAGAGGGTGTTGGGTTCGAGAGGAAAATGAATGTTGATGGTTCCTACTGGAAGCCTGAGAAGTATCCCAAAACCACATGGGTTGCTACAAAGGGACCTTCAGTGGATCCATCTACCTTATCTGGCTTTACTTGTGCTAACCCTATTATCATTGATGAATCCTTTGATGCAAACTATAAAATGTTCAAGAATCAGAATGGTGAAGTGTTTGCCAGATATGTTGATACTAACTACAGGAATGGGCCACCTATGAAGAAGATCTGGGTTCCCAAAAGCTGTCTTGAGAATCTTCCAGTGAATGTCATCATGACACCACCTGGGAAGAAGACAAACCCCAGACCTAAGGCTTCATATGGTCCAAAGGCTTCATACAGACAGAGGACTCACCTGAGTCACCCTAACGATAATGTTTTGCAGGGAAACCATACTCAGACTTATGAATATGTGCGTGTGTCTTCAAACCGCCGTGTTCATAGAACTAAGAATTTTTCTGCTTATTCATATGAGTATCATTCATCTCCTGCAAGGCTATTTGCTAGGGCTCCAAAGCCCAAATTCACAAATGCTGCACTTAGACTCATAGCTTCTAAGCCACCCCTGAAGATGTGGGTGGTTAAGAAGAATTAACTTTCTTGCAGGGAAAGGTCTCCAGCCAAAAACCAAAGGCATCTGATGCTATTGCTGGGTACCTAAAACATCTTGTAGGGCGCAAGATCAAATGCCCAAATGGTCTTACTATGTATTTTGTCCCTGAATCATTTGCCATTCATCCTATCATTCCTAATCTTGACCTGATCTTCAATAATCCTCTTGCTCGTCAAATGTTTATGCTTCACAATGCTCTTGGTAAAGCCTATCCCCCTAACTGTACTGTAGGGTATGACACTTCGTGCTTCAGAATGGATTATGGACAGCGGATGCACTAATCATATGACTGGTGATCGAAGTCTTCTCATGGACTCAACCTTACGTCCATCTGATAAGAGTCACATCACATTTGCTGACACTGGTAAAAGCAAGGTATTGGGTCTAGGTAGAGTTGCAATCTCAAGGGATCAGCACATGGATAAAGTGATGCTTGTTGAATCCCTTGGCTTCAACTTAATGTCTGTCTCAATGCTTTGTGACTTAAACATGATTGTGGTATTTGGAAAATATCGTTGCCTTGTACTTATGGAATATGACAAATCTCTAGTCTTTGAAGGGTATCGGAAAGATGATTTGTACATGGTAGATTTCTCAGCAGGACCACAGCTTGCCGTATGTCTTCTCACAAAAGCTTCAGAGTGCTGGCTATGGCATCGGAGGCTGGGGCATGCTGGCATGAGGAACTTACATACTCCCGCCAAGAAGAAGCATGTCATAGGCATCGAGGACGTCAAGTTCAAGAAGGATCATTTGTGCGGTGCCTGCGAAGCCGGAAAGATGACTAGGGCTAAGCATCCCTCGAAGACAATCATGACGACATCTCAACCCTTCGAGCTGCTACACATGGACTTATTTGGCCCTACTCACTACTCTACCCTCACAACAACTGCTTGTCTCTATGGCTTCGTCATTGTTGATGATTATTCAAGATATACGTGGGTGCACATAACTCTCTTCAAGACTGAAGTGCAAGATGTCTTCAGACGCTTCGCCAACCGTGCCATGAACAATTATGGCGTCAAGATCAAGCATATCAGAAGTGACAACGGCACTGAATTCAAGAACACCGGACTTGATCTTTATCTGGATACAATGGGAATCACTCATGAGTTCTCTGCTTCGTACACACCTCAGCAGAATGGCATCGTGGAGTGCAAGAACAGAACCCTCATAGAGATGGCTCGAACGATGCTCGATGAGTACAAGACACCAAGAAAGTTCTGGCCTGAAGCTATTGATACAACATGTCATGTCATCAACCATGTATACATCCATAAGCTTCTGAATAAAACATCCTATGAGCTCCTCACTGGCAAGAAGCCAAATGTCAGTTACTTCAGAGCATTTGGAGCTAGGTGCTGGATCAAGGATCCCCATCACAAGTCAAAATTTGCACCTAAAGCTCACGAAGGCTTCATGCTCGGTTACGGAAAGGACTCGCACTATTACAGAGTCTTCAACCTCTATATCTACAAAATCATCGAAACTGTGGACGTGCGGTTTGATGAAACCAATGGTTCACAAAGAGAGCTCCTGCGAAGTACACTAGACGAAGCTTCACCCAGTGAATCTATCAAGCTAATGGGAACTGGTGAAATCATGCCTTCTGAAGCACAGCCTGAAGAGGAACTTATCATTTCTGCACCTAACCAACCTGAAGACAATGCTCAGCCTGAAGACAATCCTTCCAATATTGATAATGATCAGCAAGAGCATAATCTTCGTCCAGTTCATCCTCGTGTTGCAAATGAAGTACAGATTGAGAAGATAATTGATAGTATCAATGCACCTGGTCCACTTACTCGCTCAAGAGCAACGCAGTTAGCAAATTTCTGCGGGCATTTTTCTTTTGTGTCAATATCAGAACCCAAGAAAGTTGCTGAAGCCTTTATGGAACCTGAATGGATTCAAGCTATGCAAGAAGAGCTTCAACAGTTCAAGCTGAACAATGTTTGGGAACTTGTCAAGCGTCCTGACCCTCGCAAGCATAACATAATTGGCACAAAATGGATATATCAAAACAAGCAAGATGAGCATGGTCAAGTCGTCAGAAACAAAGCACGTCTCGTCGCTCAAGGATATACTCAAGTTGAAGGGATTGACTTCGATGAAACATTTGCTCCTGTGGCTAGGCTTGAAGCTATTCGGATACTACTAGCCTATGCAAATCATCACAACATCCTGCTATATCAAATGGATGTGAAGAGTGCATTTCTTAATGGCAAGATTGAAGAAGAAGTATACGTCGCACAACCACCTGGCTTTGAAGATCCAAAACATCCTGATATGGTGTACAAGCTAAACAAAGCACTATATGGCCTCAAACAAGCTCCTCGCCTGGTATGATACGATCAAAGACTTCCTGAAGAGCAAAGGCTTCAAACCTGGATCCCTCGATCCCACACTCTTCACAAAGACATATGATGGAGAACTGTTTGTGTGTCAAATCTATGTGGACGACATTATCTTCGGCTGCACCAACCAGAAGTATAGTGATGAGTTTGGGTACATGATGCAAGAGCAATATCAGATGTCCATGATGGGAGAGCTGAAGTTCTTCCTTGGTCTTCAAATTCGTCAGCAAAGAAACGACATCTTCGTATCTCAAGAAAAATACCTCAAAGATTGTCTGAAGAAGTTTGGAATGCAAGATTGCAAAGGTTACATGACGCCAATGCCAGCCAAACGTCATCTGGGTCCCGACGACAATGGTAAAGAGTTCGATCAAAAGGTATACCGCTCCATGATTCGTTCTTTACTTTTACCTATGTGCATCTAGGCCAGATATTATGCTTAGTGTTTGCATGTGTGCTCGATTCCAAGCGGCACCAAAGGAATCGCATCACTTAGCTGTGAAGCGAATTCTTCGATATTTGGCTTACACCCCAACACTAGGATTATGGTATCCAAAGGGCTCAGAGTTTGATCTGGTTGGATTCTCGGATGCTGATTATGCTGGTGACAAGGTGGATCGCAAGTCTACATCAGGCACATGCCACTTTCTGGGATGATCACTTGTCTGTTGGTCTTCAAAGAAGCAGAACTGTGTATCACTCTCAACTGCTGAATCTGAATACATTGCTGCTGGATCTTGCTGTGCTCAGCTTCTATGGATGAAGCAAACTCTCAAGGACTATGGCATCAATTTGAAACAAGTACCTCTCTTCTGCGACAACGAAAGCGCCATCAAGATTGCCAACAACCCAGTTCAGCATTCGAAGACAAAGCACATTGAAATTCGGCATCACTTCCTCAGAGATCATGTCATGAAGAAAGACATTGATATCATTCACGTCAACACTGAAGAGCAACTGGCAGATATCTTCACAAAGCCCTTGGATGAGAAAAGGTTTTGCAAGTTACGGTGTGAGCTAAATATCTTGGAATCCTCAAATGTCCTGTGATCAGGCACACATCCTAACACTTATGCATGTTGATGACTTAGATGTGCAACACACGAAGTAAAGTATATCTTCAATCAATGAAGACTTACATTCTGAGTGTGAATACATTAACGTGGAATTTGACTTCGGAGCGCCACGATAATTGTACGCCGTGTCTGGGTCTAATACTTCCTATACAGCGGGTAACGCCACCACCAAATTTTTCTGTTTGAAGTGTTTCACTCATGGCGTTACATTTGACATGTCTTCGCATTTGGTTTGTCTTCAAGTTCAGTTTATCTTCATGATTATCTTCACTATGTTGATTTGATTGCTTTCTATTATATATATATATACTAGTGTTCTGTCCTCTACAACATTCACTTATAGCTATGTCTTCCTTGTCGAATCTTTTGAACTAAGTGAATATGATTGGACCCTAATCTCTCTATGCTTACTATCTCAAACTCTATCTGTCCAAATCATATGCATTCTATTGAAACTATCGAATGTCTTCTCTGCGTCCTTGTCAGCGGAAGACACAGAGACAAACATTAAGTCAATTTTAAATGCTCTATCCTTATTGCCTGAAATCCGGAGAAGCCGGAACGACCATCCGACAAACCTGGCGGGCGTGGGAACGTGGGACAACTCTAGTATGTTGCATGCTTGCCACGTGCCCCTCACATGTGAACCGCCAGGGGCACCTGCGTAATTGCGCTATGCCGCACACTTCCTTATAAATACATGTCCCCTGCGGTAAAGAAAACCTTCTTCCACCTCTCCACCTCGTCAAAACCCTAGCGCCACCGCTAGCTCTCGACGACGCCGGCGACGAAGCGCTTAGCTGCCGCAACTTCTCTGACGCCGTCCTCACGCCGGCCGCGGACATCATCTTCTCCGCCATCTCCGTAGGTGTCCTCCGTCGCCAAGTTAGGGCACGGTGGATTGAACTGCTCGGTCTCCTACTCTTCCCATCTAGCAGTTCCTCGAGTGGTAAATATAACTCTATTTTTACCGTCTTGTTGATCCTCAAAGATTCATCTTGTTTGCCAAAATAGGTTTCTGCCTATACAATGTTAGATCTATCATGTCTGCATCTCATACTGCCTAGTATATTCACTTAAGCTTCACATCTAGTTAGATTCCTCACTTGTACTTATTCGCGGATTCGTACAAATCTGGAACCAACTCTCAACACATAAGTGAATGTCTTCGCATCATGAGGTCAATGTCTTCAAACTGATTTATCTTCAAAATCTTCTGAGAATGCATATGACCTCTTCCCCTTCCCTCACATCTCTAATGATGTCACAGGTACATGTCCGTGGGAGAATCCCTTGGTCTCATAGTCTGCATTCGTTTGCAGAATTCTTACAGCATCACATTAACTCTCCCAAAGCCAGTTCCTGTTTGTCCAGCAAGCGAAAGCCTTTGAAGCCTTTGAACGTGTTAAAGCCATTCAGTTTGAAGTACATGGCTGCAGAGAAATCAGTAAGGAAGGGTGGCACACAACGTCATGGGGGAACATCAAGAGATTTGCCTGATGACCTCTCAGAGCTTTACAAGACAGATCCAGAAGAGGATTACAATTAGCGCAAGACCCGAATCCAATGGATTCGAAGATATTGGGCAGAACAGTGGTACAAATACAGATTCGTGACCCAGGAATATGCAGAGAAGAATGCTATCAAGCGACCATGGGGAGATATTTTGTACAGAAATCTTCCACCCAGGTCTAGAGCTGAAGCCATTGAGGAAGGTTTCTATCCTTGCATGGTCCGTGGGCCACAACCAGCTGATGCCGACCCATCATCTTTACTATGGTGTCACGAAGACAATCTGTTCAAACGCAATTATCTGTTTGCAAAAGCCTCAGCAAAGAAGAACAAAGATTCTTTGGGGTTAGACTTCAATCCTGGTCCTCCTGCTCCCCGTGCTGATGGCACACGCGATGCCGAACCCAATATCATCGGACCCTTCTACAACCTTGATGGCCTCATCACCCACATCCCTGTTCAAGGTGCCAAAGTGGATCACTCTGATGATGATGCTAACACAGATGAAGCACCAGCTGCCCCAAAACCGCAGAAGCAGAAAACGTCTAAAGCTTCAAGGTCAGCTGCTACACCTAAAGTGTCACGTGCGAAGCCACTGGCCACTGCACCTCCTGAAGACAGTGTGCAGTCTGAAGATCTATCCCGTATCTCCAAGAAGACGGAGAAGAAAAAGAAAATTGTCAAGAACACTGATCAGACCTTGACTCCTGCTGCCATTCTGCGAGAAGAGCCCATTGATCTGTCCAGCGATGATGATCTTGCAGATGACGCTCTTGAGCAACTGATCAAGAGAAAGGAAGAAGCAGAGATCTTCAATGATCTACCTCTCTTTGATGTGGCAATCATCCATAACTTCATTGATGAGTGGTTTGACACCCCAAATCTCAGCTTTGAAGATTTGCAACTTCCCATTGGTCTCAGCGTCTCCTTCAATGGCGCCATTGCTTCTGAGCTAGCTCTTGCTCAGCGAATCATTGAACTGAAGCACAAGATCGACTATGAGAAAGCTCAGTTCAAGAAGCATGTGTCAAAGCTCAGCGTGCAAGATGTCAGAAACTTCAAGATCATGCTGCACGAGCTCAAAGAAGCCTTTCTCAAGAAGCGCGAAGAAGCTAAAGGTTCTCATGAGTGCATGAAGAGCCTGGCTGACAAGTGTGTGCAAGCCTACAATGAGGCTGAGAAGCGCAAGGCTCTTGGTCGTCCTGGCATCGACCCAAGAATGGATGCAAAGAAGAAGAAGCCATCTACTGACCAATCTGCACCTTCAAGGCAGGAAGAGCCACGCATAGTCTTCCCAAGCAGCATGACTGGCACGAAGCCAAAAGTCAAGTCAACAGCTTCGGAACTGAAGAAGACAAGGGATGCCGAGGCTGAAGCCAGAAAAAGGAAAATTCTTGATGCTTCTGATGCAGCTCCCTCCAAGAAGAAGCGCAGAACCAAGAAGGATCGGGCTGCTCCCACAGAGCCCTTAGTTGTTGAACCTATCTCAATGGTTCGCCCTGCGTCTGAACACCAAGAACGACGGATGATTGTTCATGAGCTTGCTTCCACAGAGGCTCATGAAGCTAAAGACATTCCAGTAGTTGACCCCACCGCTGCTGAAGACATTGGTCACCATGACAATGTTGAAGATGATGAAGTTCTTCCTCAGATCGAACACAACTTGGTATCATCGCCTGTTCTCACGAACAACGAACTCATCAGCATTGGTCGTCCTCTGATGCCAATTGCTCAGGATGCTTCATGGGCTGATCACCCACAACAACAAGAAACTCCAAGTACCCCCCAACAACAACAAGTCACACCACCTATGCAAGAAGAAGAAGATGACTTTGAGGCTCAGCCAACTCCATCTCCAAAGGCGTCGCCAGCATTCCGCAGGCTTCACAAAGGACCAAGGCCTCAAGTCCCTCTTCCGGGCATTCCAGAAGGAGAAGTGCCTCACCAATCTGTTGCACGTCAAGTGTTTCCAGATGCCACTCCGATTGTGAATGTCTCCGAGTCTGAAGCTAAAGGTGCTGAAGACAATCCGGCTGCATCAGCCGATGACAAACAAGAAGATTAACGTGTCCCTACTCCCCCCATTACCTAAGAAGTTGTTCCTCCTGTGAACGTGTCAGTGTCCGACCCTCCAGCTCATCAAGTGGAGGTTGAGAATCTTGAGGCTACCACCACCAACACAAATGAAGCCAATGATGCATCTGCACCTGAAGCCTCTGTTGTGCAGCCTGACACCACTATTGATGCCACTGCTCCTGTTCCGCCACCAAGGCCACACACTATCGAGCAAGCATTCAACTATGGCCAGCTTATCACTGTCAAATGGCCTATTCTGACTCCTCCGCCTGCTGCTGGTCCTCAGTTTGATTACCACATTGAGCACATGCCTCGGGTTCAGAAGCCAATGCCAAGGTTGCCCAGGTTTCCAGGTACTGCATCAGCACCCGGATCTTTTAATATCAATGGCTTCAAGGCACACAACACTTTCTTTGACAGAGCCAAGAACCCCTACTCAAAGGCAAGAATATCTTCTGATCGGTTCTGGAGCTATCAGCAGCGCAGTTATTACTCATGCATCTTATACAATCAAGGTCGCATTTTCCCACATATGCGTCTTGATACTGAAGCCATAACTGGTCTGCCCTGTTTGGAAGAAGCTCTGGACTGCTTCGGAGAATCTGGCTTGCTGCAATTCGTCACAGATAAGAAGCACTGGAATGAAGAATTACTGCTCCAATTCTATGCCACTCTGCATATTCGTGGCTACAACAGGGATCCGAAGACTTGGGTCCTTGAGTGGATGACAGGCAATGTTCATCATGAAGCCAAAGCCTTTGATGTCATTGAGCTTACTGGCCTGCCCACTCCAGGTGATCAATATGAACCTGGTTGTCAGCTTCACAATGATGCTATGGAAAGCATCTTCCACAAGCTTGAGCCCAATATGAGTCAGATGCTCAGCATGATGAAGCCTTTGCCTCCAGATGCTGAATACCCCAAGGAGTTCTTTGTTGAAGACCTTGAGTATCTGCCTCACACCATCTATCACATTATCAGGCGAACTCTCTGGCCCATCAAAGGACATTCTCCACATGCCAAGCTGGAAGGCGCAATGAAGACTTTGGTCTTTTATATTCTTCATGGCAAAAGCTTCAATGCACAAGACTTCTTTATCCGCCAACTTGCTGCATCAGGATCTGACGTATTTGGTCTGAAGTTCTATGCTCCCTGGATCATGCGTCTGATCAAGCTCCACTCTGCCTTCAACTATCAACCCTCTGCACGCAATCATATCATCTTTTTGCCAGAAGTTGATTTGTCTGTTGAAGCCATATACCCAGAGCCTGCCAAGGAGCCTCTTAGTCTTCAGAATGCTAATCACCAAAGCTTCACGCAGAACATTGAAGGAGTTCAAGCTGTCGCTCACGTCTATCCATTGGCTGGGATTACTCGCTTGCCTCATCATGCGCAAACTGAAGCTACTGAGAGCACAATTGCACAAAGGCCTAAGAAGCGCTCTCGCGTTCTCAATGACCGAGAGCTTCTGGTTGCCCTTCATCAAAAACAAGATAAGCATCATGACTGGCTGAAGCGCCAAATGCAAAGCCTCTTGGTGGACGTCAACAGAATTCGCAACCTTGCCACCAAAAATTCCTTTATCGCTCATGAAACTTGTCGGCGATCATGGAAGAGTTTGACCCTGCTCAGTGCTGAAGCAGATCTTCAAGACGATGGCTTCACTGAAAAATTCAAGTTTGACTCCACTCCTCCACGGAATGCTGTCCTACGTCGAACTCCATCCCTCGAAGACTCTGACTATTCTTCCTCCACGGCAACTGTGAACGCCAGAGTGATCGATGATGAAGACGATGCTACTTCACCGCCCCCTACTTCTGCATGCATCGACACTGCACCAAGTTCGTCTGCACCACCAAACAACACCGACGACCCTGCTGCTTCACCTACTCCTCATGGGAACGAGTAGATACTCTATGTCTTCAAACCTTTTTGGTCATTACTGACAAAAGGGGGAGAAGCATATGAGTTTGATAGTCTTCAAGCGGGTCCATATGGGCGGTTGCTTTATATTTTGCCTAGTGTTTACAACTCTCATTTTTGATACATTTGGTTCTTTGAGTTGTAACACATAAACTTGATGGTCGTCTGCTATTTATTTGCTATTCTGTGATGCGATGATAAATTCCGCATGTACGATGATAACTTCCGCACTTAGGTCATCTTGCAGACGTCCATTTTTCATTATGCATGTCATTATCTTCATTATATCTAATCATGCATGATGAATTGTCGTCATAAGTTGAAGAGGATCTCCACAAGTACAACCTGCCATGTGCATTTGCATTCCAAAAGCAAATTACTTATATGCACATCTTCAGGGGGAGCCTTTGCCACTTATGAAGACAATGCCCTATCCTTTACAATTTCACATACTTTATCCCCGTTGAAAACTTCAACCAGTTTGTCATCAATCACCAAAAAGGGGGAGATTGTAAGTGCATCTAGTGCCACCCCTAGTTGGTTTTGGAGTATTGACGACAAAGTTGGTTGAGGGACTAATGTGTTTGTGAGAATTGCAGGATAACACAGGTAGTGTCCCTCATTGATTCGGTTTACCTACCGGAGATGACCCCTAAAAATGTATGAAGACATTGACGACAATGGTGCTATGAGAAGATATTCATATTAAAGACTATGACATGAGAAGACATTGATTGAAGACTATGGAGCGCGAAGACTTAGTCGTTTCGTTGTCTCCTTTCTTCTTTGTTGAGTCATAGGAACCACCGTACTGTAAAGTGGGGTCCAAGTGAACAAAGTCAGGATGACTGAAGTGATGATCAACCCAAATCCTATGTCTTCGAGCGAAGACACTGAGAGCAAATCTTATCCAGAGCTGGATAAGTCAGCTTTGCTTGTAGCCCAAGTAAAGTTGCCGTGTGTGTTTGAAATCTAACCGTTGGAACATGTGTCAGTTCCTTAGTGACCCGGGGTCATTTCGGACATATCAGGTCGGGTTGCCTAGTGGCTATAAATAGCCCACCCCCTACACCATAAATTGGTGGCTGCTCAGAGTTAGTACACGGCTTTTGTCGTTTGAGAGCAACCCACCTCGAAGCCTTTGAGAGAGAGAAATCCTTGCGAAGACAAAGCCTAAACACCTAGAGCCAAAGAGTGTTAGGCATCACTGAAGTCTTTCTGTCTGTGTGACTTGAAGACTTATTACACTTGAGGACTATGAATCCTCCAGCCAGTTAGGCGTCGCGTTCTGAGCATCCAAGAGTCATTGTGGATCGCCGGTGAACGAAGTCTGTGAAGGTTTGGAAGTCTACCTTGAAGACTTACCAGAGTGATTGGGCGAGGACTGTGTGTCCTTAGCTCAAGGGAAATAAGGTGAAGACGAGGTCTTCTGAGTTGAATCTCAGCCTCCCTAACCAGACGTACAGTTGTCACAGCAACTGGAACTGGTCCAACAAATCCTGTGTCTTCAACAAGTGACTGGTTCTATCCTCTCCCTTCCTTTACTTAGAGTTTGTCTTCGTGAAGTCATTGCCTGTTTGTTGTATTTGTTTGACTTCATTGCTTGACTACTATTGCTTTTTGGCTTCATACTATCTTCCATCCTGATCCTTACTACCTAGCTGCTATTAGTCTTCGTACACTCACGTTATTGCACACTTGACTATGGCTTGCTTAGTGTAGTTTATCTTCCGCTGCATTTCAATAGGTTCATTTCTATAGTTTGTCTTCGAAACTTCCATGTTTTGAAGACTTTCATAAAAATCGCCTATTCACCCCCCCTCTAGTCGATAACTAGCACTTTCACCTCCCCTTGGCCCATTAGGCCCATAGACCTCCCGGGGGTTCCCGGAACCCCTTCCGATGATCAATGACTACCCGGTACTTCCTGAAAATCTTCTGGTGTCCAAATAGTATCGTCCTATATATCAATCTTTACCTTCGAACGATTCCGGAGCTCCTCGTCATGTCCGTGATCTTATCCGCGACTCCGAACAACATTCGGTCACCAAATCACATAACTCATATAATACTCTATCGTCAACGAACGTTAAGCGTGCGGACCCTATGGGTTCGAGAACTATGTAGACATGACCGAGACACCTCTCCGGTCAATAACCAATAGCGGAAACTGGATGCCCATATTGGTTCCTACATATTCTACGAAGATCTTTATCGGTCAAATCTTATGAATACATACGTAATTCCCTTTATCCATCGGTATGTTACTTGCCCGAGATTTGATCATGGGTATCTTCATACCTAGTTCAATCTCGTTACTGGCAAGTCTCTTTACTCGTTCCATAATACGTCATCTTGTAACTAACTCCTTAGTCACATTGCTTGCAAGGCTTCTTATTATGTCTGTTACCGAGAGGGCCCGGAGATACCTCTGTGATACTTGGAGTGACAAATCCTAATCTCGATCCAAGCCAACTCAACAGACACCTTCGGAGATACCTGTAGAGCATCTTTATGATCACCCAGTTACATTGTGAAGTTTGACAGCACACAAGGTATTCCTCTAGTATCCGGGAGTTGCATGATCTCATAGTCGAAGGAATACGTATTTGACATTAAGAAAGCAATAGCAATAAATTGACCGATCATATGCTCAGCTAACGGATGGGTCTTATCCATCACATCATTCTCCTAATGATGTGATCTCGTTATCAAGTGACAACACATGTCTACGGTTAGGAAACCTTAACCATCTTTGATCAACGAGCTAGTCTAGTAAAGGCTTACTAGGGACACGGGATTTGTTTATGTATTCACACATGTATTTAAGTTTCTGATCAATACAATTCTAGCATGAATAATAAACCTTTGTCATGAATAAGGAAATATATAATAACAACTTTATTATTGCCTCTAGGGCATATTTCCTTCAGTCTCCCACTTGCACTAGAGTCGATAATCTAGATTACATTGTAATGAATCTAACACCCATGGAGTTTTGGTACTAATCATGTTTTGCTCGTGGAAGAGGCTTAGTCAACGAGTCTGCTACATTCAGATTCGTATGTATTTTGAAAACTTCTATGTCTCCATCCTTGACCTTTTCACGAATGGAGTTGAAACGTCTCTTGATGTGTTCGGTTCTCTTGTGAAACCTGGATTCCTTCGCTAAGGTAATTGCTCCAATGTTGTCACAAAAGATTTTCATTGGACCCGATGCACTGGGTATTACACCCAGATCGGATATGAACTCCTTCATCCAGACTCCTTAATGTGCTACTTCCGAAGCAGCTATGTACTCCGCTTCACACGTAGATCCCGCCACGACGCTCTGCTTGGAACTGCACCAACTGACAGCTCCACCATTCAATATAAATATGTATCCGGTTTGTGACTTAGAGTCATCCAGATCAGTGTCGAAGCTAGCATCGATGTAACCATCTAGGACGAGCTCTTCGTCACCTCCATAAACGAGAAACATATCCTTGGTCCTTTTCAGGTACTTCAGGATGTCCTTGACCGCTGTCCAGTGAACCACTGTTGGATTACTTTGGTACCTCCCTGCAAAACTTATGGCAAGGCACACATCAAGTCTGGTACACAACATAGCATACATGATATAACCTATGGTTGAGGCATAGGGAATGACTTTCATTTTCTCTCTATCTTCTGCAGTGGTCGGGCTTTGACTCTGACTCAATTTCACACCTTGTAACACAGGCAAGAACCATTTCTTTGACGGATCCATTTTGAACTTCAACTTCTTCAAAACTTTGTCAAGATATGTGTTTTGTGAAAGTCCTATTAAACGTCTTGATCTAGTCTCTATAGATCTTGATGCCCAATATATAAGCAACTTCACCGAGGTCTTTCATTGAAAAATTCTTATTCAAGTATCCTTTTATGCTATCCAGAATTCTATATCATTACCAATCAACAATATGTCATCCACATATAATATCAGAAATGCTACAAAGCTCCCACTCACTTTCTTGTAAATACAGGCTTCACCATAAGTCTGTATAAAACCATATGCTTTGATCACCTCATCAAAGCATATATTCCAACTCCGAGATGCTTGCACAAGTCCATAGATGGATCGCTGGAGTTTGCACACTTTGTTAGCACCTTTAGGATCGACAAAACCTTCTGCTTGCATCATATACAACTCTTCTTTAAGAAATCCATTAAGGAATGCAGTTTTGACGTCCATTTGCGAGATTTCATAATTATAAAATGCGTCAATTGCTAACATGATTCGGACTGACTTAAGCATCGCTACGAGTGAGAAGGTCTCATCATAGTCACCCCCTTGAACTTGTCAAAAACCTTTCGTGACAAGTCGAGCTTTGTAGATGATGACATTACCATCAGCGTCTGTCTTCTTATTGAAGATCCATTTATTCTCAATGGCTTGACGATCATGGGGCAAGTCCACCAAAGTCCATACTTTGTTCTCATACATGGATCCTATCTCAGATTTCATGGCCACAAGCCATTTATCGGAATCTGGGCTCATCATAGCTTCTTCATAGTTCGCAGGTTCACCATGGTCTAATAACATGACTTCTAGGACAGGATTGCCATACCACTCCGGTGCAGAACATGCTCTGTTCGACCTGCAAGGTCCAGTAATAACTTGATCCAAAGTTTCATGATCATCATCATTAGCTTCTTCTTTCGTCCCACTCACTTGTTTCGAGAGAAACTCCTTCTCTATAAAGGATCTATTCTTGGCAACAAAGATCTTGCCTTCGGATCTATGGTAAAAGGTGTACCCAATTGTTTCCTTAGGGTATCCTATGAAGACACACTTCTTTGATTCGGGTTCGAGCTTATCAGGCTGAAGCCTTTTGACATAAGTGACGCGACCCCAAACTTTAAGAAATGACAGCTTAGGTTTCTTGCCAAACCACAGTTCATACGGTGTCGTCTCAACGGATTTAGACGGTGCCCTATTTAACATGAATGCGACTGTCTCTAATGCATAACCCCAAAACAATAGTGGTAAATCGGTAAGAGACATCATAGAACGCACCATACCCAATAAAGTACGGTTACGACGTTCGGACACACCATTACGCTGTGGTGTTCCAGGTGGCGTGACTTGTGAAACAATTCCACATTGTTTTAAATGAAGGCCAAACTCGTAACACAAGTATTCGCCTCCTCGGTCAGATTGTAGAAACTTTATTTTCTTGTTACGATGATTCTCCACTTCACTCTGAAATTCTTTGAACTTTTCAAATGTTTCAACTGTGTTTCATTAAGTAGATATATCCATACCTACTCAAATCATCAGTGAAGGTCAGAAAATAACGATACCCGTCGCGTGCCTCAACACTCATCGGACCGCATACATCGGTATGATTTCCAATAAGTCATTAGCTCGCTCCATTGTTCCAGAGAATGGAGTTTTAGTCATCTTGCCCATGTGGCATGGTTCGCAAGTATCAAGTGATTCAAAAAATCCATCTGCATGGAGTTTATTCATGCGCTTTACACCAATATGACCTAAACGGCAGTGTCACAAATATGTTGCACTATCATTATCAACTTGACATCTTTTGGCATCAATATTATGAATATGTGTATCACTATGATCGAGATTCAACAAAAATAGACCATTCATCAAGGGTGCATGACAATAAAAGATATTACTCATATAAATAGAACAACCATTATTCTCCGATTTAAATGAATAACTGTCTTGCAATAAACAAGATCTAGATATAATGTTCATGCTCAACGCTAGCACCAAATAACAATTATTGAGGTCTAAAATCCCTAAGGTAGATGTCGAGGTAGCATGCCGACGGCGATCACATCGACCTCAGAACCATTTCCGACGTGCATCGTCACCTCGTCACCATTCCTGTTTCGAGTTACAAATATGAGCAACCGAACTAGTATCAAATACCCAGGCGCTACTGCGAGCATTAGTAAGGTACACATCAATAACATGCATATCAAATATACCTTTATTCACTTTGCCATCCTTTTTATCCGCCAAGTATTTGGGGCAGTTCTGCTTCCAGTGACCATTCCCTTTGTAGTAGAAGCACTCAGTTTCAGGCTTGGGCCCAGCTTTGGGTTTCTTCCCGGGAGTAGCAACTTGCTTGTCATTCTTCTTGAAGTTCCCTTTCTTTCCCTTGCCCCTTTTCTTGAAACTAGTGGTCTTGTTAACCATCAACACTTGATGCTCCTTCTTGATTTCTACCTCCGCGTCTTGAACCATTGCGAAGAGATCAGGAATCGTTTTCGTCATCCCTTGCATATTATAATTGCTCACGAGGCCTTTGTAGCTTGGTGGTAGTGATTGAAGAACTTTGTCAATAGCACTATCAATTGGAAAATCTACTCCTAGCTGAGTCAAGTGGTTATAGTACCCAGACATTTTGAGTAAGTGTTCACTGACATAATTGTTCTCCTCCATTTTGCAGCTATAGAACTTGTTGGAGACTTCATATCTCTCAACCTGGGCATTTGAGTTAAATATTAACTTCAACTCTTGGAGCATCTCATATGCTCCATGACGTTCAAAATGTCTTTAAAGTCCCGGTTCTAAGCCATAAAGCATGGCACACTGAACTATTGAGTAGTCATCAGATCGAGCCTGCGAGACGTTCATAACATCTGCAGTAGCTCCTGCAGCAGGTTTGTCACCTAGCGCTGCATCAAGGACATAATTCTTCTGTGCAGCAATGAGGATAATCCTCAAGTTACGGACCCAGTACGTGTAGTTGATACCATCATCTTTCACCTAAGCTTTCTCTAGGAATGCATTAAAATCTAGGGGAACGGTAGCACGGGCCATTGATCTACAACATAGATATGCAAAACTATTAAGACTAAGTTCATGATAAATTAAGTTCAATTAATCAAATTACTAATGAACTCCAACTTAAATAAACATCCCTCAAGTTACTGATACGTCTCCAACATATCTATAATTTTTTATTGTTCCATGCTATTATATTATCTGTTTTGGATGTTTAATGGGCTTTAATATACATTTTTATATTATTTTTGGGACTAACCTATTAACCGCAGGCACAGTGCAAATTGTCGTTTTTTGCCTATTTCAATGTTTCGCAGAAAAGGAATATCAAACGAAATCCAAACGGAATAAAACCTTCGCGAGGATCATTTTTGAACAAACGCAATCCAGGAGACTTGGAGTGGAAGTCAAGGAAGCAGCGAGGAAGCCATGAGGCAGGAGGGCGCACCCCCACCCTCGTGGGCCCCTAGCAGCTCCACCGACCTACTTCTTTCGCCTATATATACTCTTATACCCTGAAAACATCCAAGGGAGCCATGAAACACTTTTTCCACTGTCGCAACCTTCTGTACCCGTGAGATCCCATCTTGGGGCCTTTTCCGGTACTCCGCCGGAGGGGGAATTGATCACGGAGGGCTTCTACATCAACACCATAGCCTCTCCAATGATGTGTTAGTAGTTTACCACAGACCTTCGGGTCCATAGTTTTAGCTAGATGGCTTCTTCTCTCTCTTTGGATCTCAATACAAAGTTCTCCTCGATCTTCTTGGAGATCTATTTGATGTAATACTTTTTGCGGTGTGTTTGTCGAGATCCAATGAATTGTGGGTTTATGATCAAGATTATCTATGAACAATATTTGATTCTTCTCTGAATTCTTATGTGCATGATTTGATATCTTTGCAAGTCTCTTCGAATTATCGTTTTAGTTTGTCCTACTAGATTTATATTTCTTGCAATGGGAGAAGTGCTTAGCTTTGGGTTCAATCTTGCGGTGTCCTTTCCTAGTGACAACAGGGGCAGGAAGGCACATATTGTATTGTTGCCATCGAGGATAAAAAGATGGGGTTTATATCATATTGCTTGACTTTATCCCTCTACATCATGTCATCTTGCTTAATGCGTTATCTGTTCTTATGAACTTAATACTCTAGATGCAGGCAGGAGTCGGTCGATGTGTGGAGTAATAGTAGTAGATGCAGAATCGTTTCGGTCTACTTGACACGGGCGTGATGCCTATATACATGATCATGCCTAGATATTCTCATAACTATGCACTTTTCTATCAATTGCTCGATAGTAATTTGTTCACCGACCGTAAAATATGCTATCTTGAGATAAACCACTAGTGAAACCTATGGCCCCCGGGTCTATTTTCCATCATATAAGTTTCCGGTCTATTTTATTTTGCAATCTATATTTTCCAATCTATATAACAAAAATACCAAAAATATTTATCTTATTATCTTTATCAGATCTCACTTTTGCAAGTGGCCGTGAAGGGATTGACAACCCCTTTATCGTGTTGGTTGCAAGGTTGTTAATCATTTGTGTAGGTACTAGGCGACTTGTGTGTAACCTCCTACTAGATTGATACCTTGGTTCTCAAAAACTAAGGGAAATACTTACGCTACTTTGCTGCATCACCCTTTCCTCTTCAAGGGAAAACCAACACAAGCTCAAGAGGTAGCAAGAAGGATTTCTGGCGCCGTTGTCGGGGAGGTTTACGCCAAGTCAAGTCAAGATTTGATCTCCCGCCAACGTGCGGATTTCTGGCCGCTGCCGGGGAGATCTACGCTCAAGCCAAGACATACCAAGTACCCATCACAAACTGTTATCCCTCGCATTACATTATTTGTCATTTGCCTCTCGTTTTCCTCTCCCCTACCTCACCCTTGTCGTTTTATTTGCCCTTTTCCGTCTGCCTCTTTTCGCTTGCCTCTTGTGTGCATGTTTGCCCTGATGGCACTAGTAGAAAAAGGGTCAAACGTGAAGCACATTAGTGCCGGTTCCAACGGCTAGCCGGGCCGCTTTCATTAGTACCGGTTCGCGGCGAACCTTTAGCACCGATTCGTGCCACGAACCGGTACTAATGAGAGTGGTGGCAGGATGTTGTCAGACTGGGGCCCCTCCAGCCCCTTTAGTACCGGTTCTTGGCACGAACCGGTACTAAAGGTCGTCCTACATAAACCCTTCGTCCACCCGAGCTTGCTCTGTTCTTCCCCTTTCCCTCTCCTCTCTGTTCTTCCCCTCTTCCTCTCGAGCTCATCACACATTTTGCCCAAATTTTGTCAAGATTTGAAGGCCCCCATCCATTGAAATGATCACAAAGGTTAGCAACTTTGTCCTTTCATCTCTCATTGCTAGATTTACTCTTGCAATGCTTTATATAGTGATTAATTTGTGAGTTTAGTAATTTGGGAGGAAATATATATATATGTACTAGTATTTGATTTATATGCAATTTGAGGTCAAAAATAACACTTAGTTTGCATATGTAGGTGTGGTTTACTTAGTGCCTTCTAAATCTCCGTCGTAACCACCGTCGATCGCCCGCACCGTCCCGTCGCCGGCACCACCTTGTGGTGAGCCTCTTTGTTCATGAAATTTTATATAAAAATTGATGTTTGTGTGATTTGGATATATAGTTACTCGTATAATTATCTTACCCGTACGTTGTTTGTAATACATATAGTGCCATGGTTTTGATATCCGTCCCCGTCGGCCCTCGTCCTTGTTATAATTTGGATGTGGTATAAATATTCTCTTTTAAAACTAGTTGCATTTCGTGTTTATGACAAATTATGCCCATCAAGTTGACATAGAATTTTTTTCTAGGAGGTATGTGAACCGGAAATTCCAACCGACCCTATTGACGAGAGGTTAAATTTAGTTGAAAGAGAAAACGAGTACTTGAAAGAAAAATTGAAAAGAATTGAGGGGGAGAAGATGGAATTGAAGTTGCATGTTGCTGATGTCGTCGATGATCACAAGATAAAGATGGAGAAAATGCGCTTGAAGATTAGAAAGATTAGAAAATATGCCATCGATAGTGAGGCTTGGTATCATTATGCTGTTGGATCCATTGTTACCTTAGTTGCGATCTTGTCGGCGTTCTGGGAACGGGGGTCCCCAGATGTAACATCCCAAATTTTCAATTTGGAATGTTATACCTTAGATCATCATGCATATCATATTTTCTTGCATTTTGGTCGATCCTAGAAATTTCACGCAACTCAAGGACCCTCGGAGAGAGTTGGAGATTTCGTTATTTTCATATTTGAGTTTTCTCAAATTTTGAAAAGAGGATCATTTGATTTTATTTATTTCATCTTCAATTATTTTTCCAATAACAAAAATATGAGAAGGGAATAATATGACTTTCCCAACTTTAGGAAAAATAAAGATTTAATAAATAAATCAAATTTTGGATTTTTCTGGAGTTTATTTGCATTTTATTTGGATTAGGGAAAAATTGCGTGTTTTCAAAATATTGCATTTAGGCCCCGAATAAAAGTTCATTTTGTTCGACTCATTTTTAGGAGTCGGGAAAAATTAACTAAGGGATTTTTGGAGTTCGATTAGATTTCCTTTTATTTAATTTTCTACGCGCGTATCTTTAAAAAAAATTGCGCAGCACCCCGCCTGGGCCAAAGGCCCAGCCGCCCCGCCGCGCCGCGCAGCGCCGCCGCCGCCGCCGAGTCCGGGTCGGACTCCGCCGCCGCCGCCCCTTTCTTGCCCCCTCCCCCAAGTCTCCTCCCCCCTTTATATATCCAACCACCCCCCTCCTCCCCACACCACCCGCGCCGCCCCGCCGCCCGCAGCAGCCGCAGCACCGCCGCCGCTCGCGCCGCGCCGCCGCCGCCGCTCGCGCCGCGCCGCCACCGCCGTTCGCCAGCGCCGCCGCCGCCGCCCGCGCCTCGCCCCGCCGCCAAGCCCCGCCCTCGCCGGAGCCCCGTGCCGCCGAGGTAGCCTCCGCGCCGCGCCACCCTTTCCCTCGGTTCGGTTTTTTTTTAAAAAAAACCGTTCCGGTTTCTTTTTCGTGTTTCGGTTTTTATTAAAAAAAACCCTAGATCGGTTTTCGTTTTTTTTTGTTTTTAATTTTTAGCGAGCGTTCGGCGGACCGTTCGTATTAACGAACGTGATCACCGGTTATTCTCGGTTAACGAACGTTCGTTCGTTTAACCGTTCTTCGTTTTCTTTTTCGTCGGATTTATTCCGCGATTTTCTGAATCGCGATTTCAAATCCGATCTTCGTTCTAGTTTATCTTCTCGCTCGTTTATCAGAATCAGGTGATTCAAGCGCCTGGAGTTTCGTTTCGAAACCGCCGTTCCGACTAATCAACTTAAACAAGTTTTTACTGCTGTAAAATTTGACCTAGTTTCAACTTGCTAGAACCGAGTTGTTTTCTTCCGCCGTTTGTTTTCCGTTGCTTTGTTCGATTTGATTCTTTTTGCAACCGGAGTTCTTAAGTTGAACTTTCGGGTTCGCTCTTTTGTTCGAGTTTTACCTGTGCATTAGATGAGTACTTATTGTATGCTTGTTGTTTGTCTGCGATAGATCACCCGGAGTGCGCCGCCTATTATTTCGAAGCTCTAGGTTTCGCAGATCCTCAGCAAGGCAAGTAGCACTTTGATCATACCTTTTCTACTACCCAGTTTTATTGCATTAGATAAATCCTCAAACATTGCATGATTAGGATCTAATCAAATTGTGGGATGGGAAGTAGATGAGGTAGTACCTATTACCTGTTTTACTTATGAAACCTTTGGGAGTTACTTCTACGTTTGCTTATTATGCCATGCTATGCTAGTAGACGTGGATTGGGTGAGTGATATCCATGACAGATGTGAGTATTGTTAATTTTAATGGTTTACCTAAGGTGGCAACTTAAACACACATCTGGGTGGATTGAGGCACCTGGTTTTTATCAGGACTTGCCTGTTTCTTTTTGGACCGCCACCCAGGCTCAAAGGGATCATAAGATCATTCATGCTAGTAACTTTCGTGTGCAGCCACAAGCCATTATGGGCTCTGGCATAGTTGATTAAGTCGTGCGAACTCTTACAGTGGTAGACTAGCAGATGTAGGGGATGTAGGTTGGTACGGTCTATCACGACGTAAGGTGCTAGCGCTTCTGAAAGACTATGTCTCAGTCATCCGTTTCTCAAACACCATGTAGTGCGAGAAACCAAACGGAGGCGATCGAGTCCTGTGGGGAAAAGTGCGCAAACCTTTGCAGAGTGTAGAAACTAATCATGATTAGCCGTGTCCCCGGTTATGGACGTCTTGAGTATCTAGTACTTGAATATCATGTGAATCTCATCATGTTACTTCTAAATTAATATTGTTGGGTTATTGATGATTACTTTTAATTGGGATTGAGGATGTTGTCAACCATTCTCGATGTTTAACAACCACCATGATAGTCAAATAAATTTATTCTTTTGCAGTAGGGAAAAATTGGCTTTACGCAAAACTGTATCCATAGAGCCTTCCACCAGCCATATATGCATGTAGTATAGGCTTATCATTCATTATTCTCTATGTGTTACATTGCCAGCATATTCCATGTGCTGACCCCTTTCGGGCTGCAACTTTCATGTTGCAGACTTTTCAGACGACGAGTAAGGTGCTTTTAGGTCGTGGTTCTATACTCAGTGATGCCGTTGGAGTTGATGGACTCACTTATCTTCGAAGTCTTCCACTATTATCATTATTAGATGGCCTTAAGCCATATTTATTGTAATAAGTTCTCTTTGAGACATTGATGTAATAAGTGTGTGATTGCTACTCTGTTATAAATCCTTCAAAGTACTGTGTGGTGTCAGCATTACTGATCCAGGGATGACACCGGAGCACAGAGACTTGACCATCTGAGGTCGGGTCGCTACAGAGATGGTATTAGAGCACACGCTAACTGTAGGACACGACCACTAAGTTAAAGCCATAGATCACTATTCTCCTCTCATTTTCTAACTCCTCATCTTTTCTACTCTTTTAGGATGACGGACGCGAAGATCAAGTACGCTCAACCGGATGAAGGCACACCTTTTGGATTTCACTTGAAGGAAGTCACCAAGTACCTGAACATTGGACTACCAAGCTTCACCGAGACCTTCAACGCCACTCTGCCTGAAGAGGAGCGCTGGAAGATTCAAGCTCACGTTCCGGGAAGCACATTCGCGCCAATCATGAAGCCCATAGATAGTGTTTTCAGTGCACCAACCTGGAGTCTGGGAAAGAGCATGGCAGCACATATCACCATGGGACGCATTGGAGAAGTTTATCAAGAAAACCTCAAGGACACTATCTACCAGATTTGCGGACGCCGAGATGAACAATGGGAGATAGTCAGCACCAAGAAGGATAGATCCATTGCAGCTTTCATCCAGGAGTTAAACCAGCACATTCGACGCCAAGAGAACCAGATGTGCAATGATATGATAGAGTTGAAGAATGCAAAGGCAAGGATCATCGAGCTAGAAGGAGAACTGAAGGCTACACGCAAGGACTACATGGACGAAATCGTATCTCTAGCAAGGCACAATCGCGATCTTAAGCAGGAGATTGAAGAACTCAAGGGGAGATTAGCATCCAAGAAGGAGGACAAGTACGTCGCATGTCCGGACAACTACATCATCATCAACGACACCGATTCGGATCCAAGTGAACCCGACTTTGAAGACGAAGCTGGAGCAGACATCATGGAGTCTTCCACCGATTCAAATTTCTAGATGACCACCAAATATTAGTAGCATTTCCCCCATGTATACATTATAGTATGAGCACTTTTGCGATAGTTCTAGACCGTTTGTAAGCCCTTGTTTGAATTGAATGAAGTGATTTTGTGTGCATTTGTCTCATGTGCATTTGGGTAGTGTTTTCTCTTTAGACCTCACTCTATTCTTAATTCTCATCTTTTCTAAACCCTCAGATGCCTCCGAGACGTGATAATGGATTCCCACCGGAACTCACTCAGTTGATCCAGCAGCAGAATCAATTGATGCAGTTGTTAGTCCAGAACCAGCAGAACAACAACAACAACAACAACAACAACCCTCTGCCGCCGCCACCTGTTGATCACCTAACCCGCTTCCTTAGGCTGAATCCGCCGGTGTTTTCCAGTAGCACCGAGCCAATAGTAGCAGATGATTGGCTCCGCAAGACAGGAAGGGAGTTGACCACTGCAGGATGCACAGATGAAGAGAAAGTGAAGTTTGCCGCTCATCAGCTTGACGGACCCGCGGCAGCATGGTGGCAGAATTTCACAGCCACTTACCCAGTTGACACTATCACATGGGATCAGTTTCAGCATGCTTTCCGCACTGCCCATGTTTCAGCAGGAGCTATGGCCATGAAGAAGCGTGAGTTTCACAACTTACGCCAAGGAGGAAGGACAGTTGGCCAGTACGTTGACGACTTCAGCAAGTTAGCACGTTATGCCCCAGATGACGTTGCTACCGATGCAGCTAAGCAGGAGAAGTTTCTAGAAGGACTGAATGATGAGCTAAGCATGCAGTTGATGGTAGCAAGTTTCAACAACTACCAGGAGTTGGTAGATCGTGCCATCATGATTGAAGGGAAGCAATAGCAGATTGAGAACCGCAAAAGGAAGTATGGACAGGGGAAGTATAACCCTGGAGCCCAGCAGAAGCCCCGTTTTACCCCTAAACCGGGAGTTCAGTTTCAGCATACCCATGGAGGAGGTAGTTTGCACAACCATAATGGCCACAACAATGGTAATGGGAATGGAGGAAGAAACGGCCAGAACCGTACCACCCCATCAACCCCAGCCAAGAGAGATCTGAGTCAAGTCACCTGTTTCAAGTGTTCCAAGACCAGACATTATGCCAACGAATGTCCCGAAGGCCAAAATGGAAATGGAAGCTCTGGAAAGAAGCCGAACCCTTTCAACAGGGGACGGGTGAACCACGTTAATGTGGAGGAGTTTGAAGCTCAGCCCGATGCAGTAATCGGTAAGTTTTTGGTTAAGTCATTTACTGCACTCGTTGTTTTTTATACCGGTGCATCGCATTCATACATATCAAGGGGATTTGTGGATAAGTATAACCTGCCAACCCAAGCCCTTAGGTCACCCATGTTAGTAACCTCGCCTGGAGCGGAATATATGGCTAGACGATGGTGTGATCGGTTACCATTAAGTATTGGTAACTATGTGTTTCCCTCAGACCTAATAGTATTGTAATCTCAAGGATTGGATGTGATATTAGGCATGGATTGGTTGTCAAAGTATGAAGGGAACATTGAATGTGCCAGTAAGACAATTTTGCTCACGACGCCCGAAGGAAGAAGGATCAAGTATGTATCCAGACATTTGCCAAACAGGACACAAGTAAATTCTTTATCAGGAGTTGTATAGGAGGAAGTACCAGTAGTAAAGGATTTTCGTGATGTATTTCCTGAGGAATTGCCAGGCATGCCACCGGATAGAGACATTGAGTTTTTGATTGAGCTTTTGCCAGGCACTGGGCCAATATCGAAGAGACCGTACAGAATGCCAGCACAGGATTTGGCGGAAATTAAGAAGCAGATTAAGAAGTTATTGGATAAAGGTTACATACGCCCAAGTTCTTCACCTTGGGGATCACCCATACTTCTAGTGGAGAAGAAGGATGGATCGTTAAGAATGGTTGTTGATTACCGTGGATTGAATGAAGTAACCATCAAGAACAAGTACCCACTGCCAATGATTAATGATCTGTTTGATCGATTGCAAGGAGCTAAAGTGTTTTCCAAGATTGATTTGCGATCAGGGTACCATCAGTTGAAGATTCGAGAGCAGGACATACCCAAGACAGCTTTTATCACGAGATACGGATTGTATGAGTATACCGTTATGTCATTTGGACTGACTAACGCACCTGCCTATTTTATGAACCTAATGAACAAGGTATTTATGGAGTTTTTGGATAAGTTCGTCGTAGTGTTCATTGATGACATTCTGATTTTCTCAAAGAATGAAGAGGAGCATAAGGAACATTTGCGTTTGGTTTTGGAGAAACTAAGGGAACATTAGTTATATGCCAAATTCAGCAAATGTGAGTTTTGGTTAAAGGAAGTTGGATTTCTTGGACATGTTATATCCGGAGAAGGGATAGCAGTTGACCCCAAAAAGGTTGAGACCGTAACCGAATGGGAAGCACCAACTACAGTTGGAGAGATCCGGAGTTTTCTTCGACTCGCAGGATACTACCGGAGATTCATTGAGAATTTTTCAAGGATTGCAAAGCCTATGACTGAATTGTTGAAGAAGGATACCAAGTTCAATTGGACTGAGGAATGTGAGGCCAGTTTTCAGGAGTTAAAGAAACGATTGGTTTCCTCACCAGTATTGATTCTACCAGATCAGAACAAGGATTATGAGGTGTATTGCGACGCTTCACGTCGAGGACTTGGAGCAGTACTCATGCAGGAACGAAGAGTTGTTTCGTATGCCTCACGACAACTGAAACCTCATGAATTAAATTATGCTACGCATGATTTGGAGTTAGCAGCCGTAGTGCATGCATTGAAGACATGGAGACATTTCCTCATTGGAAATCATTATGAGGTGTACACGGATCACAAGAGTTTGAAGTACATTTTCACGCAGAAGGAGTTGAACCTCAGACAAAGGAGATGGTTGGAACTCATCAAGGATTATGATATGAGATTGCATTACCATCCCAGAAAGGCTAATGTAGTAGCTGACGCATTGAGCCGTAAGAGCCATGTTAATACACTAATGACGGGGGAAATACCAAAGGAGTTAGCAGAAGATCTTCGTGAACTATGCTTGGAGATAGTTCCGAGAGGCTATGTAGCAGCATTGGAGATTCAGTCAACATTGATGGATAAAATCAGAGAGGCTCAGAAGTCTGACAAGGAGATTGCCGATATAAAGAAGAAAATGAGCGAAAGAAAAGCAAAGGGATTTCGTGAGGATGAGCACGATACCCTATGGTTTGAGGACCGTGTTTATGTGCCAAATGACCCAGAGATCAGGAAGTTGATTCTACAAGAGGCACATGATTCACCCTATTCGATTCACCCAGGAAATACCAAGATGTATTTGGATTTAAAGGAAACATTCTGGTGGACCGGAATGAAGAAGGATATTGCAGCTTATGTAGAAGTTTGTGATGTGTGTCATAGAGTGAAGGCAGAACATCAGAAGCCAGCCGGATTGCTACAACCATTGCCGATACCCGAATGGAAGTGGGATAAGATAGGCATGGATTTTATCACAGGACTACCCAGGACGAAAGCAGGCTATGACTCGATATGGGTAGTAGTTGATCGTTTGACGAAGGTAGCACATTTCATCCCAATTAAGACCACTTACACCAGTGCTAAGTTGGCAAAGATATACATGACTAGGATCATTTGTTTGCATGGAGTTCCGAGGAGTATCGTATCGGATAGAGGAACCCAATTTACCTCAAAGTTTTGGAATCAGTTGCATGAAACTTTAGGAACTAGACTAGAGTTCAGCACAGCCTTTCACCCACAGACGGATGGACAGACTGAGAGAGTCAATCAGATTTTGGAAGATATGTTGAGATCCTGTGCACTAGATTATGGATCTAGTTGGGACGATAACTTGCCGTATGCGGAGTTTTCTTATAACAACAGTTACCAAACCAGTTTGAAAATGGCACCTTTCGAAGCCTTATACGGAAGGAGGTGCAGGACACCGTTGTCATGGGACAAAGTTGGAGACCGTCAGTTCTTTGGACCAGATTTGATTAAGGAGTCTGAACGGAAAGTTAAGTTGATTCGCGATAGGCTCAAGGTAGCCCAATCCAGGCAGAAGAGCTACGCAGATTCTAAACGCAAGGAGACAGTTTACGAAACCGGAGACAGAGTTTATCTTCGAGTATCCCCACTTCGAGGAGTAAAGCGCTTCGGAGTTAAGGGAAAGTTAGCACCGCGTTTCGTTGGACCGTATAAGATCTTGCAATGTATGGGAGAAGTCGCTTATAAGTTGGAATTACCAGAGGGACTATCAGGAGTTCATGATGTATTCCACGTTTCTCAGTTGAAGAAGTGTCACGCCGAGATGGCGGAGGTACCGCTAAGAGATACAGTGCCACTTGAAGCAATTCAGTTGAAGGATGACTTAACGTATGAAGAGAAACCCGTCAAGATTCTCGAATTTGCCAGCAGAGTTACCCGCAGCAAGGTTATCAAGTTTTGCAAAGTTCAGTGGAACCACCACTCAGAGGACGAAGCCACCTGGGAGAGAGAAGAAGATTTGCTCAAGGACCACCCTCACCTATTTTCTAGCCAACCCGAATCTCGAGGGCGAGATTCATCTTAAGGGGGGTAGGTTTGTAACATCCCAAATTTTCAATTTGGAATGTTATACCTTAGATCATCATGCATATCATATTTTCTTGCATTTTGGTCGATCCTAGAAATTTCACGCAACTCAAGGACCCTCGGAGAGAGTTGGAGCTTTCGTTATTTTCATATTTGAGTTTTCTCAAATTTTGAAAAGAGGATCATTTGATTTTATTTATTTCATCTTTAATTATTTTTCCAATAACAAAAATATGAGAAGGGAATAATATGACTTTCCCAACTTTAGGAAAAATAAAGATTTAATAAATAAATCAAATTTTGGATTTTTCTGGAGTTTATTTGCATTTTATTTGGATTAGGGAAAAATTGCGTGTTTTCAAAATATTGCATTTAGGCTCCGAATAAAAGTTCATTTTGTTCGACTCATTTTTAGGAGTCGGGAAAAATTAACTTCGGGATTTTTGGAGTTCGATTAGATTTCCTTTTATTTAATTTTCTGCGCGCGTATCTTTAAACAAGAATTGCGCAGCGCCCCGCCTGGGCCAAAGGCCCAGCCGGCCCAGCCGCCCCGCCCCGCCTCGCGCGCGCGCCCGCGCCGCGCAGCGCCGCCGCCGCCGCCGAGTCCGAATCGGAATCCGCCGCCGCCGCCCCTTTCTTGCCCCCTCCCCCAAGTCTCCTCCCCCCTTTATATATCCAGCCACCCCCCTCCTCCCCACACCACCCGCGCCGCCCCGCCGCCCGCAGCAGCAGCAGCAGCCGCTGCCGCCGCCGCCCGCGCCTCGCCCCGCCGCCAAGCCCCGCCCTCGTCGGATCCCCGTGCCGCCAAGGTAGCCACCGCGCCGCGCCACCCTTTCCCTTGGTTCGGTTTAAAAAAAACGTTCCGGTTTCTTTTTCGTGTTTCGGTTTTTTTTATAAAAAACCCCTAGATCGGTTTTCGTTTTTTTGGTTTTTGTTTTTTAGCGAGCGTTCGCCAGACCGTTCGTCTTAACGAACGTGATCACCGGTTATTCTCGGTTAACGAACGTTAGTTCGTTTAACTGTTCTTTGTTTTCTTTTTCGTCGGATTTATTCCGCGATTTTCTGAATCGCGATTTCAGATCCGATCTTCGTTTTAGTTTATCTTCTCGCTCGTTTATCGGAATCAGGTGATTCAAGCGCCTAGAGTTTCGTTTCGAAACCGCCGTTCCGACTAATCAACTTAAACAAGTTTTTACTGCTGTAAAATTTGACCTAGTTTCAACTTTCTAGAACCGAGTTGTTTTCTTCCGTCGTTTGTTTTCCGTTGCTTTGTTCGATTTGATTCTTTTTGCAACCGGAGTTCTTAAGTTGAACTTTCGGGTTCGCTCTTTTGTTCGAGTTTTACCTGTGCATTAGATGAGTACTTATTGTATGCTTGTTGTTTGTCTGCGATAGATCACCCGGAGTGCGCCGCCTGTTATTTCGAAGCTCTAGGTTTCGCAGATCCTTAGCAAGGCAAGTAACACTTTGATCATACCTTTTCTACTACCCAGTTTTATTGCATTAGATCAATCCTCAAACATTGCATGATTAGGATCTAATCAAATTGTGGGATGGGAAGTAGATGAGGTAGTACCTATTACCTGTTTTACTTATGAAACCTTTGGGAGTTACTTCTATGTTTGCTTATTATGCCATGCTATGCTAGTAGACGTGGATTGGGTGAGTGATATCCATGACAGATGTGAGTATTGTTAATTTTAATGGTTTATCTAAGGTGGCAACTTAAACACACATCTGGGTGGATTGAGGCACCTGGTTTCTATCAGGACTTGCCTGTTTCTTTTTGGACCGCCACCCAGGCTCAAAGGGATCATAAGATCATTCATGCTAGTAACTTCCATGTGCAGCCACAAGCCATTATGGGCTCTGGCAAAGTTGATTAAGTCGTGCGAACTCTTACAGTGGTAGACTAGCAGATGTAGGGGATGTAGGTTGGTACGGTCTATCACGACGTAAGGTGCTAGCACTTCTGAAAGACTATGTCTCGGTCATCCGTTTCTCAAACACCATGTAGTGCGAGAAACCAAACGGAGGCGATCGAGTCTTGTGGGGAAAAGTGCGCAAACCTCTGCAGAGTGTACAAACTAATCATGATTAGCCGTGTCCCCGGTTTTGGACGTCTTGAGTATCTAGTACTTGAATATCATGTGAATCTCATCATGTTACTTCTAAATTAATATTGTTGGGTTATTGATGATTACTTTTAATTGGGATTGAGGATGTTGTCAACCATTCTCGATGTTTAACAACCACCATGATAGTTAAATAAATTTATTCCTTTGCAGTAGGGAAAAATTGGCTTTACGCAAAACTGTATCCATAGAGCTTTCCACCAGCCATATATGCATGTAGTATAGGCTTATCATTCATTATTCTCTATGTGTTACATTGCCAGCATATTCCATGTGCTGACCCGTTTCGGGCTGCAACTTTCATGTTGTAGACTTTTCAGACGACGAGTAAGGTGCTTTTAGGTCGTGGTTCTATACTCAGTGATGCCGTTGGAGTTGATGGACTCACTTATCTTCCAAGTCTTCCGCTGTTATCATTATTAGATGGCCTTAAGCCATATTTATTGTAATAAGTTCTCTTTGAGACATCGATGTAATAAGTGTGTGATTCCTACTCTGTTATAAATCCTTCAAAGTACTGTGTGGTGTCAGCATTACTGATCCAGGGATGACACCGGAGCACAGAGACTTGACCATCTGAGGTCGGGTCGCTACACCAGACTTGCCTGCCTGCGGCCTGCGGCGTGGCTCAAATGGGGGCCCAGCGTGGCCCACCTTCATCAACAGAAGACTCAAGACCCTCGCGAGGGGCCAAGCCTCGCGAGGCGGACGACACGGCGCTTCCTCAGGCACGGCCTCCTCAGGCTGTCTCGCGAGGAGGCGGAGAGATCAAGGCGGGGTACCTCGCGAGGTGCCCGTGACGCAAGCCATGACGATAGAGGGTGCCAGGCGGGCGCCAGCCCGCTCGGCGTTCCCCTTTCCTCTTTGGTGCAAAGGGGGCAAGCGCAGGCGAGAGGATCAAGCAAAGGCACCCATTTCGGTGCAACAAGACCAAGACCAGTACAACGGCGGGAAGGAGGTCACCATGGAGCCCAAAACGGCGTCACCACAGGGCCTTTGGCAGGCGAAGACCAACTTTAGTCAGGATAAGTGTACCAGATGTTCCCCTTCGAATTGGCCAATTGTTGGCGCCCTTCCCGCTCAAATATTCGGGAAGAGGCCCAGGGCCTTTGCCTATAAATAGGACTAGACACCCCCAGGGTAGAGTGTCACACCCTAGCTAGTCATGCATTAGAGTGTTGCATCATGTTTACTTTTCATCAGAAACTTGAAATGGGGAAGGCAGAACCCCCAGCACCCCCCCTGAAATCAACTAGGGTTTACTAAAAGCTTTTTCAATGAACCTGAAATGCCCTTCTAAAATGTTCACCCTCTTTGTCTTGGGATGGAACCTATGACAAAATAGGTGCACAATTTTCTAGGTCAACAGAAGGTCATTGATTTAAATCATAAGTATTTGAATTTGGGTATTTAAATGCTATTAAATAATTTAAATGCTCAAATAATTCTGGATATAAATGTTTGCTGTTGGAAATAATCCTAACAGAGGCCACAATTATTTTCAGGATTTTTGGTAATGTTTTAGTATTTTAAATAAAGCCCAACAGTTTCTGTTAAATAGAAAAACAGAAACAAATCAAAAAAAAGAGGGAAAAGCCCACCTGGGCCTTACCTGTGCTGGCCAGCCCACCTGGCTCGGCCCAGCCGACTAGCGACGCCAGTCGTTGTCCTCCTCCCGCCAGAAGGACGTGGAGCGCGTGGTCGGCGCCCGCGGCCACACGCCGGCCACCTCCTGCTTCCGCCGACGCCCCGAGACGTCCTGGGTCGCCACGTGACCCCCCACGTCCCCCTCTCGTCCTCGCTCACTCTCCCCCTCGTCTTCCTCCCCCTCTCCCAAGATGGCCGACGCACCCGTCGCCATCTCGCCGCCATAGCCGCGCCCACCGTCACCCCCTCGCCCCTCTGACCTGCCCAGAGGCTCCGCCACTTTGCCCTCGCTCTCCCCACCGAGCCACGACTCGCTGGAGGCCCTGCAACGCCGCCATCAGCTCTTCTTCGACCTCGGTGCCCGCCGGCCGCCGTTCGTCGATTCGCCTCGCCCCGTTCGCCCCCGAGCCCGCTGAGCTGCTCGCCGACCTCCCTGTGAGCCCCCGCACCTTCTCCCCCTCCTCCCATGCCCGCTAGCTCACCGTAGCGCCCGTCCCTGACGAGCCCGAGAGCTTGGCTCCGCCGGCCATGGCGCCGCCGCGGCCACAGCCCCTGCCACCCGCGCCAGAGCGCGTCAACGTGCTCCTGGAGCCTCCAGGAGGCCAAAGCAGCCACCAGTTGGCCCCCTAGTGCCCCGTAGCGCCAAAGCCGACCCCGCCTGAACTCCGGCGCCGCCTCGAGCTCGTTTCCGGCGAGCTCCGGCCGTCCCCGCTGCAGCCGCGTGCCGTGCTGGATGCGCACGAGCCCCAGCTTCCCGTAGATGGCCTCGGCCGTCGTTTTGGTCGCCGGAGAGCGAAACCCGCGCTGCCCCGCCGCGTCTGGTCGTCGCCGGCGGCTCAACGCCGGCGAGTTGACCCCGCTGAGCCCATTTGACCATGGGTGGGCCCAGTTTGACCCCTGGGTCAATGACAGGTGGGCCCAGCCCTGTTAATTAGTTAGGATTAGTGCTAATTATTTTTAGTTTATCTAAATCACACTAACACACGGGACCCACGTGTCAGGTTTGACCTGGACCGGGTCAGTTGACCGCTGACGTCACACCGACGCCAGGCTGATGCAGTAAATCCTTTTCTGGATTTTTTTTATTCAGGAAAATCTAGAAAATGTTTCAAACTTCAAAAAATCATAGAAATTAATCTGTAACTCCAAATGAAATAATTTATATATGAAAAATTATCAGAAAAATTCAATCTATCCATCTGTAATGGTTTCATGTATGAAAAAACAAGTTTACCTTGCTGTTTAAGCAGAATAAGGTAATGCACTATTAAGGCCATGTCTAATGAGCTAATATTTGAATCTTTGATTCAAATGAGTTCATCCCTTTCTATTCTAGCTTGCATTAGGCCAAGACACATTCATATTGCCATGCCATAGCATGCATCATATTGTAGCATATCGTCATGTATTGATTGTGTTCCGATGTGTTCTTCGTGGTAGGTGCTACCTCCGAGGATATTCACGAGTATCCAACTGAAGGGCAGTATCCCACTACAACTCCATTAGGCAAGCAACCCATTGATCATTCCGATACAAACCCATGTTCTCGCTTCTGCTCTCGTTTACTGCATTAAGACAACGCGATTCAAACTGTTGTGTGTCTCGGTAGTTGAACCCACTTCCTTTGCATGACCTGTCATTGCCACAGTAACTAGATGAAACCCACTAGCATGCGTAGGAGTTGTTTGAGCCATATGTGTGTATGTGTTCCTACCATGCTATGCTTGCTATGCTTAGAGTTGTGTCAGGTCTGGCTCATCGGGATGATGAACTAGAGTGAAAGGTTGTGACGTTGTCGAGAGTGTGAAAGTGTTTAATACGATTTGGTAAAGGAATCGATGAGAGGCCATGTAGGAGTACATGGTGGGTTGTTTCATTGAGGCCATCCTTAAGAACTGAGATCTGTGTGTGTGATTTAAGATTCAGCTACTACCACACATTGGGATCCTTAATTGACTCTCTTGACTTATTAACCACTCTTGTCCTCTGTCCGGGAGTTGCAAAGTAGTTTCTGGTGTTTGTAGTATGCTGGGGGCCGCACGCAGCGCTAACCATAGGGGTGGGCTGTGTTGCGGTAGGCACGTGGCACGGTGTACTGATTCGCCCGTTTGGTGTCTCGAGAACACTGTTCACATTGTTCGGGGCCGTTAGTGGAAACCTCGGCCGGACTCCCTGCGGATGGAACCCGAATAGGCGATAAACCTGGACTAGGGACTTGTGTGTTTAGTCAGGTCGTGGCCGACACCCTCGCTGGGCTTCCGCTTGAAGGTTGCCGAGTACATGTCGTGTAAACGGCGATAAGTGGTGAGAGCGTGTGTGAAGAAGTACACCCCTGCAGGGTATAAAACTATTCGAATAGCCACGTCCGCGGTAAAGGACTACTTGGTCACCTATACAGCTCATAGACAATTAAATGGATACTACTAAAAGTCTCAAGATAAGCGTGAGTACCGCGGATGGCCCTCTCGTAGGATGACGAGAGAGGATCCACGGTGGAGTATTGTGTTGGTGATAGTGGACTCGTGTGCGACAAATGCTTTACAAGTTGTGTCTATCGTAGGATAGCTTAGCCAAGAGTCAAAGCTGGCTTGTTGCAATAACTCCACTACCTTCTTGAGAATGTGCATGTATAGTAGGATTCTGTTGTAAGACTTGCTGAGTACCTTCGTACTCATGATGCTTTAATTAATGTTTTCAGACGACTACGCCAACCCCTCTGATGGGTTCTACGTAGACCTCGACGTTGACGAGTGACTTATCACCCAGGTGGTGATCCAAGACTTGTGAAGGTTCGATGTAGATAGACAGGCTTTGTCAAGCCTTCTTTCTTTCTAGTGTCTGTACTCAGACTACTTTGCTTCCGCATGTGCTTGTATGAATGTATGACTTGAGTGTCGGGTCATGTGACCTCTATCTGTATGGATGTTATGTAAGGCTCTTTGGAGCCTCTTAAATAAAGTACTTGAGTTGTAGAGTTTTGTTGTGATGCAATGTTGTATTTACTCATATCGGGCATATTGTGTGTATGATTGAAATGCTTGGTATGAGTGGGATCCGACTATCTAGTTGATTATCCTTGGCAGCCTATCATATGAGGAAATGTAGTCTAGTGCTTCTGAGCGATAGTAGTCCGCTACAGCCCGGTTCACCGGAGTCCTGCTAGCCCAGCACTACTGCTTGGAACACTTGACTGGCCGGCATGTGATTCACGTCGTTCCTGTGTCTGTCCCTTCGGGGAAATGTCACGCGGTGTTATCCGGAGTCCTGCCTAGCCTGCTACAGCCCGGGTTACCGGAGTCCTGTTGGCCCAGTGCTACAGCCTGGATTTATACGTTGTTGACCGACATGCTCGATGTGATTCATGTATGCCTGTCCTCATGGGTTAGTGCCGCCTTGGGTTCATGACTAGCCATGTCGGCCCGGGTTCTCTGTCATATAGATGCTAGTGACACTATCATATACGTGAGCGAAAAGGCGCAAACGGTCCCGGGCCAGGTAAGGTGGCACCCGTGGGAATACCGTGCGTGAGGCCGCAAAGTGATATGATGTGTTACATGCTAGATCGATGTGGCCTAGGATCGGGGTCCTGACAGCGTTGGCATCAGAGCCGGACTGCCTGTAGGTTCGCTAAGCCAAACTGGTCGATGTCGAGTCTAGAAATGCTTTAGTTATATGTAGGGGAATTGATTGTGGGAGGGAACGTAAGGCTCTTTTACTCCTTTACCTTATGCCCTCTATCTTGAGTCATTCTCTTCTCATTCTACGTGGGTTGAGGACTAGGCTCTCTTCTCTCTATCAGGTTCACGTGTTACTAATCCGTAGTAACTTATAGGATTGTTGGTTACAACCCAGTTCAGCTTCTACTAAATTTTAGTATGTTGCCAGTTGAACCAGAACCTTGATATGATGATGTTGAGTGGTTTTGCAAACTGTTGTGGATGTCTCATCTCTTTTTCTGAGCATTTACAGCCGTTATGCTGTCCAAATTCTCCTAGAAAATTCTAATGCCTTTGCATTAATTTGTGCTTTCAGATGGCCACCCGTTCGCAGAACCAAGTGGTTCGTCTGACCCGTTGCATCGATATATGTGGTCACACAGCTATGTTGGTTCGAGTGATGGTTGAGACAGGTTACCGATGGTATCCTGAATACACCGTCGAGGAGCAGTTTAGAGACTTTAATCAAAGCCAATATCTGTGCACGGTCAGGATTTATCCATCCTATCCCGGAGCTACTGAACCGCTCCACTGTTCTTATGGACTTGGGATCACTATTGGAATGTCCGTGCAGGATGCAGCCTACTCGATGATGACTGTTATTCGAGCCAGAACTGCCTTGCTGAGCAACACTGATTTCCGCTACATGCCAGCATCCCTTCCTGGGGCACATGGCTACCTTCAGGGTATGTATAGCGATGCATCCCATGAGAACTCACTTCTCCGCACCACTACTGAGATGTTGGAAGACAAGGACCGTGAAAACCGGGCCTTGCGTATGGAGCTCTTTAATGCTCGTTCTGATCACTAGGCCACTTTGACTCGGTTTGCCCCTGCGGTGCAAGCCGGATACATGGACATGAGGGACTTGTATCCTGTACGTGCCAGCCTGCCAGATTTCATGGAGTGGCGCGAGGTGGGAGGCATCACTCCTCCTCGTGGACCTCGTCTGCCGCCATTTGTTGGACCAAGGCCACACCCAAGTCCCTATGGTCCGCAAGCTCCTCAGGACCGTCTGTTCCCAGATGATCATGTTCTGCTTCCAGGCTTGGGTGGTGACTTCTATGAGGATTACTACGGAGCTGTCTGAGCTAGTAGTAGTTTCGCTGGTATTGTAATAGTTGTATGTCCACCGTCCTGCGTGACTTGTGGAATATGACTTAGTGTGTATCCATTCCGGAGGTGTAGAAAAATAATGTATAGGAGTTTGGAATGCCTCCGACGAGATGTAACGTCTTTCATCATAGTTGTACCTTAGCTTGGGCTTGTACTAAACTATGTATGGTGTGTATGACCGTTGGTTAATGTATGGCAGTTTCTGTATTACCATGTCATACGGATGAACATCTCTGCATTCCTTGTTATCCATTACATTCCGCACTTCCTTGCCCAGATCTTGCCATCCTGGTCTAAATCGTTGTTTGTTTTTCCTAGGATGGTCAACACCCGCAGCAACCCTGCTGCTCCAGAGCAGGGCGAAGCTAGCGCAGCTAGGGATGAGAATCTGCCTCAACCGCCTTCTCTGGCCAAAGTAATGCTAGAGGCAGAACGAAACAAGCGCGAGACTAACCGCTTGCTGGAGCGGATTGAGCAGAATACTGCACGCCAGCAGAGAAACATTCCAGTGTCAATCAATGACTTTGTCAAGCTGTACCCACCAAAGTTTAACCATTCCATCGAACCTCTCGATGCGGATGACTGGCTTCGCAGCATCGCCCACAAGCTACGTTCTGCCAACGTAGCCGAAGATGATAAAGTTACCTTTGCTGCTTACCACCTCGAAGGACCTGCTAGCCTTTGGTGGGAGAATTATGAGGCTATGCGCCCGGTCGGCCAAATCACAACTTGGGCTGATTTCAGTGCTGCTTTCCGTGAGCATCACATTCCGGAAGGCCTCATGGATCGCAAGAGGGAGGAGTTCTGTAACTTCACCCAGGGTAGACTGACTGTGGATGCTTACAGTCGCGAGTTTGGGAAGTTAGCACGTTATGCTCCCGAAGAGGTATCCACCGACGCTAAGAAGCAGGCAAGGTTCCGCAAAGGACTTAGCCCCGAGCTTCGCCGTGATCTTCGTCTGCACGATTGCACCTCCTTCCCGAAGTTGGTCAACAAGGCCATCAGTGCCGAGACAGGGCAGAATGACTTTGAAGCTTCTCGCAAGCACTCCCGTGACTTTGGATCTTCATCCGGCTCTGGATCTCAGAAGCGCCGGGTCTGGATCCCAAACACTGCTGTGCCATCCAGGTTCACTCCGAGGCCATCCTTTGAGGCGCCTTGCCCCAACCAGCAGTATGTACCACCCAAGACTTATGGTGGTCCCGCTGCTAATGCTGCTCCACGTCCCAATATGATAACTTGCTTCAAGTGTGGAGAGACGGGCCACTACCTCCGTGAGTGTCCCCAGAACAACCCCAACTAGTTCGGAAAGTCTGTTGGCCGTGGTAAGCCAACAGCAAAAGTGCTCGTCGCCAAGCCGGCCACCACTCCTCGTGGCCATGTCAACTACGTCTCAGCTGAGGAGACCCAGGAGGACCCCAGCGTCGTTCTTGGTACGCTCCTTGTTAATTGCCATCCGGCAACTGTTCTCTTTGATACTGGAGCATCTCATTCATTTATTTCTGAGAGCTATGCTCGTTTGCACAACACCACATTTTGTGACATGCCCACCTCCATGGTAATCCAAACCCCTGGTTCTAAGTGGCAAACCTCTAGAATCAGCCATGGAAATGAAATTCTTGTCGACCGATTAGTCTTCCTCGCGTCACTAATAGCTCTCAAGTCCTCGGACATAAACATCATCTTGGGTATGGACTGGATGTCAGCCCATTACGCTAAGATTGATTGCTCTACTAGAACTGTTCAACTCACCCATCCATCGGGCAAGATAGTCCGTGTTTTGACCCGAATGTCGGAGCGTCAGCTCTACACTCTAAATGCCAACCCCCTTCCAGACCTTGAAGATATTCCGGTAGTTCGTGACTTCCCGGATGTCTTTCCAGAGGAACTGCCAGGTGTTCCACCTGACAGAGATGTCGAGTTCGTAATAGACCTTGTTCCAGGAACCGTCCCAATCTCTAGAAGACCTTATAAGATGGCACCCCTAGAACTAGCCGAGCTTAAGAAACAACTCGATGAGTCCTTGCAAAAGGGTTTCATCCGTCCTAGTTCTTCTCCATGGGCTTGCCCCGTCCTCTTCGTCAAGAAGAAGGATGGAACGGATCAGATGGTTGTGGATTACCGACCAGTCAATTTGGTCACTATCAAGAACAAGTATCCGCTCCCCAGGATCAACGACCTGTATGACCAGCTCGCTAGATCCTCAGTCTTTCCCAAGATGGATTTGAGGTTGGGATACCATCAAATCAAAATCAAGAACGGGGACATTCCCAAAACGACCTTTGTTACTCGTTATGGCCAATACGAGTACACCGTCATGTCCTTCGGTTTAACCAATGCTCCAACCACTTTCTCTCGGTTAATGAACTCGATCTTCATGGAGTATTTGGATAAATTCGTCGTGGTTTACCTCGATGATATACTCATCTACTCCAAGAATGAGGAGGAACATGCCGAACATCTAAGGCTAGTATTGACGAAACTTCGAGAGCATCGTCTTTATGCCAAATTCTCCAAGTGCGAATTTTGGTTGCCAGAAGTGACCTATCTGGGCCATGTAATCTCTGGTAAGGGCATTGCTGTCAATCCCGAGCGAGTTCAAGCCGTCCTTGACTGGACTCCACCTGAAACGGTCAAGCAAGTTTGGAGTTTTCTTGGTTTAGCGAGCTATTGTCGCCGCTTCGTCGAGAATTTCTCCAAAGTTGCTAAGCCTCTAACTGAACTCCTCGAGAAAGATAAAAAGTTCGAGTGGACCCCATATTGCGAGTTCAGCTTTCAGGAACTGAAAAGACGCCTAACATCTGCTCCCGTACTGGTACCACCAGATTTTTCTAAGGACTTTGTTATCTATTGCGACGCCTCGCGACAAGGACTAGGTTGCATTCTCATGCAAGATCGTCATGTGATTGCCTACGCTTCTCGATAGTTGCATCCACATGAGGATAATATCCCACACATGATCTAGAGCTTGCAGCGGTAGTCCATGCACTCAAAACCTGGCGACATTACCTCCTTGGTAATCGTTGCGAAATCTACACTGATCACTAAAGTTTGAAATACATCTTCACCCAACCGAATTTGAATCTCAGGCAAAGACGATGGTCGAGTTGATCACAGATTACTACTTAGGAATAACTTACACCCCAGGCAAGCCAATGTCATGGCTGATGCGCTAAGTCGTAAGTCTTATTGTAACAATCTAGTGTTACAACAAAGTCAACCACTTCTCCACGAGGAATTTCGTAAGCTTAACCTTCACATTGTTCCTCGAGGATTCCTTTCCACCCTGGTGGCGAAACCTAACCTTACGGATCAAATCATAACCGCTCAGCGGTATGATAGAGGAATATCCCGGAATAAGGAAAACATTGTTAGCGGAGTTGCTAAATGTTTTTCCATGGACGAGCGAGGTGTTGTCTTCTTCGAGAACCGTTTGGTGGTGCCCAAGAAACAACATCTACGGCAACTGATCCTTAAGGAAGCGCATGAATCCCCTCTCACTATTCATCCCGGTAGTACTAAAATGTATCAAGACCTACGCCAGAGGTTTTGGTGGACTAGGATGAAGAGAGAAATTGCTCAATACATTGCTAATTGCAACGTCTGTCGTCATGTTAAAGCAGAGCATCAACGGCCTGCTGGCACCCTTCAACCATTGGAAATTCCTGGATGGAAATGGGATAAAATCGGTATGGATTTCATTACCGGATTTCCCAGAACCAAGAGAGGGAATAATGCTATCTTCGTTGTTGTCGATCGTCTTTCCAAAGTAGCCCACTTCTTACCTGTTCGCGAGAGTATAACCGCTAGCCAGCTAGCTGAATTGTACATCTCTCGAATAGTGTCTCTCCATGGTGTTCCTTTGGAAATTAATTCAGAACGTGGAAGTATTCTCACCTCTCGATTTTGGGAAATTTTCCAAAATGCTATGGGAACTCGTCTCTCCTTTAGCAACGCCTTCCATCCTCAGTCAAGTGGTCAAGTAGAACGAGTCAATCAAATTCTGGAGGATATGCTCTGAGCTTCTGTTATCTCCTTCGATATGAATTGGGAGAAGTGCCTTCCATTCGCCGAGTTCGCTTATAACAACAGTTATCAAGCTAGCTTGGGCAAGGCTCCTTTCGAAGTTCTCTATGGACGAAAATGTCGAACGCCCCTTAACTGGTCAGAAACCGGCGAGAGACAACTCTTTAGCCCAGACATGATCCAGGATGCCGAAGAGCAGGTTCGCATTATTCGTGAGAACTTGAAAACCGCCCAATCTCGACAAAAGAGTCAGTATGACCGCAAGCATAAGCCGATGGCTTATGAAGTTGGCGAGAAGGCTTACCTTCGGGTTACACCTTTAAAGGGAACCCATCGATTCGGTATCAAAGGCAAATTGGCTCCTCGTTACATTGGACCCTTTCGCATTCTTGCCAAACAAGCGGAAGTTGCCTACCAATTGGAACTACCTTCGCATCTCTCCAGAGTTCATGATGTCTTCCACGTTTCTCAACTCAGGCGTTGCTTCTCGGATCCTATCCGTGGAGTGAACCACGAAACGCTTGATCTCCAAGATAACCTCACCTATCGAGAATACCCCGTTCGTATCCTTGATCAAGCCAAGCGTACCACTCGACGCCAGAATATCAAGTTTCTCAAAGTTCAATGGTCACACCATTCCGAGCAAGAAGCTACTTGGGAAAGGGAGGATCGTCTACGACTCGAGTATCCCACCTTCTTTCCGACGGATCCTAAATCTCGGGACGAGATTCTTTCGAGTGGGGGTGAGTTGTCACACCCTAGCTAGTCATGCATTAGAGTGTTGCATCATGTTTACTTTTCATCAGAAACTTGAAATGGGGAAGGCGGAACCCCCAGCACCCCCCTGAAATCAACCAGGGTTTACTAAAAGCTTTTTCAATGAACCTGAAATGCCCTTCTAAAATGTTCACCCTCTTTGTCTTGGGATGGAACCTATGACAAAATAGGTGCACAATTTTCTAGGTCAACAGAAGGTCATTGATTTAAATCATAAGTATTTGAATTTGGGCATTTAAATGCTATTAAATAATTTAAATGCTCAAATAGTTCTGGAAATAAATGTTTGCTGTTGGAAATAATCCTAACAGAAGCCACAATTATTTTCAGGATTTTTGGTAATGTTTTAGTATTTTAAATAAAGCCCAACAGTTTCTGTTAAATAGAAAAACAGAAACAAATCAAAAAAAGAGGGAAAAGCCCACCTGGGCCTTACCTGTGCTGGCCAGCCCACCTGTCTCGGCCCAGCCGACTGGCGACGCCAGTCGTCGTCCTCCTCGCGCCAGAAGGACGCGGAGCGCGTGGCCGGCGCCCGCGGCCACACGCCGGCCACCTCCTGCTTCCGCCGACGCCCCGAGACGTCCTGGGTCGCCACGTGACCCCCCACGTCCCCTCTCGTCCTCGCTCACTCTCCCCCTCGTCTTCCTCCCCCTCTCCCAAGATGGCCGACGCACCCGTCGCCATCTCGCCGCCATAGCCGCGCCCACCGTCACCCCCTCGCCCCTCTGGCCTGCCCAGAGGCTCCGCCACTTCGCCCTCGCTCTCCCCACCGAGCCACGCCTCGCCGGAGGCCCTGCATCGCCGCCATCAGCTCGTCTTCGACCTCGGTGCCCGCCGGCCGCCGTTCGTCGATTCGCCTCGCCCCGTTCGCCCCCGAGCCCGCTGAGCTGCTCGCCGACCTCCCTGTGAGCCCTCGCACCTTCTCCCCCTCCTCCCATGCCCGCTAGCTCACCGTAGCGCCCGTCCCCGACGAGCCCGAGAGCTTGGCTCCGCCGGCCATGGCGCCGCCGCGGCCACAGCCCCTGCCACCCGCGCCAGAGCGCGTCAACGTGCTCCTGGAGCCTCCAGGAGGCCAAAGCAGCCACCAGTTGGCCCCCTAGTGCCCCGTAGCGCCAAAGCCGACCCCGCCCGAACTCTGGCGCCGCCCCGAGCTCGTTTTCGGCGAGCTCCGGCCGTCCCCGCTGCAGCCGCGTGCCGTGCTGGATGCGCACGAGCCCCAGCTTCCCGTAGATGGCCTCAGCCGTCGTTTTGTTCGTTGGAGCGCGAAACCCGCGCTGCCCCGCCGCGTCTGGTCGTCGTCGGCGGCTCAACGCCGGCGAGTTGACCCTGCTGACCCCATTTGACCACGGGTGGGCCCAGTTTGACCCCTGGGTCAATGACAGGTGGGCCCAGCCCTGTTAATTAGTTAGGATTAGTGCTAATTATTTTTAGTTTAACTAAATCACACTGACACACGGGACCCACGTGTCAGGTTTGACCTGGACCGGGTCAGTTGACCGTTGACGTCACACTGACGCCAGGCTGAAGCAGTAAATCCTTTTCTGGATTTATTTTTATTCAGGAAAATCCAAAAAATGTTTCAAACTTCAAAAAATCATAGAAATTAATCTGTAACTCCAAATGAAATAATTTATATATGAAAAATTATCAGAAAAATTCAATCTATCCATATGTAATGGTTTCATGCATGACAAAACAAGTTTACCTTGTTGTTTAAGCAGAATAAGGTAATGCACTATTAAGGCCATGTCTAATGAGCTAATATTTGAATCTTTGATTCAAATGAGTTCATCCCTTTCTATTCTAGCTTGCATTAGGCCAAGACACATTCATATTGCCATGTCATAGCATGCATCATATTGTAGCATATCGTCATGTATTGATTGTGTTCCGATGTGTTCTTCGTGGTAGGTTCTGCCTTCGAGGATATTCACGAGTATCCAACTGAAGGGAAGTATCCCACTACCACTCCATTAGGCAAGCAACCCATTGATCATTCCGATACAAACCCATGTTCTCGCTTCTGCTCTCGTTTACTGCATTAAGACAACGCGATTCAAACTGTTGTGTGTCTCGGTAGTTGAACCCACTTCCTTTGCATGACCTGTCATTGCCACAGTAACTAGATGAAACCCACTAGCATGTGTAGGAGTTGTTTGAGCCATATGTGTGTATGTGTTCCTACCATGCTATGCTTGCTATGCTTAGAGTTGTGTCAGGTCTGGCTCATCGGGATGATGAACTAGAGTGAAAGGTTGTGACGTTGTCGAGAGTGTGAAAGTGTTGAATACGATTTGGTAAAGGAATCGATGAGAGGCCATGTAGGAGTACATGGTGGGTTGTTTCATTGAGGCCGTCCTTAAGAACTGAGATATGTGTGTGTGATTTAAGATTCAGCTACTACCACACATTGGGATCCTTAATTGACTCTCTCGACTTATTAACCACTCTTTCCTCTGTCCGGGAGTTGCAAAGTAGTTTCTGGTGTTTGTAGTATGCTGGGGGCCGCACGCAGCGCTGACCATAGGGGTGGGCTGTGTTGCGGTAGGCACGTGGCACGGTGTACCCATTCGCCCGATTGGTGTCTCGGGAACCCTATTCACATTGTTCGGGGCCGTTAGTGGAAACCTCGGCCGGACTCCCTGCGGATGGAACCCGAATAGGCGATAAACCTGGACTAGGGACTTGTGTGTTTAGTCAGGTCATGGCCGACACCCTCGCTGGGCTTCCGCTTGAAGGTTGTCGAGTACATGTCGTGTAAACGACGATAAGTGTTGAGAGCGTGTGTGAAGAAGTACACCCCTGCAGGGTATGAAACTATTCGAATAGCCGCGTCCGCGGTAAAGGACTACTTGGTCACCTATACAGTTCATAGACAATTAAATGGATACTACTAAAAGTCTCAAGATAAGTGTGAGTACCGCGGATGGCCCTCTCGTAGGATGACGAGAGAGGATCCACGATGGAGTATTGTGTTGGTGATAGTGGACTCGTGTGCGACAAATGCTTTACAAGTTGTGTCTGTCGTAGGATAGCTTAGCTAAGCGTCAAAGCTGGCTTGCTGCAATAACTCCACTACCTTCTTGAGAATGTGCATGTATAGTAGGATTCTGTTGTAAGACTTGCTGAGTACCTTCGTACTCATGTTGCTTTAATTAATGTTTTCAGATGACTACGCCAACCCCTCTGATGGGTTCTACGTAGACCTCGACGTTGACGAGTGACTTATCACCCAGGTGGTGATCCAAGACTTGTGAAGGGTCGATGTAGATAGACAGGCTTTGTCAAGCCTTCTTTCTTTCTAGTGTCTGTACTCAGACTACTTTGCTTCCGCATGTGCTTGTATGAATGTATGACTTGAGTGTCGGGTCATGTGACCCCTATCTGTATGGATCTTATTTAAGGCTCTTCGGAGCCTCTTAAATAAAGTACTTGAGTTGTAGAGTTTTGTTGTGATGCAATGTTGTATTTACTCATATCGGGCATATTGTGTGTATGATTGAAATGCTTGGTATGAGTGGGATCTGGCTATCTAGTTGTTTATCCTTGGCAGCCTATCATATGAGGAAATGTAGTCTAGTGCTTCTGACTGATAATAGTCCGCTACATCCCGGTTCACCGGAGTCCTGCTAGCCCAGCACTACTGCTTGGAACACTTGACTGGCCGGCATGTGATTCACGTCGTTCCTGTGTCTGTCCCTTTGGGGAAATGTCACGCGGTGTTATCCGGAGTCCTGCCTAGCCTGCTATAGCCCGGGTTACTAGAGTCCTGTTGGCCCAGTGCTACAGCCCGGATCTATACGTTGTTGACCGACATGCTCGATGTGATTCATGTATGCCTGTCCTCATGGGTTAGTGCCGCCTTGGGTTCACGACTAGCCATGTCGGCCCGGGTTCTCTGTCATATAGATGCTAGCGACACTATCATATACGTGAGCCAAAAGGCGCAAACGGTCGTGGGCCAAGTAAGGTGGCACCCATGGGAATACCGTGCGTGAGGCCGCAAAGTGATATGATGTGTTACATGCTAGATCGATGTGGCCTAGGATCGGGGTCCTGACATAGCGGCATCTTGACATCATCAAGAAACCAGCTAGAACGCGGCATCCACGAACGCAGCTAGCAACACACCCAAAGAGTGAGAAGGGTGATTGAACTCCCCCAGCAGTTCATCCCCTAGCCAAGAACAGACCCTCGCGAGGCTGTTCTCCCTTGTACTGTTCATCCTCATCAGCCCAAGAGGCAATCCATCCACCACAAACTAGAGTAGGGTATTACACCACAATGGTGGCCCGAACTAGTATAAACCCTGTGTCTCTTGCGCTGTTCGTTCTGTAGTTTAGATCCTTGCGAGACGGAGAGGTAGAGGGCATAATCTCCGCGCGCACCCCAGAGTTCGAACCTTAAGGGTCTGCCGGAACCCGTGATCCGACATTTGGCGCGCCAGGTAGGGGTGCACCGGAATCTGCCTTCCACCGCTCCGTCCTCCTCCGGCTGCCACATCCATGTACGGCGCCCATGGAGCTCACGTCGCGCCAGCGGCCCTCGCCGGTGGGCGTTCTCGCCGTCCCCCATCGCCCGCCGTCAACACCACCACCGGCCCGGCGGGAAACGAGCGGCAAGCACCACCCCAGCATCCGCCTATGCGACAGGGCGACCACACTGCTACATCGACGCGTCCGGTCGTTGCGGCCCTCCTGGGCGGCTCGCAGGCGCCGCCCACGAGCCGCCACGTCAAGCCGTTTGCCCGCCGGATCAGCGCCGTTTCCGCACGGCAGGGGGCTCCCCCGGACCGGGTGGCGCGTGAGGTCGGTCTGACCTTCAGCTCGGAGGACCACCCCGCTAACTTGGCCGGCTCGGGCGCGCTCCCCCTGTTGTGCACCCCCACCATCTGCCAGGTGGCCGTCACCAGAACCCTCGTCGACGGAGGCGCGGGCCTCAGTGTGCTTTCGGTCGAGACCTTCAACCTTCTCTGCATACCCCGGGAGTGCCTGCAACCCAGCCGATCTTTCTCGGGCGTCGGAGGCGGATCATCCGACTCCTTGGGACAGATCGGGCTCCCAGTAAGCTTCGGCACCTACGACAACTTCCGCACGGAGATGGTCGACTTGGACATCGCCCCCATCGGCCTCCCTTAGAACGCCATCCTCGGCTACCCGGCACTGGCTCAGTTCATGGCCGCCACGCACCTGGCGTACAACCTCATGAAGATGCCCAGGAGCAATGGTACCCTCACCATGCACGGAGACACCGGGGACGCCCTACGAGTACTCAAGCTCGCCTTCATGACGGTGGCATCGGCACAGCCCGCCGACGCGGGGACCCCTGAGCCCAAGGGGGCTGCGCCCACCAAGAAGAAGCAGTTGTTCACCCAGGACAAGGCAGAAACCAAGCAGATACCCGTCGACGAGGACGGGTCCTCCAGTGCCACTTTCACCATAGGCACCAACCTTGAGCCTGAGCAAGAGGAGGCCTTGGTCAGGTTCCTGCGCACAAATAAGAAGGTGTTTGCTTGGGAGCCCGATCAGTTGGCAGGGATCCCCAGGAGCGTCATCGAGCATCACCTCAACATGTGCCCAAATGTGCGCCCCGTGAAGCAGAAGTCTAGGCGGCAGTCCGCAGAGAAGCAGGCCTTCATCGTCCAAGGGACCTGCAAGTTAGAAGCCGCTGGGGTCATTCGCAAGGTCCGATACCCGGATTGGTTGGCCAACCCTGTCGTTGTGCCCAAGAAAGGGGGGAAGGAACGCATGTGTGTCGACTTCACCAATCTCAACAAGGCATGCCCGCAAGATCCGTTTCCGCTCCCCCGCATCGACCAGATCGTCGACTCCACCGCCGAGTGCGACCTGCTGTGCTTCTTGGACACCTTCTCCGAATATCACCAGATCAAGATGGCGGTAGAAGACGTTGAGAAGACCGCTTTCTTGACCCCGTGCGGGGTATACTGCTATACATGCATGCCATTTGGACTGCGTAACGCAGGGGCGACTTTTCAGTGGCTGATGCACATAACCTTGGGCCCACAACTCGGGAAGAATGTCTAAGCCTACGTTGATGACATTGTGGTGAAATCTCGGGAGGCCAAGACCCTGATACAAGACCTGGAGGAGACCTTCGCGAGCCTTGACGCAGTAAACCTGCGACTCAACCCAGAGAAATGTGTGTTTGGGGTCCCCTCAGGCAAGCTCTTGGGATTCCTCGTGTCCCACCGTGGCATCGAGGCTAACCCAGAGAAGGTCAAGGCGGTCGAGGACATGAGTCCGCCAAAGACCCTCAGAGAAATGCAGAAGCTCACTGGGCGCGTGACCGCGCTAGGGCGCTTCATCTCCAAATTGGGGGAGCGAGCGCTGCCTTTCTTTCAGCTGATGAAGAAAAAGGGTCCCTTTGAATGGACTGAAGAGGCAGATAAGGCGTTTCAAGATCTCAAGAGGTACCTGACCAGTCCCCTAGTCATGGTGGCTCCGCGCCCTCAAGAGCCCCTGCTGCTTTACCTCGCCGCCACTCCCTACTCCGCCAGCGCAGCCCTGGTTGCGGTTAGGGAGGAGCGCCAGGTCAAGACCGCAGCGGCAGCCTGAGGCAAGACAAAACGGGAACAAGGAAAGCCGTGGAAGCCACAACCACAGATGAAGAGGGTCATCTACCGAAGAACGCACCGGAGACAGGGGAGGCCGCATGCCCAGATGGTTCACCTCCTGAGGCCACGTCATCTCATGAGGTGCCCTTACCTCCCGAGGGCGTCGCGACCCAAGATGCTCTCAGCCTTGTTGAGCACCCGGTCTACTTTGTTAGCACGGTGCTAAGGGACGTGAGGGCATGGTACCCAATGCATCAGAAGCTCCTCCTCGCGCTACTGGTAGCCTCGCGCAAGCTGCGTCACTACTTCCAGGCTCACCCCATCAAGGTCGTCTCATCGTACCCCTGGAGAGAGTGCTCAGGAGCCCTAACTTGGCCGGAAGGGTCGCCGAGTGGAATATAGAGCTGCAGGCGTTTCAGCTCGAGTTCAGCACAACCAGGGTCATCAAAGGAGCAGCATTGGCGGATTTCGTGGCAGAATGGGCGGAGGCACTAGGCCTCAAGGACGACGAGGATCGGTCCCTCTCCCCAGGAAGTGAGGCGCCGGAAGGCTGGGTTATGTACTTTGATGGGGCGTTCTCCAGGCACGGCGCGGGTGCTGGTGCGGTGCTGATATCACCCACTCAGGATAAGCTCTATTATGCCGTACAGCTCCGTTTCCAGCAAGGTGAAAAGGTCTCCAACAACATAGCAGAGTATGAGGGACTGATAGCCGGGCTGAAGGCCGCAGTGGCCCTGGGAGTGAAGCGCCTCATCGTCAAGGGCGACTCGCAGCTCCTAGTCAATTTCTCCAACAAGGTGTACGAGCCGAAGGACGAGCATATGGAGGCCTACCTGGCGGAGGTCCGCAGGATGGAAAAGCAGTTCTGGGGGCTGGAGCTGAAGCACGTGCCACGTGGCACCAATCAGGAAGCTGACGACATAGCCGGACGGGCATCCAGGCGGTTGCCGCAGGAACCCGGCGTCTTCGAGGAGCGGCTCTTCAAACCTTCAGCACAACCGACGTTATCAAACACGGCTCAGCCTCGAGAGGAGCTCCCCCAGCCGCCAGCCTCGGGAGGCCCGGTCTGTGGACCGACCTCAGGAGCACGCCTGCTCCTGACGATGGAACCTCAGGAGGAGTGCTGGATCAAAGAACTCCGGAGTTATCTAACACAAGGGGCCCTACCGGAAAAGGAAGAGGAAGCTGAACGTGTGGCGCGGCAGGCCACGACATACTGCATCAGAGATGGAGAACTTTACCAGAAGCGACCAAACAATGTATCTCTGCGCTGCATCTCCAGGGAGCAAGGAAAGGAACTACTGGAGGACATACACGGCGGAGACTGCGGACACCACTCATCATCATGGACCCTCGTCGGCAAGGCATTCCATAGTGGGTTCTATTGGCCCACCACGCTCAAAGACGCAATCGAATTGGTGAAAGCTTGTGAGGCCTACCAGTTCCATTCCAGGCAGATCCATCAACCAGCGGGGGGCCTGCAGACTATACCCCTCTCGTGGCCATTCGCAGTTTGGGGGTTGGATATCCTGGGCCTTTTCCCTCGGGCGCCAGGGGGCTACCGTTACCTCTACGTCGCCATTGACAAGTTCACCAAGTGGGCAGAGGTGGAGGCTGTCCGTACCATCCCCGCGGACTCCGCGGTCAAGTTCATCAGGGGTATCGTGAGCCGGTTCGGGGTGCCGAACCGCATCATCACAGACAACGGTTCGCAGTTCACCAGTAATCTCTTTAAAACATACTGTGCTAACCTTGGGACGCAGATATGCTATGCTTCGGTGGCACACCCGCGAAGCAATGGGCAGGCCGAACGAGCCAACGCGGAGGTCCTGAGAGGCCTCAAGACCAGAACGTTCAAGAAGAAGCTGGAGGCCTGCGGTAGGGGTTGGTACGACGAGCTCCAATCCGTGTTGTGGTCCATCCGCACCACCGCGACCAAACCAACCGGGGAGACCCCGTTCTTCCTGGTCTATGGAGCCGAAGCAGTCCTTCCTCACGAGGTCAGGCGTCGCTCCGCACGGGTCCTGGCGTTCGACGAGGCGCAGCAGGACGCCATGCGGGGGATGGACCTCGTGCTGGGGGAGGAACGCCGCCGGGAAGCCGCGCTGCAAGCGGCAAGGTACCAACAGGCGCTACGACGATATCACTGCCGCAACATCTGCCCCAGGACCCTCGAGGTAGGAGACCTCGTACTCAGGCGGGTCCTCTCCAAGGAGGGGCTGCACAAGCTCTCTCCCATGTGGGAGGGCCCGTTCAAGGTTGTTCATGTTTCCAGGCCAGGCTCCGTGCGCTTGGAGACTCAAGAGGGGGATCCAATCCAGAACGCGTGGAACATCCAGCACCTCCGGAGGTTCTACCCCTAAAAGGCCTAGAGCCTGTGAAGAAGGTGAACGCCTGTGAAGATCATCTCTTTTTTTGGAAAAGGCCCAGAGCCTGTGAAGAAGGCGAACACCTGTGAAGATCATCTCTTTTTGGAAAAGGCCCAGAGCCTGTGAAGAAGGCGAATGCCTGTGAAGATCATCTCTTTTCGGAAAAGGCCCAGAGCCTGCGAAGAAGGCGAACGCCTGTGAAGATCATCTCTTTTGGAGAAGGCCCAGAGCCTGTGAAGAAGGCGAACGCCTGTGAAGCTCATCTCTTTTTGGAAAAGGCCCAGAGCCTGTGAAGAAGGCAAGTGCCTGTGAAGCTGATCACCTCTAAGGAGAAAGGCCCGGAGCCTGTGAAGAAGGCCAATGCCTGTGAAGCTCGCCGCCCCATGATACTCTCACGTAATAATGAGTGGGGCTGTACACGCCTCGGGGTCTCAGGAGCGCCGGCCTCAGGCCCTGGGGCTCCCTCCCACGCCCAGTGGCAGCACTTAGCTCCACCTGGTGAGAAGACGTCGAAGACTAGATTAGGTGCCGGACGCGGCTTTTTTATTTGCTTTCCGCAGTTGACGTGTTTATTTTCATCTGAAGTCTTATCGAAACTATCGCCGTTGTTGATTTGTGGTTTGTCGATTTTCGCTCCTCGTTTTGATTTTTCTCATGAAAGGCCTCGCGAGGGATGGAACTCGAACGCCCTCGCGAGCGTTTCTGCTCTAGCCGCTTAAAGGTTTCATGGCCCGGGTTCTCTATAGGAGCACCCCTCTAGTCCGTGCCCCTCGGGCACCGCGACACGCACACAGGGCCTGGGTCGGTCCTTCCCCGGCTGGGGCCGCAAACTACCTACACGAGGGCAAATAGTTGAGAAGCGCAACAATAAAGTCAAGGTAATGGCTACAACGACAATGATTCTCAACACGCCCCCATGGGGCTCCATGCAGCTGTTTTGTCTTACACAGGGAGCAAAAGGAAAAGGAAAGGGCGAGCCTGGCGCGGCCCGCCTCACATCGGCCTGCAGAGGCGACACGGGATGCCTCCGAAGCTCAGGCGGACTCCCTCTCGCGCTTCACCGAGGCGCGGCGACGGGCGGATGAACAGCCACCCCCCAAGCAAGCGCGACAGCGAGGGGGCTAGCTGCGGCCGCCGCTGGAGGAGCTGCCCGAAGAAGAGTTGGTGGAGCTTGGGGAGCATCGGGCGCCTCCATCGGAGCGGGCGCTGTCTCCTCCATCGTTGTTGGAGCGAGGCCCCTAGCCACGGTCGTTGCCCTCGGGGCAGCATCCTGCGCGGCGACCATCTTCTCCAAACACCCTCACATAGAGGGTGTCGTCGCCGTCGAACTTGAAGTGCAGGGTGCACCGCTGACCCAGGCCGCGTGCGCGGGCAAACGTTTGCCAGCCGCGGGTCAGGGCCCCATTCCCAGAAGGGGAGACCTCGAGCGAAACCCAGGAGGCCCTACTGCAGCAACCATCGGCCTGAAGCCAGAAGCCGCATCGGGCGCTAGCAGGCAGCTCGCTGATGAAGAAGCGAGGGAGCTGGAGCCAGGTGTTGGTCGGGTCCGCCGACCACACGACGAACTCCGGCAGCACCTCCGCCGAGCGAAAGCGCGGCCTGGGGGCCGCGCAGCCACAACCTGCCTCCCCTTGGCAGCCGAGCGCTCACCACCACGCGGAGAACCATCCCTGTGGCCACGGGGAGCCACAGCGGGGACCGCGGGATGCTTGCGGGGACGACCCCGGCCGCGCTTGGCAGGAGGGGAGTCGGGCCCCGCCCGACTAGCCTTCCCCTTCTCCGCGGCTGAGAACCTCTTCGGAGCCATGCGAGCGGCGGGCGGCAAAGAAGAGAAAGAAGAGAAGCGGGAAGGGGCAGATTGGCGGAGCTTATGCGGCCTCGCACTTATAGCCGGAAAAGGCCAATCGTCGAGCACCATGATCGTAGGTAATAATGACCCGTATCTACGCATGCAGGGACTAGTCAAGTCACGCAGTTGCCAAGGCGTCGTCGGGAAGCGGAGACGCCCACGTCCTGTCAAACCGCCACGTGGCGCCCAAGGCCGCAGGCTATTAGGGCCCGCGGCGCTTCGCCCTTGCCCTTTCGCCTCTTGGTGCGGTCAAGTCCAGGCGCGCCTTGGGCCCGGGGGCTACTGTCGGCGTTCTGGGAATGGGGGTCCCCAAACTTGCCTGCCTGCGGCCTGCGGTGTGGCTCAAATGGGGGCCCAGCGTGGCCCATCTTCATCAACACAAGACTCAAGACCCTCGCGAGGGGCCAAGCCTCGCGAGGCGGACGACACGACGCTTCCTCAGGCACGGCCTCCTCATGCTGGCTCGCGAGGAGGCGGAGAGATCAAGGCGGGGTACCTCGCGAGGTGCCCGTGACGCAAGCCATGATGATAGAGGGTGCCAGGCGGGCGCCAGCCCACGCGGCGATCCCCTTTCCTCTTTGGTGCAAAGGGGGCAAGCGCAGGCGAGAGGATCAAGCAAAGGCACCCATTTCGGTGCAACAAGACCAAGACCAGTCCAACGGTGGGAAGGAGGTCACCATGGAACCCAGAACGGTGTCACCACAGGGCCTTTGGCAGGCGAAGACCAACTTTAGTCAGGATAAGTGTACCAGATGTTCCCCTTCGAATTGGCCAATTGTTGGCGCCCTTCCCGCTCAAATATTTGGGAAGAGGCCCAGGGCCTTTGCCTATAAATAGGACTAGACACCCCCAGGGTAGAGGCATCTTGACATCATCAAGAAACCAGCTAGAACGCATCATCCACGAACGGAGCTAGCAACACACCCAGAGAGTGAGAAGGGCGATTGAACTCCCCCAGCAGTTCATCCCCTAGCCAAGAACAGACCCTCGCGAGGCTGTTCTCCCTTGTACTGTTCATCCTCATGAGCCCAAGAGGCAATCCATCCACCACAAACTAGAGTAGGGTATTACACCATAATGGTGGCCCGAACTAGTATAAACCCTGTGTCTCTTGCGTTGTTCGTTCTGTAGTTTAGATCCTTGCGAGACGGAGAGGTAGAGGGCATAATATCCGCGCACACCCCAGAGTTCGAACCTTAAGGGTCTGCCGGAACCCGTGATCCGACAGATCTTGATCGCATTTGTTGTTGCATTTAAATGCTTTAGCTAGAGAGTTATTTGTTTGTTGCATTTAAGTGTTGTATGAACTTTATGTATGAACTTGTATTAATTTGGTCTATTCGGTGTTGTGTAATGAAGATGAGCCGGCAATGGATGTACGATGACCGATGCTCTCCCCAGTTCGTTGAGGGCGTGCATACTTTTCTGATTGCGGCTGAGGCAAACAAGTGGGCGGATGGTTTTATGCCTTGTCCATGTGTTGGCTGTAAGAATGTTCACAATTACTCTACGTCAAGAACCATTCACGTCCACCTGTTTGAGTCCGGTTTCATGCCCCACTATAATGTTTGGACCAAGCACGGAGAAAGAGGGGTTATGATGGAAGACAATGAAGAAGAAGAGGAGGACGACAGCTATCCTGGCCATGGGTTCCCTGAATACGATGATACAACAATGGGGGAAGAAGCTGAGCCGGTAATGCGGGAAGAAGCTAAGCCGGCAATGCGGGAAGAAGCTGAAGAAGAGGCATCAGATAAGCCCGTTGATGATCTAGGTCGGGCCATTGCCGATGCAAAGAGAAACTGCGCAAGTGATTTGGAGAAGAAGAAGTTGCAGCGCATGTAAGAGGATCACAAAAAATTGTTGTAGCCGAATTGCGTAGGTGACAAGAAAAAGCTGGGCACCACACTGGAATTGCTGCAATGGAAGGCAGAGAATGGTGTATCTGACAAGGGATTTGGAAAGTTGCTGGTAATGATAAAGGATATGCTTCCAAAGGACAACGAATTGCCCGAGAGTACGTACGAAGCAAAGAAGGCCGTCTGCCCTCTAGGGTTAGAGGTGCAGAAGATACATGCATGCCCTAATGATTGCATCCTCTACCGCGGTGAGTACGAGGATTTGAACGCTTGCCCGGTATGTGGTGCATTGCGCTATAAGATCAGCCGCAATGGCCCTGGTGATGTCGAGGGCGAGCGCCCCAGGAAGAAGATTCCTGCCAAGGTGATGTGGTATGCTCCTATAATACCACGGTTGAAACGTTTGTTCCAAAACAAAGAGCATGCCAAGGCGATGCGATGGCACAGAGAAGACCGTAAGACAGACGGAAAGTTGAGAGTACCCGCTGACGGGTCGCAGTGGAGAAAAATCGAAAGAAAGTACGGGAAGGAGTTTGCAGATGACGCAAGGAGCGTATGGTTTGGTCTAAGCGCAGATGGCATTAATCCTTTTGGGGAGCAGAGCAGCAACCATAGCACCTGGCCTGTGACTCTATGTTTGTATAACCTTCCTCCTTGGTTGTGCATGAAGCGGAAGTTCATTATGATGCCAGTGCTCATCCAAGGCCCTAAGCAACCCAACAACGACATTGATGTGTACCTAAGGCCATTAGTTGAAGAACTCTTACAACTGTGGAATGGAACAGGTGTACGTGCGTGGGATGAGCACATGGGGGAAGAATTTGACCTAAAGGCGTTGCTGTTCGTGACCATCAATGATTGGCCTGCTCTCAGTAACCTTTCAGGACAGAGAAACAAGGGATACCACGCATGCACACACTGTTTGGACGATACCGACAGTATATATTTGGCTAATTGTAAGAAGAATGTGTACCTGGGACATCGTCGATTTCTTCCGAGCAGGCATCCCGTAAGAAAGAAAGGCAAGCATTTCAAAGGTGAGGCGGATCACCGGACGAAGCCTGGCCACCGTACTGGTGCTGATGTACATGATATGGTCAAGGATTTGAAGGTGGTCTTTGGAAAGGGTCCTGGTGGACAACCTGTTCCGAATGACGCTGACGGACGCGCACCCATGTGGAAGAAGAAATCTATATTTTGGGACCTGCCCTATTGGAAACACCTAGAGGTCCGCTCCGCAATCGATGTGATGCACGTGACGAAGAATCTTTGTGTGACCCTGCTTGGCTTCTTGGGCGTGTATGGGAAGACAAAAGATACACCTGAGGCACGGGAGGACCAGCAACGTATGCATGGAAAAGACGGCATACATCAGGGTCATGCAAGCTACGCTCTTACCAAAGAAGAGAAGGAAATCTTCTTTGAATGCCTGCTCAGTATTAAGGTACCGTCTGGCTTCTCGTCAAATATAAAGGGAATAATAAACATGGCAGAGAAAAAGTTCCAGAACCTAAAGTCTCATGACTGCCACGTGATTATGACTCAACTGCTTCCGGTTGCATTGAGGGGGCTTCTACCGGAAAACGTTCGATTAGCCATTGTGAAGCTATGTGCATTTCTCAATGCAATCTCTCAGAAGGTAATCGATCCAGAAATCATACCAAGGTTACAGAATGATTTGGTGCAATGTCTTGTCAGTTTTGAGTTGGTGTTCCCACCATCCTTCTTCAACATCATGACGCACGTCCTAGTTCACCTATGCGAAGAGATTAACGTTTTGGGTCCTGTATTTCTACACAATATGTTCCCCTTTGAGAGGTTCATGGGAGTCTTAAAGAAATATTTTCATAACCGTGCTAGGCCAGAAGGAAGCATCTCCAAGGGCCGTCAAAATGAGGAGGTCATTGAGTTTTGTATTGACTTTATTCCTGACCTTAAGCCGATTGGTGTTCCTCAATCACGGCATAAGGGCAGACTGGATGGAAAAGGCACGCTAGGAGGGGAACAAATAATATGTATGGACGGACATTCTCTCACTGAAGCACACTACACAGTTCTACAGAATTCCGCCTTGGTGGCTCCGTATATGGATGAACACAAGAATTTGCTACGCTCCAAACACCCGGAGCGGTCTGATGACTGGATTACACGTGAACAAACCAGGAGTTTCGCCAGCTGGTTGCAAGCATGTACCATGCATGACACCTCTATTGAAGATGACCTGTACTTGCTGTCCCAGTTACCATCTTCGAATATAATGACTTCAAAGGGTACGAGATAAATGGTAATACATTTTACACGATCGCCCAAGATAAGAAGAGCACCAACCAAAACAGTGGTGTCCGCTTTGATGCAGAAACCAAGACGGGAAAGGAAACATATTATGGTTATATACAGGACATATGGGAACTTGACTATCGACGTGGTTTGAAGGTCCCTTTGTTTCGGTGCAAATGGGTCAATATGACACGAGGCGGGGTAAGGGAAGACCCGCAGTACGGAATTACAACAGTGGATCTCAACAATCTTGCGTATGCAGATGAACCATTCGTCCTAGCCAATGATGTGGCACAGGTTTTCTATGTGAAGGACATGTCTACAAAGCCAAGAAAAAGAAAAGATAAGGAAGCGAATGCATCGTACGATGAGCCAAAGCGGCACATAGTTCTTTCTGGGAAGAGAAACATCGTGGGAGTGGATGACAAGACAGACAAGTCAGAAGATTATGAAAAGTTTGATGAAATTGCTCCATTCACAGTGAATATTGACCCGAGCATCCCGTTAAATGATGAAGATTTTCCATGGTTACGGTGCAAAGGGACACACGCGAAGAAAAAGTTTCACACCCAAAGATCTGAGATGTGATCGGCTTCACTAGCTATCATCACTTTCTTCTGTGTTTCACACCCAGAAGGGAGTCTCTGTAATAGTTAGGGTAGTTAATTATGTGTTTTGGCATTTGAAACGCGAAGAAATTTTATGTGCAAACAAATTCTTTTATGCCTCTACTGATTTTTAAAGTTAAGTTATTCACAAACTAGTGATTCACACTAATTTCAAATAATTCAAAATTTAAACTATTCAAATTTGAAAACTACGGGCACTAACAGAAAGTTTGTAATTTTTTGTACCTAAAGCAAAAATATTCACAAAGAAACTCTAAATACACAAAAAACAACTCAAAAATAAATAAAGCAAAAAAATAATAAAAAAGCCCGCCTACTAGGCTAGAGCGGCCTGCATACGACTAGAAACCCAACTCGTTGTTGGGCCAGGATGCAGGCCCACAAAGGCCCAGTAGGCCCATGGGGCAGCACAACACAGGTAGGCCCAGAAGGCCTGCATTTGAGAGGAGCTCGAAGGAGCAGCCGCGACTGGGTTTATAAACCAGTGCGGCTGCCCTTCGCTAGGCGAGGTGGGACTAAACTTTGCGCCCCTCGCCTGGCAGCGCACCCCCCTTTAGTACCGGTTCGTGGCACCAACCGGTACTAAAGGGGGGGGGGCGTTTAGTACCAGTTGGAGCCACCAACCGATACTAAAGGGGGTCGCTTCCCGCCGCTTGGCCTGGCCAAAACAGGCCTTTAGTACCGGTTGGTGGCTCCAACCGGTACTAAAGGTGTCCCCTATATAAGAAACACTTCGAAAATTTTCAGTTTCTCATCTCCCACTTCTCTCTGCCGCCGCCCCGTCCCGCGCCGTCGCTGCCCCTGTCGCGCCGTCCCCGTCGACTCCGCGACGCCCCCGTCCTCGTTGCGTCGTCCCCGTTGACTCCGCGACGCCCCCGTCGCCGGCCTGTCGCCGCATCGGCCCGTTGCCGTCCCGGTCGCCGCACCGGCCCGTCGCCGATCCCCTCGCTTCGCCGTCGCCGTCGCCTTTGGATCGACCTCGCCTCACCGTCGCCGTCGCCTCGACCTTGCCCGCGCGTGGTGTGAGCCCCTCCCCTGGCCCCTCTCCTCCCTCCAATCGATCAAAGCCACACCGCGCGCCGGCGCCGACCGTAGCGCACACACACGCACGCGCACACACACACTACATGCACACACACACACTACACACATACACTACACGCGCACACACACACAATTTTTCTATTTTTAGCTTTTAGTTTTTTCTGTTTTTCTGTTTTTCATACAAAGTTTTAGATGAATTAATTAATTAGATTAGATTAATGTCAAATAGTATATAGAAATGTTAGTTATAATATATATAATGTCAAATGTTATAGAAATGTTAGTTATATAGAAATGTTAGAAATTTTGGAAATGTTAGTTTTAGCTAGCTAGATGAATTAGATTAATTTCAAATTGTTAGACGATGATCGATGTTTTTTTAGTTTCTTAAAATTTTTGTTATAAAATTTAGAATTAGCATATATGAAATCATCACAATATCCATCATATATAAAATTTTTAGTTTCTTAAAAATTTTGTTATAAAATTTAGAATTGGCATATAGTATTTGTTGTCGACGATGCCCGGCCCGCATCCTCGCCGTCGACACGTCCGCGATGACGTCCAGCTGACCATGTCCGGGACTGGGCTCCGCCGGGCTGGCACTGGGAGGTACTGCCTGGAGGGGTGTGCCGCTTGATGAGGAACCCGGCCCCGGGTCCAGTCGTCGACCCTGATCTCGTTTGGTGGCGTTCGCGTGGGCCAGTTTCGGTGCGGAGGGAGCCGGCCCCGCCGGAGGTGGTACGTCGTCGTGTCAGGGAGGAGGACGAGCACGTCCATCGCTACATGGTTGCGTTAGAGGGCGGCAGGTTCTCCAATACCTGGCAGTTTCTTCAGGGATCTCACTTCAGCTATGATCCTGTGAGGGTTCCTTCTCTTTGGGTGTCCACCGCCCGCTGCAGGAACCGCGAGTGTCCTAGATTCTTTTGTAGTATTCGATCTTTAATTAGCTACCTAGCCAGTGATGTACTATTCAATATTATATATTATTCGAGACGATGTATTCGAGATTAAATCTATTATTCGAGATGATGTATTCAAGATTATATCTATTATTCGAGACGATGTATTCGAGATTATATCTATTATTCGAGATTATACTAAATTGTTTTATATTTCTTTTGGCATATTTAAATAAAAGCTATGGCGGACAATACCGACAGAGAGAGAACAGACCATGTTCGATATGATACGTGGGCCAGATGATGATCAGAATGAAGAAGATTATGACGGCTCCGAATTTCTAAACAAGACCGGAGAGGGTGATATGATATTCGATCGCGACGACCGAATTGATGAAGTCATGAACTACGATTATGACGATGACGAAGAACATGTTGATCCTGAAACAACAAACACCGGCGATGTATATATATTTATATAAGCAGGAATCTGGTGATCATCACATGTTTTAAATGAGTTGAAGATATATTAATGAATCGATCTTTCTTCTTTCAGCCATCCGGATCGAGCAAATCTTCAGGCAAAAGGACGAAACGAGGCCCGAACAAAAAGTTGAAGGAGGGCGTAAAGTACAATATCGAGGCATTCAAACCTAATGGCGAACCATTAGCGCCTAAGAAGATTGCGGACAAGTTCATTCGTCAGTGCGGAGTTCTTGTGAAGGACCAACTCCCGATCTCCCTTCAAGAATGGAGAGAGCCAGCAAAGCCACGTCCAAATGTTACTTTTATCGACAACAGTAAAAAAAACTGCTTTGGGATACTCTCATGGAACATTTCACCCTACCAGATCATTTCACAGAAGAAGATGTGCAGAAAGTCAAGGACGCTGCTTTTAGGAAGATGGCGGTTGCATTCAAGAACCACAAGAGATGTGAATGGGAGAAGAACGTCAAGGGAGGAAGGAAGACTCCAGTATTCGAGGGGATACTAGAGAATCAATGTGCTCATTGGGACGATTTCGTGAAATTCAAGGATTCAGAATTAGCTAAGGAACGGTCGAGAATAAACAAGAAGAATGCCGAAGAAAGGATAGGTTCCATAAGCTGGGGCCAGGTGGCTACGCGGTGGCAATGCCTAAGTGGGATAAGTCTGAGAAAGAGATGGAGGATGCAGGTGTCACTCCGGTTACTAAGAGCTGGCCCCCCAGGTGCAGGAGTGGGTTCTATGCGCATGGGGGGGAGTTGGACCCGAAGACAGGCAAAGTTTCGACGAAGGCATGTCTGAACGGAGCCGACGATAACATACTTGTTGCAATAGAAGAGGCTCGAACGGGGGTGTTCCAGCCGAACAGAGAGAACGACGAGCTTACGCGAGCCCTGGGAAATCCTGAACACCCGGGAAGAACACGAGGCAAGGGCGCTATTCCGTGGTATGAGGGGTTTTCGGACTGGAACGCTGTAGGATCTAGAAGTGTATGTGTCTAGAGGGGGGGTGATTAGACACTCAGTGCTAAAGTAACAATGTTTAAGCTTTTCAGTTTTAGTGGAGTTTTAGGCACAATTTCAACATACACAATACATATCAAGCAAGCATGCAAGGAGTATATGAGCAGCGGAAAGTAAAGCATGCAACTTGCAAGAATGTAAAGGGAAGGGTTTGGAGAATTCAAACGCTATTGGAGACACGGATGTTTTTCCCGTGGTTCGGATAGGTGGTGCTATCCTACATCCACGTTAGTGGAGACTTCAACCCACGAAGGGTAACGGTTGCGCGAGTCCACGGAGGGCTCCACCCACGAAGGGTCCACGAAGAAGCAACCTTGTCTATCCCACCATGGCCATCGCCCACGAAGGACTTGCCTCACTAGCGGTAGATCTTCACGAAGTAGGCGATCTCCTTGCCCTTACAAACTCCTTGGTTCAACTCCACAATCTTGTCGGAGGCTCCCAAGTGACACCTAGCCAATCTAGGAGACACCACTCTCCAAGAAGTAACAAATGGTGTGTTGATGATGAACTCCTTGCTCTTGTGCTTAAAATGATAGTCTCCCCAACACTCAACTCTCTCTCACAGGATTTGGATTTGGTGGAAAGAAGATTTGAGTGGAAAGCAACTTGGGGAAGGCTAGAGATCAAGATTCATATGGTAGGAATGGAATATCTTGGTCTCAACACATGAGTAGGTGGTTCTCTCTCAGAACATATGAGTTGGAAGTGTAGATGTGTTCTGATGGCTCTCTCCACGAATGAAGAGGAGGTGGAGGGGTATATATAGCCTCCACTTAAAACCCAACCGTTACACACAATCTACCAATCTCGGTGGGACCGAATCAATAAACTCGGTCGGTCCGAAATGGTAAACCTAGTGACCGTTAGATATTTTCGGTGGGACTGACATGCATCTCGGTAGGACCGATATGGTTAGGGTTTGGGCATAACGTAATATCAGTGAGACCGATTACACAAACTCGGTGAGACCGATTTGGTAATTAGCTAACCAGAGAGTTGGTCAGGCAAACTCGGTGGGACCGATTACTAAACTCGGTTGGACCGATTTGGTAATGAGTTATCCAGAGAGTTTGCATTGTAATCTCGGTAGTACCGATTGCCTAAACTCGGTGAGACCGATTTCGACAATGGACATACACAGTGAGATTGCAATCCCATCTCGGTGAGACCGAGATCCCTATCGGTAGATCCGATCTGCTAGGGTTTTGGCAGTGGCTATGACATATGAAACTCGGTGGCGCCGGATAGAAAGAATCGGTATGACCGAATTTGGCTTAGGGTTTAGGTCATATGTGGAAGTGGGAAAGTAGCTGAGGGTTTGGAGCATATCACAAAGCACATGGAGCAAGAGGCTCATTAAGCAACACCTCATCCCTTCTTAATAGTATTGGCTTTTCCTATAGACTCAATGTGATCTTGGATCACTAAAAGTGTAAAATGAAGAGTCTTGAGCTTGAAGCTTTAGCCAATCCTTTGTCCTTAGCATCTTGAAGGAGTTCCCACAACCTTTAGTTCATGCCACTTCATTGTTGAACTTATCTGAAATATACTAGATAAAAGTGTTAGTCCAACAAGAGATATGTTGACATTAATTACCAAAACCACCTGAGGAGCACTTGTGCTTTCAATCTCCCTATTTTTCGTAATTGATGGCAACATACATCAAAGCTTTAGATTAAGATAAAAAGAATAGCAAGTAAAGCTTTGGATGGACATGTAACAAACATAGGCTCCCCCTACATGTATGCAATCATGTGAGTATAAAATATAGAACCATGTGAGAGCATAACCATGACAGAGTAGGCAATGTGTTACATGTATCTTGGCCATATGCATCAGAGCAAAAGATTATTAAGAGAAATACCTTCATGTTTATGAGTCCTTCTTGCAAACAGTTTGTACAAAAGCAAGAATTCCTCATACTCATGATTCTGATGCATATACTTACCTTGTAGTCTTGAGTTGGCTTAGGATGGAATGAACCTGCACAAACAAGGTTAGATAACACAGATACATCCACTAGCCAGAGCAAACAAAAGAAACTATGAGAGTACCAAGACTGGGATGACATGTAGAGAGTGAGTACAGAGTACCACATTGAATTAGACATGTCCCCAAGAGTAAAGATATGCAATGAATTTGAATGATTTCTTTCCCTTAGATGTCTTGCTCCCCCTGAATCTGACATGGGATATTTCGAGAAGATAGGGAACAGAAAATCAGAGCTGAAAGATATAAATGAATAGAGCTTAGTGCAAACAAGCACATATGAACATGTCTTCCCCCAAAAGACATGTGGTATCTCTCCTCTTAATCATCAAGCATCTAGGATCCTTGAGTATTCTCTCCCCCTGGAGATCCCTTTCTCCCTTGTAGGTGATAAGCTTTGATGTGATCTCTCTCTCCCCCTTTGACATCAATTTCCAAGAAGGCTCTTCTGGAATCTGTCGAAAAGGTTTGGTCCTTGAGATGTAGCATAAAGCAATGGATAAAACTGTGATGCTTGTAGAGGATAAGATTCATCGAGTGGAGCTGGATCAAAGGAAATATGGAATAAGTGGCAAGCTGTTTTCCTGTTACGCAATCGGTGTCACTGAGCGTCACATGTCGGTGGTACCGAATGAATTTGGTTGATCCGAAATGTTCAGTTCGGTGGAACAGAGTTTACTTCAGAGAAAACACTTGTCACCTCAGCTCACTAGTCAAATAAGATCTCACAAAGATTTGCAATGAATTAACTTAAGGATTTGCAAGGAATTTGATGCAGAAATATGCAGAACAAGAAGCAAAAAGAAAAGAATGAAAGTTCTAGATGAAGTTTTTTTTTGAAAAAGAGGGAAACAAATATGCAAGGGACAAATGCAATAACACACAAAAGAACACAAGAGAACTTCATCTAGAATTGGGCGGTGACATAGTCACCTATGTTAGAGTATATTGACTTAGGAGTCAAGTGAGAACACTTGGTCATAGGTCATACTCATCGTTTAAGCTCAAAATGGGGTTACCATTTTTCGTTTAAGCATCTTGATGTATTCACATCTTGTGGAGTTGCTTTAACTCATGACTTGGAGTAAAGCTTCTCTAAGATGGAACAACATACCTTGGGTGGTGGTGTGGATCTTGCTCATGTAGTGGAACTTGTGTGGGTGCTCGAAGTTGATGTAGCTCATCAAGAGTTGGGAGCACCACTTGGAGTTTGAGTTCATCTACCTACATGGGTTAGTTCTTGCAAGGAAAAACACTTTTATATCCAACATGACAATCATGAAGCTCAATCATAGAAATAGTCAAAGGATATGTTTGAGTGGTTTCGTGCTTCCTTGTCAACCACCGTTGTATAGAGACTTGGTGATGCAGAGATTGCTCAAGATGTGAGAGAGTTGCAATCTCATAGAAATAGATTCATCCAAGTACCTACATGGGTTAGATAACATGCAAGATGCAAATATATCCAAGACATAAGATAGTCATCATAAGAGATATATCAAGGATTTAACATAAGCTCATGTCTTGCATGTATTCGTTGGGGTTTCTACTCCAAGTTTGAAGCATCAATGATGTTCAATTCTCCTCTCAACCTGCAAAACACTTTCTCATCAAGCGGTTTGGTGAATATATCTGCTAATTGCTTATCGGTGCGAACATGCTTAAGTTTAATGTCACCCTTTGCAACATGGTCTCGAATGAAATGATGACGAACTTCAATATGCTTAGTTCGAGAATGTTGCACAGGATTGTGACCAATTTTGATAGCACTTTCATTGTCACAAAGCAATGGAACATGTTTCACATAGACCCCATAATCTTTAAGAGTTTGGGTCATCCAAAGTAATTGAGCACAACATGAACCAGTGGCAATGTATTCCGCTTCGGCGGTGGATAAGGATACCGAGTTTTGTTTCTTGGAGGACCAAGACACAAGAGATCTACCAAGAAATTGACATGTACCCGAAGTGGACTTTCTATCAACCTTGTCTCTGGCATAATCCGAGAAAGGATTGCATCATCTTTCGAAGGCCACCGACACCGCGTCACCCGACTCCTCGTCGAAGTCCGCCACCGAGTCAGCAGACTCCCGCTCCTCCAAGTCCACCAACGCATGAGGCCACTCCTCCTCCTCCAAGTCCGGCAAAGTGTCAGGCCACTCCTCCTCCAAGTCTGACACAGCGTCAGGCGTCCACTCCTCCTCCAAGTCCGGCAAAGTGTCAGGCCACTCCTCCTCCAAGTCCGGCACAGCTTTAGGCCACTCCTCCTCGTCCAACTCAGCCCCGTCAGCCGTCTCCGCCGCCTCAGCAATCGCAGAAGAGACACCCCGCAGCTATGGTGCGTAGCGGTACTAGTCGAGGTCATAGTACAGGAAGTACAGGCGGAGGCAAGCGATATAAATATGGTCCAAACCTCACTACTCCTCTTCCTGAGAGGGCTTACGATAGGACCAAGGAGCAAACCAATGCCATAGTGCGGGCAGAAGTCTACGCCCATTTTGGACCGAAACCGCCACCGCCGCCAAGGGAGAAAGTGCCTGTGGAAGTTCTTGACCACTTCGTTCGTATGGCTGAACCACCAGCTCCTAAGCCTGTTGACACAGACTATGAGCGCCACATCAGGAAGTTACATCGACAACGTCTACAGAAGGAGGCGAGCTCGAGCTCGAGCAAACAACAAGTAGCTGTCAAAAAATGCGGGAGAACCGTTGCCCAGCTGGGAGAACAGTGGGCGCAACCGATCCCCCCGCTTGTTGTGCCGCCAACAACACGTGACAGTACGCGCGGCCAATATTATTGTGGGCAAACAGTTTACGTTCCCTAGGTGGGCGATGTGGTAATAACCCAGCAGCATATAACGCAGGCTGAAGAACTCAAGATCACTGTTGGACAACTCCTCGAGATCGAGGACATGCCTGTGCTTACAGAGGAGGAAATAAAATGGAAATATGTCCGGGGCCAACCTTTGGTCAAGCCAGAAGATGTCAAGAAGCTCCCAACGAGAATGTATGAATTGCATCAATGGTACATGGACATTACCAAGAGATCCGATCGACAGTCCCTCATGGTGCAAGTCAACAAGGATCATTACTACCATGAGAAACCTGTGACCGTTGAGTATTCTGAACTGTTTCAGTTATACAATCAAGACGCACTCGACAAATCTATCGTCAGTTGCCATTTTCTGTAAGTGATTTCTTTCTGTAATTTAAGTCTCAAGCTAGCTGTATTGATCCTTTTGATCAATCATTACCTGTAATTATCCTCACTATATTCTTTTCTGTGGTATTATGCAGGATGAAGATGTATGAAATGACAAAAGGTGGACGCTATGGCATTGGGTTCATTGACCCAAACACCGTTAATGAATACACATGGGAAATAAGCAAGCATTATGAAAAGCAGGTAGAGGACAACATGTTCGAGTTCTTGAAGCGCCTCAAATACAATGAAGATATACTACTTCCTTACAACTTCCAGTGAGTCACACTTTCTTGCACTACAAATTCTCTGTTTTTGCCTACTAGCTAGCTAGCTACATGTTTTTGCTTACATATGCCCGCTTAATTAAGACATGCAAACGTGTGTGCATGCAGATTTCACAGGATCTTGTGTATCATTAAAGTTGACGAAGGAACAGTTGAAATACTGGACTCACTACTCAAAGAAAATAGTGACTATAACATCTTGTTTGGGATAGTCAACAGGTAATTTCAATCATTATTAACTATATATCTCGGCCCATTTAGTTTGTCATTTCATGATATGAACTATTTAATAACCCCTTTATTCATTTTCTTTGTCGGTGGGCAGGGCTTGGGCAAGGTTCATCAGCAAAACGGAAGGCGAATGGAAATGACAGCTGAGATGGCTTCGACCCAAGGTAAGTAATTAAGTAGTGCTAGCTAGCTGCCGTCTTTTTAATATTATCATGCTTGACTAATTATTATCTGATCAAATTAAATTCCATTCTTGTAAAGGCGATAAAGTAGGCGCAGGGGACTGATCTGTGTGCATACTGCGTTTGCGAGAACATTCGCATGATGGCGTCCGAAAGGAGCAGATCTCAAAGACAGGAATGGGTACGCTTGTCAGAACACTATTCACAATTTGTGCACCATTATCGATATCTAGTCACACAACTAATACACATGCATATTGATCTCCTTCTTAATAGTTCACAGAGGTGCGGGACAAGCTCCTAGATACGGAGCGCGTACAAGCACTTCAAGAGGAAATAGCAGGATTTTTGCTCGACCAGGTCATAAATCCGAAGGGAGAATACTATTACCCGCTACCGCCCCCATCGACCAGGTCATGAACCACTTCCAATTTGTCATCGTGCTCCGAAGGCACCAATTAGGCTAACACAACTGGCTCCGAAGGCAACATGCATATGTACGAGAAATTGTATATAGCTATACATGTGTGTATGTGTGAATTAATATGGTGGTTTGTGAGACATTGATGATCTATATATATGATTGGTTCTACTAGCTACCATATATATGCATAACGTGTACAATGTGTAGTATCGTAAAATACTAGCAAACGAAAAAGATTAAAATGGAAAACACAAAATTAAATGAAAAAGAAATCATAAAACCAAAAACCCCCCAAACATTTTAGTCCCGGTTGGTGTTACCAACCGGTACTAAAGGGCTCCCAGCCCCCGGAGCTGGCTCGTGCCACGTGGTTGCCCTTTAGCACCGGTTCGTGCTAAACCGGTACTAAAGGGGGGGCCTTTAGTGCCCACACTTTAGTGCCAGTTATGGAACCGGCACTAAAGGGCCTTACGAACCGGTGCTATTGCCCGGTTCTGCCCTAGTGTGGCCTTGCCTAAAAACGATGATCCTCACCTTAGAAGGTTAGAAGAAATTGAAAACAACGTTAGAAGCTTTATGTCTTTGCAATTTGAGCATAATAACTTCTTCAGAAACGAGCTTAAAGAACCGAAGGGTTTTATGGAGTACATGAATAAAGAGCCTGATGATATGTCTAAGGAATTTTATGGTTTGAAATCTCAGTTTGCTCAGCTTGAAAATTTAGTAGGCCAAATTTCGGATAAGCAGGCCACCTTAGTTAATAAGATGGCCGCTAAACCAGAAGATAGAGATGATAATAATGATGAAGATCTAAAACTGATTGGTGTGTCTCCTATTAAATATTTGTTTTCCAATATTAATCTTGATAAAGATGGGACTGGAGATGAGTCAACTCTAGTTAAAAGGCGTTCCAATGATTCAGAGTTTCTAGATCTTGATGCAAAAATTGGTAAAAGTGGGATTGAAGAGGTCAAAACTTTACATAGCAACGAACCCACTGTTTTGGATTTCAAGGAATTTAATAATGATAATTGCTCTTTGATATATTTTTTTTCCTTGTTGCAATCCGTGTTAAATTCTCCTCATTCTTATAGTCAAAATAAATCTTTCACCAAACATATCGTTGATGCTTTAATGCAATCCGATAAAGAAAAGCTTGAATTAGAAGTTTCCGTCCCTAGAAAACTTTATGATGAGTGGAACCTACTATTAAAATTAAGATTAAAGATCATGAGTGCTATGCTTTGTGTGATTTGGGTGCTAGTGTTTCCACTATTCCAAAAACTTTGTGTGACGTGTTAGGTTTCCGTGAATTTGATGATTGTTCTTTAAATTTGCACCTTGCGGATTCTACCATTAAGAAACCTATGGGAAGGATTAATGATTTTCTTATTGTTGCAAATAGGAATTATGTGCCCGTAGATTTTATTGTTCTTGATATAGATTGCAATCCTACATGTCCTATTATTCTTGGTAGACCTTTCCTTAGAACGATTGGTGCAATTATTGATATGAAAGAAGGAAATATTAGATTCCAATTTCCATTAAGGAAAGGCATGGATCACTTTCCTAGGAAGAAAATTAAGTTACCTTATGAATCTATTATGAGAGACACTTATGGATTGCATACCAAAGATGACAATACCTAGATCTATTCTTCTTTTTATGCCTAGCTAGGGGCGTTAAACGATAGCTTGTTGGGAGGCAACCCAATTTTATTTTTTGTTCCTTGCTTTTGTTCCTGTTTAATAATAAATAATTCATCTAGCCTCTGGTTAGATGTGGTTTTGTGTTTTAATTAGTGTTTGTGCCAAGTAGAAGCTTTAGGATAACCTACGGTGATAGTTAATTTGATCTTGCTGAAAAACAGAAACTTTTGCGCACACGAGATTAGTTTTCATAAATCACAGAAACGTGCTTTTCAGTTGATTCTTTTTTCAGAAGATTAATAAACAAACTGCTTAGGACTTCCTAATTCCTCGGAATCTTTTGAGTTTGAGAAGTACATGTTTGATACAGATTACTACAGGCTGTTCTGTTTTTGACAGATTCTGTTTTTCGTGTGTTGTTTGCTTATTTTGATGAATCTATGGCCAGTATCGGGGGGTACGAACCATAGAGAAGTTGGAATACAGTAGGTTTAACACCAATATAAATAAAGAATGAGTTCATTACAGTACCTTAAAGTGGTGGTTTTCTTTCTTATACTAACGGAGCTCATGAGATTTTCTGTTGAGTTTTGTGTTGTGAAGTTTCAAGTTTTTGGGTAAAGAATTGATGGATTTTGGAACAATGAGGGGCAAGAGCCTAAGCTTGGGGATGCCCAAGGCACCCAAAGGTAAAATTCAAGGACAACCAAAAGCCTAATCTTGGGGATGCCCCGGAAGGCATCCCCTCTTTCGTCTTCATCTATTGGTAACTTTACTCGATGCTATATTTTTATTCACCACATGATATGTGTTTTGCTTGGAGCATCTTGTATGATTTGAGTCTTCGCTTTTTATTTTACCACAATCATCCTTGATGTACACACCTTTTGGAGAGATACACATGAATCAGAATTTATTAGAATACTCTATGTGCTTCACTTATATCTTTTGAGCTAGATAATTTTGCTCTAGTGCTTCACTCATATCTTTCTAGAGAACGGTGGTGGTTTTATTTTGTAGAAATTATTGAAATCTCATGCTTCACTTATATCATTTTGAGAGTCTTTTAGAACAACATGGTAGTTTGCTTTGGCTATAAAATTAGTCCTAATATGATAGGCATCCAAGATGGGAATAATAAAAACTTTCATATAGAGTGCATTAAATACTATGATATAAAGGTGGTAATGTTAGAGTCATGCTAGTTGGGTAATTGTGAAATTGAGAAATACTTGTGTTGAGGTTGGCAAGTCCCGTAGCATGCACGTATGGTAAACCTTGTGTAACAAATTTGAAGCAAGGGGTGTTCTTTGATTGCCTTCCTTATGAGTGGAGGTCAGGATCGCGTGATGGTTACCTCCTACCAACCCTTCCCCTAGGAGCATGTGCGTAGTGCTTAGTTTTGATGACTTGTAGATTTTTGCAATAAGTATGTGTGTTCTTTATGACTAATGTTGAGTCCATGGATTATATGCACTCTCACCCTTCCATCATTGCTAGCCTCTTCAGTACCGTGCATTGCCCTTTCTCACCTCGAGAGTTGGTGCAAATTTTGCTGGTGCATCCAAACCCCGTGATATGATGCGCTCTATCACACATAAGCCTCTTTATATCTTCCCCAAAAAAGCCACCATAACTACCTATTATGGCATTTCCATAGCCATTCCGAGATATATTGCCATGCAACTTACCACCATTCCGTTTATTATGACACGCTCCATCATTGTCATATTGCTTTGCATGATCATGTAGTAGACATCGTATTTGTGGCAAAGCCACCTTCATAATTGTTTCATACATGTCGCTCTTGATTCATTGCATATCCTGGTACACCGCCGGAGGCATTCACATAGAGTCATATTTGTTGGAAATATGAGCAATTTACCAAATGATTTTATTAATAGAAATACTAGATAAAACATGACTAGTATAGTAGAGATAAAACAAGTCATATGTTCTGACAGAGAGAAGGTAAATAGCTTCTGCATATATGAACCGTAGGCTAACATATCTATAGCAGACAGTAGAACTAGTAGCATATATGAAGAAGAACCTAACATATGTAGAGCAAGTAGTAGTACAAGAAACTGTGACAGGACATCTAACAGAAAGAAGAACACATACGGGACAGCAGCAGCAGTAGCACTGGACTTGGGGTCGGTGTCCTCGCCAACCATGTCGTCGAGGAGGTTGTCGACGTTGGGACGGTGTCCTCGCCAGCCATGTCGTCGAGGAGGTTGTCGACGTCGGGAAAGAAGTCGTTGTTGGGGAAGTAGTCGTCGGAGTCCGGAGCGTCCGTGACGAAGGAGACAGTCAGTAGTCGCGCGAGCGCTCCCCAAAAACCTTATCACCCTTCTCCCGTACAGGACTCAAAGAGGTGCGGTTTCGGAGGCCTACTGTCCCGACCTGCGGTGCACGCCGCAAGCCGGGATGGGGAAGATCGTAGCGGCAGCGCAGTGCTCAGGAACTTGTGGCGTGAGGAGGAAGAGGTTCTGGTGCATCTCTCTGGGAGGAGCGACCTCCCTTTTATAGGTGCACGAGAAGGAGGCGAGAGGCTGCGCCGGGAGCTGAAGGGATCGAGGGAGACGAAACGAAGAGGCAGCAGCCGAAGGGTGCAGCGTTCGTATTCAATATCCACTACAGCAAAACTTTCCAGCTCCCGAGTGGCCTTTCGTATACCCGTAGTGCGTGGCAAAAATTTAGACATCGGCTCGGCTCATTCCCGCAACCCGCGGCGCGTCGTGACGAGGCGTGGCGTGGCGTGGCGTGGCGAGGTGGGCGGCGGAGGAGCGCGCGTGGATGTCCCTCTTGTTCTCATGCTCGTACAAGTGGGAAGAGAACCTCCCTTATAAGGAGGTCCAACTCCCACTCAACTAGCAATGTGGGACTAAACTTTAGTAGTATCCCTTGCCTTACACAAATGGGCTAAGTGGGCCTCTAGGATTTATTAGGAATTTCTGAAATAGTTATTGGGCTGCCCCAATATAGACTAAATTCCAGCAATCCCCCACCAGATCCCAGAGGCACACAGAAATTTGCCTTTGGTTCCAAAACACTGTTTTATATACCGGTACTGCAATGGAGACTGTTAAGTTGAACTTCCACCTAGAACTTTATGTTACACTAGTAAGCAACTTGAACAGTGGACTGGGCCTTGAACTGCAAGTTTTCTGCGAATCTAGCTTCACATACAGCCTTGACCGATACGTGGCTACCGTGGGTCTTCCCCGCGGGTGGAGCTTATGCGTCATACTCCGTGACCTTTCATGAGTTTACTAGAGAGAACCCTACTCTCATAGATTGCGACGTTTGACAATCAGACTCATATAGGTGTGTTCTTCAAAAGATGTTCTGCAGGATAACATCTCTGCTTAAATAAGCCACTTAGAACACATTAAGATATACATCAACCTGCCATGCAGATTAGGAGAGTATTGCATCTTCATGGAGTGGTATTTTGAATAGTAAGGATACTCTCCTCTCAGTTGACCAACAGCTTGTCTTCCACATCTAATTCACGGGATCTCCGATCACAAAGAATAGGTTACTACTGTGAACAACTTCATATTGTGGGTCTCATACCCATCTCCCTCGATGCATTATCTATCACATTACGTGATAGACCCTTAGTAAAAGGATCTGCCAGATTTTTAGACGTTTGGATATAATCCAACGCAATAACTCCAGAGTTTTTCATCTTCCTGACAGATTTTGACCTTCTCTGAACGTGTCTTGATGACTTCAAGTTATCCTTTGAGCTACTCACTTTCGTGATCACAGTTTGATTATCGCAGTTCGTAAGGACACCCGGTACAGGGTTCTCAACAACCGGCAAGTCATTCAAGAGCCGGCGAAGCCAATCTGCTTCAACTGTAGCTGTATCTAGTGCTGTGAGTTCTGCTTCCATTGTTGACCTTGTTAAGATGGTCTGCTTGCAAGACTTCCAAGAAACAGCGCCACCTCCATGAGTGAATACATAACCGCTCGTGGCCTTTATCTCATCAGCATCTGAGATCCAGTTCGAGTCACTATACCCTTCAAGCACCTTTGGATGCCCGGTGTAGTGAATTCCATAATTTGCAGTGCCTTTCAAATAACGCAAAACTCTCTCTAGAGCTTTCCAATGCACATCTCCTGGTTTTGAGACAAACCGACTCAGTTTGCTAATAGCAAAAGAGATGTCAGGTCTTGTAGCACTTGCTAAGTACATAAGCGAGCCAATAATCTGAGAATATTTCAATTGATCTCTGGCAATTCTTCGATTCTTTCGAAGTAACACACTCGCATCATATGGTGTTGGAGAGGGCTTGCAGTCACTATAGCCAAAGCGACTCAAGATCTTTTCCACATAGTGAGATTGAAGCAATGTAATCCCACCATCATCATCTCTCAACAGCTTGATGTTCAGAATGACATCAGCCACTCCTAAATCTTTCATCTCAAAACAGCGAGAAAGGAACTCCTTGACCTCCTTAATAACATTCAGATTTTTTCCGAAAATCAGTATGTCATCAACATACAAGCAAAGCATAACTCCCTCGCCCCCACCATGGCGATAGTACACACATTTGTCAGCTTCGTTCACAACAAAGACTGCAGCTGTTAAAGTTCTTTCAAACCTCTCATGCCACTGTTTGGGTGCTTGCTTAAGTCCGTACAAAGACTTTAGAAACTTGCACACTTTCCCTTCCTGACCATCTAGTACAAACCCATCTGGTTGTTCCATATAAATTTCCTCGTCCAACTCTCCATTTAGGAAAGCAGTCTTAACATCCATTTGATGAACGAGAAGACCATGCGAAGCAGCTAGTGAAAGTAGAACTCGAATAGTGGTCAGTCGAGCCACAAGTGAGTAAGTATCAAAGAAGTCTTCACCTTCCTTTTGGGTTGCCCCAATATAGACTAAATTCCAGCAATATTTTGTTCTAAGTATTGAGTTGTAATTCTTGAGTTGTAAGTAAATAGAAGTGTGACGATCTTCATTATTAGAGCATTGTCCCATGTGAGGAAAGGATGATGGAGACTATGCTTCCCCCACAAGTCGGGATGAGACTCCGGACGAAAAAAAGAGAGGCCAAAGAAGCCCAAATAAAAAAAATAAAAAAAATATGAGAGAAAAAGAGAGAAGGGACAATGTTACTATGCTTTTTCTACACTCGTGCTTCAAAATAGCACCATGATCTCCATGATAGAGAGTCTCTTATTTTGTCACTTTCATATACTAGTGGGAATTTTTCATTATAGAAGTTGGCTTGTATATTCCAATGATGGACTTCCTCAAAATGCCCTAGGTCTTTGTGAGCAAGCAATTTGGATGCACACCCACTAGTTTCTTTTTTATGAGCTTTCATACATTTATAGCTCTAGTGCATCCTTGAATGGCAATCCCTACTCCTCAAATTGACATCAATTGATGGGCATCTCCATAGCCTGTTGATTAGCCGCGTCAATATGATACTTTCTCCTTCTTTTTGTCTTCTCACATAACCCCCATCATCATATGCTATTCCACCCATAGTGCTATGTCCATGGCTTGCACTCACATATTGTGTAAAAGTTGAAAGAGTCTGAAAAGGCTAAGTATGAAACAATTGCTTGGCTGAAACCGGGGTTGTGCATGATGGGAGCATTTTGCGTGACGAAATGAAGCATGGACAAACTATATGATTTTGTAGGGATAAGCTTTCTTTGGCTATTTTATTTTGACACGACATAATTGCTTGGTTAGCATACTTGAAGTATTACTATTTTTATGTCAATAATAAAACTTTGTCTAGAATCTTTTGGATCTAAACATTCATGCCACAATAAAGAGAATTACATTGAAAATTATGTTAGGTAGCATTCCACATCAAAAATTATGTTTTTATCATTTACCTACTCGAGGACGAGCAGGAATTAAGCTTGGGGATGCTTGATACGTCTCCAACTATCTATAATTTTTATTGTTCCATGCTATTATATTATCTGTTTTGGATGTTTAATGGGCTTTAATATACCTTTTTATTATTTTTAGGACTAACCTATTAACCGAAGGCCCAGTACAAATTGTTGTTTTTTTGCCTATTTCAGTGTTTCACAGAAAACGAATATCAAACCGAATGAAACCTTCGCGAGGATCGTTTTTGGTACAAACGCAATCCAGGAGACTTGGAGTGGAGGTCAAGGAAGCAGCGAGGAAGCCACGAGGCAGGAGGGCGCACCCAGGGGGGTAGGCGCGCCCCCACCCTCGTGGGCCCCTCGCAGCTCCACCGACCTACTTCTTTCACCTATATATACTCTTATACCCTGAAAACATCCAGGGGAGCCACGAAACACTTCTTCCACCACCGCAACCTTCTGTACCCATGAGATCCCATCTTGGGGCCTTTTCTGGCACTCTGTCGGAGGGGGAATCGCTCACGGAGGGCTTCTACATCAACACCATAGCCTCTCCGATGATGTGTGAGTAGTTTACCACAGACCTTCGGGTCCATAGTTATTAGCTAGATGGCTTCTTCTCTCTCTTTGGATCTCAATACAAAGTTCTCCTCGATCTTCTTGGATATATATTCGATGTAATACTTTTTGCGGTGTGTTTGTCGAGATCCGGTGAATTGTGGGTTTATGATCAAGATTATCTATGAACAATATTTGATTCTTCTCTGAATTCTTATATGCATGATTTGATATCTTTGCAAGTCTCTTCGAATTATTGGTTTAGTTTGGCCTACTAGATTGATCTTTCTTGCAATGGGAGAAGTGCTTAGCTTTGGGTTCAATCTTGCGGTGTCCTTTCCCAGTGACAGCAGGGGCAGCAAGGCACGTATTGTATTGTTGTCGTCGAGGATAAAAAGATGGGGTTTATATCATATTGCTTGAGTTTATCCCTCTACATCATGTCATCTTGCTTAATGCGTTACTCTGTTCTTATGAACTTAATACTCTAGATGCAGGCAGGAGTCGGTCGATGTGTGGAGTAATAGTAGTAGATGCAGAATCATTTTGGTCTACTTGACATGGACGTGATGCCTATATACATGATCATGCCTAGATATTCTCATAACTATGCGCTTTTCTATCAATTGCTTGACAGTAATTTGTTCACCCACCGTAAAATATGCATCTTGAGAGAAGCCACTAGTGAAACCTATTGCCCCGGGTCTATTTTCCATCATATAAGTTTCCGATCTATTTTATTTTGCAATCTTTATTTTCCAATCTATATAACAAAAATACCAAAAATAATTATCTTATTATCTTTATCAGATCTCACTTTTGCAAGTGGACGTGAGGGGATTGACAACCCCTTTATCGCGTTGGTTGCAACGTTCTTAATTGTTTGTGCAGGTACTAGGCGACTTGTGTGTAACCTCTTACTTGATTGATACCTTGGTTCTCAAAAACTGAGGGAAATACTTACGCTACTTTGCTGCATCACCCTTTCCTCTTCAAGGGAAAACCAACGCAAGCTCAAGAGGTAGCAGTTACCTAATTGACACATGATCCAAATCAACTAACCCATGTCCGAACATCATGTGAGATGGGGTAGTCATCAACGGTGAATATCTCATGTTGACCATATCTACTATATGACTCACATTCGACCTTTCGGTCTCCAGTGTTTCGAGACCATGTTTGTACATGCTAGCCTCGTCAAGTTCAACCCAAGTATTCTGCATGTGCAAAATTGTCTTACACCCGTTGTATGTGAACGTAGAGTCTATCACACCTGATCATCACGAGGTGCTTCGAAACGACGAACTTTGGCAACGGTGCATACTCGGGGAGAACACTTTTATCTTGAAATTTAGTAAAGGGATCACCTTATAATGCTACCGCCGTTCTAAGCAAAATAAGATGGATAAAGGATAAACATCACATGCAATCAAAATATGTGACATGATATGGCCATCATCAACTTGTGCTTTTGATCTCCATCTCCAAAGCATCGTCATGATCTCCATCGTCACCGGCTCGACACCTTGATCTCCATAGTTGCGCCGGGGTCGTCTTGTCAACTATTGCTTCTACAACTATAGCTAACACATAGCGATAAAGTAAAGCAATTACATGGCATTTGCATTTCATACAATAAGAGACAACCCTAAGGCTCCAGCCGGTTCTCGACATTACAAAACATGATCATCTCATACAACAACGTATATCACATCACGTCTTGACCATATCACATCACAAAATGCCTGACAAAAACAGGTTAAACGTCCTCTACTTTGTTGTTGCAAGTTTTACGTGGTTGCTATGGGCTTCTAGCAAGAACCGTTCTTAACTACGCATAAACCACAACGGTGATTTATCAAGTTTGTTGTTTTATCCTTCTTCAAGGACCAGCCGTAGTCAAATTCGATTCAACTAAAGTAGAAGAAACAGACACCCGCCAACCACCTTTATGAAAAACAAGTTGCATGTCAGTCGGTGGAACCGGTCTCATGTGCGTGGACATGTAAGGTTGGTCCGGGCCGCTTCATCCACAATATCGCCAAATCAAAATAAGACGTTGGTGGTAACCAGTATGACTATCACCGCCCACAACTCTTTGTGTTCTACTCGTGCATATCATCTACACATAAACCTGGCTCGGATGCCTCTATTGGGAAACGTTGCATGGAAAACAAAAAAAATTCTACACACCGCAAGATCTATCCATGGAGATGCATAACAACGAGAGGGGGAGTGTGTCTACGTACCCTCGTAGACCGTAAGCGGAAGCATTTATTAATGCGGTTGATGTAGTCGAACTTCTTTGCGATCCAACCGGTCGGGTACCGACGTACGACACCTCTGCGTTCAGCATGCATTCAGCTCGATGACGTCCTCGCCTTGTTGATCCAGCAAGACGGCGAAGTAGTGGATGAGTTCCGACAGCACAACGGCGTGGTGACAGTGGTGGTGATGTTATCTCCATAGGGCTTCGCCTAAGCACTACGAAAATATGACTGAGGGACGAAAGTGTGAAGAGGGGAGCCGCACACGGCTAAGAGATTGTCGTGGTTATGTGTGGCGCCCCCTCCCACATATATATAGGTGGGGGAGAGGGGAGGCAGCCAGGAGGTGCCCCAAGTGGGGCCGAATCCCACTTGGGCTCCTGCCCCTAGCCGCGCCCCCCTTCCTTGTAGAAGCGCGGGAGGAAGGCAGGGGGAGGAGCCCCCTTTTCCTTTCTCTCATGAGGAGGGAAAGGTAGGAGGGGCCAACCCTCCCCCCTTTCCTCCCCCTAGGGTCGGCCGGCCAGGGAGAGGGGCACACCAGCCCCTTGTGGGCTGGTGTATGCCTCCCCTTGGCCCATTAGGCCCATAGACCTCCCGGGGGTTCCCAGAACCCCTTCCGGTGATCGATGACTACCCGGTACTTCCTGAAACTCTTCCGGTGTCCAAATTGTATCGTACTATATATCAATCTTTACCTCCGGACCATTCCGGAGCTCCTCGTCATGTCCGTGATCTCATCCGGTACTCCGAACAACATTCGTTTACCAAATCACATAACTCATATAATACTATATCATCGACGAAAGTTAAACGTGCGGACCCTATGGGTTCGAGAACTATGCAGACATGACCGAGACACCTCTCCGGCCAATAACCAATAGCGAAACCTTGATGCCCACATTGGCCCCTACAAATTCTGCAAAGATCTTTATCAGTCAAACCTTATGACAACATACGCAATTTCCTTTGTCCATCGGTATGTTAGTTGCCCGAGATTCGATCGATGGTATATTCATACCTAGTTCAATCTCATTACCGGCAAGTCTCTTTACTCGTTCAGTAATACATCATCTTGTAACTAACTCCTTAGTCACTTTGCTTGCAAGGCTTCTTATGATGTGTATTACCAAGAGGACCCAGAGATACCTCTTTGATACTTGGAGTGACAAATCCTAATCTTGATCCATGCCAACTCGACAGACACCTTCGGAGATACCTGTAGAGAATCTTTATGATCACCTAGTTACGTTGTGCCGTTTGAATTTGATAGGACACAAGGTATTCCTCCGGCATCCAGGAGTTGCTTGATCTCATAGTCGAAGGAATATGTATTTGACATTAAGAAAGCAATAGCAATAAACAGAACGATCATATGCTAAGCTAACAGATGGGTCTTGTCCATCACATCATTCTCCTAATGATGTGATCTCGTTATCAAGTGACAACACATGTCTATGGTTAGGAAACCTTAACCATGTTTTATCAACGAGCTAGTCTAGTAAAGGCTTACTAGGGACACGGTATTTGTTTATGTGAGCTCCTTTACGGTACCCCTAAATGGTTATGAGCCATCCATTTTCATTAATCCAAGGGATGATCTTAATTGGTACTCCAACACTTGTACGAGAGAGTACCAACTAAAAAAAGCTAGGGAGTACCTCAAGGATAGGGGCAAAAAAGTAATCGGGAAGCGATTTGCTTATTTTATTTTTATTCCCATCTCAGCGTACATCACGGCTGCTACATAATATTCATCGTAATTATCTTAGGTGGAGTAACTATTCAACTCAATCATGATTAATCATTTCTGGAACCCTAATTCTTTACAGGGCTTTATCGAAAAAACAAATCTTCACCGGGATAGGCACCGGCGACGACTGTGGTGTGCTTATGAGACAGACGGCCACCAAGGCAAGGTCGCAAGCCAAGAACTCAGAGCCGCGTCGAGGCGGGATCACCAGGCTAGCTGGAGTTCAATCATGTGGGGGGTCGTCCAAGTGGTGGACATTCAAATTCGCTGTTGATCTGGCCGATAAGGTTAAACATGGATTACTTTGATGGAGGCAAGCTTGGGATCCGCCGGTCTGATGAAGGTGTTGGGTGCGAGAAGACCCTCCCGTGTATCTCATAAGAGTATTGTTTTTGTTTTAATTATCCATGTACATGAGTGATTTTGTGTTATTTTTCCAGAATTTTTAGCCACGGTCTGTTTGATCGATAACTCCCAACGAAAAGCAAATATGATATTTCCATTAATTGATACAATTTGCCATCCTTCTATTATTTGGAAGATCAATCTATGTTGTCATCAATTCACATGTGATGCTTTCCAAATGAGAGCAGCGGCAATGGCGCCGTCATCATGGGGAGGACGGCACCACCGTGCGGCCTAGGTAGGAAGCATGCGCAAGGGACTCCATTGTTGGCGGCGTGAGTAACTGATCTAATGGCGCGCATGATGGGCCGATATTGACTCGGGTTGCTCCTAGTTACCCGGCGTGATCTGATCAGGATAAGATAAGACCACGAGAAAATAGACTAAACTACCCCTCTAGGTGGATGGTCAGATTTGAGTGGTACTCCATCTCTACCCGAGGGAGTACCAGGGTACTATAAAAACTGCCATTTATGTATTCACACATGTATTTAAGTTTCCGATCAACACAATTCTAGCATTAATAATAAACCTTTATCATGAACAAGGAAATATAAAATAACAACTTTATTGTTGCCTCTAGGGCATATTTCCTTCAGGACGACCTCCACAACCATCAGGGGGCCGCCCATGCCGCGACGCGACGTTGGCTGTTGCCACCCCATGTCGAGGCGAGCCGAAACCTGCAACATCCACAACATCCTCGGGGTCGTTGCTCCAATATCCTTTGCGTGACTAGAAGTGGATGCCACTAAGCTTCATGCCGATGGGGAGGGGGGGTGCCCCCACCCCACCAAGACGAACGATGCAGTGAACCTTCCTGCATGCAGGCCACCGCTCGCGCGACACATGACAAATGTATGCCGTCGGCCGCCATATGTCGAACCTAAAGATATGATCACTCCAACATCTACACCTACCGATTGTCCATGGGCCGACAGGGCATAGGGTGGTCATGGGTTGGCACTTTGTTGTCCATTTGTTTAGCCCGGGTAGTATAATGAAGGAAATCGAACAGGGAGACAAAACAAAAAGTTGAATGCCATGTACCAAACGGTGACATGGGGAAATCATTTTTACATGTGGGACCTACTTGATGACATGAATACGTTGCATCTGAAGAAAAATAGAGTAGTGAGTTCACTCTCTTAGGTATATAGGTTATCCGGTCAAGATTAGTTTTTCCTTAAATCAAGATTAGCTAGTTCCTTCACCCGCAAAAAAGATTAGCTAGTTGCTTATTGCGGAGATTTAAAAGCCTTGTTTGACGTAGCTAGTCACTTGGCACACGGACGGAAATTGTTTAAAGATCTGGCGAACAGGGAGGGATTCAAAACTTGAAACCTCTTGGCCTCTAGCCAGTCTTTCCCTGTCAGTTGAGTGCAGTTATCGTCTTCCCGGCTCCCAAAGCAAAGCCTCGGGGCCGTCGTCGTGATCCACTTGCTCTCGGACGATAACAGGTCTCGCGGGAAGGCTCTGCGCTGCAGTCGTCGCCGGTCGCAGTCTGTGTACGACTGACTGACTGCGACGTGGCATGGCATTGGCAGGGTGAACTCCCGCAGACCCACTTTGAATGCGATTTCACTTGTCCTACTGGAAAAGGCTTCTTTTCTTGATGGCTCTCCTCTCGAGCGCCTGCTCCCCTCCACCCATCCCGCCGCCCATCGCCGCGGGCCTGGCCGCCGCTCGTCCGGCGTTCGTGGATGCGGTGTCCGGCCGCGTCCTGCCTTGCATGGCGCTCAGGGACTCCGCTGTTGACCTGACCCCGAAGTATGTGGACCGAATCTCCGGCCGCATCTTCCCCTGTGTGGCGTTAAATGCGGCGGTGTGCGGTGCGCCCCCCTTGGTTAGCTCAGTCTTGGCTCCAACCTCCCATTCGGGCCCTCTGCTTCCTCCACATCCGGAGACTGCAAGCTCCTTCCCCGCCCCGTCCTGGGCTGTGGTGGCTGCGCCCCGCCATCCCCCCATCAGATCCATTATTGTGGCTCCTGATACGGGGATTCTCTCTGCGTCGGCGATCTCCTCTGAGCCGGCCGCTGGCTCCGGGCAGGCGGGCGTGCCTGCTTCCCGCCAGGAGTGCCCCTCCCACGCTGTGGCTGCTGTGAGCGCCATTAATCCCGAGGGGGAGGATGGGTGGGAGATGGCGTGCTCTCGGCGTGCTCGGCGCCTGGCGAAGCGCCAGGCAGATCCTCCGCGGCAGAGTCCAAAGGATTCGCTCCGTCTCAGGGAGCGTGCTCGGGCTGCCGCTGTGCAAGCATTCAAGATCCATTTTGGCAATTGCTGCTTCCGCTGCCTCGCCTCTCGCCACAAAGCTTTTGAATGTCGCGACCCCGCAATTTGCTACACTTGCAGAAAGTCTGGGCATCTTGAGCGCTCCTGTCTAGTTCGTCTTGCAAAAGCCAAAGCCAAAGCTCCAGCACCTGCTCCACCCGTCTCCGCCGCGCAGCCACGCAGTTCTGCTCCTCCCGCCTCCGCCGCACAGCCTCGCGGTTCGTCTCCCCCAACACTGCCCCTCATTTTCAACTCCTCTGCAGCCGGTCAGGCTGTGACACCGCCCCTTCTGCCGAAGCCTGCTCTGCAGCCTACTCCGCTCGTTGCTGCTCGGAGGCCTGTGCGGTGGGCCATGGAGTTCATCCCCGGCGCCCTAGAGCGGAGGCCGGCCACGTCGAGCTGTACGGTGATGAGCACCCCGGCGATGGAGGAGGAGGCGTATCAGCTGAGGACCATGTCGCTGCTCCTCACTGCAGCGGGGGACTGCTCGGCCATCATGCCGGACATGATTGCTCGTGTGGTGGCGGATGAGCATCAGTTCGACCTCCGGGACATCTCCGTCGCGCCATGCTTCCCTGAAGACTACATCATCACCCTGTCTGACCGGGTCCAGCGCGACCTGGTCTATGAAGGGCGTGTGATCGAGGTGGCGGGGGTCCGTTTTCAGCTCCGGCCATGGTTTCCGCCGCCGGGCGGCAACAAGGTATGGAGGTTCTACTGCAGAGTAGTGATTGACCGTTTGCCGCTGAATGCCTAGGATTGGGACACCGTCCAGGAAGTGGTTGGGAAGAACTGTTGGCTTGATCTGATTGAGCGGCAGTCCAAGACCAAGAGGAACCGATCTGCTCTCTTTGCTTGGGTATGGACATGGAACCCGGACATGATACCAAGGGCGTCTGATTTCAACGTGCTGCAGCGGCCAGATGTGGTCAGGTCCAGAGACTCGAGGCCGGAAGGAGTGCTGGTGGAGGAGGGCTTGGAGAGGCCGGACTTCTCGGTGCTCATCCACCTTGATGTGGTTAAGGATTACACTCCCTTGTCTCCTTCGGCGAGCCCAGATAATGGAGTGTGTGAGTGGCCTCGCACGTATAATCACAAGGGGTGGAGAATGGGGGTCAAAGATGGGGAGGGCCGTACCCGAGCTGTTACTTCTGCTGGTTTATTTCAGGCGGAACGGCGAGATGATGATGACCTCGATGATGGAAATGGAGGAGGCTTCAGGAAGCGGGGGGTGCGTGATCAGGCAGGTTGCAGGGAGACTTCCGCGTACGCCCCGGCGCCTCGCCGGCACCGCCGGCGGGATGAAGGAACCAGCGAGGAGGCCATGGTGCAGATGGTTGCTGATCACGTACAGCATGAGCGGGGTACTGATGATGGTCTCACTCCTACTGCTTCAGAGACAGCGCAACATCAGTTGGTGGGCCAAGAAAGAGTGTTTGTCTCCCCTTCTTTGGAGGTGGTCCAGGTCCAAGACAGCACCACCTTTGCCCCGGTGAGACAGGCCGACCAGCAAAGCGTGGATGAGGAGCTCGGCGATGCGTGCAGCGTCGCCACTTTGCTAGACCAGCAGCTGATGCATGACAGCCAGGGACCATCCATGTTGCATCCTCAGGATCTGACTGCGCGAGCGCTTGGGAACTCCCAGCTTGTAGCCGATGATTAGATTGGAGACCTCACGGGATGCGGATCTGGCTCTGGTGGGCTCATGCCTCTGTTCTCACCGCCCAGACAGCAGCAGCTATAGCATCCATGGGATTCCAGTGTGCCTGTAGCCAAGGCCTTCACCACGGGTGTGACTAATGTTGACCATAGTTGCCCGAGCTTTGAACTACCTCCGCTGCCACCATCTCTGAGCTGCTGGGAACTGACGGACGCGAACTCGCCACGGTTGTGTACACCGCAGATGATGACTATCTGGGAGTCGGCTGCCTTCTCGTTTGGCCCCTGCTGGTTACCAAACTGGGTTGAGGCCCAGGCGGACCTGCCGGTTAGAGAGCCCAGCTGGGCTGTTGGGCCGGAGGTGATTTTTGGGCCTGGGGTGGCTGGTACTGGGAGCCGGCCAGGCCTGAGCGAGCCGGCGCCTTGGTCAGATTGTACGGGAGGTTTTGCTGATCATGGCCTTCAGAGGGATCATGGCCTTCAGAGGGAGCATGCCCATTACTCTGATGAAGAAAGGCATGCGCGGAGGGCGCTTAGGGAGGCCAATCTCTCTGGCCCAGGTCTCATCTCTGCGATTACTGAAGAGATTGCAAATCTGAGAGCAGCGGCGGTTCATTAACAGAATAGCTGCTCTGCTGTCTTCCTCCATCCTTGGCGCTCCTCCAGCCTTGTCTTCTCCACCACCTCGCAAGCTGAAGCAGCGGCTGCTTCGAGTCGTCTCGGCTTCTCGTCAGAGCTCGCGCCTGCAACACCTCGGCTCCAACTTGTCTTCTTCAAGGCGTGCTCAGGCTGTGATCAGCACCCGGCTTGGGTTCATCAAGCGTCCCGAGGACTTCAACGACGACACCGTGCTCGAGTACATTCAGTTCTTCCGTGCCCCTATGCCACCGGCTAACGTAGCCAAGCTGGCCGAGATCGCGGGCTTGTCCTCGCCTTCTCAGCTTTCATTGCCTGATGCTGAGCTGCAATCCATCTTGGATGAGCTTGCTGGGCGCGCAGCTTGAGCGCGTGGCCTCTCTTAATTTGCAGACCTTTACTTATCATGATTAGTTGTCGTTTGAACACCTTGCTGTGTGCTGTGGGGTGCTATTTGGCTGCCAGGAGGGTCCTTGGGCCCTTCTTGTATCTGGTTCCTTTGGGCATGTCGTGCCTAGACTTCATTCAGTGGATTGCTAAGTTTTTTTAATGAGTAACCAATTATCTATTCTCAGCTGGAATGTGCGCGGTCTGAACAACCAAGTGCGCAGGGCTGCAGTTCACGCCATGTTGGATCGGCTTTCTTGCTCTATAGTCTGTTTACAAGAATCTAAACTAGCTGTTGTAGCTGATAGTGACATTCTAGAGATTACTGGTAGTGCTTTTGACTGTCACTCCTATCTGCCCGCTGATGGTACGCGCGAAGGTATACTCCTCTGCTGGCGCTCTAGTTGCTTTTCTTCTACTGCGATTGCGGTGCGCACCTTTTCTATGACGGCTGTGTTCACTCCGGTGGGGCAGAATACGCCGTGGACTCTCACCACCGTTTACGGTCCTCATGACTATGAGCGCAAGCAGTCCTTCTTGAATGAGTTAGCAGATATCCATAACGCCATGAATGGGCCATGGTTTGTAGTTGGTGATTTCAATCTTATAACTGACCCCAGTGACAAGAACAACGATCGCATTTGTCGACGTTGGATGAACAAGTTCCGCCATACCTTAAACAGATCAAGTCTCCATGAGCTGCCCTTGATTGGTAGGAAATACACTTGGAGCAACGAGCAGCAGTCTCCGACTCTTGTCAGGCTCGACCGTGCGTTTGCCAACGTAGATTGGGAGCTTCTGTTCCCAGCCGCCAAGCTGCTACCTCAAGCTTCCTCCATTTCCGATCATTGCCCGCTGCTCCTTCGCAATGACGCAGTGCTGAAAACCAATAGGAGGTTTAGGTTTGAGTCCTACTGGCTTTTTGTAAATGGGTTCAAGGATCTAGTGGCTCAGTCCCGGGCTGAGTCGGCTGGGGGGAGATGCCCTCTCGCTGCGCTCAATTTTAAATTATGGCGACTTAGCAAAGCTCTTCGGGCTTGGAGCAAGTCAATTGTTGGGGATATCCAGAAGCAGATGCATATTGTTAATGAGATTAACGTGCAGCTTGACATGGCTCAGGATCATAGGCAGCTATCTATTGAGGAGAGCAGTCTTCGAGTCGAGCTCAAGTCTTGCTCCCTCTGGCTTGCAGTGCTGCTCAAAGTAAAGCTCCGTCAGAGAGGCAGAGTGTTATGGCTAAGGGCAGGAGATGCTAATACTCGATTTTTCCGGCGCAAAGCGAACGCCTGCATGGGCCAAACGGCGCTGTTACAGATTGCGTGGCTATGTCCGAGCTGGCCCGTCAGCACTTCATGGGCATTTTTGGTGCCGCGCAAAACATCTCCTCCGGTCTGGACTAGGAGGAGCTGGGCCTGAGTCAGGTCGACCTGTCGGATATTGAAGGGGAATTCACGCTTGACGAGATTAAGCTGGCCTTAGACGACATGCCGTCAGAAAAGGCACCAGGCCCGGATGGATTCTCTGGGGGCTTCTACAAGCACTGTTGGGACATTGTTAAGCTTGATGTTCTCGCGGCTCTAAACCAACTGCATAGAATGGACAGTAGGGGCTTAGCCCAAGTCAACAAGGCTCTCATTGTGCTTATTCCGAAAAAGCATGGAGCAGATAACCTTGCTGACTTTCGGCCAATTTCATTGGTTCACAGCATTATGAAGCTTTTTACAAAGCTTATTGCTCGTCGTCTTGCGCCGAAACTGCCGGAGCTTGTCGATCCCTGCCAGAGCGCATTCATTAAGAATCGCAGCATACAAGAGAATTTCCTCTACATTCAGAACACAGTCAGATTTCTGCATAAGTCTAAGAAGCCAGCCGTTCTTCTCAAGCTTGATATTGCGAAGGCTTTTGATTCTGTCTCCTGGGAGTACATCTTAGATATGCTGCAAGCCAGAGGGTTCGGTGCGCGCTGGAGAAGCTGGATTGCTATGCTCTTACGCACCTCCTCTTCTCGTGTCCTCATCAACGGCCATCAGACTGAAGATGTGATCCACCGTAGAGGCCTAAGGCAAGGGGAACCCATCTCCCCTTTCCTATTCATCTTGTCCATGGACCCGTTGCAGCGGATGATGAATCTTGCCACCGAAGAGGGGCTTTTGTCGAAGCTACCAAGTAGACAACGACTCATGCGCTGCTCATTTTATGCCGATGATGTCGCTCTATTTATGAAGCCTTCTGAGAATGACGCCCGTATGATCAAGTTACTGCTCGATTGCTTTGCTTCGGTCTCAGGCCTGCAGACAAATACCGCAAAAAGTTTGGCTCTACCCATTCGTTGTGCTGCTCTGGATCTCCAACGAATCTTGGCGCCGCTTGGGATTCCCATCAAGCAATTTCCGACAACCTATCTTGGCATGCCTCTTTCGCTCCGTTGCCTGACTAAGGTGGATCTTGAGCCACTGGTCCTCAAGTTTGGGAACAGAATGGCTCTTTGGAAGGGCGGCATGATGGCTAAGAGTGGGCGGCTCGCACTCCTCAAAGCAAATCTGGCCTCTCTTGCAGTTTACCTAATGACGGTGCACAGCCTACCCAAGTGGGTTATCAAGCGGCTAATCCAACTCTGTCGCGCGTGGTTATGTAATGGGGAGAATGTTTGCAACAGTGGTCGTTGTCGAGTTGCATGGAATTTGTTGTGCCGCCCCAAAGTTTTGGGAGGCTTAGGTGTGATGGATTTCGCTAAGTTTGGCGTCGCGCTCCGTCTCCGCTGGATGTGGTTAGCTTGGCAAGACCCAACTAGGCCATGCGTGTGTGGGCCGCTGCCATGCAATTCAAAGGAGGAAGAGCTTTTTGCAATGGCAACGGAAATCTCACTTGGTGATGGTGCACGGGCCAGATTTTGGCAGGATAGATGGTTGAAAGGGCAGTGCCCCAAAGTCATTGCACCATCCCTTTTTGCTGCCTCCACAAGGAAGAATAGGACGGTTCGTGAGGCTTTGGCAAACGAGCGGTGGCTCGTGGACCTTGCAACGGGTCTCACGGTAGACATGCTTCAGGAGCTTGCAGCGTTGGCAGGCCTGCTGGATGACGTGGAGCTTCGGCAGGATCAGCCGGACACCATCCGATGGAGGTTCGCGTCTGACGGCAAATATACTACCCATTCAGCCTACTTGATTCAGTTTGTGGGATCAATCCCCCTGAATGGCCATCAGCTAATTTGGTCTGCATGGGCACCGGGGAAATGCAGATTCTTCATGTGGATGGTCTTTCTTGGCAAAATTCTCACGGCTGATGCTCTCCTGCGTCGGGGATGTGAGAACTGCTATTTCTTCCCTTTGTGTGTGCGCAACCTGGAAACCCCCTTCCACCTCCTTGTGGATTGTCTGTGGTCTAGATCCATCTGGGACGGCATTGCGTCGATGGCCAATTTCCCGTCACTAAACACGGCCACATGGAGCGCCACCTCCGTCTTTAAGGACTGGATGTTGGAGCGCAACGCGCTGACGCCGCCAGCAAGAAGAAAGGGCTTGATCTCTCTCGTTCACCTGACAGCGTGGGAGCTTTGGCGAGAGAGGAACCGACGGCTATTCCAGCAGGAGGCAATGACTAAAGTTGCATTCAAGCACAAGGTCATGGATGAAATCAAGATGTGGAACATGGCCGGTGCTGGCATACCTTTTGACCCAGGCTGAGTTGCAAATAGTAGTCTCCTTTCTTCTCCTTTGTTTTCTTCTTTTGGTGTTGTCCGCCGGGGCGTGTTTCTTGTACTTGAATTCTTCCGATCAATGAATTTGGCAGATCAACTGCCAACATTCAAAAAAAAAGCAAAGCCACCGATGTCAACGGTTTGCCGTACTGCTGTCATTACGAAGCCGACGGTATCCTGCACGGACGCTGCTCCCCTTACCGCAACACGGCACACCCCTCCCCTCTCTCTCTCTCCTCTCACACACAGAGCTCCCTTGCCATCGGATCCTGCAAGCGAGGCACAGGGCGAGAGCGACAACCCAGCCTCCACGGGGGCCCCGCATCACGTGCCCGTCCAGCAAGCCAGCCTCTAGCGGATCTCCAAGCGTCTGCCGCCGCGCCGGTGCGCCAAGTGTCCACCTCGCCCCCGCATTGCGACAGGCGAGAGGATGGGGTGCCAAAGCGGCCTGCCCCCACGGAAATGAGTGCGCGGGGAGAGTTACTGGAATGCCCCTCCTCGCCGAGCCAGATCGAGCGTCGTGCATGACCTAGTTATTTTCCACGCGCCGACGTCACTGGAGGGAGGGCTGGCCGTCGGATGAACGGGTTGTTGCACTGAGGCCGTCCGTTCGGAGTGGTCCTGGTATGATCACCAGTGCAAAAGTGGGTTTCACGGAAGTGGAACACCATGGAATCGTCACCCGTAATAATTGCCGGTGGGCTCACAGCTCGAGCTACCGATAATAAAGAGAAAGGGCAGAAAAGTACTCCCCGTCACAGTTTAGAAGGCACAGTTAAATTTGCGTGCGTTTCCATAATAGATAAGGTTTTGGGGGCATTGCATTTATTTCTAATAACTAATTAGTACTCCGGTATACTATTTCTATATGCATGCGTAGTGTGAATGCTATTTTTTAACCCATCTCACAACCAATAGATAACCACCTAGATCCCAGAGAATTTCCAAGCGCGCCTTCTAAACCGTGACGGAGGGAGTATCTCGTCACGGAACAAGGCAAACTGTTTTTATTACTAGTATATATATGAAGCAACAGTAGTATGATTTGAACTATTGAAAGAATAATTGAGCCATTTGAGAATTGTTTTTCACAAGTCACTTTGCATTCAATTATAGAACAATATTTTTTTTCAATTGTCACTTAACCCTTACTCCCCCGTCCGGTGAAAATTGTACAAATAGGAATTTTAGGACAAATTATAAAGTGAATTAAAAACGCATTAAAAGATGCAAGCCATCATCTCTCACATCTTTAATTACTCAACCATGAATGAGCTAAGTGCATCTAGAAACTAAGGAGACCATCATAGAATGTTATTGATGTTGATTATCATGTGACCAGAGAGAAATATTTTTTCTACTTTAAAGTGCATTATGAAGATAAAAGTACACTCTTTTGTGAACAAATGTTAAAGCCAAACGTATACACTTCACCGAATGGATGGCGTAAATCTCAAGCAAAATCCTTTCATCCCCCTGTGGAGGATCAAATAATTTGCTATACTTATTCATGGTTTTCTAGTTTTTGTTCAAAAAAGAATGTGTTAAGAGGAAGTCATCATATACCTTTTCAAAATTAAGTAATCGCTCTCTTGTTTCCTACCCTAACCCTAGGCGGCTAGGGCAAACTCTCTCCTTCATGCTTCACCGAGGAGCTCATGAATTCGACTACCCTTTGCCTGCCGCTCCGGCGGCCAGTGTCGGAGAGGGGAATCCCGGTGCACCCGCGCCGGTTAGTAGTCTAGGTTAGGGTTTTTTAGTCCTCAGGGCACGACGCTCGGGCAGATGGCAACGCTTCTTCTTTGATTGTGTCTTCCGGACTTCGATCCTCCTCGTGTTCATCCGTCTGGATGTAGTCGACGGAGCTCCTGCATAGATTCTTGTCGTCTCCTTGGAGTGATGAGGTTAGGATTTCTAGTCATGTGGCGAGATTTGGTGTCAGGTGTTTCAGATCCATGCAAGGGATCAACTATGACAACTATGGTTCCATGGCGTTTGTCCTTAGGGGCACGTGCACAAAGACTTCCCGACTATCATCGATAAGGTCGAGCCGGCTCCAGTAGGGGAGCGGCGATAGCGGCGTGCTAGTGGCTCGTTCTGGCGACAGTAGTAGTCGTGCGACGGATTCAGAATCTCGATGTCATTTTCATTATGTTTGAGATGCTTTGTATTTTCGTTGATCTTTTACAATATATCTTATCATTTTCGCATAATAAAGAATGGGTCAAGACATTTGATTCATTTTGTGTACATACGGAGCCATATTTTACTTTTACTTTTTGCTTTTGGCGGTGCGTGCAGCATCAGCTAGCGAGACCAGAAACTTTCAAGTTTTTCTGTTTGTTGTTTTTATTACATTACATCTGCATGATTTATCTTTGTTCTGTTCATTATTTTCTTTATAGTGGAACCCAATCTATTTCTTGGATCGAATGAAAAAACTAGAATGATGCGAACGAAAGAGTCCCTAAAACTTCCAAATTCTTCGAAACTAGTGGCAAACAATTGAGCCATCTCAGCTATATGGATCGCAGGTACTTTCTTTGTCTCATATTAAGTGTGACTCAAATGGATGTATCTAACACTGAAATACATCAAGATACATCTAAATCATAATTTGTGATTCAAATATCCGTATATAAGTGCTTTCATGATATAATGAAATCATCTTTATTTTGGCAACTTGACCACATGTGATACTATGCACCGGCATGTGGCAAAGTACATATAACATGTGTCGAATTATTTTTAACAATGTACAATTGAAGTTGCTCATATACATGCATATGCGGCCACCCCTATGAGCTCCTTCAGGATACTAAGCCAGCACATCCTGAAATTAACGAAGTCACCGCAGGCGCGTCGTAGTCGACGGGAACGTCTCGTCCCATTGAATGAATATCACAGAAAAAACTGAAATAAATCCAAGAAAATGTGTGCACCGGTGTCGAGTTTAGGACTTGAAACTTGATGAATTGATTCCACCACAAGAACCTAGCAATCTTATCTAGACTCAGATCGCGTTTGATTATTTTGTTGGTTGCTTCCACAATGCCAACTTTATTAGATGAGGATCAATTATTTCAATAAAATTTTCTGTGTGATTTAATGGGCAGTTGTTGGAGACTTTTCATCCTTCGCATGGGCTTAGGCAAGGAGATCCTTTATCGCCGTACTTATTTCTCTTTGTGGCTGAAGGGCTTTCTTTGCTTTTTAATGATGCTTCGGCAAGAGGGGTGATTCAAGATTTACGGTTGAACAGATATGCCCCACGTATCTCTCATCTATTATTTGCTGACGATAGCCTTCTGTTTTTTAACGGCTCTATGGAGCAAGTTTTGGCCGTCAAAGGTATTTTGACAGCTTATGAGGAGGGTGCAGGACAATTGTTAAGCCTAGAAAAATGTTCCATTTTATTTGGAGAAAAATGCTCTCTGGAAGATCAGGTGTCCATATTGGTTATCCTCCAGATCTCAAGTGAAGGTTTTGACGATAAATATCTGGGTTTACCAGTGCCAGAAGGGCCTATGAAGGCGGGTAAATTTCAATCTACAAAAGATAAAGTTATTAAGAGGGGAGCAGACTGGGTTAAAAAATACCCTTCCAGCGGGGGTCAAGGAAATCCAGATCAGATCTGCTATGCCGACCATTCCGGTCTATGCCATGGGTATTTTTTAATTTCCTATGTCCCTCTTTGATGAGTTATCATAAATTATCCGGAATTTCTGGTGGGGTGATGAGGGGAATAGAAGGAGAACTCTTTGGTTGGCTTGGGACAAGTGGACAAGACGAAAAGGTGAAGGTGGTATGGGCTTTCGGGATCATAGGTTATTTAATCAAGCACTTCTAGCCAAACAAGCGTGGCGTTTACTGGTTTTTTCGGACTTGTTGTGTGCTAAGGTGATGAAAGCAAAATATTATCCACATGGACATATTATTGATGTTGTCTTCCCTCAATCAACATCGCTACCGTGGCAAGGTATTATGCCTTGTCTCGAGTTATTGAAAAAGGGTGTAATCTGGAGAGTTGTTGATGGGGCTAGTATAAACATACGGAGAGATAGTTGGATTCCTAGGGAGTCTGGCCTGAAGATTACTGCCAAGAAAAATAGAACAAGGATCAAATGGGTGTTCAAGTTATTCAGGACAGATACTAGGAGCTGGGATGAGCATCTGATCAGGCACATATTTTACCCTCATGATGCATAGGAAATTTTAAAGTTGCGAACTATAAACTTGGGTGAGGGAGATCTTATTGCATGGCATTATGAGAAAAGTGGCATGTTTTCAGTCAAGAGTGCGTACAGGCTTGCACAAAATCTCATGGACTCGAAGGTTAATCTGGGGAATTCTAGTGTAGCAGCTAATGGGGAAGGAGGATCTGGAATATTATTTGGAAAGCTAATGCCCCTCAGAAGATCAGAATATTGGCTTGGCGGGTGGCTTCTAATAGTTTGGCGGTTCAAGTTGTCAGGGTTAAACATCATCGGGCTATTCTGAGAACATGTACAATTTGTGGTGTTGAAGATGAATGCACTTTTCATGTATTGGTGAGTGGCCCAAAGGCGCGTGCTCTTCGTTTGGCTTTGAGAAAGGTGTGGAATTTGCTGGCCGAATTGCTTTTTAGAAATACAGGGCCAGATTGGTTTCTTATTTTACTGGATCAATTAAGTCCGGCAGCGCGTGAGCAAACTATATTCATGTTGTGGAGAGCTTGGCATTTGAGGAATGATTTGATATTTGCTAAAGGTAAAGAATCCATCACAACTTCTGTGAATTTTGTACATAATTACTGGGCTTCCTTTTCGTCTTGCCACACAAAAGCGCAGGGAGGGATAAGTAAAAAAGGCAAGGAATTGGAGGAGGGCATTCGGGTTACGAATATTGTGGAGAGGAAGCCGGCTATTTGGCAACCTCTCAACGTGCAGTTTTTCAAGATTAACGTCGATGCAAGCTTTGTGGAGGCAATCAACGCTGTGAGTGTGGGGGTGGTTGTCAGAAACCATGTTGGAGAAGTAGTAATTTCCTCTTGGGGTTATATTGGAGCCTGCTATAGCATTGAAGAAGCGGAACTTAGAGCGGCAATCTCCGGATTATATATTGGTATCACCATTCACAAACCCATTATTTTAGAAACTGATTGTACTTTTGCGGTTGGTGCTCTAGGAAAAGATAGTTTTGACAGATCTCTCCTTGTTGACCTCAAGAACGAATCATTGAGTATTTCAAAGATCCTGGCAATGAATGATTGTATGAATATTCTAATTTAATTAATATATGGGTGGGTTTTCAAAAATAAATATTTCAGTGCACAATATGGATAAAGTGATGTGAGGTGCCAAGGTAAGACACGTGTATATAAGAAAAATAAACATTGTACTGGCATACGTTATTTTGAAATGCCATAATTGATGGGTATGGCTACTGTTGATTTTTTTTCTCCAGAATATAGACATACTGGGAAACCGTGATTGTGATTATTGAGGTTTTGTATTTGTTGAATTAGCGGATGATAGCCTGATAATGAATTAGCAGTACAAATAAAAGAGCCTAACAAACAGAAGCACTTCATTACAACGAAACTGAATACAGAACTAAGTGTTGAGAATAGCAGTGGAATAGGTAAGTATCGAGAGAGGGAGGGAGAGAGAAAGAGAGAGAGAGAGAGAGAGAGAGAGAGAGAGAGAGAGAGAGAGAGAGAGAGAATTCTTCACACCATGCAAAATGCATAAATTAAGTAAGGTAGAGTCGAGGAAAAGGAACCGGCTAGCTCGCGGAACACACATGATTTGTTGACCCAATTCTAAGTTGTTGGCACAAATCTACATTTGGTTGGAGGGATTGAACCAAAGCTCTAAAGACACGAAAGTCTTCACCCTTTTTTCTTTGAGCTAAGTTCGATAGAACCCGCCCAACACTCGGGGTAGATCATGTGGCGATCCTAGGACTGTCGCAAATTGTTCTTTGGCAAGTCTAGAAGAGATGACCCACAAGTATTGGGGATCAATCATAGTCCTTTCAATAAGTAAGAGTGTCGAACCCCAACGTGGAGCAGAAGGAATTGATAGGCGGTTTTCAGGAAGGCATTATCTACAAGTGTTGTAAGATAGTTTTGATAGATAGTTTGATAGCAAGATAACTGGTGACAAGTAAGAAGTAGCAAAGGTAGCAAGGTGCAGCAATGGGATCAATCCTCTATCGCCTGAGCAGCATCCATTACAATGGGAAAATACTGCTCGGGGCGCCGGTGTTCCTTCCCAGAAGGCGGGGGTCCGGTGGCCATTTTGGCTGGCTTGACCTTCGGCCAGTGCACCATAGTCTTCGTGAAGGCCATCTGAGCTCCCTCGATGCATACGAAGCGCTTCAAGATGTCAATTCGAGGCGCGGCGTTGCATAGTTGTTGCACTAAGCCGAAGTAGCTGCTTGACAGTGGCTCTGATGGCCATAGCCTAACGCAAAGGTCCTTCATGGCTGGCTCCGTCTTTCGATGCAACTCCACCAACTGCTTCATTTGGTTGTTAAGGAGGGGAGGGTGATTGAGCGCTTGGAACTGCGCCCAAAACAACCTATGCTCGGCATCGCCCTGGGACGAAAAGTGCCTTGGCGCATATGCCACACTCCTCGGAAGATCCGCAAAAGCGCCTGGGGGACGCCATACTCACATGAGTAAAGCGAACATGTTACCACCAAAGACACATTGAGTAAGTACGGCTTACCATCCGCAATCAGCTTAATCTGGCGGAGTTCTTCTTCGTGACCTCGCGCCTTTACCCACTCCTCCTTGATTGCTGACTTCAACGAGGTCAACTCGGAGGCCTGGTCCTTACTTTTCTACTCGAGGTCCTCAGATTTCGTGATGGCATCCTTGAGCTCCTGCTACACCTCGACCACTCTGGCTTTGTGCTTATCACTGACGGTCTTCATCATCGTTAGTTCGGCGGCCGCTCGTTCGGCCACCGCCTTCTGCTCCGCGGGCTCTTGCTTCACCTTCTTCAGCTCGGCCTTGAGGTTCTCAACCTCCGAGGCAACAACTGCAGTTATAATAAGAACCCCTTGCTTAGGGATAAACTCGAACACCTCGCTTGATGAGGAAAGCCACGAAATTAAAACAATCCAGTCCGGAATTACCTTGTTCCTCGTTGAACCACTTTTTGAGAAGGTCGAGCTCCTCATCGGAGCTCTTGAGCTTCAGATTCACCTCAGCTAGCTCCACAGCATTGGCGGTTGCAGCTGCAGACGAAGCCTGCACAATAGCTTATGCACGTCAAACTCCTGAGTTATCGATTTTTAGATCCTTTGCCAGGTTTTCTACAATCCTGCTAGAATCTCGGGCGCTATGGTACACTTTTTGCTCTCGTCAGTGCTTTCGATATATTCGACCCCCACCTGAGTGTTTCAAACTCACCCAGGGCTCAGGTCTGCCATATATGAGGATTGCATAACCTTACATAATAAATTCTCTTTGTAAAATGGTATTACATGATTTACCTTGAAGCTCGTCAAGAGGCCACTGAAGGCCTCCTTCAGTCCGCTGTCAACGGACGAAATGCTTTGTAAAACCGCGCCCATTAGGACGTGGTGTTCTTCGACAATCGAGGAGCTATTCAAAGCCTCCTTCCTCACATCAGGCCTCCTAGTTTCAACACGCCCTCGTACAGGTGGCACTGGTGGTGGCACCTCGGCTCCCCCTTTGGTAGAAGCTGTAATGGACGACTCTGGGGGCCTTGGGGGCTCCGGGACCATCTTCGGAGAGAGATCGGGTTGTCCGAGCTCCCCCTCTTTGTTCGCCAGAAGGGATCCCCCCTCCTGGTCTTCAGTGACCGAGGTATTGACCTCGGCCATGATGTCATCACCCCGCCATCGATGGATAGTCCCCTCCGAGACTCGATCGGTGGCGAGGTCACGCAACGGGCTACAATATGGAAAGCATGCATATTGTTAGTAACGAACCTTAACGTGGATGCATAGGAGAATCTTCGGATTCATACCTTTGGGCTGGGGGCTTGACCCTAGGGTTCCTTAGGGGAACCTCCTCGGAAGCCTCGGACTCCTCGGCGGAGTCAGAGCGATCATCGGACAGGGCCACCTTGGCCCTGCATTGCCTCTTCCGGGTTGAAGGAGGCTGATCCTCCTCGGCTTTATCTGACGCTGCCCTCTTGTTCGGGAGGAGTCGCTCTCCTCCCTATCCTCCCCCTGCTCTCCCTCATGAGCGGAAGGGGCTTGGGTTTCCCCGAAATTAGTATCCGGGGGTCCTCTTGGGCGGAGGCCTTCTCGGGCCTCTCACTTCTTGTTTTTCTTCTTCTCCTTCACTAGCACCTTGTACGATGCCATGACCAACATTTCTGTCAGCAAGGCCGTCCTGGGGCCCTTGGGCAGTGGGGCTGGGCTATCGATTTGCACGGATTTGTTCAGCCAGCTCTGTGCGGGGAAGAAGGAGGAATTAAGTACTTTGTTAAAAGGGAATATCCGAACATAATGGTAAAATTTATCATACCTCCCAAGGGGGTGTCGCGGCATCGAGGTCGATGTCCTCCTCTATGGATGGCCATTCTTTTTGGGGCTCGAATAGCACCTTCGAAACCTTGTCGTGGAGGTGCGGTAGAAGCAGAGCACAGTGACAGGGTCTTTAGGCCTGTAGGACCACATGGGGACGACTCGGTCTTGGCAAGGTAGGAGTCGCCGGCGCAACACAATGTGAATTACGCTGGGTAACTCGACCTTCTTCTTCATCATCTTAGATATCCGACTCGGAAGCGACTCCAACTCTGTGGTTGATCCCTAGTCTTGGCCTTTCTTGGTTCATGAGACTAGCCTAGTGGGGTGTCCGGATCGGAAGGCCGGGATCTCCGCCCGATCCGTACCTCGCGGTTCCGTGATGTACTGATACGTCTCCATCGTATCTACGTTTCCAAACAATTTTGGCCTTGTTTTGGACTCTAACTTGCATGATTTGAATGGAACTAACCCGGACTGACGCTGTTTTCAGTAGAATTGCCATGGTGTTATTTTTGTGCAGAAATAAAAGTTCTCGGAATGACCTGAAACTTCACGGAGAATATTTTTGGAATATATTAAAAATGTTGGCGAAAGAATCAAGACCAGGGGGCCCACACCCTGTCCACGAGGGTGGGGCGCGCCCTCCTGTCTTGTGGGCTCCCTGAGGCTCCACCGACCTCAACTCCAACTCTATATATTCACGTCCGGGGAGAAAAAAACCAGAGAGAAGGATTCATCGCGTTTTACAATATGGAGCCGCCGCCAAGCACTAATCTCTCTCGGGAGGGCTGATCTGGAGTCCGTTCGGGGCTCCGGAGAGGGGAATCCATCAACGTCATCGTCATCAACCATCCTCCATCACCAATTTCATGAGGCTCACCGCCGTGCGTGAGTAATTCCATCGTAGGCTTGCTGGACGGTGATGGGTTGGATGAGATTTATAATGTAATCGAGTTAACTTTGTTAGGGTTTGATCCCTAGTATCCATTATGTTCTGAGATTGATGTTGCTAGGACTTTGCTATGCTTAACGCTTGTCACTAGGGCCCGAGTGCCATGATTTCAGATCTGAACCTATTATGTTTTCATGAATATATGTGAGTTCTTCATACTATCTTGCAAGTCAATAGTCACCTACTATGTGTTATGATCTGGCAACCCCGAAGTGACAATAATCGGGACCACTCCCGATGGTGACCGTAGTTTGAGGAGTTCATGTATTCACTAAGTGTTAATGCTTTGGTCCGGTACTCTATTAAAAGGAGACCTTAATATCCCTTAGTTTCCAATAGGACCCCGCTGCCACGGGAGGGTAGGACAAAAGATGTCATGAAAGTTCTTTTCCATAAGCACATATGACTATATTCGGAATACGTGCCTATATTATATTGATGAACTGGAGCTAGTTCTATGTCACCCTATGTCATAACTGTTGCATGAGGAATCGCATCCGACATAATTATCCATCACTGATCCAATGCCTACGAGCTTTTTGCATATTGATCTTTGCTCAATTACTTTGCTGTTGCTATTGTTACAATCGCTACAAAACTGCTACTGTTACTTTTGCCACTGTTACCATCACTTCCATACTACTTTTCTACTAAATACTTTTCTGCAGATATTAAGTTTTCCAGGTGTGGTTGAATTGACAACTCAACTTCTAATACTTGGGAGTATTCTTTGGCTCCCCTTGTGTCGAATCAATAAATTTGGGTTGAATACTCTAGCCTCGAAAACTATTGCGATCCCCTATACTTGTGGGTTATCATGTACACCACTCTTTTGCTAGAACTTGACGGTTTTATGAAAGTACCGCCCAGCCACTCGACGCGCAGGAGTTTGCTGACTATCCCCCCCCCCCCCCCCCCGCAATTTGCTTGTTGACTGTCCACAACCTTGGGCTTGATGTTGAAGACCTTCATCCACAAGCCGAAGTGTGGCCGGACCCGAAGAAGGGTCTCGCAGGTGACGATGAAGGCTGAGATATGCAAGAAGGAGTTTGGGCGAGATTGTGAAAATCCAACCCGTAAAAGAACATCTGATCCCTGAGAAAAGGGTGAAGGGAGAAGCCTAGCCCCCATGTGAAGTGGGGAATGAACACCACTCTTTCTCCTGGCCAGGGCATGGGATAAACTAGCCCTCCTCTGGAGCACGGTAGGCGATGTTGGTCGGAAGATAACCGGCCCGCTTCAGCTCCTGGATGTCGTCGTCGGTGATGCTGGAGGCCTCCCACTTGCCCTTGGAACCGAAGCCGACCATGGCCTTATTGGGGAAGTATCCTGAGTAGACTTGAAGGAGGAATGGATCTAGGCGCTCAGAGCTCAAGAGAGTGGGAAGGCGATGGCAGGGGAGGAACTGAGAAGCGTATGGAGACCTTGGTGGTTGTTTCCTTTTTATAAGTTGTTGTAATACCAAGAGCCCCTTTACCGCGCCGCAGATCTTGCCACTTATGCGCGGGTGGGATGACCCGAATCATTGATCATATCCCTTAAACAATGGGGCACGATCTCCATTTTGATGGGACGTGCCAATGAAGGAACTGCCTCGAACCGCCAATTGAGTTTTTCATAATTGGTCAGTGGTTGTGGCCGGTTATGACCTTTCGCCAAAAGTTTTCAGGCGAAGGGATTGTTCACACTCGAGCAGTTGGCTTTCAAGTCTAAGTAATATATACCATTCGGAAATCAGGGCAATCTTTGAAGGTTAACCTAAGGATAACTACATACCTCGCATAAGCACCGTGGAAGAAGGGAACTGGTCCACAAAGCCGATGATTCCCACATATACCTCAGCTTCGAAAACTAGTTCGGGGGCTACTAAGGGAGTCCTGGACTAAGGGGTCCTCAGGCTGCCAGTCTATCTCTTATGGGCCGGGCAGGTAGGCCGCTCTGTAACTACTACTAGAAGGCCGGGCTATAAGGTGACTTCGTGTTCGGGAAGGAAATCTCCGAAGCCTTGGTGTGTCCCCCAAGTCAAGATGGAAGAATCAACATGTTTATTCCCTGATGGCAACTGGCCATATGTAACCCTAGGTACCCCTGGTGTCTATATAAACCTGATCGACTCTGTAACAATTATACACACATCAATATAATCAAGCAGGACGTAGGGTTTTACCTCTTCGTGAGGGCTCGAACCTGGGTAAATATTGTCCCTGTGTTTCCTGTTCCCCATTGATCCTAGATCCACAGTTTGGGACCCTCTACCCGAGATCCGCTAGTTTTGACACCGACACTGGTGATATTTCTTATAGTGATTAAAATGCTCTTGAGGACACACGGGAGTATCATCAAGTTACTTTCACCACGATTCATCTACTTATGTTCATTGCCTTTCTAAGTGTTATGTGGGTGGACATGAGCTAAGCTATTGTTCTTACTTGAACAAACACCTACTTACGATTATACCTTCCATCCAAGCATCCGCAAATACAAGAGAAGTAATAAACATAAATCTAAACATAGCATTAAACATACGGATCCAAAACAGCCCCTCACGGAACAATTCATAAATTGGGGTTTAGGTTTCATTCACTCGTGCAACTCATCATCTACAAATTAATTCCACGATGTCATCTGAGGGAGTCCGGGATTAGGGGGTGTTCGGCCCTCCGAACTATACCTTCATCCGGACTCCAGGACTATGAACATACAAGATTGAAGACTTCGTCCCGTGTCCGGAAGGGACTTTCCTTGGCGTGGAAGGCAAGCTTGGCGATGCGGATATTTAGATCTCCTACCATTACAACCGACTTTGTGTAACCCTGACCCTATCCGGTGTCTATATAAACCGGAGGGTTTTAGTCCGTAGGACAACAACTCCAGCATACAACAATCATACCATAGGCTAGCTTCTAGGGTTTAGCCTCCTTGATCTCGTGGTAGATCTACTCTTGTACTACCCATATCATCAATATGAATCAAGAAGGACGTAGGGTTTTACCTCCATCAAGAGGGCCCGAACCTGGGTAAAACATTGTGTCCCTCGTCTCCTGTTACCATCCGCCTAGACGCACAGTTCGGGACCCCCTACCCGAGATCCGCCGGTTGTGACACCGACATTGGTGCTTTCATTGAGAGTTCCTCTGTGTCGTCTCTTTTAGGCCCGATGGCTCCTTTGATCATCAACGACGATGCGGTCCAGGGTGAGACTCTTCTCCCCGGACAGATCTTCGTCTTCGGCGGCTTCGCACTGTGGGCCAATTCGTTTGGCCGCCTGGAGCAGATCGAAAGCTACACCCCTGGCCATTAGGTCAGGTTTGGAAGTTTGAACTACACGGCTGACATCCGCGGGGACTTGATCTTCGACGGATTCGAGCCACAGCCAAGCGCGCCGCACTGCCTCGGTGGGCATGATCTAGCTCTGCCGCCGAACAGTGTCCTGGAGGCCGCACGCGCGTCGGTTCTGACCCTTAATTCGGAGCCTGCGGCGACGATCGAGGATGAGCGGTTGGACGCCACCTCAGGGGCTGCGATCTCAAAGGCAATCGAGCCGAACACCAGCCCCGCACTCCGCATAACCCATGACTCCGAGGATCCGGATTCCTCTCCGGACTCCGAACCTCCCGCACCCCTGCCGATCGAATCCGATTGGGCGCCGATCATGGAGTTCACCACCGCGGACATCTTTCAGCACTCGCCCTTCGGCGACATCCTGAACTCACTAAAGTCTCTCTCTTTATCAGGAGAGCCCTGGCCAGACTATGGTCAGCAAGGATGGGATACAGACGATGAAGAAATTCAAAGACCACCCACCACCCACTTTGTAGCCACTGTCGGTGATTTAACCGACATGCTCGACTTCGACTCCGAAGACATTGACGGTATGGATGACGATGCAGGAGACAAACAGGAACCAACACCTGTAGGGCGTTGGAAGGCCACCTCGTCATATGACATATATATGGTGGACGTTCCAAAAGATGGAGATGGCGACAGAAAAGCGGGGGATGACACTTCTAAGAAACATCCCAAACGCCGACGTCAGCGGCGCCGCTCTAAATCCCGCCAAAGAAAAAACGGTGATTCCGGCACCGGAGATAATACTACTCCGGATAGCGCCGAAGAACACCCCCTCCAGCAAGACTCGGCACAGGAAGATGGAGAAGCCAACCCTCATGAGAGAGTGGCAGACCGAGAGGTTGAGGACGATAACTATATGCCTCCCTCCGAAGACGAGGCAAGCCTCGACGACGACGAATTCGTCGTACCATCAGACCCCGCCGAACAAGAGCGTTTAAAACGCAGGCTTTTAGCCATGGCAAGCAGCCTCAAGAAAAAGCAACAACAACTTAGAGCTGATCAGGATTTGCTAGCTGACAGATGGACTCAAGTCCTTGCGGCCGAAGAGTATGAACTCGAACGCCCCTCCAAGCGTTACCCAATGCGCAGGCTGCTACCCCGATTAGAGGAGGAAGCACCTACATCACCAGCGCATGACATGGCCGACCGGCCACCTCGTGGCCGTGACAGAGAGGCCTCTAAGACCTCCACCCAAGCCATGCCCGATGCCGCTCAAAACATGCTAAGGCATAGGAAAACGCACCAGACCTGCGAGATATACTGGAGGACAAGGCAAGGCAAACAAGATCGATCTACGGATCACGCAGGCGCCCCACGGCACGTGACGGCGATCGTCATTCCGGATACAATTAATCAGGTCGGGCCGAACACAATGGACAAAGCTCCTTTGAGCTGCGTCGTGATATAGCCCAGTACAGAGGCGCCGCACACCCACTATGCTTCACAGATGAAGTAATGGATCATAAAATCCCTGAGGGCTTCAAACCCGTAAACATCGAATCATACGATGGCACAACAGATCCTGCGGTATGGATCGAGGATTATCTCCTTGATATCCACATGGCCCGCGGTGATGATCTACATGCCATCAAATACCTCCCACTCAAACTTAAGGGACCGGCCCGGCATTGGCTCAACAGCTTGCCAGCAGACTCAATCGGTTCTTGGGAGGACCTGGAAGCCGCATTCCTTGACAACTTCCAGGGTACTTATGTGCGACCACCGGACGCTGATGACCTAAGCCACATAATCCAGCAGCCAGAGGAATCAGCCAGGCAATTCTGGACACGGTTCCTAATAAAGAAATATCAAATAGTCGACTGCCCGGACGCGGAGGCCCTAGCAGCCTTCAAGCATAATATCCGCGACGACTGGCTTGCCCGGCACCTGGGACAGGAAAAGCCGAAATCTATGGCAGCCCTCACGACACTCATGACCCGCTTTTGCGCGGGAGAAGACAGCTGGCTAGCTCACAACAACAACTTAACCAAGAACCTTGGTAATTCGGATACCAAGGACAAAAGCGACAGGTCGCGCCGGAACAAGCAAAAGCGTCGCGTTAACAACGACAACAACGAGGATACGGCAGTAAATGCCGGATTCCGAGGCTACAAATCCGGTCAGCAGAAAAAGCCATTCAAAAGAAATACTCAGGGCCCGTCCAGTTTGGACAGAATACTCGAACGCTTGTGCCAGATACATGGCACCCCCGAAAAGCCAACAAATCACACCAACAGGGATTGTTGGGTATTCAAGCAGGCATGCAAGTTAAGACCCGAAAACAGAGACAAGGGGCTGCATAGCGATGACGAGGAGGAGCCCAGGCCGCCGAACAGCAGTGGACAGAATGGTTTTCCCCCACAAGTGCGGACGGTGAACATGATATACGCAACCCACATTCCCAAGAGGGAGCGGAAGCGTGCGCTACGAGACGTATACGCGCTGGAGCCAGTCGCTCCAAAGTTCAACCAATGGTCCTCCTACCCGATCACCTTTGATCGGAGGGACCATCCCACTAGCATCCGTCATGGCGGGTTTGCCGCATTGGTTCTTGACCCAATTGTCGACGAATTTCATCTCACAAGAGTCCTCATGGACGGCGGCAGCATCTTGAACCTGCTTTACCAGGATACAGTGCGGAAAATGGGCATAGATCCCTCGAGGATCAAGCCCACCAAAACGACCTTTAAAGGCGTCATACCAAGTGTAGAAGCCAACTGTACAGGCTCAGTTACACTTGAAGTGGTCTTCGGATCCCCGGATAATTTCCGAAGCGAGGAGTTAATCTTCGACATAGTCCCGTTCCGCAGTGGCTATCACGCATTGCTCGGGCGAACCGTATTCGGAAAGTTCAACGCGGTGCCGCACTATGCATACCTCAAGCTCAAGATGCCAGGCCCTCGAGGAGTAATCACGGTCAACGGAAACACCGAACGCTCCCTACGAACGGAGGAGCACACGGCAGCGCTCGCAACAGAAGTACAAAGCAGCCTCTCTAGGCAGCTCTCCAGTGCGGCCCTTAAAAAGCCGAACATTGTCAAGCGCGCCCGGAGTAACCTACAACAAGACCGCCTGGCACGTTCCGAGCTAGCGTAGCAATGCGGCCCCAACCCTAGCCCTCGCAATATAGCAAAACCAGCGCTTCGCGTACATAACTACGCTCTTGAAAAACCATGGGCACAAGGGGAGGGGCACCATCACGGCACGCCCAAAACACGGCCTAAACCGTACTAGGGGCTTCCGAATTCTTTTTTAAATTTTTCTTACTTTCAGGACTCCACACTTCGGACTACCTATTCGGCAATTCAACTGCCGCACAAACGATGCAAGATCCAGGAAAGCAGACAAGCCATGCCGCATTATGGAACTCCCAGGTGGTCTCTATTACGAGCAATATACGTGTTTTGAATACAATTCCGCGGCCTACCCCTGGCCAGGACATGTTAAATAGTCCAATTTCTTTTGCTTATCGCACTATTTGTATCGTTCTGCTTAGATAGCAGCCTTTCTATAAAACAATGCATAGCTTTTGTCTATTCTTTGTATTTTCCTCTTTATATATATATGTTCATTAATGACATGTGGCACCCGTACACTGTGGTACGACAAATACGCCAGGGGCTTCAGTACCCCTTAATATGGTGTAAGAAGTCCGAACACTTCATAAGTGCGGCACCCCGAACTTATAACACTATATGCATATGTCGGCGTTCTAGGAACGGGGGTCCCCAGACTTGCCTGCCTGCGGCCTGTGGCGTGGCTTAAAGGGGGCCTAGCACGGCCCATCTTCATCAACATGAGACTCAAGACCCTCGCGAGGGGCCAAGCCTCGCGGGGCGGACGACATGGAGCCTCCTCAGGCGCGGCCTCACCAGGCTGGCTCACGAGGAGGCGGAGAGATCAAGGCGGGGTACCTCACGAGGTGCCCATGACGCAAGCCATGACGACCTAGGGTGCCAGGCGGGCGCCAACCCATGCAGTGTCTCCGTTTCCTCTTTGGTGCAAGGGGGGCAAGCACAGGCGAGAGGGTCAGGCAAAGGCATCCATTTCGGTGCAACGAGACCAAGACCAGTCCAACGGTGGGAAGGAGGTCATAGTGGAGCCCAGAACGGCATCACCACAGAGCCTTTGGCAGGCGAGGACCAACTTTAGTCAGGATAAGTGTACCAGATGTTCCCCTTCAAAATGGCCAATTGTTGGCGCCCTTCCCGCTCAATATTCGGGAAGAGGCCCAGGGCCTTTGCCTATAAATAGGACTAGCCACCCCCAAGGAAGGGGGGAGGAGAGGAATCAGATGATCAAGCAACAAAGAGAGAGAGAGAGAGAGAGAGAGAGAGAGAGAGAGAGAGAGAGAGAAGGGCGGCTGAACTCCTCCTAGCAGTTCATCGTACTTGCTAAGAGCAGACCCTCGCGAGGCTGTTCTTCCTTGTACTGTTCATCTTCATCAGCCCAAGAGGCAATCCACCCACTACAAACTAGAGTAGGGTATTACACCACAATGGTGGCCCGAACTAGTACAAACCTTGTGTCTCTTGTGCTGTTCTTTCTGTAGTTTAGATCTTTGCGAGACGGAGAGGTAGAGGGCGAAGTCTCCGCGCGCACCCCAGAGTTCGAACCTCAAGGGTCTGCCGGAACCCGAAATCCGACATCTGGCACGCGAGGTAGGGGTGCGCCGGAATTTGTCTTCCACCGCTCCGCTCTCCTCCGACGTCGCGTCCATGTCCGACGCACGTCGGGCCCGCGCCGACCGCTGGGCCGCCATCGTTTCCTGCGTCGCCCAGACAGCCCCCGTCGGCGTGCGCCTTCGTCGCTCCCCGTCGCCCGCCATCGACGCCGCCCCCGGCCCGGCGGGGAGCGAGCAGCAAGCGTCATCTCAGCGCCAGTCAGTGCGGCAAGACGGCCGCACAGCTACGCCAACACCCCCGGTCATCGCGGCCCTCCTAGGCGGCTCGCAGGCGCCGCCCACAAGTCGCCACGTCAAGCCGTTTGTTCGCCGGGTCAGCGCCGTTTCCGCACGGCAGGGGGCTCACCCGGACCAGGCGGCACTCAAGGCTGGCCTGACCTTCGGCTTGGAGGACCACCCCTCCAACTCGGCCAGCTCGGGCGCACTCCCCATGTTGTGCACCCCTACCATATGCCAGGTGGCCGTCACCAGAACCCTCATCGATGGTGGCGCGGGCCTCAGCGTGCTTTCGGTTGAGGCCTTCGATCTCCTCCGCATACCCCTGGAACGGCTGCAACCCAGCCGGCCCTTGTCAGGTGTTGGGGGCGGGTCATCCAGCTCCTTGGGACATATCCGACTCCCAGTAACCTTCGGCACCTACTAGAACTTCCACACGGATATGGTCGACTTCGACATCGCCCCCATCGGCCTCCCCTACAATGCCATCCTCGGCTAACCAGCGCTGGCCCAATTCATGGCCGCCACGCACCCGACGTACAACCTTATGAAGATGCCTGGGAGCAGTGGTGTCCTCACCGTGCACGGGGACACCAGGGACGCACTGCGGGTGCTCAAGCTCGCCTTCAAGGCGGCGGCGTCGGCACAGCGCGCCGACTCAGGGACCCCCGAGCCCAAGGGGGCTGCGCCCGCCAAGAAGAAGCAGTTGTTCACCCAGGACAAGGCAGAAACCAAGCAGATACCTGTCGACGAGGACGGGTCCTCCAGTGCCACTTTCACCATAGGCGCGAACCTCGAGCCTGAGCAGGAGGAGGCCCTAATCAGGTTCCTACACGCAAACAAGAAGGTATTCGCTTGGGAACCTGATCAGTTGGCAGGGATCCCCAGGAGTGTAATTGAGCATCACCTCAACGTGTGCCCAAACGCGCGCCCCGTGAAGCAGAAGGCGAGGCGGCAGTCCACGGAGAAGCAGGCCTTCATCGTCCAAGAAACCCGCAAGCTAGAAGCCGCTGGGGTCATTCGCGAGGTCCGATACCCGGATTGGTTGGCCAACCCTGTCGTTGTGCCCAAGAAGGGAGGAAAGGAACGCATGTGTGTCGACTTCACCAACCTCAACAAGGCATGCCCACAAGATCCATTCCCGCTCCCCCGCATCGATCAGATCGTCGATTCCACTGCAGAGTGCGACCTGCTATGCTTCCTGGATGCATTCTCTGGGTATCACCAGATCAAGATGGCGGTAGAAGACGTCTAGAAGACCGCCTTCCTGACCCCCCGCGGGGTGTACTGCTACACATGCATGCCGTTTGGGCTGCGTAACGCTGGAGCAACCTTTCAGCGGCAGATGCACATCACTTTGGGCCCGCAGCTCGGGAAGAATGTCGAAGCTTACGTTGACGACATTGTGGTGAAGTCTCGGGAGGCCAAGACCCTCATACAAGACCTGGAGGAAACCTTCGCGAGCCTTGACGCAGTGAACCTGCGGCTCAACCCGGAGAAGTGTGTGTTCGGGGTCCGCTCAGGCAAGCTTTTGGGCTTCCTCGTGTCCCATCGAGGCATTGAGGCTAACCCAAAAAAGGTCAAGGCGGTCGAGGACATGAGCCCGCCGAAGACCCTCAAAGAAATGCAGAAGCTCACTGGACGTGTGACCGCGCTTGGGCGCTTCATATCCAAGCTGGGGGAGCGAGCGCTGCCTTTCTTCCAGCTGATAAAGAAAAAGGGGCCCTTTGAATGGACTGAAGAGGCAGACAAGGCATTTCAAGGTCTCAAGAAATACCTGACTAGTCCCCCGGTCATGGTGGCTCCATGTCCTCAAGAGCCCCTGGTGCTCTACCTCGCTGCAACTCCTTACTCCGCCAGCGCAGCCCTGGTGGCGGTTAGGGAGGAGCGCCAAATCAGAACCATGGCAGCAGCTCGAGACAAGGCAAAACAGGAACAAGGAAGGCCCACAGAAGCCATAACCGCGGTTGAGGATCAGCTGCCAAAGAGTGCGCCGGAAGCAGGAGAGGCCCCTCATCTGGATGGTCCGCCTCCTGAGGCCCCATCGCCTCGCGAGGTGCCCTTGCCTCCGGAGGGCGCCGCAAGCACTAATGCACTCAGCCTTGTTGAGCACCCAGTATACTTCGTCAGCACGGTGTTACGGGATGAGAGGGCACGGTATCCCATGCCTCAGAAGCTCCTCCTCGCGTTACTGGTGGCCTCGTGTAAGTTGTGTCACTATTTCCAGGGTCACCCCATCAAGGTCGTCTCATCATACCCCCTAGAGAGAGTGTTAAGGAGCCCCAACTCAGCCGGAAGGGTCGCTGAATGGAACATAGAACTGCATGCATTTCAACTTGAGTTCAGCACGACCAGGGTCATCAAGGGAGCAGCGTTAGCAGATTTCATGGCGGAATGGACAGAGCCACCGGGCCTCAAGGGCGACGAGGATTGGTCCCTCCTCCGGGGGAGCGAGGCGCCGGAAGGCTTGGTCATGTACTTCGATGGGGCATTCTCCAGGCACGGCGCCGGGGCTGGCCCGGTACTGATATCACCCACTCAGGACAAGCTCTACTACGCTGTGCAGGTCTGTTTCCAGCAAGGTCAAAAAGTCTCCAACAACATAGCAGAGTATGAAGGTCTAATAGCGGGATTAAAGGCCGAAGCAGCCCTGGGGGTGAAGCGCCTCACTGTCAAGGGCGATTCGCAGCTCCTTGTCAACTTCTCCAACAAGGTGTATGAGCCGAAGGACGAGCACATGGAAGCCTACCTAGCGGAAGTCCGCAGGATGGAGAAGCAATTCTGGGGGCTGGAGTTGAAGCATGTGCCCCGTGGCACCAATCAGGAGGCCGATGACATCGCCGGACGGGCGTCCAGGCGGTTACCTCAGAAACTAGGCGTCTTCGAAGAACGACTCTTCAAGCCCTCAGCCCAGCCGTCATTATCGAACACTGCTCAGCCTCAGGAGGAACTTCCCCAGCCACCTGCCTCAGGAGCACCGGTCTGCGGCCCGACCTCAGGGGCATGCCTGCTCCTAACAATGGAACCTCAGGAGGAGTGCTGGACCGCGGAACTCCGGAGTTATTTAAGACAAGGGACCCTGCCGAAGGAGGAGGAGGAAGCGGAGCGTGTGGCGCGGCAGGCCACGACATACTGCATCAGCGATGGAGAGCTCTATAGGAGGCGACCAAACAACGTATACCTGCGCTGCATCTCTAGGGAGCAAGGAAAGGAACTGCTGGAAGACATACACGGCGGGGACTGTGGGCAGCATTCATCATCACGAACCCTCGTTGGCAAGGCATTCCGCAGTGGGTTCTATTGGCCCACCGCACTCAGCGACGCTGTCGAGCTGGTGAAGGCTTGTGAAGCCTGCCAATTTCACGCCAAGCAGATCCATCAGCTGGCGGGAGGCCTGCAGACCATACCCCTTTCGTGGCCGTTCACGGTCTGGGGGCTGGACATTCTGGGCCCGTTTCCTCGGGCGCCAGGGGGCTACCGCTACCTCTATGTCGCCATTGACAAGTTCACCAAGTGGGCAGAAGTAGAGGCTGTCCGCACCATCCCCGCGGGTTCCGCGGTCAAATTCATCAGGGGCATCGTGAGCCGGTTTGGGGTGCCGAACCGCATCATCACGGACAACGGTTCGCAGTTCACCAGTAACCTTTTGAGAACATACTGCGCTAACCTTGGAACGCAGATATGCTACGCCTCGGTGGCGCATCCACAAAGCAAAGGCCAGGCCGAAAGAGCCAACGCGGAGGTCCTGAGGAGCCTCAAGACCAGAACGTTCAGGAAGAAGCTGGAGGCCTGCGGCACAGGTTGGTACGATGAGCTCTAGTCCGTGTTGTGGTCCATCCGCACAAGCACGACCAAGCCGACTGGGGAGACCCCGTTCTTCCTGGTCTTTGGAGCTGAAGCAGTCCTCCCTCACGAGGTCAGACGTCGCTCCACGCGGGTCCTAGCATTTGACGAGGCGCAGCAGGACGCCATGCGGGGGATGGACCTCGTGCTGGGGGAGGAACACCGCCGAGAAGCCTCGTTACGAGCGGCGAGGTACCAACAGGCGCTACGACGATATCACTGCCGCAACATCCGCCCCAGGACTCTCGAGGTAGGAGACCTCGTACTCAGGCGGGTTCTCTCCAGGGAGGGGCTGCACAAGCTCTCTCCCATGCGTGAGGGCCCGTTCAAGGTTGTTCATGTTTCCAGGCCAGGCTCCGTGCGCTTGGAGACTCGGGAGGGGGAGACGGTTCAGAACGCGTGGAACATCCAGCACCTCCGGAGGTTCTACCCCTAGAAGGCCCAGAGCCTATGAAGAAGGCGAATGCCTGTGAAGATTATCCCTTTTTGGAGAAGGCCCAGAGCCTGTGAAGAAGGCGAACGCCTGTGAAGATTACCCCTTTTTGGAGAAGGCCCAGAGCCTGTGAAGAAGGCGAACGCCTGTGAAGATTATCCCTTTTTGGAGAAGGCCCAGAGCCTGTGAAGAAGGCGAACACCTGTGAAGATTACCCCTTTTTGGAGAAGGCCCAGAGCCTGTGAAGAAGGCGAACGCCTGTGAAGATTACCCTTTTTGGAAAAGGCCCGGAGCCTGTGAAGCTCGTTTCCCTTAAGAAGAAAGGCCCGGAGCCTGTGAGGAAGGCCAATGCCTGTGAAGCTCGCCGCTCGTGACACTCTCACGTAATAATGAGTGGGGCTGTACACGACCCGGAGTCTCAGGAGCGTCGGCCTCAGGCCCTAGGGCTCCCTCCCACGCCCAGTGGCAGCACTTAGCTCCGCACTAGTGAGAAGGCGTCGAAGACTAGATTAGGTGTCGGACGCGGCTTTTTCATTTGCTTTCCGCAGTTGGCTTGTTTGTTCGCAGTTGAGATTTTATTGAAATTATTATCGTTGTTGGTTTATGGTTCGTCGATTTTCACTCCCCCACTTTGATTCTTCTTATGAAAGGCCTCGCGAGGGAGGACAACCAAGCGCCCTCACGAGAGTTCCTGTTCTAGTCATTCGAAGGTTTCGCGACCTGGGACCATTACGGGAGCATCCCTCCAGTCCGTGCCCCTCGGGCACCGCGACACACACACAGGGCCTGGGTCGGTCGCCCCCACGGCTGGGGCCGGGAACTATCTACGCGCAAACACATAGCTGAAAGGCGCGAAGAACGGAATCAAGGTAACGGTTAACAACAGTAACCCCGAACACGCCCCCACAGGGCCCCACACAGCTGTTTTCTTTACGCAGGAAACAAAAGGGAAAGAAGGGACAAGCCTGGCGCGGCTCGCCTCACACCGGCCTACGGAGGAGGCTCGGGCTGCCTCCGGAGCTCAAGCAGACTCCCTCTCGCGCTTCACCGGGCGCGACGGCTGGCGGACGCACTGCCGCCTCCCAAGCAGGCGCGACGGCGAGGGGGCTAACTGCGGCCAACGCTGGAAGAGTCGCTTGAAGAGGAGTCGATGAAGCTTGGGGAACCACGAGCGCCGCCAACCACGCGGGCGCTGTCTCCTCCGTCGTCATCGGGGCTGGGTCCCCGGCCGCGGTCGTCGTCCTCAGGGCAACACCCTGCGCGGCGACCATCTTCCCCAAACACCCTCACGTAGAGGGTGACATCGCTGTCAAACCTAAAGTGCAGGGTGCACCGGCGCTCCACGGCGCGAGCACGGGCGAACGCCTGCCAACCACGAGTCAAGGCCAAGCTCCCAGCGGCGGAGACCTCCAGTGCAGCCCACGAGGCCCGGCTGCACTAGCCGTCCGCCTGAAGCCAGAGGCCGCCCGGGGCATCGGCCGGGAGCTCACCAAGGAGGAAGCGAGGAAGTTGGAGCCGGGCGCTAGTCGGCTCCGCCGACCATACGACGAACTCCGGCAGCACCTCCGCCGCGCGAAAGCGCGGCCTAGGGGAGCGGGCGATTAGAGCACGTCCCCCGGCCGCAGCAGCTCACCCGCCGCCACGCTGGGAACCATCCTCGCGACCGCGGGACGCTGCTGGGGCAGTTACGGGATGCTTCCGGGGGCGCCCTCGACCACGCTTGGGCGGGGGAGAGGCAGGCTCAACCTGGCGGGCCTTCCCTTTCTCTACAGCCGAGAACCTCCTCAACGGAGCCATGGAGAAGAAGGAGAAGCAAGGAGAGATGGACTGGGAGAGCACGCGCAGTGCCGTACTTATAGCTGACGAAGGCCAACCGTCGGCCTCCACGATCGCAGATAATCATGACACGATCTGCATGAAGGGACTTGTCCAATCCGCGCGACCATCGAGGCGTCGTGGGAAGCGGAGACACCCACGTGCAATCAATCGCCACGCGGCGCCCAAGGCCGCAGGCTATTAGGGCCCGCGGCACTCCGCCCTTGCCCTTTCGCCTCCTGGCACAGCCAAGTTCGGGCGCGCCTTGGGCCCGGGGGCTACTGCCAGCGTTCTGGGAACGGGGGTCCCCAGACTTGCCTGCCTGCGGCCTGCGGCGTGGCTTAAAGGGGGCCCAGCACGGCCCATCTTCATCAACACGAGACTCAAGACCCTCGTGAACGGCACGGAGCCTCCTCAGGCGCGGCCTCACCAGGCTGGCTCACGAGGAGGTGGAGAGATCAAGGCGGGGTACCTCACGAGGTGCCCATGACGCAAGCCATGACGACCAAGGGTGCCAGGCGGGCGCCAGCCCGCGCAGTGTCTCCCTTTCCTCTTTGGTGCAAGGGGGGCGAGCGCAGGCGAGAGGATCAGGCAAAGGCATCCATTTCGGTGCAACGAGACCAAGACCAGTCCAACGGTGGGAAGGAGGTCATAGTGGAGCCTAGAAATGCGTCACCACAGAGCATTTGGCAGGCGAGGAACAACTTTAGTCAGGTGGACTAGATGTTCCCCTTCAAAATGGCCAATTGTTGGCGCCCTTCCCGCTCAATATTCGGGAAGAGGCCCAGGGCCTTTGCCTATAAATAGGACTAGCCACCCCCGAGGAAGGGGGGAGGAGAGGAATCGGATCATCAAGCAACAAAGAGAGAGAGAGAGAGAGAGAGAGAGAGAGAGAGAGAGAGAGAGAGAGAGAGAAGGGCGGCTGAACTCCTCCTAGCAGTTCATCATCCTTGCTAAGAGCAGACCCTCGCGAGGCTGTTCTTCCTTGTACTGTTCATCTTCATCAGCCCAAGAGGCAATCCACCCACCACAAACTAGAGTAGGGTATTACACCACAATGGTGGCCCGAACTAGTATAAACCTTGTGTCTCTTGTGCTGTTCTTTCTGTAGTTTAGATCTTTGCGAGACGGAGAGGTAGAGGGCGAAGTCTCCGCGCGCACCCCAGAGTTCGAACCTCAAGGGTCTGCCGGAACCCGAAATCCGACAGCATCGGCTCCGAATCATGATTTGGGTCAATAGTTGGGTTTGCCCGGCTCCTATGTTTTGGTGCCTTACGTTCCGCTATATCGGCTAAGGTAGCACTAGGAGAACTACTGCGATTGTGCCCTAGTTGAGCTGGGCGGAGCACCTCAGTAGAGAAAGCTAAAAGTGACTATCATGATAAGGCGAGAGACCGGTCGCTGTTCGAGAGGTTTTTCGTGTCCTTAAAGACCTATGCCGCTTAGAGCGAAGAACCGGAGTGTGTCCGGCCAAGGCGTGGATAGCGCCCCGAACTTGGTCTTCCGAATACTAGGGGCTTCGCCGAAATTTAAAATTATAAAGTTCTATGGCTAAGTGAGAGTGTTCAAGCATTATAGTCCGATTGCCTTGTTCGTTGTGCTGAGCGCCTCCCTCGAAGGACCCAAACATGGGAAAAAGAGTGCTCAGGTTTATCCCGAACACCCCAGTACTAGTGGCATGGGGGCGGAAACCGACGACTGGCCATCTCTCAATTTTTTTGATAAACGGCCGCACAGAAAATAATATTTTAAATTCAACAAGCATTGCTTAGCGCATATGAACAAGTTTTCAGCGCACAGGATAAACACGAGCGAGTTCATTCAAAAATTACATCCTTAGTACATTCATCCGCCATAAGGCGGGCTCCCGGCAGAACATCCTTGTAATAGTTCTCGGGCTTGCGATGCTCCTTCCCCGGCGGCGGCCCATCCCTCACAAGCTTCTAACCGTCCAGCTTACCCCAGTGCACCTTTGCATGGGCAAGGGCCCTACGGGCGCCTTCGATGCAGATGGAGCGCTTGATAACCTCGAGCCTGGGACAGGCCTCCACCAGCCGCCGCACCAGCCCGAAGTAGCTCCCTGGCAGGGCCTCTCCAGGCCACAGCCGAACTATGAAGCCCTTCATGGCCTGTTCGGCTGCCTTGTGAAGCTCGGCCAGCTGCTTTAGTTGGTCACTCAAAGGCATAGGGTGTCCGGCCTCAGCATACTGGGACCAGAACACCTTCTCCGTCGAGCTACCCTCTTCGCCTCCGTAGAATGCGGCGGCATCGGATACGCTACGGGGAAGATCTGCGAATGCCCCTGGAGAGCTCCGGATTCGGGTAAGTAACAAGTAGCTTACTTTTATATTTCTGCTTTGCATAAAGAATGCCTTACCCGCCGCTATCTTTTTCACCGCATCCAACTCTTGGAGGGCCTTTTGGGCTTCGGCCTTGGCAGAATTGGTAGTTTCAAGGGCCGCCGCGAGCTCGGACGCTTGTGTCTTTGACTCAAGCTCCAAACTCTCATGTTTTTTCATGAGAGCCTGAAGCTCTTGCTTCACCTCGCCGACCTGGGCCTCAAGTTTCTCTCGCTCGGTGCGCTCCACGGGTACTTTCTTTTCGGCCTCAGACAGCGCATGCTTAAGGGTCGCCACCTCAGTCGTGGCCCCTACAATAAGCATTACAATCCTGTCATTTTTTGCAATTGCGTCTTTTTATAGACACTTTTTCTGTAAGGTATCTCTTACCTTCTTTGTCCTCGAGCTGCCGCTTGGCAAGGCCGAGCTCTTGCTCGGTCCGCTCGAGGCCCTGTTTCAGGGCACCCACCTCTGCAGTCAGTGCGGCGGTGGCCAGCAGCGAAGCCTGCATACGCATATTGATTTTTTTATTAGACTCCTGCGAATATTGATAGATCCTCTATTCGGCTTTTCTTTTCGAACGCCAAACAGAGCATCAGGGGCTACTATCTATGTGATAACATTTTTACATATTTTTACTTACCTCGAAGCCTGTTAGAAGGCTAGCACAAGCTTCAGACAGTCCGCTCCTGGCGGACTGAACCTTCTGGATCACCGTACTCATAATAGTACGGTGCTCCTCGTCAATGGAGGCGCCCTTAAGCACCTCCAGTAGATTATCCAGCACCTCCGGTTGGACGGAGGCTGCCGGCTCATTAGGCTTACTCCTCTTGACAGGAGTTCGCCTGCCGCGGTCCGGAATCGTTGACGATTCCGGCACGGTGTCGCCTGGGGGGTCTTGTCCCCTTTACTCCTGGGGTCCGGGAGGTCGCCTCGCGGCTCCTCCAGGACCACTTCCTCTTGCCCCGGAGCTTGTCGCGACGCCACTTTGGCGTCGTCCGCAGTGCGGGGGGAGACAGCGGGCGGAACTGAGTTCACGCCCGATGAATCCAGGGAGCCGCTCGACGACTCATCGAGTCCGGCCCGGGGCGGCCTGCTTGATTACATTCGACATTAGGGAAGAGCTGTGCAAACGACAGGGATATTATGAGTTACTCTAGTATCCGAATACGTACGATCCCGCCGGGCACCTGGCCCTTTGTGTCCACTCCTCTTCACCTTCGTCGGCATCAGGGGAGTAGTCCGGCGGAAGGGTTTTCCCCTTCTTGGACCCTTCGGCCTCCCCAGTTGGGGCGGCCTTCCTCTTCTTTCCTCCCCCCGCTGGAGGAAGAGAGGTCTCTTCTTTCTCCTCCTCATCTTCACGGGAAGAGTGTGTCTCGGATTCTTCGGATGACGAGTCCGACACCATCATATGCCGGGCACTCTTTCGAGTCCCCGTGGCCTTCTTCTTCTTGGCCTTCTTCTTCGGCACCACATAAGGTGCCGGAGCCAGCAGCTTCGCTAAGCGAGCAGGGGCTGGGTCTTCGGGCAAGGGAGCCGGACAGTTAATCGGTCCAGACTTCGCCTGCCAAGCCTGTCAAAGGTGAGGGAGTTTAGATCCCGCATAGAGTCAAACTATGGAAAAACTTAAACATCCTGTAAAAGGTGAAAGTATCTTACCTCGCTAGCGTGACGCTGCGAGCTGTATCCGCGGTCTTCGGAAGCGGATGCGGGAGCCTCGGCGCCTTTGGTTAGCACCCTCCAGACGTCTTCATACGTCGTGTCAAAGAGCCTGTTAAGGGTTTGGTGCTGCGCCGGGTCGAACTCCCACAGGTTAAAGTCCCGTTGTTGACACGGGAGGATCCGGCGGACGAGCATAACCTGGACTACATTAACAAGCTTGATCGGCTTGTTCACCAGGGACTGGATGCATGTCTGCAGTCCAGTCACCTCTTTTTCGTCACCCAATGACAGACCCGTCTCTTTCCAGGACATAAGCCGCGTGGGGGGTCCGGATCGGAACTCAGGGGCTGCGATCCACTTCGGATTGCGCGGCTCGGTGATGTAAAACCACCCGGATTGCCACCCCTTCAGGGTCTCCGCGAAGGAGCCCTCGAGCCATAGGACGTTGGCCATTTATCCCGCCATGGCACCTCCGCACTTCGCCTGGCTGCCGCGCACCACCTTGGGCTTGACGTTGAAGGTCTTGAGCCAGAGGCCGAAATGGGGGCGGATGCGGAGGAAAGCCTCGCACACGACGATAAACGCCGAGATGTTGAGGACGAAGTTCGGGGCCAGATCGTGGAAATCCAGGCCGTAGTAGAACATGAGCCCCCGGACAAATGGGTGGAGTGGAAAACCCAGTTCGCGGAGGAAGTGGGGAAGGAATACTACCCTTTCATGGGGCCTTGGGGTGGGGAGAAGCTGCCCCTCCTCGGGAAGCCGGTGCGCGATGTCTTTGGACAAGTATCTGGCCTTCCTCAGCTTTTTGACATGGCCCTCCGTGACGGAGGAGACCATCCACTTGCCTCCCGCTCCGGCATTGCTGGAGAAGGTTGAGGTGGAAAGTGCGGGCTTGGGCGCTGGAGCTCGTGTGCGCAGAAGATGTATAGGCAAAGGAGGAGGAAAGCATAGGTAAAAAGGTGGATCCTTATCCCCTTATATGGGCGGATGCGGCTGCGTGTCCCCACCAGCCTAGTAAAACTCGCTTGCCTCCCAAGCGCCGTGATAAATGGTGCGGTTGGGTTACCCACGTCCGTATTGATGAGAATCCTGTAAATGGGGGACACGATCTCTGCTTTGACAAGACGTGCCAAGGAAACCGCCTCGCAAAACACGCTGAGGTGGAGAAGTGAAAACGGTTCGAATAAGGGCTTGGCCATAGTGTGATGTCACGCTATGGAATACGTCGCAGATTAGATTTGTGTTAATATTATTCTCTCTATGGCAATATGTGGAAACATATTTTGTAGAGCCGGACACTACTCTTGGTGTTTACAATCTTTTATGAAGAACTTGGAGGAGGAACCCGGCTTGCAATGCCGAAGACAATCTGCGCGCCGGACTCGTCGTCATTGAAGCCTGGTTCAGGGGCTACTGAGGGAGTCCGGGATTAGGGGGTGTTCGGCCCTCCGAACTATAGCTTCAGCCGGACTCCAGGACTATGAAGATACAAGATTGAAGACTTCGTCCCATGTCCGGAAGGGACTTTCCTTGGCGTGGAAGGCAAGCTTGGCGATGCGGATATTTAGATCTCCTACCATTACAACCGACTTTGTGTAACCCTAACCCTATCCGGTGTCTATATAAACCGAAGGGTTTTAGTCCGTAGGACAACAACTCCAACATACAACAATCATACTATAGGCTAGCTTCTAGGGTTTAGCCTCCTTGATCTCGTGGTAGATCTACTCATGTACTACCCATATCATCAATATTAATCAAGCAGGACGTAGGTTTTTACCTCCATCAAGAGGGCCCGAGCCCGGGTAAAACATTGTGTCCCTCGTCTCCTGTTACCATCCGCCTAGACGCATAGTTTGGGACCCCCTACCCGAGATCCGCCGGTTTTGACACTGACATCATCCCATAGGCCCAAAGATGGCGAAGTGTCTGTAGTTGACATTCACATAACACCACTAGAGGAAGAACAAAACAACATAATACCAAAACATTGAACGGTGATCAACTTTGCATGATTACTAATAACAAGACTTCTCTCATGTCCTCAAGAACAAATAGAACTACTCACAACTCATAATATTGAACATGTTTAATAGGTGTAAATATGCAATCAACAATATGGACATAATGACATATTCCACCAAGTAAACCAACTAGCATCAACTACAAGATGTAATCAACACTACTAGCACCCTCAGGTACCAATATGGGGTTTGATACAAAGATTGAACACAAGAGATGAACTAGGGTTTGGAGATGAGATGGTGCTAGTGACGATGTTGATGAAGATGAAGCCTCCCATGATGAGAGGAATGTTGGTGATGATGAGGGCTTCGATTTCCCTCTCATGGAGGGAAGTTTGCCTAGCAGAATCACTCCGCCAGAGAACAAGAGTGCTCCTTGATACGTCCATTTTGCATCATGTTTTCTTACTGTTATTTACAATGTTTTTATGCATAATAATGCTTTATGGAGTAATTCTAATGCATTTTCTATCATTATATGCTAGGTTTACACAAAGAGGGAGAATACCGGCAGCTGGAATTCTGGACCTGAAAAAGCTACGTCAAGACACCTATTCCGCATATCTCCAAATAAGCTGAAAATTTACGGAGAATTATTTTGGAATATATGAAAAATACTGGAGCAAATAACTACCGGAGGGGGCCACCTGGTGACCACAAGACACCAGGGCGCGCCAGGCCCCCAGGCGTGCCCTGATGGGTTGTGGCCAGGCCAGCCAAGCTCCGGTGCTCATCTTCTGGTACTTAAGGTATTTTGAACTAGAAAAAAAATAAGGATAGGACTTTTGGGACGGAGCGCCGCCATCTCAAGTCGGAACTTGGGCAGGAGCACTTTTGCCCTCCCACGGAATGATTCCGCCGGGGGAATTTCCCTCCCGCAGGGGGAATTTCCCTCCCGCAGGGGGAAATCAAAGCCATCGTCATCACCAACAACCCTCTCATCTATGGGAGGCCAATCTCCATCAACATCTTCAACATCACCATCTCCTCTCAAACCCTAGTTCATCTCTTGTATTCATTCTTTGTACCGGAACCTCAGATTGGTACCTGTGGGTGACTAGTAGTGCTGATTACATCTTGTAGTTGATTACTATATGGTTTATTTGGTGGAAGATTATATGTTCATATCCATTATGCTATTTAATACCCCTCCGATCTTGAGCATGAATATCATTTCTAAGTAGTTACTTTGTTCTTGAGGCCACGAGAGAAGTCATGTTGCAAGTAATCATGTGAACTTGATATGTGTTCGATATTTTGATGATATGTCTGTTCTGATTCCCTTAGAGGTGTCATGTGAATGTCGACTACATGGCAATTCACCATCTTTGGGACTAAGGGAATGCATTGTGGAGTAGTTATTAGATGGTGGGCTGCTAGAGTGATAGAAGCTTAAACCCTAGTTTATGCGCTACTTCGTAAGGGACCGATTTGGATCCAAATGTTTAACGCTATGGTTAGATTTTATCTTAATACTTATCTCGTAGTTGCTGATGCTTGCGAGGGGGTTAATCATAAGTGGGAGGCTTGTTCAAGTAAGAACAACACCCAAGAACCGGTCCACCCACATATAAAATTATCAAAGTAGCGAACGCAAATCAAACCAACATGATGAAAGTGACTAGATGAAATTCCCGTGTGCCCTCGAGAATGATGGCTCGAGTTCGAGTCAGTATTTCCCCCAAGAGGAAGGGATGATGCAACACAGCTTCGATAAGTATTTCCCTCAGTGATAAAACCAAGGTTATCGAACCAGTAGGAGAACCAAGCAACACTATGTAAACGGTACCTGCACACAAAGAACAAATAGTTGCAACCCGACGCGTAAGAGGGGTTGTCAATCCCTCTTGGGTAAAAGATAGATTGGTTTGTATGATTTTGGATAAATAGATCTCGTGGAAATGCGAAAAAAATAACAAAAGATTACAACAAGGTATTCTTGGGTTTTTGGAATAATAGATCTAGAAGCAAAAGCAAATAAAAATAGATCTCAAAGGCAAATATGATAAAGAACAGAGTCGGGGGCCGTAGATTTCACTAGTGGCTTCTCTCGAGAAAAATAGCATACAATGGGTAAACAAATTACTGTTGGGCAGTTGATAGAACTTCAAATAATTATGACGATATCCAGGCAATGATCATTATATAGGCATCACGTCCAAGATTAGTAGACCAACTCCTCCTGCATCTAGTACTATTACTCCACACATCGACCTCTATCCAGCATGCATCTAGTGTATTAAGTTCATGGAGAAACGGAGTAATGCAATAAGAACGATGACATGATGTAGACAAGATCTCACTAACGCGACACTACGATCGAAGACCCTTCGACGAAACTGTGTGCGATGCAATAATCGCAAACGATGGTGTAAAATAACCGTCAAATAAGGTGCAATCCATTTGCAATGGCGGGCACATCAAACACGGTTCAGATTTTAGTTGCGTGTGTGATGCTGAGCATACGATTGATCCATACGAACAGTTTGCGATTAGACAAAACAACAGAAACGGGAAGACATATCAATGTCTGTGTGATATACAACATACAGTTTGCTCCGATGAACTATTTGCAATGATCGAGGTGAACACAAACAATTCGGTGTAACAAGATGTGCGTGATACCCGGCAAACAGGTCGATAATCAGAATTGTGTGCGATCATTATAGACAACCCATACGGATTTTTTTGAATTGTGTGCTTGTCAGGGCACACAGTTCAACAAACCAACCCGTGGGCGATAATGTAGAAGATCTCTGTTGAATACTTATTACTAACCGTCTGTGATGAGATTGACAGGATAAACAAAGATAACAAACTAATATGAGTGATTGGAAATAGAGATATGTACAGTCTGCTTAATTTAGTCCTTCTTCTTCTTGTTGTTGGATGGCCCCACGACATCATCTTGGCGAGGAAACTTCTTGCCACTGACGGTTGGCTTTTCATCGCCGCCGCGGTCGTCATCTTCGTTGCTGTTGTCGTCGTCCTCCTCCTAGTTCGACCATTCCTCCTTCGCATCATCGTCGTCCTCTTCTCCGTCCTCCGACGGCTCCTCGTCCGTCGGGTTGTCATGTGACGACTCCGGAGGCGGCGTCCCTTCCATGATCCGAATGTAATCGAGGTCTGGGCTCGATGCTGGATTCATGGAAGACGAGCGGGATGATTCCGATGTTGACCTATCATCGGGCGCTAGACTGCTGGCCGAACTGTCGTCCTCGCTGTCGCTCGACCTGGCTATAGAGTGTGTGCCAGTGTGTAGCGCGTCCTGCCAGGGATGATGAAGATGGTGGACACTTAAGCAGGGTATGCAGAGAAGAGGAAATGCCAATTGAAGCGGGGGTTGACGTATTATCTAACCGCTGACATAATCAACCACAATTATTTGTACCCAGTTGCTCCAAATTCCCGGGGTTGCGCGGGACTCCTATTGGCTGGTTTATTTTTTCAGGACAAAAAAAAGGAACGAGTTTTGGGATTATGCACCGGTACCGGTACGACCGGAGTAGGACAGTTGGCAAGCAATACATTGAGCTCTTCTTATTGATAAAGCGAGTAATAATCAAACTACAAAGGAAAAGAGAAAAGACAAAGGAAAATATCTACATTAATCTTCACATAAAATCAATGGCATAGGACCTAGACGTGCCTTACTTAGAAGACATCTAGATGTGCTTTAGCAATACTGTCAGACAAAACCCCTAATCATCATTGCAAACAGCGCGTAGAACATGGCTAATGCGACAACCAGAACTACACATGCTAGTTCCTTCTTGTCTCTTGCTTACATCTGTTGCCTGTGATTGATTCTTTCTTGCTTCATCGAACTGATTGTACATTCCAGATCAGCCAGTTTCTTCTTCAGCTTTACGTTATCTTCTGCGAGCTTGGTGATAACACTCCGAGCCCTGCCATGCCATTCTTCATCTAGCTAGTTAACAAAGGCACAAGCCTCATATCCCTGCTAATGTTAAATAGTATTCTGGATGAGCGGTGGCATTAACTGAAGTAAAATGATGAACTTAGCACTAACCTCTAAGGGGTAACTAAGAAACCGCCTGCCAATGTCGAATCCCTCCGTGCATACACGTTGAGCGGGAGTGTGCCCGTGCACACAACTCAGCTTTTGTTACTTCCCGGTGGCGCAAAACTCGGAGTTGAACTCGTGTTGCGGGAGTCTCGAGTCATGCTCCAGATCGCTTTCCTGGGGGGAGGGGGTGTATTCAGGACGGATTTAGCAAAGGGCTATATTTTGGACATGCTAAAAAATATTGGGATAGATTGGAACCTGACACGACAATTCGGATCCGTAGTACACCTGCCTTCTGATGACCTTAGACAAGTGCTCGGCAGCGAGCGCCGTCGTGGCGGCGATACGAGCAGGAGCAGCCGCACCAAAACCATCAGCACCACTCGTCCGCATTCCCCAAATGTCAGCGCCACGCGAGGGAATTTGGAGGCTATGTAGGGACTTGGGGGAAATGGGGAAACTATGGGGATAAGTTAATGGTCGGGAACTACTTATGGCACTATATGTTGTATACGGCACACTCTTTATTCATGTCGTTTGTGTTAGGTATTATAACGTCACACATGATTTTTGCACCAAACCGTGTGAGAAGACAACATAGGTTAGACACGGTTTCCGTTACATAACCGTATGTGATGTACTACCCTATCCATATAATTGAGCTACAGTGATACCCTGTAAACAGCCGCTTAAAGAGAAGTTGGAACGCTCCTCGTCTGAGGGCGAAGTGGTGATGTTTCGTTGCAGGTGACATGGGACGATATTCACCGTGTTGTGGATGCCCTTAAGGCCTGGAGCCGTGACACCTTCGGTTATTTCCAACGTCAGATCAAAAGACTGGAGCGATGCCTAAAGTCCATTCGGTCCGCGCCGGTCTCAGACACTTCTTTGGCTGAGGAAAGATCTATTGAGAATCAATTATGCAAGTTTTTTGAAAGAGAAGAAATCATGGCTTGTCAACGTTCGAGGGTGGACTGGTTGCGCGAAGGGGACCGCAACACCGAGTTCTTCCATGCTCGTGCTGCGGCCCGCAAGCAGACCAACATAATCCAATATCTGGTCCGCGAGGATGGGTCCTCTTGTGACACTCAAGGGCAGATTAAAGGTTTGGTGCAAGAATTCTATGAGGAATTGTTCACTTCTGAACATTGTGATGCCGCTGATGTAATCCTTCATGCTATCCCTCGAAAGGTCACCCCAGAGATGAATGAGGATTTGAGCAAGCCCTTCACTAATGAGGAAATCAAGGCTGCTCTGTTCCAGATGGGACCTACCAAGGCTCCCGGACCGGATGGCTTTCCGGCCCTTTTCTACCACAATCATTGGGAGTTCTTGGGAGAGGAGATTTGCCATGCAGTGAGATGCTTTTTGGAAGGAAGCTCAACTCCAGAGGGTTTTTGTGACTCGGTGACCGTCCTTATTCCAAAAGTTACACGGCCTAAGCACCTCAAGAATTTACGGCCAATTAGTCTCTGCAATGTTCTTTACAAGATTGCCTCGAAGGTTTTGGCTAACCACTTGAAGTTATTGCTGCCTGATATCATCTCTAATTTTCAAAGCACCTTTGTGCCTGGCAGACTGATCACTAACAACTCTCTCATTGCCTTTGAATCTCTACACACTATCAGACATCAGCGAGCTAAGCAACCTTTCTTTGCCTTGAAGACTGATATGATGAAAGCTTATGACCAAGTTGAGTGGAGTTATCTTCACGGTTGTCTCTCCAGACTGGGTTTCAACCCTACATGGATTAACTCTATGATGCGATGTGTTACCAATGTTCGTTATGCTATTAGGGTTAATGGTGAGTTGACGACACCTGTTGTTTCGTTGATGGGAATTCGTCAGGGTGATCCCATCAGCCCCTATTTGTTTCTGTTCTTCACCGAAGGACTGTCAAGTTTGTTACTACAAAAGAAGAGATGTGGCGAGCTACATGGCATTAAGAACGGTCATTCCGGTCCTCCTATATCACACCTCTTGTTTTATGATGACAGTATCTTCTTTGCAAGATCTGATGCACTTAGTGTGGTTGCTTTGAAGACTACTCTGGACCTATATTGTCTGGTTCTGGTCAAATAATTAAAAAGGACAAGTCCTTGTTGTTTTTTGGGCGTGGCTGTTCGGAGACTGTTAAGCAAAGAGTGAAGACAAGTCTTGGGATATCTAATGAAGCTTTCAACGACACCTACCTCGGCATGCCTACCGAGGTTGGTAGATCCCCTACTAGTATTTTCAAGTTCTTGCCAGATAGGGCGTGGCGCTGTGTTCATGGGTGGTCTGATCGCCCTGTCTCACGGGCAGGAAAAGAAACATTGCTGAAATCTATCATCCAGGCGATCCCGACCTTCATCATGAGCTGCTTTGAACTCCCTAAGGGTACCTGTAGAATGTTCGGACAAATTATTGCAGATGAGTGGTGGGGCAGAGAGGATGGAAAGAAGAAGATACACTGTAGATCTTGGGAATGGCTCTCAACACCCAAATCACTTGGTGGGATGGGCTTTCGGGATATGCACATTTTCAATTTGGCAATGCTGGGCAAACAAGGGTGGCGATTACTTACTAATCCAGACTCCTTGTGTGCTCGTGTTTTAAAAGGCCGGTATTTCGCTCACACTAATTTCTGGAATGCACCAGCCCCGCGGTCGGCTTCTGCCACTTGGCGCAGCATTTTGACTGGACGTGACTTGCTGAAAAAAGGAGTTCAATGGGGAATTGGGGATGGCAGTCAGGTTCACATTCTGTCTGACCATTGGATACCATCATCTCTGCCTTGTGTTCTTCAGCCGGTCTCTCCTATTCCTTCCATTGCTAAGGTCCAGTGCCTGATGGACGAGGACAACGGGTCCAGGAATGAAGATACGGTGCGTGCTTTCTTTCGGAACGACGTCGCCTCTGAGATTCTTCTGATCACTGTCAACCAGAATGGCCAGGATTCTATTCGATGGCCTTTCACAAGGCTTGGGGAATATACGGTGCGATCCCCCTACAATTTAGCTCGGTCTGCACACTTTCTGGCGTCTCATAGTAAGACTAGACAAGGATTGAGTTCCAACTTTTCTTCCCAGGAAAAGGAATGGAGGTTGTTATGGTATATCAAAGCACCGGGAAATATGAAGGTGGTCTTATGGCGCTTTGCACAATATTGCTTAGCAGCTGGGGAACAACTTAAACATTGCCAGGTACCCAACTCTGCACAGTGCTATTTTTGCTCTCAGTCCGAATCTGTTGAGCATGCCCTGCTATTTTGCCCACATGCCACGGACGTGTGGGATATCATAAAAAAGGAATACAAATTCAGCCTGCACCGTGGTACCTTTCTTTCTCCTAGGCAATGGATCTTTGACTTCTTGACAAGGTCCTCTTTTCAAGTGCGTACTATCCTGGTTGTGACTCTATGGCATATTTGGGAGGCTAGAAATTTTTACAGAAACAGCCTGGAGGCTCCCCATCCGCGTCGTACCGCCGAGAAGATCAAGGCTTATGTTACCCTTATCTTGCAGCATCTTTTCCTCCCAGTATCTGTACATAGGCGTGATACCATTGCGTCCAGCTCCAACTGGTCTCCGCCGCCGTCAAGTACCTTCATGTTCTACTCGGACGCTGCAACTTTTACAAGCCAGGATTAGTCCAACCTGGGAGTAGTCGGTAAGGATCACAAAGGTCAGTTTGTGGTGCCCTGCAGTGAGCCTATTGATGGTAGCTTGGAACCTGAAATGGCAGAAGCCATGGCTCTTCGGCGTGCAGTTCTCTTGGCGCATGATGAACAAGTTTCAATTGTTATCTTCGCCTCTGACTGTCTCTCACTCGTGCAAAGGACCAATTCTTCTATGAGTGACCGCTCTTCGATACGAGTGGTGGTGGCTGAAATCTAGTCTTTGTCCGAGGGTTTCTCCTCGGTGTCCTTCAAGCATGTTTGTCGGCATTTGAATGTTCCTGCTCATGTGTTGCTCTTGGCGAGGATGATTGTCTTCCTCATGTTGCTCTTGGTGAGGAGGGTTGTCGACCTCATGTTGCTCTTGACGAGGACGATGTCCATTGTCTTCTTGCTCTTGATGGACTTGACGTTCTTGTCTCGCTTGAGGAGGAGCTTGTCTATCTTGACGAGGAGCTTGTTGATGCACACGTGCTTGGTAAATTCTTTCTTGAGCTTCCTCGCGAAGTGCTTCTTGATGTAGTCGAGCTTGTCAGCCTCGATTGGCTACAGCACGACTTGAGTCTTGAAGGGCACGTTGCGCCTCAAGTGCTTGAGCTTCACGTTGTTGTTGTTGTTCTTGGCGTTGCGCCTCGGCGTCTTGTGCATCTTGATGTTGTCGCGCTCGCTCCTCTTGTTCTTGTTGTCGTTGACGTTGCCGTTCTTGAGCTTGTGCAAATGCAGCTTGGTTTTGACGATGTCGATGTTCTTGAGTGTCCGTGTCGTGTAGAGGATTGCGGTTTGCTTGATGGTCTTGACGCGCAGCACGACGAAGAGTGTTCGATGTCGATGTACTTGAACTGGAGATAGTGTCGTCGGAGTGTCGACTTGAGCGGCTCCGTCTTGACGAGGACGAACTTGTAGAAGAGCGGACCATCATGGTTCGGATATCTTCTTTGAGGGAACTCATGGATGTGTCGAAGTAGTCCCTTGTACGTTGCTCAGAGTGTCGTAGGTCGGTGGCGAGATTGTCGATGCGGTCGCCCAAAGCAAGTTGTTCTTGATGCAAAGCTCGGTGTGCACCAAATAGTTGAGTCTTGGTGACGTAAGATGACATGTCTTCGTCTTGCTCCAAGAAGAGTGGGTTGTTAGAAGTACTTGGCCTATCCATCATTCCAAACAAAGATATGTGAGTGGGAGACAAAGAAGAACCAATACTAAATGTACCTTGACCGATGTTGAAAATGGATCAAAGATCACTCCAATGTGTATCAAGGAAATAGCACAATTGGTACCAATTCTTGTCGATTCTCACACCTACACAAGTAAAAGCTTATGGTGGAGCTCGGTTAGGATGGTGGCACAAAATTTAATGCAATTGTAAGTGAGACTCGATAATGTTGGAAAAGATTCACAAATTTGCAAATGCAACAAGTAGACCAATAGCAAGATATGGTACACGGAAACACACACGCAAAAAGATAAGATGGGGTTATGCAACCAAGGGTGAGCCAAAATGTGGAATTCACCAAGATGCTCTTGTTGCACAACACTAGAGAGACGCTAGCACGATTGCACAATAGGCGGATACGAACTTGTGCACAACCTACTAAGCAAAAATGCAACAACTTCTATCCCAAGTATGCTATATGTATGATGTTCCTATGCGTTGATCCAAGATGACCGGGTATGACAATCTTAATGTTGTATGATGCTATGGTTCTTGCTTATAAGCTCTTTGCTTATCTTTCCTCTTTTGCTTAAAAGCTTTGGTGGCTCTTTCACTTTTGAGCTCTTTTCTTATGCCAAACTTCACGAACCAAGATAGCAATTGTGTATGCGACAACAACTTTGTGACACACAAGTTGATGCCAAGATATGCACCACTATGGTATGGTATGTATGCTATGGAGTATGATTACTAACGTGCACAAGTCACGTTGTCGGCAATACTCAATGGCTAGTCTCGATGGGTAAGCAACGCAAAAGATGGGCTATGATGTTTATCAATGCAATGGCAAGGTTTGGACAAAGATGTCATCGAGATTACCATCCTTGCTTACGGTTGAAAGTTTCAAAAGGATGAGATTGTAGTCGTTGTCGTAGTGCACGGTCTTCAATACGTTGGCGAAGATGCCGCTGCACCGTGGACGGAGGTATCGAAGTAGCGGAAGTCGTCGAAGATGCGCGAACTTTCTGTCTAAGTCGGAAGGTCCGGGCAAGACGGAAGGTCCGGGGTCCGGAAGTTCCGAGGAAGGCCGGAAGGTCCGGGCTAGGCCGGAAGTTCCGGTGGTCGTGATTCTGCGGAGAACAGAGACTTCGGGATCGTGGATTTGGGCAGAAAAACTTGAGGAAAAACCCAAATCTGAAGGGGAAAAAGAACAAATTAGAGGGGAAGAAGGGTAGGGATGCTAGATCAACTCGAAACAAAGCAGATCCATGGATCAAATCCAACAAAACTTCATCACACCAACAAATTACAAAAAATTTTGGGGCTATTTTTGGTGGGCGTTTTCAGGATTTAGGAAGAAAACAACAAAATCAAGCTAGAAAACATGGGTGAGGGAGTCCTGGATTAGGGGGTGTCCGGATGGCCGGACTATACCTTCTCCCGGACTCCTGGACTATGAAGATACAAGATTGAAGACTTCGTCCCGTTTTCGGATGGGACTTTCCTTGGCGTGGAAGGCCGGCTTGGCGATGCGGATATTTAGATCTCCTACCATTGTAACCGACTTTGTGTAACCCTAACCCTATCTGGTGTCTATATAAACCGGAGGGTTTTAGTTCGTAGGACAACAACTCCAACATACAACAATCATACCATAGGCTAGCTTCTAGGGTTTAGCCTCCTTGATCTCGTGGTAGATCTACTCTTGTACTACCCATATCATCAATATTAATCAATCAGGACGTAGGGTTTTACCTCCATCGAGAGGGCCCGAACCTGGGTAAAACTTCGTGTCCCTTGTCTCCTGTTACCATCCGCCTAGACGCACAGTTCGGGACCCCCTACCCGAGATCCGCCGGTTTTGACACCGACATTGGTGCTTTCATTGAGAGTTCCTCTGTGTAGTCACTTTTAGGCCCGATGGCTCCTTCGATCATCAACAACGATGCAGTCTCGGGTGAGACTTTTCTCCCCGGATAGATCTTCGTCTTTGGCGGCTTTGCGCTGCGGGCCAATTCGCTTGGCCACCTGAAGCAGATTGAAAGCTACGCCCCTGACCATCAGGTCAGGTTTGGAAGTTTAAACTACATGGCCGACATCCGCGGGGACTTGATCTTCGACGGATTCGAGCCACGGCCAAGCGCACCGCACTGCCTCGATGGGCACGATCTAACTCTGCCGCCGAACAGTGCCCTGGAGGCCGCACACGCAACGGTTCCCACCTTTAATTCGGAACTGGTTGCACCGATCGAGGACGAGCGGTTGGACGCCGCCTCGGGGGCTGTGATCCCAAAGGCGATCGAGCCGAACCAGCCCCGCACTCTGCATGGCCCATGACTCCGAATGGCCGGACTCCTCTCCGGACTCCGGCCCCTCCGCGTGCCTGCCAATCGGATCCGATTGGGCGCCTATTATGGAGTTCACCGCCGCGGACATCTTTCCGCACTCGCCCTTCGGCGACATCCTGAAGTCACTAAAGTCTCTCTCTTTATCGGGAGAGCCCTGGCCGGATTACGGTCAGCAAGGTTGGGATACGGACGATGAAGAAATTCAAAACCCACCCACCACCCATTTGGTAGCTACCGTCGATAATTTATATGACGTGCTCAACTTCGACTCCGAAGACATCGACGACATGGATGGCGATGCAGGAGACACATCTAAACCAACTCCTTCAGAGCATTGGACAGCCACCTCATCTCATGATGTGTACATGGTGGACACCCCTAAAGGAAGCGACAACGAGGAACACAGGGATGCAACGAGGGATCGATCTCTCGAAAAGCAAACAAAGCGGCGGCGTAAACACCGCTCCAAGCCCCGCCTCGACACATACCTAGCCATAGAGCAGGATGAGCCGGCAGACGACGAGCGTGCCTTAGAGAAACCGTCCGAACAGAGCAGCTCGGATAAAGAAACCGAACAACCCGTCCCCGGCGAAAACGGCATTCTGGACGACCTTACGCCGGATAAGCCCATGGAGCAGAAGAACCTCCACAAGAGGCTCGTTGCAACTGCACGCAGCCTGAAAAAGCAGAAGCAGAAGCTAAAAACTGCGGAAGACGCACTCAGGATCAGATGGAGTAAAGTAATCAATAGCGCAGACAAATACGGCGACAGCCGCCGCACTAAAAGCTATCCGAAGCGAAAGCTACTGCCTGAATTCGACGAAGAGGCCTTAGAGCCCTCGCACTCAAAAAATAAGAAAGCCACACGGTCGGATAGACGACCCCATGGCTAGCATAAAGCGGCAAGCGGCGCCGCACTTAAGCCGGCACGCGACCCACTTACGGATTCGCATCAAAAAGATGGTCCAGCCAGGTCCATTTATGGGCCAAGAAAGCAAGCTCTCGTAAGCAATTTAATAAATCCATTATCAGAATCCGGCACACCCAAATACAGGGGTGCCGCACATCCCCTATATTTCACCGATGAGGTCCTGGATTATGAATTTCCAGCGGGATTCAAACCCGTAAATATAGAGGCATATGATGGAACAACGGACCCTGGAGTCTGGATCGAGGATTACATCCTCCACATACATATGGCTAGAGGAGATGACCTCCACGCCATCAAATATTTACCCCTCAAGCTTAAAGGACCAGCCCGGCATTGGCTTAAAAGCCTTCCTGAAAACACAACTGGAAGTTGGGAGGAGCTCGAGGATGCTTTTCGAGCAAATTTTCAAGGGACCTATGTCCACCCTTCGGATGCAGACGATCTCAGTCACATCACACAACAACCCAGAGAGTCAGCTCGGCAGTTCTGGAATAGATTTCTTACTAAGAAGAATCAGATAGTCGACTGTCCGGACGCCGAAGCCCTAGCAGCTTTCAGGCACATTGTCCGAGACGAGTGGCTCGCCAGACACCTCGGCCAAGAAAAGCCAAGAACAATGGCAACATTAACAAGCCTCATGACCCGCTTTTGCGCAGGAGAGGACAACTGGTTGGCAAGATGTAGCACCAGCGACCCAAGTACATCCGAAACTAGGGATGGAAATGGAAAACCGCGACGCAACAAAGATCGTCGCCGGACTAAGGAAAACAATCCGAAGAGCATGGCAGTCAACGCCGGATTCAAAAGCTCACGGCAGAATCAGAAAAAGCCGCCCCTCCAGGATAAGAGAGATGGTTTATCCAACCTAAACAAAATCCTGGACAGGATATGTCAAATACACAGTACTCCCGGAAAGCCTGCTAACCATACCCACAAAGATTGTTGGGTTTTCAAACAATCCGGCAGACTCAACGCCGAACACAAGGGGCTCGACACACCAAGCGAGGACGAAGACGAACCCTAAAAGTAGAGCACCAGGAAACAAAAGAATTTCCCAGAAGAAGCAAAAACAGTAAACTTACTTCACATAACAAAACGTGCGACACCCATAAAGGTACGTGCCACACGACCTATCCCAAAGGGGTCCCGCCACTGGTTGTCAAAACCAATCATCTTCGATCATCTGGATTATTCTAGAAGTATCAGGAACATAGGCTGGACTGCCTTGGTACTCGACCCAATAATTGGCGGACTCCAGTTCTCAAATGTCCTTATGGACGGCGGCAGTGGACTAAACCTGATATATCAGGACACAGTCCGTCACATGGGGATAGACCCAACAAGAATTCGCCACAGCAAAACCTCCTTTCAAGGGGTAACGCCTGGTCCGGACACCCATTGCATGGGTTTTCTCCGGCTCGAAGTTATATTCAGCTCTACCGTTAACTTCCGCTGTGAAAAGCTGACTTTCCACATCGTCCCATTCTCAAGTCGCTATCAAGCACTACTAGGACGCGAAGCTTTCGCCCGCTTTAATGCAATACCGCATTATGCATCTCTCACGCTTAAGATGCCCGGTCCACGAGGCATCATCTCCATAAAGGGGAAGCATTGAGCGCGCCTCCCCCGAGCGGAGGATTGTGCGGCCGCTTTAACAGCCCCACAATACAATGGCTTCACCAGCCAGAACATCCGAACAGGTCATCAAGACCACGGACACAGATAGACGAGCCCGGCATAAAAGTATCTTTGCTAATGGCTTAGTGGCCATATACCCCTGCCCTAGGGGCTCCGCGCATATAAGAGACAATAAAGCTCAATCTTACATACCTTACTTTATACTTTGTTTATTTAATATAACTTTTGTTCGGCACGCCCTTTTTTCAACTTAGCTCCTCTCTTTTACAGATGAACATCGTGCTGCGCCCGTCCAGGATATGGCACAACGGAGACACAGGCGCAGACGTGCAGTAGGGACCCGTTCCAAGGATTCTTTTCAGATTAAGACCCTGCGTAAAGCTTTTTTACTATCTCTTGTTGATACATATCCCCTGGTTCTATAACCAAGGAGGAGGCTGGCGTCTTGGCATGTGGCCACGTCAGAATTCCTGCGCGTACCTGGACACTAGGGGCTTATACCTAAGAGCGTTACTCCGCTCTCTCTCATAAAGACCGAATACCTTAGGGAGTGTTCGTTCGCGAGTTTGGCCTTATATGCATCAGCTCCGAATCATGATTTTGGTCATATGTTGGGTTGCCCGGCTCCTGTGTTCGGCCACCTTACGTTCCGCTCTATCGGCTAAGGTGGCACCAGGATAACTATTGCGATTGTGCCCCGGTTCGGCCAGGCGAGCACCTCAGTAGAGAAAGCCGAAAACCGACTGTCATGATATAGCGTGAGATTGGTCAACCACTCGACGACTCTCCGGAATCTATAGGATTCCTCCGCATTAACGAAGGGCCGTTTCCCGGCTAGGCACATACGCGCCCCGAATTCGGGCGAGCGCAGTCGCCACCAAGGGCTATCTAAAGAGTCCCACTGTCAAGCTCCTATGGCTAAGTGAAAGTGTTAAAGCATTATAGTCCGTTTGCCTAGCTCGCTGCGTCATCACCTCCTTTGTAGGACCAAGACGTTGGATTAAGTGTGAAAATGCGCCTTCTGCGAGCACCCCCGCACTATGTGCGAGGGGGCTGAAGCCAACGACTGCCATCTTTTAGATTTTATACATATCTTAAAACGGCCGCACAGGAGGTCTTCAACATACTTGAAGGCACAAGTATAAAAGGCTACTACAATTCATCAAAATATTGTTTTATAACTACATATGCTATCAGAACATAGCATCCTTCGAGCACTGCGTCTCTATTACACGAGCGCCTTCAAGGACTTCCTGAAAATAGTGTTCGGAGGGTACTCGGCTTTTGTCCGAATCTCGGGATGCAACAGCGATGGTCCCCATCTCCGCCTAGTATGTCTTGACACGGGCAAGAGCCATCCGTGCGCCCTATATGCATGCTGACCTCATCATTGCATTGATACGTGACACCGCATCAAGGAGTTGCTGCACCAAGCCAAAATAACTCTTCGGCTCCGATCTCCCCGGCCACAAATGACCCATGACGCACTTCATGACGAGTCCGGACAACCTATTTAGTTCGGCCCATTGAGCCAGACGATCGTCCACCGCCAGTGGACGCTCTGGATTGTGAAACTGCGACCAGAAAAGTTTTTCCACGTCGCAATCTTCTTGATCTAGAAAGTGTTCGGTCGCATCAGCAGCACTCGCTGCCAAATCCAGATAGGTGTCCTCCACACTCCACATCCGGTCCAGTGAAGAAAACTTCGGATCGCAAAACTTCCTCCGCAGCATAAAGGGCTTTCCAGCCGCAATCTGTCCGGCCTGACGCAGCTCCTCCTTCGCAGCTCTCATCGTAGAGCGAGCGTCCTTGGCATCAGCAACGACCTTCTCTAAGTCCGTCTGCCTCGCCCAGTCTTCTTTCTCAAGAAGCTCGCAATGGTCAGCAGCGCTCTTTAACTTCACGGCCATCTCGGCCATCTCCTTCTTGCTTCGGCAGTGAGCAGCCTGTTCGGCTCTCAGCTCTTCAAGGGCCTTCTCGGCAGCCGCATCCCTTTCTCTGGCTTGGTCCTTAGCCCGGGCAAGTTCCGCCTGAAGACTCTCCATGGCGGCCGCACCATCTGCGTCAAGCATACACATTGTAAGATATTGGCATAAAGCTCCTCTTACCAGGTGCCGCCCAAGGAATTACATACCTTGGGCCTCACCAAGCCGCCTGTTGACGAGCGTGATGTCGGCATCTGCCACGTCCAGTTGCCGCTTTAGTTCGGCAAAATCATCAGTTCGGCTCGATTCCGGACACCTCGCCACCTACATTTGAAGGCGACATTTTAGACCTGGGATTACGATCCTCTGCATGCTGTCACTTCTAACAACGCACAGAGTCTCAGGGGCTACTATCTACACAGGGCGCATGTTATTTATGCGCAACTGACAAAAGTGTACATTATCTAAGGTACCTCAAAACCCGTCAGCAAACTTCTGACGGCCTCATGCAATCCGCTTTCCACGGACAAAATCCTTCCAATCACCGTTCCCATCAATGCACGGTGCTCCTCTGAGATAGAAGCTCGCCCCAGCAGATTCATCAGCTCCTCCGACCGTGCACCGGACGGTGCCGGACTCGTCCTATGGCCTCCATCTATGGCCGGACGCGGAGAACCTTGGGGGGCCATATGGCTACCTTCCGCCCCTGCCGGATTCGTAGAAACCCTCCGCGACGACACCTCAGGTTCGCCCGCCTCGCTAGGCGGTACGGCAGGGGGAGGCGTTCCGCTCTCCATCATCTCCGGAAGAAGATACCCCGAAGACGAGCTCTGCTGAGAAGGGCTGAGGTCCGAACTACAAGGTAAAATTTCGGTTAATCTTCTCAGGTTTAAAGCAAGGATCCTTCTCTCAAAAAATACAATCTTTCTCTGCTTACGGCTCGCTGGAGGGCTGATCCCTTTGAGGGCATAGTTCGGCCGAGAAACCCCCCGGCATCGGACCCTCTGACGAGGATTCCCCCCCCCCCCCCCCGCTTTGAGGCCATGGTCTCCGGGTCGTCAGAGGCGGCCCTCTTCTTCGCCTTAGGAGAGGAATTGTCGGTTCCTCCCTTCGTAACAACCTCCTTTGAGGAGGCCATAGCTTCCTTGTCCTCTCCCTCACTTCCCTCCAGAGGAACAATCTTCAACATCTTGACTAGCACGGGTTCCGGCCTGGTCTCAGGAAGGGGAGCCGGACACCTGATCAGCTTTGCTTTCGCTATCCACTCCTATTAAAAAAAAGGACAACTCTTTTACGGGCGAATTTATGACAATTATATGGATAGCGAGTCCGGGCACAAGGTTACTTACTTGAGTATCCGGGCATTTGCATCTTAGACCTGCGTCCTCGGTCAAATCCGGACACATTGCTTGTGATCCGAAGAACAATTTATACATCTCCACGGGCGTTGCGCCCATAAAATGTTGGAGAGCTCGTGGTCCCTCCGGATTAAACTCCCACAAACGGAGGGAGCGACGTTTGCCGGGCAGGGTTCGGCGGATCAGCATGACTTGCGTCACTTTGACCAGGCTGAGGTCTCTTTCCAAGAGATCCCTGATACGGCCCTGCAACAAAGGCACGTCTTGAGATGGCCCCCAGTCTAGGCCTTTATTGACCCATGACCCTAGCTGTTGTGGGGGACTCGAGCGAAAGGCAGGCGGCTCCACCCATTTTGTGCCCCTGGGAGCGGTGATATAGAACCACTCCCGTTGCCACAAGCTGAGCTCCTCTTGAAAAGAGCCCTCGGGCCATGGAGCATCAGCATTCTTACTTATAACAGCACCTCCGCACTTTGCGTGCAGTCCCTCGATCATCTTCGGCTCCACTTTAAAGGTCTTGAGCCATAATCCGAAGTGAGGGGTAACACGGAGGAACGCTTCACACACGACGATGAATGAGGAAATATGGAGGATGGACTCCAGAGCTAAGTCGTGAAATTCCAGCCCATAATAGAATAACAGCCCCCACACAAAGGGATCCATTGGGAAGCCTAACCCCCGAAGGAAGTGAGATATGAACACCACGCTCTCACCAGGCTGGGGACTAGGAAACGCCTGCCCTTGAGCAGGCAACCTATGTGAAATTTCGCCGGTCAAGAACTTAGCCTCTCTCAACTTTAGCACGTCCTCCTCCGTGACGGAGGAGGGCATTCACCGGCCTTGAAGATCGGAACCGGACATTGTCGAAGGTCCGAAGCGCCTGGAATCTGGGGCCTAGGGTGATGGAACTCGAGGCGACGGGCGAACTCGTTTGAGATTGGAAAAAGGAGTAAGGCCTTGGTCTCTTTATAAGAGGTTGAATGCCAAGAGCCCTCATCTGTATTGATGAGATTCCCATAAATAAAGGGGACACGATCTCTGCTTTGGCAAGACGTGCCAAGGAAACCGCCTCGCAAAACGCGCTGAGGTGGAGAAGTGAAAACGATTCGAATAAAGGCTTGGCCGCAGTGTGATGTCACGCCACGGAATATGTCAGCAGATTAGATTTGTGTTAATTTTATTCTCTCTATGGCAATATGTGGAAACTTATTTTGCAGAGCCAGACACTATCTTTGGTGTTTACAATCTTTTATGAAGAAATTGGAGGAGGAACCCGCCTTGCAATGCCGAAGACAATCTGCGCGTCAGACTCGTTGTCATTGAAGCCTGGTTCAGGGGCTACTGAGGGAGTCCTGGATTAGGGGGTGTCCGGATGGCCGGACTATACCTTCTGCCGGACTCCTGGACTATGAAGATACAAAATTGAAGACTTCATCCCGTGTCCGGATGGGACTTTCCTTGGCGTGGAAGGCAAGCTTGGCGATGCGTATATTTAGATCTCCTACCACTAACCGACTTTGTGTAACCCTAACCCTATCCGGTGTCTATATAAACCGGAGGGTTTTAGTCCGTAGGACAACAACTCCAACATACAACAATCATACCATAGGCTAGCTTCTAGGGTTTAGCCTCCTTGATATCGTGGTAGATCTACTCTTGTACTACCCATATCATCAATATGAATCAAGCAGGACGTAGGGTTTTACCTCCATCGAGAGGGCCCGAACCTGGGTAAAACTTCGTGTCCCTTGTCTCCTGTTACCATCCGCTTAGACGCACATTTCGGGACCCCCTACCGGAGATCCGCCGGTTTTGACACCGACAACGCGGTAGGGGCTCCAAAAACGTGATCAACGTGGCTCATGATACCAAGATGATGTAGGGTGGAACCCTAGATGGCTGATCTTTCACATTTGGAGAGGATCCCTATGAGGAACACGACGAACGCACAGAAGAACACGAGGGAAATCACGGGGGAAAACAAGAGAAACACTCAACCAACAAGAATAGATCACACATGCGCTAGATCGATGAACACAAAGGTGAGATACAAGATCCAAATCCAACAAAGGACGATACAAAGGTAACCGGTTCTTCTCCGTAAGGAGGTCTTGATAGGGCCACCCATGAGGGGGTCTTGAATCCAAGGGGATCTTCTCCGTAGAGGGGCCGCGGTCTCTCTCGTGGAGTAGGTCCGTAATGGATGAGCAAAGCTCTATCTCAACTATGAGCTAAACCAATGCTAACGCTAAAACGTAGGTAGAAGAAGAGTATATATAGTTTACGGGGCGAAAGGGTGCACGGGCCTCGGCCCAAGTGGCTGCGCACAGGCAGGGCCGGAAGTTTCGGACGCCGGAGGGTCCGGGCAAGGTCCGGCCTAACCAGAGTGTTGGCGCGGGTGGAGCTGGGCTGGCGTCCGGGGCCGGAAGGTCCGGGCGGGCCGGGGGTTCCGTGAGCTGGAAGGTCTGGGCGGGCCGAAGGTTCCGGGCTAACAAGAGAGTTGGCACGCCCGGGCTGGTCGATGTCGTCGGAGGCCGGAAGCTCCGGGTAGGACGGACGTTCCGGGGGCCGGAAGTTCCGGGCTGTGGGCAGAGGTTCCGGGCTATCCAGAGAGTTGACGCCTGTCGTTTCTTCTTCAGCTCATGGCTCCGGGTCTTGAGTGTTGTACCTGATCACACATAGCATCTCGAACTTAGGCAGTAGCCATGTCTCACTTGAAGAGGAGGGAAACTCAAGTAGGAGAGATGTCACCTCGGATTGAATAACACGAGCTCTAGCTCTTGTCATGGGTCCACTTGGAGCTTGGATAGTTGAGGTGGTGTCCATGGGGATGATCGTGGGATGCTTCGCATCATCTCCCCTCCCTTGGGAAAGATCCGACCTCGGATCGAAATCCTCATCACCATGGTACGGAGAGAGATCTTTGATGTTGAAGATGTCGCTCACGGAGTACTTGTCACGTGGGATGTCGGTCTTGTCAGCGTTGTTGTTGTAGCGTGCAAGCACCTTGAAGGGTCCATCCGCTCGGGGTAGTAGCTTGGACTTGCTTTTGGGATGACCCACATCTTTATAAAGAAGGAGTAGATGGTATTATTAGACGTTGTGTACCTGAGCATGAACAGGAACAAATCCCATTGAAATGTCACTCCAAACCTTATGGAGGACATCATGCGGGAGATAGAACTGCTCACAAGGTATTGCAGTCTGGTTTTATTGGCCTAATCTATTCAAGGATGCCCGTAAGTTTGTTTTATCTTGTGATGAATGTCAAAGGATAGGTAATATTGGTAAGCGTTAGGAAATTCCAAAGAATTATTCACTTGTTGTTGAACCATTTGATGTTTGGGTTTTTTAATATATGGGACCTTTTCCTTCCTCTAATGGGTATACACAAATTTTGGTTGTTGTTGATTATGTTACTAAGTGGGTAGAAGCTATTCCAACTAGTAGTGCTGATCATAACACTAACATTAACATGCTTAAAGAAGTTATTGTCCCAAGGTTTGGAGTACCTAGGTATTTGATGACTGATGGTGGTTCACACTTTATTCATGGTGCTTTTCGTAAAATGGTTGCTACATATGATGTTAACCATATGATTGCTTCACCTTATCATCCTCAATCTAGTGGTCAAGTTGAATTTAGAAAAAGAGAAACAAAATTAATATCACAAAAATCTGTCAATAGGTCCCGAAATAATTGGTCTAAGAAATTAGATGATGCACTTTGGGCCTACCGAATAGCTTATAAAAATCCTATGGGTATGTCTCCATATAAAATGGTTTATGGAAAGGCCTGTCATTTGCCTCTTGAGTTAGAACATAAAGCATATTGGGCAATCAAATAACTCAATTATGACTTAAAACTTGCCGTTGAAAAGAGGTTATTTGATATTATCTCACTAGATGAATGGAGAACCCAAGCTTACGAAAATGGCAAACTATTGAAAGAAAAAGTTAAAAGGTGGCATGGTAAAAGAATCCAAAACCGAGCATTCAAAGTTGGTTAACATGTTCTTTTGTGCAACTCTTGTTTTAGATTCTTTGTAGGAAAACTTCTTTCCCAATGGGAAGGACCTTATATTATTGAGGAGGTTTACCGTTCTGAAGCTAGTAAGATCAATAATGCCGAAGGCACTAATCCAAAGGTGGTTAACGGGCAAAGAATTAAGCACTATACCTCAGGTATGCCTATAAATGTTGAAACCAATATTATCCAAACCATGACACCAGACAAACACATAAAAGAAACATTCCAGAACACTCCAGAATCCTAAAAAAGAGGAGGTATGTGATACGGTAAGTAAACGAACTCCGAAAAATCCACAAAAAATATTTTTCTGTCAGCTTTGGAACATTAGAATAATTAGGAAAATAAGAAACAACCAGGTTGTGCTCCCGTCGGGAACCTTCTCGACTCCGTTTTCCTTCTGTTTGCTTGTTTCCCAAGATAAAAAATATTTATATACCCCCGGACGTATTGGCCACAGTATCACGGAGAACCTTCTGTTCTTGTTTCGTGTTGTTTTCCTGACAGATCTAGATCACCATGGCCGCACCAAGCTCCTACAAGGACAAGTTTTTCGAGAGGGTAATCAATCCCTACCTGTCAGAGGTGATGAAGCACCCTCAAGCCATTGAGATGCGTGAGGGGGTGCTCCACATCCGGGACGTTCAAGGCCCCAAGAAGATGGGAACCGTGGAGGCCAGGCTCGAGGCGGTGAGCCACTGCCCTGGAAGCCGGAGGATAAGCTCGCTACTACTTCATCACCACCACCCTCATCTTCCCCACCAAAGGAGACTTGAGTACATGGGTATGGGCACTCCCCTTGGCTGTTTCCAAGCTTGGGGGAGATGCCCCGGTATCGTATCACCATCATTTTTATTACCTTTACCTATTTTAGTTTGATCTTCAGTTATCTCATGAATTAGTTGAATAAAAGTTTAGCATGATCTATTTTCGAGTGTCAGTTTCGTGATCTATCTATCTATCTAATCGCGTGAAAATTATATAATAAAGTTTAGTTTGAGTTTTTCTTCTTTACTTTTATGCTTCAAACAAAATAAAGAAAATAATGAAAAAGATCATATGCTAATCTTATGGTAAGTAATAACATCACATAAGGAAAAGTACAAGTGGTAAAATTTGTTGAAAATTGACAAACATAGCATTGGTCAATGATGCAATTCATGAAAGAATTAATAAGGGAAGAGAATATTCACAAGCAAATACACTATCTTGGACATCTTTTATGATTGTGATCCCCCATTAAATATTATATGCCAAAATTGTTGACGTTGGAAAAGGAAGACAACGTAATGGTTTATGTTTGTTCGTATTCACATAGAAGTTTTATTATCATAGATCCTTCAACATGTGGTGCTTTCTAAACATCTTTGCTAGCCAAAAATCCGCACAAAGTAGAGATATTACTTGTGCATCCAAAACCCTTAAACCCAAACTCATGTTTTGAGAGTCTACCATACCTACCTATGGATTGAGCAAGATCCTTCAAGTAAGTTGTCATCGGTGCAAAATGGAAATAAAATTGCTTCTAAATGTGTTTGGCCATTTAGTGTAAGAGAAAATTGAGCATCGTACGAACTTGTGATGGCAAAGTAATAAAAGCGACAGACTACATAATAAAGGTTGCTAGCATAAGGGGCAATATAACGTGACATTCTTTTGCATTAAGAGATTGAGCATACAAACCAAAAAGCGGACGACAACCTCTGCTTCCCTCTACGAAGGGCCTATCTTTTACTTTATGTATTTACTTTTCATGCAAGAATCAGAGTATTCTTCCCTATTCCTTTCTATTTTCTCTTTTTGCAAGCATCATGTGGTGGGGAAAGATCTAGGCACATATACCCAGTTGGATATGAGTGAACATGATTTATTATTGTTGGCATCACCCTTGCGGTAAATGAGTTGGGAGGCGAAATTATAAGCCCCTATCTTTCTATGTGGCCGGTTGAAACTTTTTGCTCATGTGTATACAGTGACTATTAGCAATCATAGAAGATTAAATGATGGTTGAGTATGTGGACTTGCCAAAAGGCTCCGATAAGAGAGCCTTCCTGAAAACATGATGAATTATAGTTGCAAAGTTGACTGAGAACATAGTTTGTTGGTTTTCAATAGAGCTTATGCTTTTACTTCGATGTTGTGATGAATTCTTACTTGATCATGAGAAGTTATATGATGTTATGATAAAGTTACGTGATAAAGTTTAACAATAAAGTTTGTTGCTGTTATAATAATAAGTATGATGCTACTATGTCCGTATTTTGTTTTTATCGACACCTCTCTCTCAAAACATGTGGACATGATTTTCGATATCGGCTTTCGCTTAAGGACAAGCGAGGTGTAAGCTTGGGGGAGTTGATATGTCCATTTTGCATCATGTTTTACTACTGTTATTTAGAATGTTTTTATGCATAATAATGCTTTATGGAGTACCCTTTTCTCTCATAATATGCAAGGTTTACACAAAGAGGGAGAATACCGGCAGCTGGAATTCTGGAGCCGAAACAGCTACGTCAAGACACCTATTCTGCATATCTCCAAATAAGCTGAAAATTTGAGGAAATTATTTTGGAATATATGAAAAATACTGGAGCAAACAACTACCGGAGGGGGGAGGATCACCTGGTGACCACAAGACACCAGGGCGCGCCAAGCCCCCCAGGCGTGCCCTGGTGGGTTGTGGCCAAGCCAGCCCACCTCTGGTGCCCATCTTCTGGTACTTAAGGTCTTTTGACCTAGAAAAAAATAAGGAGACGACTTTCGGGGCGGAGCGCCGCCGTGTCAAGGCGGAACTTTGGCAGGAGCACTTTTGCCTTTGGCGGAGCGATTCCGCCAGGGGAACTTCCCTCCCGGAGGGGAAATCGAAGCCATCGTCATCACCAACACCCCTCTCATATTTGGGAGGCCAATCTCCATCAACATCTTCAACATCACCATCTCCTCTCAAACCCTAGTTCATCTCTTGTGTTCAATCTTTGTACCGGAACCTTAGTTTGGTACCTGTGTGTGACTAGTAGTGTTGATTACATCTTGTAGTTGATTACTATATGGTTTGTTTGGTGGAAGATTATATGTTCAGATCCATTATGCTATTTCATACCCCTCTGATCTTGAGCATGAATATCATTTTTTGGGATATAACCCCGTGGTATAACCCACCCTGAAAAGGCCGGGTTAGGTCGTTGGTGACTCTCCAAGCTAGGCCTCAGTCTGGACCAAGTAATCAAGATGAAGGGCAGGAGGGGCGGCGCACAAGATGGGCCGGCTTAAGGCCCAAGTCCAGAAGATGGCATGCGACCCAGAAGTGTAAGCCGCCCGATGGTGACTTGTCATAGAAGGCAAGGCGACTTAGAGTTAGGATCAGTCATGGATCAAGAACCAACCCGGACTTTTGTAAGCCGGCGGCCTTGATCTATATATAAGGGCGAGTCCCCGGCATAGAATAGGGAAAGTTACAATAAATCGAGAGCTAGGTCAAGCGAATCCGCTCCCTTGTAATTTATACTCAAGCAATAAGCAAAAAAGCAGGGGTAGGCTTTTACCTCCACCGTGAGGGGCCGAACCTGGGTAAATCATGTCTCTCGTCCCGCTCGACCCCGACAAGCTAATCACCTAGTTGCGATGGCCTCATGACAAAGTCCTCACACTAGGACATTTGTCGTGACAAAACCATGACAGTTGACGCCACCGTGGGGCCAGCGCACGGTGGTTTCAATTTCTTGAAGGGCTCTTTCGCAGGGATTGAGGGATACGCCGTTGGCAGGATAACCAAGAGTTGTAGCGGCAAGCTCTACATCGAAGACGCTGGCTGGGGCCCCGAGGCCGACTCAATCGAGTACGGGTGCCGGGTCCCCTTCGGCGGAATCCACGTCTTCATCGACAAGATCGGCGAATCTGAACCAGAACCGGGCATCTTCACCGACATCGTCGAGCCGGCTCGGTGCACGCAACCCGTCCGGGTCCAAGCCGGATGAAAGCACGCTTTCATGGGCTTCACGCAAGGTGTGGAACTTGCGGAAGATTCCGCATCTGGAGGAGAGACTCTCATCTACTCAGGTGATGAGTCCTCGACCAGGGAGATGGAGTTAATCTACCAGCTTCAATATGACGGGCTTGGGGGCTGTTCCGATGGCAATAATATTCCAGACCCATACAAGCCGCCGAGCCGAGCCGCCATCTTCATGGCAGGCACAACGCCGACTCTTAACAACATGATGGCGGGAGCAAGAGCAACAATTGTCCCCTCTGGATCTGGGTCGGCCAGGCCTCTGGCTCAAGTTTTATCTAAGTTGATGGATACTTTGACAACCTTAGTATAATGGGGACGGAGGTCATGGAGGAAAACCAAGCGGAGCGTAACGCAGAGATCACGCTATGGAGGTCATGGAGGAAAACCAAGCTTTGGGAACAGACGACCAAGGCCCAGGAAGATATTAACGCTAGAACACTCGGCGGGCAACGGTACAGGCTCAGAATAATGTTGAGTCAGAGCGGCTGAAGGCATAGGCCTAGCGCTTAAGTCTGGATCAAAACGCTTCCATTGCAGCCCTTCGAAGGAGGTACCAGACCCATTTGCCCTTATATTATGAGCAAATGAATTTGTTCAACACACCAGGGGCACGACCAAGTACTCCAGGAGCACCGGTTATACCCCCAACCGCAGAGGCGCCCGGGAATATGGCGGCGGCTCAGCTTCACCAGCAAGAGCCGGCCCGCAGGGGCGAGACCCTGCCTCAGCATTTCTCAACACCGTCGGGTCACTTTTCTAACCCAGTGGATAATATGGTAGCAGCGGCTACCCGTCTCAACGCTCTCCCTATCGCTAGTAAGTCGCCCATTGCAGTGGAAGCATGGAACACAATTGAGCTTCTTCAAACAGCGATTGCACAACAGGAAAAATACTCATACAGTGTGCACTCAACACCCCTATCGAGCCGTAGTTACAGCCGGCACGTTGAGTCGCCCGCGGTATCCAGCAGTGAGCAATGCCGCAACCCGCCCTAGATTAATCTGCCCCTTAATCCGAGGACATATGCTTAGGTGATTGTGAACAACGCAAGAGCTCATAGAGGAGTAGAGGCGGCAAACTAGGGGGCTTATCAACAACCACCGATGATTCCTTCAGTCTCGGTAGGTGCCGGGTCAAGTGCTCGAACCCTTGGAGTCCCGTGCTTGGTGCCGGCTTTAAGAAATGAGTGCTTACCCAAGGATTTCAAAGGCCCTCGTAAGGTGCCTAATTACACGGCGGACGCCCCTTCGGAGGCTTGGATTGAAAGTTATGAGCTAGCCATGGAGACGTCGGACGTCAGTGATGCAGTCCGCGCCAAATATTTTACTATGATGTTGGAGGGTCCGGCTCGCACATGGTTGAAGAGTCTACCCCCAACTACATCAATACCTGGAAGGAGCTAAAGCAATATTTTATCCAGAATTTTCAAGGCACATGCAAGAAGTCAATGACAATTGCGGATTTGTAGCACTGCGTATAATGTGAAGATGAGTCGACCCATCATTGTGTCTGCCGGGTTGCGGCCATCATTCATTCTTCAGACAACATTGGGGCGGCTCGGGTCATACTGCTTTTGGAGAAGAATTGTCATTTACAACCTTTGGTGTAGAAGCTTGGGCGGCTTAAACGCCATTGGACGAATATGGGTAAGCTCATGGATGTACTGACTAGATATTCTGACTCTGATGGTACAGAGGATCCATGTTCTAACAATGAAAAATCCGGCAAGATCAAGAAAAAGAGCAGTGGTAAAGGCCAGCAGTAGAACACCACAAGCCATAATAGTAGCCATAACGGCCAAGGGAATGGGGGGAAGCGTAAGTACCCTAATGGTTGGTCAGACTTTGTGGCTAACACCAATGTCGAGTCAAAGAATAAACATCGTAATGGTTATGTCAAGTCGCCCTTGAAAGAAGGGAGGATAGGAGATACTTAATGGCTCTTGTTCAAAGCACAGTTATCCCAATAAGCCATCTCGTCACACCTGGAAGTATTGTTATATCATGCGGGATTTTAAAAATCTTACGTTCATCAACATCACGACAATGGAAATGGGCCGCCCGCGGGTCAGGCCCCGCCTCCGGTTTTGGCGGTGGCGGTTTAGTGTTGTTTATCTGAGTCAAGGCAACCATGGTGGTCATAATGAGTAGTTGGGTCAAGGTAATCAGCAGAACAACAATCATTCAGGGTATCAGAGTAATCCAAAGTATCTTAATAGTGGCCAGCATCATGTGTTCACTACGATGAGCCAACTGTACCCCGGTTGGTCCATAAGCGTGCAGTCAACACGGTGAGCCAGCTGTACCCCAGTTTCTAAGGTAGTCAGAGCAGACGATCACATGGAGCCGGGCAGACCACCTGCCCCGGGTTGATGATCTCGGTCATCTGGCCTTGGTGGTAGCTCCTCAAGTGGGCGGTTATAAATTCACAAAGGTGCTTATGGATGGTGGCAGCAGCATCAACATCTAGTATTCTGATAATTTTCGTAGGATGAGTATGACTGACAAGGACCTCTAGCTGTCCTTCACAGTATTCCATGGAGTAGTGCCTGGCAAGTCGGCTTACCCTGTTGGAAAGATATCACTGGAAGTGGCTTTTGGTGATGAGTACAATTATCGAGCAGAGACGCTGTGGTTTGAAGTGGTCAAGATCAAGAGCCCATATCATGCGCTATTTGGACGACCGGCTTATGCCAAGTTCATGGCTCGCCCTTGTTATGTCTATCTACAGCTCAAGATGCCAGGACCAGAGGGGGCAATCACAGTTCATGGGAATCGCAAACTTGCCCTGGAGTGCGAAGAAGGAGATGCAGCCTATGTAGAGTCGGCCTATACTACAGAGTAACTTAAGTATTATAAAGATAATGTTGATCTAGCTGATATGACCCCTCTGAAGAAGCCAACCAGTTAGAAGGACCCTTTGCTCAAATTTAAGTCAGCAAAGGACACATAACAAGTTGATTTTGTCCCTGGTGATTTGATACGTCTCCAACATATCTATATTTTTTATTGTTCCATGCAATTATATTATCTGTTTTGGATGTTTTATATGCATTAATATGCAATTTATATTATTTTTAGGACTAACTTATTAACCCAGAGCCCAGTGCTAGTTTCCGTTTTTTCCTTGTTTTTGAGTTTTACAGAAAAGGAATATCAAACGGAGTCCAAACGGAATAAAACTTTCGCGATGGTTTTTCTTGGACCAAAAGTGTAACATCCCAAATTTTCAATTTGGAATGTTATAAATAGGTCATTCATGCATATCATATTTTATTGCATTTTGTTTTGCGATCCTAGAAAATCCTAAGCAACTCAAGGACCCATGGAGAGAGTTGGGGATTTCACGATTTTCATATTTGGATTTTCTCAAATATCGAAACAAGGATCATTTTGGTTTTAATTATTCTTCTCTTCGAAAATATTTCATATTAAAATATATGAGAGGAGATAATATGACTTCTCCAAAATAAAAGAAATATTGGAGGAAAAATGTTAAAATCAAATAAATAATTTTATTTGGATTTTATTGCTATTTTATTTTGAATTAGGAAAAATATGCGTTTTTCAAAATTGCATTAGAGGCCCAAATAAATATTCACTTTGTCTGCAATATTATTAGAGGACTGTGAAAATTTATTTCAGGATTTTTGGACTCCGTTTAGTATTTCTTTTATTAGTTTTTCCGTGACAGGATTATAAAAAAAGTCAACCGACCTATCGGGTCGTGCCCAAGCCGGACTCATCTGAGCTCAGGCTTTATAAGCCCAAGCCCGAGGCGCCCCGAGGCCCAGCCGCCGTCGCCCCAAACACTTACCCTAGCACCGCCCAGCTGCCGCCGCGCTGCCTCCCGCGCCGCTAACCGTCGCCTCGGCGCCGCCCGCGTTGCCGCCGCCCCGCCGTCTCCCGCATCGCCGTCCGCCGCCGCCGCGGATCTCGTCGGAGTTCACGCCGCCGGTTTTCTTAGCCGGTTTTTGTCGGTTTTGTTTTCGGTAAAAACCCTAGATCGGTTTTTGTTCGGTTTTCTTCGATTTAGTTAAATAGTCGACGTTCGTCCGTATGTTCGTTTTAACAAACTCTGTTCGTCAGTAAGCCGCAGACAGTGAACGTTCGTTCGTTAGCCTGTTCATCTCGTTTTATTTTCCAGGGATTTTCCGCGATTATTCTCGATTGCGATTTCTGCCCTCATCTTCGTTTTAGTTTATCTTTTCGCTCGTTTATCCAAATCAGGTGAAGCAAGCGCCTAGATCTTCGTCTCGAAGCTATCTTTCTGTTTAACCAACTTGAACAAGATTTTGGTACTATAAAATTTGACTTTAGTCCAGATTAGTAAACGGATCTTGTTTCTTTCGTAGTTTGAGTTTCATTGCTTCGTTTGATTTGATTCTTTTTGCAAACCGGAGTTCTTCAGTTGAACTTTCTGGTTATATCTTCTCATTTGAGTTTTACCCGTGCATATTTGCTTGAGTGCTTATGTATGCTATTGTTTGTTCGCGATAGAATTCCCGATGTGCGAAGCGTGCTACTACGAGTCACTAGGTTTTGCGGATTGTCAGCAAGGCAAGTAACACATTAATCAAACTCTTTTCATATCCGGTTTTTATTCATTAGTTACAATCCTCAAACACTGCATGATAGGATGTGAATTAACTTGTCGGTATTGGGAAGTAGATGATGAGGTAGAACCTATTACCTGTTTTATTATCAAACCCTTGGGAGTTACTTCTACGTTATGCTCATATTGCTATGCTATGCTCGTAGACGTGGATTGGGTTTGAGTGTATCCATGACAGATGTGAGATTGTTTATTTAATGGTTTAACTTAAGGTGGCAACTTTAATACACATCTGAGTGGATTGTTGGTTTAGGGCACCTGGGGTTATACCAGCGCTGTCCTAGGAGATCCCGGGGTTATACCGTGTGATCCTCCTATGGTCCGTCACCCAGGCTCAAAGGGATCATAATATTATTCATGCTAGAAACTTCCGTGTGCAGCCACAAGCTATTATTGGCTCTAGCATAGTTGAGTATGTAGCATGACCTCTTCCAGTGGTAGGCTAGCAGATGTAGGGGATGTAGGTTGGTACTGTCTACCCGGGGTTAGAGTTAATGTTTCTAAAAGACTGTGTCTCGATCATCCGTTTCTCAAACACCATGTAGTGGGAGAAATCCAACGGAGGAGATCGAGTCTTGTGGGGAGAAGTGCGCAACCCTCTGCAGAGTGTACAAACTAATCATGGTTAGCCGTGTGCCCGGTTATGGACAACTTGAGTATCTGGTACTTGAATTATTGGTTTGATCTCATCACTCTAAATTAATTTGTTGGGTTGCTAATGTACACTTTTTAATTGGGATTGAGATGGGGGTACTATTCTCAATGTTTCAACCACCATGATAGTTAAATAAAATATATTCCTTTGTTGTAGGAAGAAATTGACTTTTCACAAAAACATTATAACCATAGAGCCTCCACCAACCATATATGCATATAGTGATAACCTTTATCTGTTCATTGCTCTACCGTGTTATATTGCCAGCATATTCCATGTGCTGACCCGTTTTCGGGCTGCAACATATCATGTTGCAGACTTTTTAGACGAGGAGTAAGGTGCGCTTGGTCGTTTGTCATGCACTCAACTATGCCGTTGGAATTGATGGACTCACTTTATCTTCCAAGCCTTCCGCTGTTATCTTATTTAGATGGCCTTAAGCCATATTTATTGTAATAAGTTCTCTTTTGAGACATTCGATGTAATAAGTGTGTGATTGCTACTCTGTTATAAATCCTTTGAGTACTGTGTGTGTCAGCATTACCGATCTAGGGATGACACTGAACATAGAGATTTGACTGTCTGAGGTCGGATCGCTACAAGATGGTATCAAAGCACACGCTGAATGTAGGACACGACCACTAAGATGAGCCATAAGTCACTCTTGTCTACTCATTTCTAACTCCTCTCCATTTTCTACTCTTTAGGATGGCGGACTCAAGGAACAAGTTGCACTACCGGATGAAGACACACCTTTTGGACAACACTTGAAGGAAGTCACTAGGTACCTGAACATCGGAATACCAAGCTTCACCGGGACCTACACCGCCACTTTACCAGAAGAGGAGCGTTGGATGATTTGAGTTCAAGTTCCAGGAAGGAAATTCATGCCAGTCACTGAGCCCATAGAGTTTTCCTTTGATGCACCCACCTAGAGTCTAGGCAAGAGCATGGTAGCCCACATTGCTATGGGACGAATTGGAGAAGTCTACAAACAGGAACTGAAGGACACTATCTATCAGATATGTGGGCGCCGAGATGAGCAATGGGAGATGATCAGCACCAGGAAGGACATGTCCATTGCAGCTTTCATCCAAGAGTTAAACTGTAACGCCCTCGATGCGGCTATATCTCCCACGTGTCGAAGCACGACTTAGAGGCAAAACCGTGTTGAAAGCAATGTCGCAAGTGAGGTAATCTTCACACAACCCACGTAGTACATAAGGGAAAGGGATACATAGTTGGCTTACAGTCGCCACTTCACACAAAACATGAGTAAAGCATTACATCATACAGATACAATCAAGGTCCGACTACGGAACCAAAATAAAAGAAGACTACCCCAAAAGCTACACAGATCCCCGATCGTCCCAACTGGGCTCCACTACTGATCAACTGAAACGAAACAATACAATGAACAAGATCTTCAACGAGCTCCTCCTTGAGCTCGGGTGCATCACCTGCATGGTTTCATCGGCACCTGCAAACTGGTTTTGGAAGTATCTGTGAGTCACGGGGACTCAGCAATCTCACACCCGCGAGATCAAGACTATTTAAGCTTAAAGGTAGGACAGGGTAGTGAGGTGGAGCTGCAGCAAGCGACTAGCATATCTGGTGTCTAACATACGCAAAAGAGAGTGAGAAGAGAAGGCAAAAGCACGGTCGAACAACTATGATCAAGAAGTGATCCTGAAACTACTTACGTCAAGCATAACTCCAACACCGTGTTCACTTCCCGGACTCCGCCGAGAAGAGACCATCACGGTTACACACACGGTTGGTGTATTTTAATTAAGATCAACTTTGGGTTTTCTACAACCGGACATTAACAAATTCCCATCTGCCACATAACCGCGGGCACGGCTTTCGAAAGTTCAAACCCTGCAGGGGTGTCCCAACTTAGCCCATTATAAGCTCTCGCGATCAACGAAGGATATTCCTTCTCCCCGGGAAGACCCGATCAGTCTCGGAATCCTGGCTACAAGACATTTCGACAGTAATAAAACAAGTCCAGCAAAGCCGCCCGATGCGCCGACATCCTGATAGGAGCTGCACATATCTCGTTCTCAGGGCAACACCGGATGAGCTGTCCGTACAACTAAAACCAGACCCCGAGTTTCCTTGAGGTGGCGCTGCAAAGCGATCTAGTTCGGGCCAACACTTAGACAAGCATTGACCCGGGGGGGCTGAATAAAGATGACCCTCGGGTTAGCTACTCCCAAGGGAAAGGTATAGGTGGTAGGCAAATGGTAAAACCAATGTTGGGCCTTGCGGGAAAAGTCTTATTCAAAGCGAACTGTCAAGGGGGTCCCATAAATCACCCGACCGCGTTAGGGACCCAAAATCCAGGAACATAATACCGATATGACAGAAACTAGGGCGGCAAGAGTGGAACAAAACACCAGGCATAAGGCCGAGCCTTCCACCCTTTACCATGTATATAGATGCATTAATTAAATAAGATATATTGTGATATCCCAACAAGTAAACATGTTCCAATCAAGGAACAACATCTCCATGTTCCAACAAGATGCTTGACAAAAGATGAACACTGAGCTACGGCTAAATCACACCACAACAGGTTCAAACAAGCATGGCAAAAGTGCAAAACATATCAGCTTCACAGACTTAGTGAAAATACTATCATGCCAAAAATTAACATCAGGATGACATGTCTAGAGCAAGGAAACAACATACCACAGGAACAGGACATAGCAAAGTATGGCATGGCATGACTCTACTGAAAGCATTGAACAAAAGTCCCTTACTGACCATGAGCCAAAAAGGATCAGAAAATATAATAGCACCCATGTCAATCAAGCAAGTTTCGTTACAGATTTCAGACTTAGCAGAAAACTGGACATGTCAAAACAGATAACAAGTAGGCATGTTTACGAGCTCGATGCACTCACTACAGAGCATTGCATGATAAACCAAGCATACACCCATCAAGAAGACATGTCATATAAGCTATACATGGCAAGAACAACATCATAGCATGCAAGGATCAACTACACCAAGCTTGGCAAAATCGAATAACATGTAAACAATCTGCCAGCAACATTTTATAGCAAAAGTAGAGCTCGATTGACTCAAGCTATGGCACTCCATAATTAGAAACAAAGGCATGTATGGATAGAGCACATTCATATGTTCAAAACATCCTTACTGATCATACTCAAAAGAGGCATAGATCTCTCTGAAACAACATGAACACATAGCATAAAAATAACAGCAGGACATGACTTGTGCTAGTCACCACAAGGATCACAAAAATACATGGCATACACTCCTGTGAAGATGGCATGGCATATTACAAAACACATGTAGGACTCCAGTTCATAGGATACACACATCAATTATGGCAAAAATGACAAAAGTGCATCTACTGAAACAGATCTGAAACTAACATCACATAGCCCTCTTCCAACAGCATTTCGGGCATCAAGATGGGCTCAAATGAAAATGATGCAATGAGATGAAATGACGTACTCATCGAGACGAACAATTTGACATATTACACACACGAAACTGAGCAGTACGCAGCAAGTTATGATGCGATGAACATGCAACAAAATATCAGGGGGGGGGGAAGACTTAGACGAAATTGACCTCCGAGATCTAGGGTTGACCCGCGCGGAAAACGAGGATCGCCGGCGGGGTCGCCGGAGCTGGGCGTGGGGACGACGAGGGAGGCCGGAGATGGCGGATCCGGGCCGGATCTCGCCGGATCCGGCCGGATCCCGGCGCGAGGAGGCGGAGGAGGACGCCGGCGGGCGCGGGCTTGGCGGCGGCAGCGCGACGCGGAGGCGGCGGCGAGCGGAGGCGTGGGGTCGGCGGCAAGGCGCAAGGCGGCGGTGCGGGGCGCGCCGGCGGCGGCAGGGCGGCACGCGGCTCGGTCGGGCGGCACGGGGAGCGGGCGCGCGCGGGGAGCTCCGGGCCTCGGGGGCCCGCGACGGGCCGCGGCGGGGAGGACGCGGCGGCGCCACGTGGCAGCTCCGGACTGGGCGAGGGCGGCGGCGTGATTACGTCCGGTCTGGGACGGACGTTGTCCGGCGGCGGAGAGGGATTTTTGCTAGGGTTAGGGTAGAATTTGATCCGGGATTTCGGGGGAGGAGGTGTTTTTATAGGTAGAAGGAGCTAGGAAGCTCCAAATGGAGAGCGGTTTGCGGCCACACGATCGTGATCGAATGGCGGTGGACATGGGAGTGACTTAGATGGGTTATAGGGCTGTTTTGAAGGGGTTTTGGGCTGCACACAAAAGAGGCTTTCGCGGTTACCCGGTTAACCGTTGGAGTATCAAACGACCTCCGAATGACCCGAAACTTGACAGGCGGTCTACCGGTGCTATACCAAGGCCGCTTGACAAACCTCAGTCCATTCCGAGAAATTTTAATACCCGCTCACGGAAAAAGGTAAAAGGGGACGCCGGGGAACATAGGAGCGCCGGATTGCAAAACGGACAACGGGGAAAATGCTCGGATTCATGAAACGAACACGTATGCGAGTGTGATGCACATGATGACATGACATGAAATGCATGACAAGGACAAAATGCAAAAACGAAGAAGAAACCAACCACGAGGGAATATCATAACACATTGCCGAAAATGGCAAGAGTTGGAGTTACAAATATGGCAAGTTACATCCGGGGTGTTACATAAACCAACACATCCGTCGACAGGAGAACCAGATGTGCGCAAGCATGATAGATTTGAAGAAGGCGATGACCAGGAACATGGAGCTAGAAGAGGAACTCAAGTCTACACGCGACGGATATGAGGAGGAAATCGCAATACTAGTGGAGAAGAATGACGACCTGACAAGGAAGCTAGGAATATTCATGGGAGACCCCGCGCCAGGAGGAGAAGACGACGAACCCAAGGAAATTCGTTCTGAGGACTACATCATCATCGACGACACCAACTCTGACCCCAACGATAGTGATGATGATTATGAAGACGAAGCTGGAGCGGATATCATGGAGTCTTCCACCGATCAAAATTTCTAGATGACCACCATAAGATTAGTAGTATTCCCCATGTATATAGTAGTAGTCCGAGCACTTTTGTAACGATAGTTAGATCGATTGTATGCCCTTGCTTGATTGATTTGGTGTGATATGGTTGTGTTTGACTCATGTGCATATGGGTAGTATTTTCTCACCAGACCTCATTCTATTCTAATCTCTCCCCTCTAAACCCATCAGATGCCTCCGAGATGTGACACCGTATTTGTCTTCCCATCTTAGATCACCCAGTTGATCCAGCAGCAGAATGCCTTGATGCAGATATTAGTCCAGAACCAAGGCAACAACAACAACAACAACAACAACAACAACAACAACAACAACCCACCACCACCACCACCTCTAGTTGACAACTTAGCCCGTTTTCTGAGGTTGCACCCGCTGGTGTTCTCCAGTAGCACCGAGTGTCGGTGTCAAAACCGGCGGATGTCGGGTAGGGGATCCCGAACTGTGCGTCTAGGATCGATGGTAACAGGAGACGGGGGACACGATGTTTACCCAGGTTCGGGCCCTCTCTATGGAGGTAATACCCTACTTCCTGCTTGATTGATCTTGATGAATATGAGTGTTACAAGAGTTGATCTGCCACGAGATCGTAATGTCTAAACCCTAGAAGCCTAGCCTATGTGAATATGGTAATGAATGTCCCCTATCCGGACTATGCTCTCCGGTTTATATAAACACTGGAGAGATCTAGGGTTACATGGGGTCGGTTACATCAGAGGGAATCTACATAGTCGGTTGCCAAGCTTGCCTTCCATGCCAAGTAGAATCCAGTCTAGACATGGGTACGATCTTTGGTCTTCATGTCTTCACAGCCCATCAGTTCGGCCCACGGATAACAGGTCGGACGCCCGAGGACCCCTTATTCCAGGACTCCCTTCGTAGCCCCCGAACCAGGCTTCAACGACGAGGTGTTCAGTGCGCAAATTGTCTTCGGCGTTGCAAGGCGGGTTCCTTCTCCAAGTAATATATTCAGCCATTGATCCAATATCGCTCCCCTCGGCTTCTATGCGCTAATAACTTCATCTTCCACATGTCGAGCGAATGCGGAGAGTCAGGGTATCTTTGCGAATAATACCCCATCCACGCAAGGCAGAGCGCCTATTTAAAGATACTGGATCTTTGATCCAGGCGCCACAACGCCGACAAAATCCCTGGAGACTGCCAGGAGAAACCATTCCATCATGGCCAGCATTCCCAGCTCCTCCTCCCGCTCCAGCCCAAAGAGAAGCGAGTGGGAGAAGTGCTCTGTGACTCATAGTCGACTAGCGAAGTTGCAAATGCAGGGATTTCTTCCTCCCGCGGATCTGGTCCCTGTCCAAGCAGGGTCGGCCTCCTTCAATGGCGTGACTCAGGTGGAGGACTTCCCTAATCCATCCGGGGGGAGCGAGTGTGCTTCGTCCCCTACCTACTAGAGGCGTTGGATTTCCCATCCATCCGTTCCTCCGAGGGCTTCTCGAATATTATGGCCTCCAGCTGCACAACTTCACTCCCGCCTCTATCCTGCACATCGCAGGTTACGTCGCTCTATGCGAGTTATTTTTGGGTCTTGAAGCCCATTTCGAACTGTGGAGAAAATTGTTCTGTCTTGTCCCGCGCAACCACGAGGGGTCAATATTTGAATTGGGCGGAGCCGAAGTGTGGCGCATCGCCGATATCGGATACCTGTCCGGCACACCAAGGAGGGAGCGAAGGAATGGCCTTCCGAATGGTTCTACATTGAGGACGTTGCGCTTCCTGACCCAGTTCGAAAGGGTCTCCCTGAATTTGCATGCGTCCCGCTAAAGAAACGCCATAGTTGGCGTCCCCGGAGCCTTGAAGAGGATGACAGTGCGGAGGTTCATCAGCTACTGGGCAAGATAAAGACGCTCGCCCAGTCCGGATTAACAATGGTTGAGGTAGTGGCGGTCTTCCTGGTGCGAGAGGTTCAACCGCTTCAATATAGAGGGCTCCCGATGTGGCACTACAACGGGGAGGACAACGCCTCCCGATGTGGTTGGAAAGGTCCGGACACCCCTGCCGCTCTAGCCAAGATACTGGCCGAGCTGTTCAAAGGGGAGGAGGAGGAATTTCTTTGCATCAATCACAGAGATGGATATTCTATGTATAATCCTCCCAGTTGGGTAAGCCCCAATCCTTCTGCTCTGCTTATTCTGTCTCCCGGATTACCTTTGATAAATTTCTAATCCGCTTATAACAACATTGGCGAAAAATCACCGAGGGTTTCACAGCCCGCCCCACAGCCCGAGAACCACAATCGAGAGCTGGATCCCGGGTTTGAAGAAGATCCGGACATATTCGTGGTACTTGCGGAAGGGGTGTTTTACCAGGCGAGCTATGATGGCACGGAAGTGGCCATTATCACCGATTACCCTGGTCTTCTTCCTGCTTCCCACTTAAGTCATCAAGAGAAAATCTCACTCGCAAGAGCTTCCTTGCACTGCCTCACCCATCGCACTGTCTCGTGGTCCATAGGGGAGGCATTCGGCGCGCCACGCTACTCCAGGGGCAGCTCCAAGGAGAGCGGCTCCGGCACCGAGCAAGGCTTCCAAAAGGAAGGTCGGTGAAGACATGACCGGTTCCTCGTCAAAGAGGTAAGGATTTGAAGGTATAATTTAGTAGTCACATCCGAATGTAAATTGTACGTCTGTTTGGTACCAGGAAAAGGGTTCACCAGACTAAGCCCGGGGGTCCAGCCGGCCGTACTCCCAGCGCCCGGGATTTAGACCCCATTGGAGGGGCGGAAGTCGATATAGGAACGGTGCCGGACTGTCCTTTAGCCGAGGGCTTGGAAAATATGTCCGTTACCAACTCGGAAGTGGAGAGCGCCATGAATCATCGGTGTTGTGGGGCTATTTTACGAGACCCGGAGTTCTCAGAAGAGGCGTTCAATGCCTTCAGTTTGGCTGATGCATACATCTGAGCTGCTCGAAACGGGCTTAGTAGAGCCACTAAACAACATTTAATAGACGTGCGGGTAAGTTTTCTTTGTCCGAATAGGATAGCCATATGCCAGTAGCCTCCGGGACTGAAAGCAGTTGGTACAATTGATTTAAGGACCATTGTATCACCAGGTTCTTACAGAGAAGAACATTCTGCTAACCCAAGAACTGGAATAGTGTCGGGCGCAGCTAAATGCTGCTACCGCCAAACTGGAAAATTTGAAGAAGCTGTCCACTGGTAACGTTCCCCTCCATCGAGGAATAGTAAATGTATACCAACTATGCTAATACTGTCACTGATCGCGTAATAGGGTCGGCTGATCAACTTGAAAATAATTTGAAGATCGCCCAAGAGGGAGAATGCGAGGCAAAGAGGCAACACGCCGCAGGCGAGCGTGTGTTGACCCGCGTCAGGGACGAGAAAAACAAGCTACAGGATTCCAACACTAAGTTGGGTGAAGAGTTGAAAGATGTGCGGGCCCAGCTAGCCGACTCCGTAAAGGAGAACAAGAAGCTGCGGGGCGGCATGTTAAGTATGTTTCCGAACAAGTTTTTTTAGTAGTTCAGATATAAACAGAACTGATACAGCTATGCTTGCAGGTATATTGACGGGCCGTCCTGAAGAGGAGGGGTCCGGTTCATCAAGTGATCTGCTGCAAAGACTGTCACAAGTGCACGAGCATGCTCGGCTGGCCATGCGGAGTGTTGCCAAGGCCTTGTGGCCAATCGCCTCCCCTCCAGGAAGTATGGAGGAGCTTGTAGAGCTTTTCAAGGGAGCGCGACGGTGTATCCGATTATGGAAGATATCGGCCTGCCGAGAGGGTGCGCGAGAAGCCTGGGCCATGGTGAAAACGCGATATACCAAGCTGAATCCTAATCACATGGACCGGGTTGGGCCGTTAGGGCCAAATGGGGAAGAAATTCCCGTTAGTTTAGTGGATGACCAATTAGAGGTGGCCGCCAAATATTCCCAACAGTATTGTAAGTTAGACTGCGTGTTAGATGGTATAGAGGCAGAAGTGTTTGAGTCCAAGACTATGTACTTTCCTCACCATGTGAAATTCTAGCTGAATTGTATATCATTTGTCATGGCAGACCTTTTCGCTTCAACCTCCGAAGGTGCGGAGTGTTTTCGAATACCGTCACGGCCGAATAGGCTGGGGTATGCGTGGAAAACTAAGCGTAGGGGTCATAGTTGCTTCAACAGACAAGTTGTATCTGGCTAGTTATGTTATATTACATTGAGATTGTAAGAAACATCTTCCAAGGAGAATAGTTCCGTTATGGGTTCCTTTCACTGGGTGTGCATGCATTAGTAGACATGTCCGAATTGTGATGTGAAAATCACAGTGTGTATAGCTTCTGGGGGTTCATGATAGAGTGAGCACGAAAAATATTTTTCATCCACCGACCGAATATTCCCTTAAGAACGCTATCTTTCGGCTTCACCCAGTCTGAGGTACACATCTGGATGACCCGGCAGTAACAATCGCAGAGGTGCTCCCTTTACCACCTAGCTGAACAATTGGGAATGTAGGGGTAAGCACAGGAGCCAGGCGACCCAGCTTGGCCAAAAGTCAAGTCATATCGATGCATATAATGGTGAAGAAAAGACATACGGGAAAAACGCGCATGTGTGATGAGCTTGATGCTCGGAAAATAGTATTAACAAGCTTCTGTTAAAGAAGCCCCCCAGGTATGATGGGCGTACATATGTAAAAATTTGTGTACGTCAGCACTGTTCGGTCAAGCCGAATGAGAGCTTTAAAGCGAGAAAAAAATAATTGTGTAAAAGGGAGAAAAAGTAATGGAAACTATAGGGGAGAAGGAGACTAACAAAGAGTTCGGCGCTTAGGCATAGAACCTTCGGAGTCTGGCCGTGTTCCAGGGGTTCGGCTCTAGGCGATTGTCTGATGCGTCACAAAGACGGTACGCTCCTCCGGTAAGAACTTCGTCAATTATGAAGGGACCTGATACGTCTCCAACGTATGTATAATTTTTTATTGCTCCATGCTATATCATCTACTGTTTTGGACAATATTGGGCCTTATTATCCACTTTTATATTATTTTTGGGACTAACCTATTAATCGGAGGCCCAGCCCAGAATTGTTGTTTTCTGCCTATTTCAGTGTTTCAAAGAAAAGGAATATCAAACGGAGTCCAATTGACCTGAAACTTCACGGAACCTATTTTTGGACCAGAAGAAGCCCACGGAGTACCGGAGTTGCACCAGGGGAGTCCCGGGCTGACCACGAGGGTGGGGGCGCGCCCCCTGCCTCGTGGACAGCCCGGAGGTCCACCGACGTACTTCTTCCTCCTATATATACCCATATACCCTAAAACGATCGGGGGACAGAATAGACCGGGAGTTCCGCCACCGCAAGCCTCTGTAGCCACCAAAAACCCAATCAGGACCCTGTTTCGGCACCCTATCGGAGGGGGGATCCCTTGCCGGTGGCCACCTTCATCATCCCGGCGCTCTCCTTGACGAGGAGGGAGTAGTTCACCCTCGGGGCTAAGGGTGTGTACCAGTAGCTATGTGTTTGATCTCTCTCTCTCTCTCTCTCTCTCTCTCTCTCTCGTGTTCTTGATTTGGCATGATCTTGATGTATCGCGAGCTTTGCTATTTAGTTGGATCTTATGTTTCTTCTCCCCCTCTACTCTCTTGTAATGGATTGAGTTTTCCCTTTGAAGTAATCTTATTGGATTGAGTCTTTAATGACTTGAGAACACTTGATGTGTGTCTTGCCGTGCGTATCTGTGGTGACAATGGGATATCACGTGATTCACTTGATGTATGTTTTGGTGATCAACTTGCGGGTTCCGCCCATGAACCTATGCATAGGGGTTGGCACACGTTTTCGTCTTGATTCTCCGGTAGAAACTTTGGGGCACTCTTTGAAGTACTTTGTGTTGGTTTGAATAGATGAATCTGAGATTGCGTGATGCATATCATATAATCATACCCACGGATACTTGAGGTGACATTGGAGTATCTAGGTGACATTAGGGTTTTGGTTGATTTGTGTCTTAAGGTGTTATTCTAGTACAAACTCTAGGGCTGTTTGTGACACTTATAGGAATAGCCCAACGGATTGATTGGAAAGAATAACTTTGAGGTGGTTTCGTACCCTACCATAATCTCTTCGTTTGTTCTCTGCTATTAGTTTCTTTGGAGTGACTCTTTGTTGCATGTTGAGGGATAGTTATATGATCCAATTATGTTATTATTGATGAGAGAACTTGCACTAGTGAAAGTATGCACCCTAGGCCTTTTTCCTATCATTGCAATACCGTTTACGCTCACTTTTATCGCTTGTTACCTTGCTGTTTTTATATTTTCAGATTACAAAAACCTATATCTACCATTCATATTACACTTGTATCACCATCTCTTCGCCGAACTAGTGCACCTATACAATTTACCATTGTATTGGGTGTGTTGGGGACACAAGAGACTCTTTGTTATTTGGTTGCAGGGTTGATTGAGAGAGACCATCTTCATCCTATGCCTCCCATGGATTGATAAACATTAGGTCATCCACTTGAGGGAAATTTGCTACTGTCGTACAAACCTCTACACTTGGAGGCCCAACAACGTCTACAAGAAGAAGGTTGTGTAGTAGAAATCAAGCTCTTTTCTAGCACCGTTGCCGGGGAGGTGAGTGCTTGAAGGTATATCTTTAGATCTTGCAATCGAATCTTGTTGTTTCTTGTTTTAGCACTAGTTTAGTTTATAAAAGAAAACTACCAAAAAAATGGAATTGAGTTTGTCTCATACGCTTCATCTTTTTAATATCTTTCGTGAGTATGATGGAAAGAAAAATTGTGCCAAAGTGTTAGAAGAAGAGTGCATTAAAATGTTTGGCACTAAATATTTGAATGATGAGTATGATTGCAATGTTGTTAGTATGAAGTCCTTGAATATCCATAGTACTAATGATGATTGCACTAATTATGATGAAAATGTCTCCTATAAACAGGTCAATTTTTGTGGAGTGCATTGGGTTTGCAAGTACACACCAAATAGGGAAAATAGATATTGCGAGAGGCATAAGTATTTAGAAATTAAATGGTTGCAAGAAAAGCTAAATGTGAGTGTTGAAAATTTAAAATATCTTTACCGTATTTGTGAACTTTGCAATGAACATGGTCATTTGAATATCAATTGCAAATTGTTTCGTGATCGAATCGTGTCCAAAAATTGTGATGACTTGATTTCCCTTACACATCATAATGAACTTAGTTTGCTTTTGGGTTATGAAGAAATGAAACGTCAAACTAAGCATATTCCAGGTTATAAACTTAAGAAATTCCTCGATATTGATCTAGAAGAAATTTATATGTATTGTGCGGTGAATTGCATTGAAAATCCTTATATTGCCGACTACATAAAGCAAAGAAAGCAAATAGAGGATGAAGAAAGGGAAGAGACTTCCCAATATCCTCCTATTGCTTCTTATGATGAATCAGATAATGAGGAGGAGCCTTCTATTCAACCACTCTCATTAATAAGGAGCTCCAAAAAGAGGATTGAACCCACACATGATGTGGTGAAGAAGAAGAAAAGAAAAAGGAAGAGAGGTAATAAGATATCTCTCCCAAATAATGTTGCTCCTATTATTGTTGTGCCTCATGAAAATGAATCGAAAATAATTGTGGAAGATGATGCACTTGATGATGATCTCGTTATGCCTGTTGCTTCTTGTGATGATTATGATTGGGAAGATAATGATACTTCTTATGATCTTTAAAATCTTTTTGGCACTTGCTTGGAAGAATATGATAATTGCTATACTATTGGTGCTATCCACACTATTAATGATGAGAGTGATTATGCTTATGATATGAAAAGGCCCAAGCTTGGGGAAGCTATGTTTGATGAGGATGACATATTTGAGAATAAATTTGCTGAAATTAATCTTTGTTCCAAGCTTGGGGATGCTATGTTTAATGAAGATGATATTTTTAGCCTCTCAAGTTTTGATATGCAAAGTTGTTATGATGATAGCATGCCTTCTACCTATGATGATTATATTGATGAAAGTGGGTTTGGAAGAGTGTCAACTTTAGGAAGTAGTGATCCCACTATTTTGGAGGATGTTGAATCTTATAATATTTATGAAAGTGGATTTGGAGAGGTCATGACTTTATTTAGTGATGTATCCACTATCTTGCAAGAGGTTTCAATCGATTATGATGAGAACAAAGTTGCTACTTATGATGATTATTGTGATGAAACTTATTCTATAAAAAGTAGTGATGATTATATTTATAAAACATGTCATGATTATGAGTACCCTTTCTCTGAACATTACTCTTTTAATATGGAAATAATTTATAGTATTCAAGTCTCTTATGGTACTCCCACTATCCCGAATGACAAGTATTTTGCTTATGTGGAGAATAGTAAAATTTCTATGCTTGTAGATCATGAAAAGAATGCTTTAGGTGCTGGTTATATTGTTGAATTCATTCATGATGCTACTGAAACTTATTATGAGCGAGGAATGTATGCTTGTAGGAATTGCAATAATATCAAGTTTCCTCTCTATGTGCTTAAAGTTTTGAAGTTATGCTTGTTTTACCTTCCTATGCAAGTTGATTCTTGTTCCCATAAGTTGTTTGCTCACAGAATCCCTATGCATAGGAAGTGGGTTAGACATAAATGTGCTATTCATATTCTTCATGATGCTCTCTTTATGTTTCAATTCCTATCTTTTATGTGAGCATCATTGAAATCATCAAGCCTAGCTAGGGGCATTAAACGATAGCGCTTGTTGGGAGGCAACCCAATTTTATTTTAGTTTCTTAATTTTTGGTTCTGTTTAGTAATAAATAACCCATCTAGATTATGTTAAGATGCGGTTTTATGTTTTAATTAGTGTTTGTGCGAAGTCGAACCTTTGGGAAGACTTGGGTGAAGTCTTTATGATCATGCTGTAAAAAACAGAAACTTTAGCGCTCACGAGATTAGCTAAAACTTCTTATTGGAGAGTGCTAGTTAGTTTATTATTTTTGCAGATGACTACTAGACAAATTCCTTAGGTCCACCAATAGAATTTTTGGAGTTCCAGAGTATACGTTTGATACAGATTACTACAAACTGTTCTGTTTTTGTCAGATTCTGTTTTTCGTGTGTTGTTTGCTTGTTTTGATTAATCTATGGCTAGTAAAATACTTTATAAACCATAGAGAAGTGGAATACAGTAGATATTACACCGATATGAATTTAGAATGAGTTCACAACAGTGCCTAAGTGGTGGTTCTATTTTCTTATACTAACGGAGCTCACGAGTTTTCTGTTAAGTTTTGTGTTGTGAAGTTTTCAAGTTTTGGGTAAAGATTCGATGGACTATGGAATAAGGAGTGGAAAGAGCCTAATATTGGGGATTCCCAAGGCACCCCAAGGTAATATTCAAGGATAACAAAGCGTCTAAGCTTGGGGCTGCCCAGGAAGGCATCCCCTCTGTCGTCTTGGAGCTATATTTTTATTCACCACATGATATGTGTTTTGCTTGGAGCGTCATGTCATTTTATTTTGCTTTGCTTGCTGTTTGAATAATATCACAACATCTGAAATTCTTAAATGGGAGAGTCTTCACATAGTTGCATAATTATTCGACTACTCATTGATCTTCACTTATATCTTTCGGAGTAGTTTGTTGTTTGCTCTAGTGCTTCACTTATATCTTTTAGAGCACGGTGGTGGATTTCTTTTAAAGAAACTATTGATCTTTCATGCTTCAATTAGATTATTTTGAGAGTCTTAAATAGCATGGTAATTTGCTTAAATGATCTTAATATGCTTTGTTATTCAAGATTTGTAAAGCTTTCTTATGAGTGTGTTGGATACTAAGAAAAGTTTGATGCTTGATAATTGTTTTCAGATATGAAGATGGTGATATTAGAGTCATGCTAGTTGAGTAGTTGTGAATTTGAGAAATACTTGTGTTAAAGTTTGTGATTCCCGTAGCATGCACGTATGGTGAACCGTCATGTGATGAAGTCGGAGCATGATTTATTTATTGACTGTCTTCCTTATGAGTGGCGGTCGGGGACGAGCGATGGTCTTTTCCTACCAATCTATCCCCCTAGGAGCATGCGCGTAATACTTTGCTTTGATAAATTGTAGATTTTTGCAATAAGTATATGAGTTCTTTATGACTAATGTTGAGTCCATGGTTTATACGCACTTTTCTTCCTTCCACCATTGCTAGCCTGTCTAATACCGCGCACTTTTCGCCGGTGTCATACACCCATCATATACCTTACTCAAAACAGCCACCATACCTACCTGGCATTTCCATAGCCATTCCGAGATATATTGCCATGCAACTTTCCACCGTTCCGTTTATTATGACACGCTCCATCATTGTCATATTGCTTAGCATGATCATGTAGTTGACATCGTATTTGTGGCAAAGCCACCATTCATAATTTTTTCATACATGTCACTCATGAGTCATTGCACATCCCGGTACACCGCCGGAGGCATTCATATAGAGTCATATTTTGTTATAAGTATCGAGTTGTAATTCTTGAGTTGTAAGTAAATAAAAGTGTGATGATCATCATTATTAGAGCATTGTCCTAGTGAGGAAAGGATGATGGAGACTATGATTCCCCCACAAGTCGGGATGAGACTCCGGATGAAAAATAAATAAATAAAAGAGGCAAAAGAAGCCCAAATAAAAAAAGAGAAAAATAGGCCATAAAAAGAGAGAAGGCCCAAATAAAAAAATGAGAGAAAAAAAGAGAAGGGGCAATGCTACTATCCTTTTTCCACACTTGTGCTTCAAAGTAGCACCATGATCTTCATGATAGAGAGTCTCCTATGTTGTCACTTTCATATACTAGTTGGAATTTTTTCATTATAGAACTTGGCTTGTATATTCCAATAATGGGCTTCCTCAAAATGCCCTAGGTCTTCGTGAGCAAGCGAGTTGGATGCACACCCATTTAGTTTCTTTTGTTGAGCTTTCATATACTTATAGCTCTAGTGCATCCGTTGCATGGCAATCCCTACTCACTCACATTGATATCTATTGATGGGCATCTCCATAGCCCGTTGGTACGCCTAGTTGATGTGAGACTATCTTCTCCCTTTTTGTCTTCTCCGCAACCACCATTCTATTCCACATATAGTGCTATATCCATGTCTCACGCTCATGTATTGCATGAAGATTGAAAAAGTTTTGAGAATGTCAAAAGTATGAAACAATTGCTTGGCTTGTCATCGGGGTTGTGAATGATTTAAATACTTTGTGTGGTGAAGATAGAGCATAGCCTGACTATATGATTTTGTAGGGATAACTTTCTTTGGCCATGTTATGTTGAGAAGACATAGTTGCTTTGTTAGTATGCTTGAAGTATTATTATTTTTATGTCAATATGAACTTTTATCTTGAATCTTTGGGATCTGAATATTCATACCACAATTAAGAAGAATTACATCGAAATTTTTCCAACTAGCATTCCACATCTAAAATTATCTTTTTTATCATTTACCTACTCGAGGACGAGCAGGAATTAAGCTTGGGGATGCTTGATACGTCTCCAACTTATCTATAACTTTTTATTGCTCCATGCTATATTATCCACTGTTTTGGACAATATTGGGCCTTATTATCCACTTTTATATTATTTTTGGGACTAACCTATTAATCGGAGGCCCAACCCAGAATTGCTGTTTTTTTGCCTATTTCAGTGTTTCGAAGAAAAGGAATATCAAACGGAGTCCAATTGACCTGAAACTTCACGGAACCTATTTTTGGACCAGAAGAAGCCCACGGAGTACCGGAGTTGCACCAGGGGAGTCCCGGGCTGACCACGAGGGTGGGGGGCGCGCCCCCTGCCTCGTGGACAGCCCGGAGGTCCACCGACGTACTTCTTCCTCCTATATATAGCCATATACCCTAAAACGATCGGGGACAGAATAGACCGGGAGTTCCGCCGCCGCAAGCCTCTGTAGCCACCAAAAACCCAATCAGGACCCTGTTTCGGCACCCTATCGGAGGGGGGATCCCTCGCCGGTGGCCACCTTCATCATCCCGGCGCTCTCCATGACGAGGAGGGAGTAGTTCACCCTCGGGGCTGAGGGTATGTACCAGTAGCTATGTGTTTGATCTCTCTCTCTCTCTCTCTCGTGTTCTTGATTTGGCATGATCTTGATGTATCGCGAGCTTTGCTATTATAGTTGGATCTTATGTTTCTTCTCCCCCTCTACTCTCTTGTAATGGATTGAGTTTTCCCTTTGAAGTAATCTTATCGGATTGAGTCTTTAGTGACTTCAGAACACTTGATGTGTGTCTTGCCGTGCGTATCTGTGGTGACAATGGGATATCACGTGATTCACTTGATGTATGTTTTGGTGATCACCTTGCGGGTTCCGCCCATGAACCTATGCATAGGGGTTGGCACACGTTTTCGTCTTGATTCTCTGGTAGAAACTTTGGGGCACTCTTTGAAGTACTTTGTGTTGGTTTGAATAGATGAATCTGAGATTGCGTGATGCATATCATATAATCATACCCACGGATACTTGAGGTGACATTGGAGTATCTAGGTGACATTAGGGTTTTGGTTGATTTGTGTCTTAAGGTGTTATTCTAGTACAAACTCTAGGGCTGTTTGTGACACTTATAGGAATAGCCCAACGGATTGAATGGAAAGAATAACTTTGAGGTGGTTTTGTGCCCTACCATAATCTCTTCGTTTGTTCTCCGCTATTAGTGTCTTTGGAGTGACTCTTTGTTGCATGTTGAGGGATAGTTATATGATCCAATTATGTTATTATTATTGAGAGAACTTGCACTAGTGAAAGTATGAACACTAGACCTTGTTTCCTATCATTGCAATACCGTTTACACTCACTTTTATCCCTTGTTACCTTGCTGTTTTTATATTTTCAGATTACAAAAACCTATATCTACCATCCATATTACACTTGTATCACCATCTCTTCGCCGAACTAGTGCACCTATACAATTTAGCATTGTATTGGGTGTGTTGGGGACACAAGAGACTCTTTGTTATTTGGTTGCAGGGTTGTTTGAGAGAGACCATCTTCATCCTACGCCTCCCACGGATTGATAAACCTTAGGTCATCCACTTGAGAGAAATTTGCTACTGTCCTACAAACCTCTGCACTTGGAGGCCCAACAACGTCTACAAGAAGAAGGTTGTGTATAGACATCAGGACCCTCCCATTTGGGCTTGAGTTTGTCCTTTTTCTTCTCCGGCAAGCGTAGAACGAGTTCGCCAACATTGTAAGTCTTGGCCCGTACTTCTCTGCTTTGATATCTTCGAGCCTGCTGTTGATAAAATGCTGATCGGGCTTTGGCGACGTCACGCTCCTCCTCCAGGGCGTCTAAGCTGTCCTGCCGAGCCAACTCGGCCTCTTTCTCTTCCTACATACGCACTCGAGGTGAGTCATGTATAATATCGCAGGGCAATACAGCCTCTGCACCGTACACCATGAAGAAAGGTGTGTATCCGGTAGTATGGTTGGGCGTGGTCCGCAGCCCCCAGAGTGCGGATACAAGCTCCTCGACCCAGTGTTTGTCTGATTCTTTCAAAGACCGCGCTAGCCCGGGTTTGATGCCGTGCATAATAAGACCATTAGCTCGCTCGACTTGACCGTTTGTTTGTGGGTGGTAGACAGAGGCGTAATCAAGCTTAATGCCCAGATTAGCACACCAGGTTTTCACCTCATCAGCTGTGAAATTGGAACCCTTATCAGTGATGATGCTGTGCGGTACACCATAACGGTGCACCACATCGGATATAAATACGATCACCGGTCCGGACTCGGCCGTTTGAACTGGTCTAGCCTCTATCCACTTGGTGAGTTTGTCCACCATTACCAGCAGATATTTTTTCTTATGGCTTCCCCCTTTAAGGGGTCCAACCATGTCCAAGCCCCAGACCGCAAAGGGCCATGTAATGGCGATTGTTTGTAGGGCGGCTGGGGCATATGGCTTTGGTTGGCGAAGAGTTGGCATCCAACGCAGTGCTGGACGCGGTCATGTGCATCTGCCCGGGCCGTAGGCCAATAAAATCCTGTCCGGAAGGCCTTGCTGACAAGTGCCCGGGCTGTGGAGTGGTGCCCACCAAGACCGGCGTGAATTTTTGCCAAGAGTTGCCGCCCCTCCTCCTCGGAGATACACCTTTGAAGGACTCCGGTAGTGCTTTTCTTGTAGAGCTCTCCCTCATGAACTTTATAGGCCTTCGAACGCCAGACGATGCGGCGAGCCTCGTTCTGATCTTCTGGGAGCTCCTTCCTATTAAAGTAGGCCAAGAATGGTTCGGTCCATGGGGCAATTACTGCCATGATGAGGTGGGCCGATGGTGTTATTTCGGTGGCTGAGCCTCCGATGATATCGACGTATTCGCTATCTGTGTTTGTGTTCAGAACGAGACTGTCGTTGTTGTCTCCCCCTTGCCACACACGGATGGCTTGAAGAGCCTTTCAAGGAAGATGTTAGGTGGGACGGGGTCGCGCTTAGCGCCGATGCGAGCAAGGACGTCTGCCACCTGATTACTTTCGCGGGCGACGTGATGAAATTCGAGCCCCTCGAACCGAGCCGACATCTTCAAGATGGCATTGCGATAAGCTACCATCTTTGGATCTTTGGCATCAAAGTCTCCATTAATTTGGGATATTGCGAGGTTTGAGTCCCCGTGCACCTCCAGGCGTTGTATGCCCATTGATACGGCCATCCGAAGGCCATGTAGCAAGGCCTCGTATTCGGCTGTGTTGTTGGAGTCTGTGTACAATATTTGGAGTACGTACTGGACGATATCTCCTGTGGGGGATATTAATACAATGCCCGCCCCTAGCCTGCCAACATTTTGGAGCCGTCAAAATGCATAACCCAGTTGGAATATGCACCGTACTCTTTAGGGAGTTCGGCCTCTGACCATTCGACGACGAAGTCAGCCAGTACCTGGGATATGATGGTTCGACGTGGTTTGTACGTGATGTCGAATGGCAGGAGCTCGATGGCCCATTTGGCAATCCGGCCTGTTGCATCCCGGTTGTTGATTATATCATTGAGGGGCACTACTGAAGCCACCGTGATCGAACACTCTTGAAAGTAGTGTCGCAACTTTCGAGATGCCATGAAGACTGCATATGCTATGTTTTGATAGTGAGGGTACCGGGATTTGCATGGTGTGAGGACGGTGGATACATAGTATACCGGCTTTTGGAGCGGAAATTTTTGTCCGTCCCGTTCTCGTTCGACGACGAGTACGGCGCTCACCACCTGGTGTGTTGCCGATATATATATAGGAGCATTGGTTCACCGACGTTTGGCGCGGCCAGGATTGGGTTGCTTGCCAAAAGGGCTTTTATTTCCTCCAGTCCGGCTGTCGCTGCGTCTGTCCATTCGAAGTTATTGGTGCACCGCAAAAGGCAATAAAGGGGCAATGCCTTTTCCCTCAACCTGGAGATAAAGCGGCTTAAAGCTGCCATGCACCCGGTGAGTTTTTGGACCTGTTTGAGTTCCGTTGGCGTGGCCAACTGCGACAGAGCTCAAATTTTGGCTGGATTTGCTTCAACTCTTCTGTTGGAAACAATGAAGCCCAGTAGTTTACCGACGGGGACGCCGAAAACGCACTTTTTTCATGTTAAGCGTGATGCCGTATATGCGGAGGTTGTCGAATGTGAGACGCAAGTCGTCTATTAGGCTTTCAACGTGTCTAGTATTGATGAAGACGTCGTCCACGTAGGCCTCCATTGTTTTGCCGATCTATTTCTCAAGGCATGTTTGGATCATGCGCTGGTAGGTGGCGCCGGCGTTCTTGAGCCCGAAAGGCATGGTGTTGAAGCAAAATGGCCCGTATGGCGTAATGAATACTGTTGCGGCTTGATCAGACTCCTTCATTTTGTTTTGATGGTATCCGAAATATGCATCAAGGAAGCACATCGAGTCGTGTCCTGTGGTAGCGTCAATGATTTGGTCAATGCGGGGAAGAGGGAACGGATTCTTAGGGCAAGCCTTGTTAAGGTCCTTGAAGTCGACGCATAGGCGCCATGATTTATCCTTATTTGGTACCATTACCAAGTTTGCCAGCCAGTCCTGGTGTTTAATATCTTTGATGAATCCGACCTTGATGAGTTTGGCTAGCTCCTCACCCATAGCTTGTCGTTTGGGTTCGGAAAAGCGTCCTAGCGTTTGCTTGACCGGCTTATATCCCTTTAGTGTGTTGAGGCTGTGTTCGGCCAACTCGTGCGGGATTCCTGGCATATCTAAGGGGTGCCAGGCGAGTATATCCCAGTTTTCGCGCAAGAAGTCTGGTAGTGCGGCGTCTACTATGGGGCTGAGTTGCGCTCCGATGGAAGCTGTCTTCTCCGGGTCTCTTGGATGGACCTGAAATTTGACCATTTCTTCTGCTGGCTTGAAGGAAGTAGATTTGGGTCGTTTGTCCAGGATAACATCATCTCTATCTATAGTGGAGCGTAGTGCAGTTAGTTCTTCAGCCGCAAGGGCCTCAGACAATGCCTCGAGGGCCAAGGAAGCGGTTTTGTTCTCGGCGCGGAGTGCTATATCTGGATCGCTGATGAGGGTGATTATTCCATTAGGCCCGGGCATTTTTAGCTTCATATACCCATAATGAGGTACGGCTTGAAAGCGCATGAAGGCCTCTCGCTCTAACAGGGTGTGGTATCCACTGTTGAAAGGGGCCACCTGGAAAGTTATTTCTTCGGACCGATAATTCTCCGGCGTGCCGAATACCACATCAAGTGTAATTTTTCCCGCACACCGCGCTTCCCGACTGGGAATGATACCTCGAAAGGTTGTGCTGCTTTTCTCGATGCGGCTCCTGTCTATTTCCATCTTGTGGAGCGTGTCCTCGTAAATGAGGTTTAGTCCACTGCCGCCATCCATGAGGACTTATGTAAGTCGAAAACCGTCCACGATGGCACTGACGACTAATGCAGCTGGCGCTCGGACTGTTCTGTATTTAGGTTCGTCACTGGCGTTAAAGGTTATGGTCGTGTTGTTCCAGGGGTCAATTGCGGTGACCTGGCAAACTTCGGCAAGATCGCGTAGTGCCCTTTTACGCTTATTGTTTGAAGCTAATGTCTCGAAGACTGTCAATACTCTATTGTCATCGTTTGCTGGAGGGTGTTCTTCTGGGGTGCCCTTGGTAAGGATGTCCTCGTAGCTCTTGGCTACCTGCCGGAGTATCCAACACGCTCTGAGGTTGTGGGTTGCCACGGTGTCTGACATCGTGTGTATTTTACATGGGCCATTGAGCCATCCCTCTAGAATGGTGCCGTGCAGCGTAATGGGTTTATGTTTTTTGATTGTTCGGTTGGGCATGCCACGGGGGTGCGTCCTCTTCGCCTGTAGGATGAGTTGGATTGGGACCGACGGTTTCCAGCGAGCTGCCTGAGCTTTCCAGGCGCTTTCCATCGCGTTGTACTTTTGTATGATAGTTGCTAAGTCAGTGAACTTTACTATGCAGCGGCGATTGATGGCGTTAAGGATACCTTCGTCCGCGAAGTTGTTGCGGAATGCCGCTATCACGTCCTCGTCGCGGCAATCTTTTACCTTATTTTTGACAAGGAGGAATCTGGCCCAGAAGTAGTGGACCATTTCCTGAGACTTTTGTTTGATGCTCATGAGAGCGTCTATGTCCGGGTGGGTGGGTGGAACGAAATCTGAACCCTGACCCGATTTTGGATCCGGAGTTTGAAGATCTACCGGACCTAGCAGTTCGGGCTCCGAGATATCGATTGATTTTTTAGGCTCATCGTTCGACTCCATGTTCGGGGGACGGGACATGCCTTTCTGCCGGAGAATATCTGGCCCTTCAAGATCGGAGATCCAAACATAGTTCATCTTCAATATAGTAGAAGAGTTGCTCCGCTCCTCGACTACCGCTATCTGATGGGTGATCGACGGAGTTTTAATTTCCCTCTGGTCAGGTTTAAGCCCAACCCGATCATACTCTGTGGTGACCGCAAGGCGGCCATGCGATCTAGGAGTTCGTTTAACGATGATGACTCCATTGGATCCATGCGGGCGGAGTATTCGGGATCGACGCAGAGGTGATTTTCGATGACCTGAGAGGTCATCGTTAGCTTAAGGGCCGACCCAGCGGTCATGACGAAGCCGCCCAGCCGGAGGGTTTGGCCTGGGGCCAGGGCTCCTCCGGAGATGATATTATCCTTGAAAACAAGGTGAGCCATCAACCCTCTTGGCGACGGCACAGCGGGACTCTCGATGAAAGCACCAATGTCGGTGTCAAAACCGGCGGATCTCGGGTAGGGGGTCCCTAACTGTGCGTCTAGGATCGATGGTAACAGGGGACGGGGGACACGTTGTTTACCCAGGTTCGGGCCCTCTCTATGGAGGTAATACCCTACTTCCTTCTTGATTGATCTTCATGAATATGAGTGTTACAAGAGTTGACCTACCACGAGATCGTAATGGCTAAACCCTAGAAGCCTAGCCTATGTGAATATGGTAATGAATGTCCCCTATCCGGACTATGCTCTCCGGTTTATATAGACACCGGAGAGATCTAGGGTTACATGGGGTCGGTTACATCAAAGGGAATCTACATAGTCGATTGCCAAACTTTCCTTCCACGCCAAGTAGAGTCCAGTCCGGACACGGGTACAATCTTCGGTCTTCATGTCTTCACAGCCCATCAGTCCGGCCCACGAATAACAGGCCGAATGCCCGAGGACCCTTAGTCCAGGACTCCCTCACCGAGCCAATAATTGCGGATGACTGGCTACGCAAGATTGGAAGGGAGTTGACCACCGTAGGTTGCACAGATGCAGAGAAGGTGCGTTTTACCGCACATCAGTTGGATGGACCAGCAGCCTCATGGTGGGAGAATTACACAACCACTTTCCCTATAGCCAATATCACTTGGGATCAGTTTCAGCAAGCATTCCGCACTGCACATGTCTCAACTGGAGCTATGAACATGAAGAAGCGTGAGTTTCGCAACTTACGCCAGGGAAACCGTACTGTGGCTAGTACGTAGATGAGTTTAGTAAGTTAGCTCGCTATGCCCCTGATGATGTTACCACAGATGTCGTGAAGAAGGAGAAGTTTATGGAAGGGTTGAATGATGACATGAGCATGTAGTTGATGGTAGCAACATTCGCTAACTACCAGCAGTTGGTAGACATGGCTCTTTTGATTGAAGGGAAGCAACAACAGATTGAGAGCCGCAAAAGGAAGTATGGACAAGGGAAGTACAATTCAGGAGCCCAGCAAAAGCCGCGATTTACCCAAAACTCGGGCGGATATACCCATAACCATGGAGGCCATACTCACAATGGAGGAAGTATGCATAACCACAGTGGCCCCAAGAATGGGAACGAGAATGGAGCAGGCAGCAATCAGAACCGCTCTAACCCAGCCACAACCCCCAAGAAGGATCAAAGTCACATTACCCGTTTCAAGTGCGGGAAGACTGGGAAGAAGCCCAACCCTTTCAAGAGGGGCCAAGTGAACCACGTGAACGTGGAGGAGGTTGAAGAGCAACCAGACACAGTGATCTGTAAGTTTTTGGTTAAGTCATTTACCGCTCTCGTTCTTTTTGATACTGGTGCATCACATTCATGCATTTCAAGGGGATTTGTGGACAAGTTTAAGTTACCCACTGTAGCCCTTAGGACACCCTTATTAGTAAGCTCACCAGGTGCAGAGTATATGGCCAGCCGATGGTGCGATCGGATACCCTTAACCATTGGTAGCCATGTTTTCCCCTCAGACCTAATAATTTTGGAGTCACAAGGATTGGATGTGATACCGGGAATGGACTGGTTATCGAAGTATGGAGGAAATATTGATTGTGCTAGTAGGTCAATCCTACTCACCACCCCGGAGGGAAAAAGGATCAAGTATGTATCCAGGCATGCGCCGAGGAGAACCCAAGTAAATTCTCTCTCAAGAGTTGTCCAGGAGGAAGTGCCTGTATTGAAAGATTACCCGAATATATTTCCAGAGGAATTACCAGGCATGCCGCCGGATCAAGACATTGAGTTTTTGATAGAGTTATTGCCAGGCATCGAACCGGTATCGAAGAGACCATACCGGATTCCCGCAAATGATCTGGAGGAGATCAAGAAGCAGATTAAGGAGTTATTAGAGAAAGGTTACATTCGACGAAGTTCGTCACCATGGGGAGCCCCAGTGCTCTTGGTTGAGAAGAAGGATGGATCATTGAGAATGGTTGTTGATTATCGTGCTTTGAATGAAGTGACGATCAAGAACAAGTACCCACTACTGATGATCAGTGATCTGTTTGACCAGCTGCAAGGAGCTAAAATATTCTCCAAGATTGATCTGCGATCAGGATATCACCAGCTGAAGATCCAAGAACAGGATATACCTAAGACCGCCTTCACCACAAGGTACGGGCTATATGAGTATATGGTTATGTCATTTGGATTGACTATGCCCCTGCCTATTTTATGAGCATGATGAACAAGGTATTCATGGAGTTCTAGGATAAGTTTGTCGTGGTGTTCATTGATGATATCTTGGTATACTCGAAGAATGAAGAGGAGCACAAGGATCATTTGCGTTTAGTTCTCGAGAGGCTCACGGAACATCAGTTATATGCCAAGTTCAACAAATGTGAAATTTGGTTGAAGGAAGTTGGATTCCTTGGACACGTTATATCAGGAGAAGGTATAGCAGGGGACCCCACTAAGGTTCAGTCAGTCACTAAGTGGTTGGCACCCACCTCAGTTGGAGAAATCCGCAGTTTTCTTGGACTCGCGGGATACTATCGGAGACTCATAGAGAATTTTTCCAAGATTGCAAAGCCTATGAAGGCGTTGTTGAAGAAGGACACCAAGTTCAAATGGACAGAAGAATGTGAAGCAAGTTTCCAGGAGTTAAAGAAACGCTTGGTTACAGCCCCAGTGCTGATTTTGCCAGATATACGCAAGGATTTCCAACTGTATTGCGAAGCATCTCGCATAGGACTTGGAGTAGTACTTATGCAAGATGGAAGAGTTGTTTCATATGCCTCACGACATCTTCAACTGCATGAGTTGAATTATGCCACACAAGATTTGGAGTTAGCAGCCGTAGTGCATGCGCTCAAGACCTGGAGACATTTCCTATTGGAAACCATTGTGATGTGTACACGGATCATAAGAGTTTGAAGTACATTTTCACTCAGAAGGAGCTGAACCTCAGGCAAAGGAGATGGTTGGAACTCATAAAGGATTAAGATATGAAGTTGCACTATCACCCAGGCATGGCCAATGTCGTAGGTGACACTTTGAGCCGGAAGAGTTATGCCAATACCCTCGTGAGCGGAGGATTACCAAATGAATTAGCAGAAGATCTCAGGGAGCTTCGCTTGGAGATAGTTCTTTGAGGTTTTGTCGCAGCATTGGAGGTGCAGTCAACATTATTGGGAAAGATTCAAGAAGCTCAGAAGGATGACAAGGAAATTGCCGAGATAAAAGAGAGAATGAGCAAAGGAAAGGCCAAGAGTTTTCGTGAGGATGTGCATGACACCTTGTGGTTCGAGGACCGTGTTTATGTGCCCAATAATGCAGAGATCAGGAAGTTGATACTTCAGGAAGCTCATGACTCGCCCTACTCAATACACCCCGGAAACACCAAGATGTATTTGTATTTGAAGGAGCGTTTCTGGTGGACTGGAATGAAGAAAGATTTTGCCGAGTATGTGGCCGTATGTGATGTATGTCAGAGAGTGAAGGTAGTACATCAGAAGCCAGCAGGATTACTGCAGCCTATGCCGATACCCAATGGAAGTGGGACAAGCATGGCTTGGATTTCATCACCGGATTGCCAAGGACCCGATCGGGATATGATTCTATTTGGGTAGTAGTGGATCGTTTGACCAAAGTTGCTCACTTTATCCCAGTGAAGACCACCAATACAAGTGCAAAGTTGGCCAAGATATATACGATCAGGATCGTATGTCTGCACGGAGTTCCGAGGACCATCGTATCAGATAGAGGAACACAATTTAATTCAAAGTTTTGGCACCAGCTAAACCAGACTTTGGGTACCAGGCTAGAGTTCAATACAGCTTTTCACCCGCAGACGGATGGACAGGCCGAGAGAGTCAATCAGATTCTGGAGGACATGTTGAGAGCTTGTGCGCTAGTTTATGGATCTAGGTGGGACGACAACTTGCCCTACACAGAGTTTTCATACAACAACAACTACCAGGCTAGTTTGAAGATGGCACCTTTCGGAGCCCTGTATGGAAGAAGGTGCAGGACACCATTGCTGTGGGATGAAGTTGGGGACCGTCGGTTCTTTGGACCGGATTTGATTAAAGATTCAGAAGCGAAGGTTAAGCTGATTCGAGATAGACTGAAGGTAGCTCAGTCCAGGCAGAAGAGTTATGCAGATTCAAAATGCAAGGACGTAGTCTATGAAATCGGAGACAGAGCATATCTTCGTGTGTCACCACAACGAGGAGTTAAACGCTTTGGAGTAAAGGGAAAGTTAGCCCCGAGATTTGTAGGACCATACTGAGTTTTGGAATGTATGGGAGAGGTGGCCTAAAAGTTGGAGTTACCTGAAGGACTGACAGGAGTTCATGATGTGTTTCATGTTTCCCAGTTAAAGAAGTGCCATGCTGAAATGGCCGATATCCCTCTGAGAGATACAATGCCCCTGGAAGCAATTCAGCTGGATAGTGATCTGACCTATGAGGAGAAACACACAGGAAGGTTATCAAGTTTTGCAAAGTTTAGTGGAGCCACCATACCAAGGATGAAGCCACCTGGGAACGAGAAGATGATCTACAGAAAGACCACCCGCACCTATTTTCTAGCCAACTCGAATCTCGAGGACGAGATTCATCTTAAGGGGGGTAGGTTTGTAACATCCCAAATTTTCAATTTGGAATGTTATAAATAGTTTATTCATGCATATCATATTTTATTGCATTTTGTTTTGCGATCCTAGAAAATCCTAAGCAACTCAAGGACCCACGGAGAGAGTTGGGGATTTCACGATTTTCATATTTGGATTTTCTCAAATATCGAAACAAGGATCATTTTGGTTTTAATTATTTTTCTCTTCGAAAATATTTCATATTAAAATATATGAGAGGAGATAATATGACTTCTCCAAAGTAAAAGAAATATTGGAGGAAAAATGTTAAAATCAAATAAATAATTTTATTTGGATTTTATTGCTATTTTATTTTGAATTAGGAAAAATATGAGTTTTTCAAAATTGCATTAGAGGCCCAAATAAATGTTCACCTTATCTGTAATATTATTAGAGGACCGTGAAAATTTATTTCAGGATTTTTGGACTGCGTTTAGTATTTCTTTCATTAGTTTTTCCGCGACAGGATTATATATAAAAAAGTCAGCTGACCTATAGGGGCGTGCCCAAGCCAGACTCGTCCGAGCTCGGGCTTTATAAGCCCAAGCGCGAGGCACCCCGAGGCCCAGCCGCCGCCGCCCCAAACCCTAACCTTAGCGCCGCACAGGCGCCGCCGCCGCACCCGCCGCCCGCCACCGCGCTGCCTCCAGCGCCGCCGCCCGTCGCCTCGCCGCCGCCCGCGTTGCCACCGCCCCGCCGTCTCGCGCGCCACTATCCGCCTCTGCCGGGGATCCCGCCGGAGTTCACGCCGCTGGTTTTCTTCACCGGTTTTCATCGGTTTTCTTTTCGGTAAAAACCCTAGATTGGTTTTTTCAGATCGGTTTTTGTTCGGTTTTCTTCAGTTTAGTTAAATAGTCGATGTTCATCTGTATGTTCATTTTAACGAACGCTGTTCGTCAGTTAGCCGCAGACAGCGAACGTTCGTTCATTAGCCTATTCGTCTCGTTTTATTTTCCAGGGTTTTTCCGCGATTATTTTCGATCGCGGTTTGTTCCCTGATCTTCGTTTTAGTTTATCTTTTCGCTCGTTTATCTAAATCGGGTGAAACAAGCGCCTAGATCTTCGTCTCGAAGCTCTCTTTCTGTATAACCAACTTGAACAAGATTTTGGTACTGTAAAATTTGACTTTAGTCCAGATTAGTAAATAGATCTTGTTTCTTTCGTAGTTTGAGTTTCATTGCTCCGTTTGATTTGATTCTTTTTGCAAATCGGAGTTCTTCAGTTTAACTTTCTGGTTATATCTTCTTATTTGAGTTTTACCCGTGCATCTTTGCTTGAGTGTTTATGTATGATATTGTTTGTTTGTGATAGAATTCCTGGAGTGCGAAGCGTGCTACTACGAGTCACTGGGTTTTGCGGATCGTCAGCAAGGCAAGTAACACATTGATCATACTCTTTTCATACCCAGTTTTTATGCATTAGTTACAATCCTGAAATAGTGCATGATAGGATGTGAATTAACTTGTGGGTATTGGGAAGTAGATGATGAGGTAGAACCTATTAGCTGTTTTATTATCAAACCCTTGGGAGTTACTTCTACGTTATTCTCATATTACTATGATATGCTCGTAGACGTGGATTGGGTTTGAGTGTATCCATGACAGATGTGAGATTGTTTATTTAATGGTTTAACTTAAGGTGGCAACTCTAATACACATCTGGGTGGATTGTTGGTTTAGGGCACCTGGGGTTATACCAATGTTGTCCTAGGAGATCCCGGGGTTATACCGTGTGATCCTCCTATGGTCCGCCACCCAGGCTCAAAGGGATCATAAGATTATTCATGCTAGAAACTACCGTGTGCAGCCACAAGCTATTATGGGCTCTAGCATAGTTGAGTATGTTGCATGACCTCTTCCATTGGTAGGCTAGCAGATGTAGGGGATGTAGGTTGGTATTGTTGTAAGTGCATCTAGTGCCCCTTAGTGATTTTGGTGTATTGAAGACTTATAGGTTAAGCATCTGATGTGTTTATGAGTGTACACAGGTCTATAAGTCTATGAGGACTTTGATATTTACAGTAAAAGTCGACCCCTAAAAATGAAGTTCTTTGACTGAAGACTTTGATATTCTGAAGACTTTCTGAAGACTTTGAAAGTGAAGAAATTGGTGTGACCTTGAAGACTTGGTATTCGTTCGAGGAACATGAAGCGTGAAGACTTTTGTTTTCGTAGTTTCATTTTTCTCTTTCTTGAGTCATAGGAAACACCGTACTGTTAAAGGGGGTCGAGGAAATACTAAGGAGAAAATTTCCATGTGATGCTCAACTCAAATCCTACACCTACCAATCCCTTCGAGTGAAGCCATTGGAAATCTCATACAGTTCAGTCAAATTCTTCAGTGACAGAGACGCAGTTCTTCTGGTCACTGAGGACTTTGCTCTGACTGAGGAGTTAGGAATTCGCCAGTGCGAATTGCCTACACAGTGAGGAACATGATAGCCTTGAGGAATTTGTACTCCAAATTTCCGACCGTTGCTGTGCCACGCGCCAGCTGTCCTAAAATATCTTGTCCACCTAACGGTCATATCATTGAAGGGCATTTATGTCTTATCATGTCGGGCTGCTCCCTAGGCTATAAATAGCCGCCCCCTACAACCACTAGCTGGTTGGCTGCTCCGCGTGAACTTGACACTTGTCATTTGAGAGCAACCCATCCTCCGAGGACTTTGAGCGAAAATCATCAAGTGAGGAAAATCCAAACCCAAACCCAAAACACCTACAAACCCAAAGTGATTGAGCATCACTGAAGAAATTGATCCTGCGTGGATCCGACGCTTGTTACCTTTGAAGACTGTGCTTCTTCCAGACGGTTAGGCGTCAAGGTCTAGAGCATCCAAGAGGAATTGTGGATCGCCGAGTGACCAAGTCTGTGAAGGTTTGGAAGTCACCTGAAGACTTACCACGAGTGATTGGACGAGGACCGTGTGTCCTTAGTTCAAGGAGAATACGGTGAGGACTTGGTGTCCCGAGCTGCGTGCTCAGGACTGGGTGTCCGGGACTGTGTGTCCTCGAGTTTAAATACTCAGCCGCTCCAACCAGACGTACAACTGAGACAGCAGTTGGAACTGGTCTACCAAATCATTTTCTTCACCAAGCTTACTGATTCCATTTCCTCAACACCTTCATTTCCTCATTACTGTGTTGTCTGTTTGTTCATATCTGTGTTTGAAGACTTTGACTGAAGACTTCCACAAATTCCTCAGTTCAATTTCTTCAGTCTGTTTGTCTTCATCTAGAGTTATCCTGTGCCTACGCTTTCTGTACTCTGTGTTTGTCTTCATTTCATCATGATGACCATGCATGTAATCTGTTATGTTTACTTTTGAGTACTTATTCCGCTGCTTGTATTTCTTCGCTAAGGAATTTCCTCACAAGCAAATTCCTCAGTGAAGAATTTCATAAAAATCGCCTATTCACCCCCCCTCTAGTCGATATAACTCACTTTCAATTGGTATCAGAGCAAGGTACTCCCTTGTTCTGTGTGATTTTGGTTTAACCGCCTGGAGTTTTAGTTATGTCGACCGCAGGTATGATCAAGGTCTCTGCTGGCTGTCCTACCTTTGATGGGACGGACTACCCCTACTGGAAGAACAAGATGCGCATGCATCTTGAGGCAATTGATAACGATCTCTGGTATGTTGTGGAAAATGGTGTTCCCTCCGTCTCACCCTCACTGAACGCTACCGATGTGAAGAGATTCAAGCAACTTGATTCCCAAGCGAAGAATATCATATGTGGCCATCTGAGTAAAGGACAGTATGGTAGAGTGAGTGCTTTGGAAACTGCTAAGCTTATCTGGGATAGGCTGTCCAAAGTCAATGAAGGAGTTTCAACTCAGCGTGATTCTCGAGTTGATGTTCTTCGCAATCTCTTCAACCGCTTCAAAAGACTCGACAATGAAAATGTTCAGCAAACCTTCGATCGCCTCACTGACATCTCAAATGAGCTTCAAGCACTTGGTGCCACTGACATCACCGACCATGAGGTGGTGAAGAAATTGCTGAGATCGCTTGATTCCTCATTTGACACTCTGGCACTGATGATTCAAGAGCGTGCGGATTACAAGTCACTTGACCCCGCTGATATCCTTGAGAGGCTAAACACTCCTGAGTTCCAGCTTGCTGAGAAGAGAGATCTCTACGGTTCGAGCTATGGCAGATCACGTGCACTGAAGGCCAAGGTAGTATCTGAGTCCGAAGATGAAGACTCTGATAGCAGCCTTGGTGATCCTGAAGAACTAAGTCATGATCTGGCGCTGCTTGTGAAGAAATTCCAGAAGTTCTCAAGACGTGGTCGTTTTGGAAAATCCTCAAGGAGCAATGATTCCTCAACCAGTGACTATAAGAAGAGGCTTTGTCACAAGTGCAAGAAACCAGGACATTACATCCAAGATTGTCCTCAGTGGGGAAAGGAATCAAAGAAGAAGAAATACAAGGATTACAGTTCTGATGATGCGAAGAAAAAGAAGAAATCCTCAAAATCTTCATCATCAAAATCCTCGAAGTCTTCGTCTCACAAGAAGAGCAGCTCCAAGAAGGCTCGGGCATTCATTGGCAAGGAAATGGACTCTGAGGCTGAATCTGAAGAAAATGAGGAAGAGGAACAATCTGAAGACTCTGAGTCTGGTGTGGCGAGCCAAGCCCTCGCTACTGCATTCGTCAGCAAATCCATCTTCAATGCTGAAGAAGGTGATCTCACCAACAAGGCTGACGAAGGCAGTGATGACTACGCTCCCACCTATTGCTTCATGGCAAAGGGTGCCAAGGTACTCAAATATGCCTCCTCTAAATCTAGTGATGATGAATATGATGAAAATCTTAAGCCTAGCTACTCTAAACTTGCTAAGATTGCTGTGCAACAACATAAGGCTTTTGAAAAGGTTCAAAACATGCTAGACAAAAGTGATGATATGTTGGGTGAAGAAATGGATCGCACTAAGGCCTTGACTGAAAATCTTCAGAGATTTCAGACTAAGTTTGACAACCTTCAAAATCATCATAACACTCTCTTATCTGATCATGAGAAGCTTTCTTATGAATATCTTCAAAAGAAGCAAGATCTTGAGAAGCTAAGAGAGAGTTATGAAGATCTTCAGAAGGAGCGCGATTCATTACTTGCTCAACAAATCAGCGCTGCTCAGGAAGAATTTATTCCTCCATGTTTAAAATGCATTGAACGAGAATCTGCCAATTCTTCACCTGAATGTTCAAATGCTTCAAATGTTACAAATTCTTCACCTATCTCTGCTATCACTAATTCCTCATCTGAGGACATTGCTAGTATCACTGACGATGCAGGGCTGAAGGAATTGTACATGACAGGCATGTACAAAAGCCTCAAAGGGCATCCGACTCTTTGTGATGTGCTTAAAAAGCAGATCCTCAACAAGAACCCTAGGAAAGAGGGTATTGCCTTTGAGAGAAAACTCAATGCGGATGGTACTTATTGGAAGCCTGAGCAGTACCCCAAAACCTCATGGGTTGCTGCAAAGGGACCTCCAGTTGATCCATCTGATTTATCTGGCTATACATGTGAATCTTATCATTCTTCTGATGAGTCATTTGACTCCAACTATAAACTGTTCAAAAATCAGAATGGTGAAGTATTTGCTAGATATGTTGGCACTAACTGCAGGAACGGTTCCCCTATGAAGAAAATCTGGGTTCCCAAAAGCTGCCTTGAAAGTCTTCAGGTGAATGTCCTCATGACACCACCTGTGAAGAAAAGGAACCCCAGATCTAATTCTTCATATGGACCAAATTCTTCATATGGATCCAAGTCCTCATACAAACCAAATTCCTCAAGAGGATCAAATTCCTCACATGGATCAAAGTCCTCATATGAACATTATCGTGCTAACAACTCTGTTTCGCAGGGAAGAACCAAGGGCTATGAATATGAGCATTATTCTTCAAATTATTATGTTCATAAGTCCTCGAAGAATTTCTCTGCTTATTCATATGCTTACCCTAACCCCTCTTATGTGAAACGAAATGGTTTGCCTGCTTTGCCACCATTCTCATATGGAGCTCGCAGAGTGATGAACTCTTTGCCACCCCTTCAGATGTGGGTGGTGAAGAAAAAGAACTAATCTCTTCTGCAGGGTCAGGTCTCCAGACGTGCTGTAACGCCTGAAGAATTTGCTGGGGACCTGACAAAAATGCCTGAAAGGACGCAGGCTAACCATGATGAAATGAACTTTCATTTCACACGTCCTCCCTCTGTTTTATCGGTTCTACTGCTTGATGAAATTGATCTGATGAATTGTGATTCTTCACTACTGAAGTATATGAGGTTCGTAAGTTGCACTAATTCATCTGCAGGATGATCAACCCAAAGCCACTGAATGGGTACTTGATAGTGGATGTACAAATCACATTACCGGTGACAAGAATCTGTTGATGGATGCTCCCTTATCATCATCACACATGAAGCATATCATCTTCGCTGATAAAAGCAAAAGTCGGGTATTGGGTCTAGGTAAGGTTGCTATCACAAAGGATCGACACATGGACAAAGTCATGCTTGTTGAGTCCTTAGGATACAATCGTATGTCTGTCTCAATGCTTTGTGATCTTGATATGGTTGTTGTCTTCGGCAAGTATCGTTGTGTTGTGATTATGGAATCTGACAAATCCAAAGTCTTTGAAGGCTTTAGGAGAGGAGACTTGTATATTGTTGATTTCTCTGCAGATTCACAACCTGCCGTGTGCCTACTTGCAAAAACTTCAGAAGGATGGCTATGGCATCGACGACTTGGTCATGCAGGCATGAGGAATCTGCACACGCTTGCGAAGAAGAAGCATGTCATTGGCATTGAGAATGTCAAATTCCTCAAGGATCACTTATGCGGTGCCTGTGAAGCTGGAAAGATGACCAAGGCCAAGCATCCAGCGAAGACTATCATGACCACTACTCGTCCATTCGAATTGCTTCACATGGATCTCTTCGGTCCTAACCATCATTCCTCTGTCTCTAATGAAGCATCTCAATATGGTTTTGTTATTGTTGATGATTACTCTCGTTACACATGGGTGCACCTTGTCTCTTACAAAACTGAAGTGCAGGAAGTCTTCAAACGATTTTCCTCGAGGGCTTCAACTAACTTTGGTGTGAAGATCAAGCACATCAGAAGTGACAATGGCACTGAGTTCAAGAATTCGGGTCTCGATGACTATCTTGATGAACTTGGTATTACTCATGAATTATCTGCTCCTTATACTCCTCAACAGAATGGCGTTGTGGAGCGCAAGAACAGGACTCTTGCTGAGTTGGCTCGCACTATGCTCGATGAGTACAAAACCCCTCGTCGTTTCTGGGTTGATGCAATTGATACTGCGCGCCATATCATCAACAGAGTATATCTTCACAAATTCTTCAAGAAGACTACCTATGAACTGCTCACGGACAAGAAACCCAATGTGAGTTATTTCAAAGTCTTCGGTGCTAAATGCTGGATTAGAGATCCTCATCACAACTCTAAATTTGCACCGAAAGCACATGAAGGTTTCATGCTTGGTTACGGAAAGGACTCGCACACCTAGAGAGTCTTCAACAATGTTCTTCACAAGATTGTTGAAACTGTAGATGTGCGGTTCGATGAAACTAATGGCTCGCAAAGAGAGCACCTACCTTCTGTGTTAGATGAACCAGCACCTGAGGAATCGATCAAGCACAAGGCTACTGAAGATATCATTCCTACTGAAGAATCTGCTGAAGAATTCGTTCCAGAACGTGAAGAACGTCGAACTGATGCACCTGAAGAAAATGCTGAGGAAATTGATGCTGAAGAAAATGCTGATCAAATTCGTCAACGACAACCGACTCACCCTCGCGTTGCAAAAGAAGTGCAAGTGGAGAAGATCATCGATGACATTAGAGCACCAGGTCCTCTCACACGCTCAAAAGCTTCACATCTATCTAACTTTTGTGGGCACTTTGCTTTTGTCTCTATCATAGAGCCCACTAAGGTAGATGAAGCATTTCTGGAGCCTGAGTGGATTCAGGCCATGCAAGAAGAATTACATCAGTTCAAGCTCAACAACATATGGGAACTGGTCAATCGTCCCGATCCTCGCAAGCATAACATCAATAAGGCACGACTAGTAGCTCAAGGCTACACACAGGTTGAAGGAATTGATTTCGATGAAACTTTTGCACCTGTTGCTAGACTTGAAGCTATTCGCATATTACTTGCTTATGCTAACCATCATGATATCATCTTATATCAAATGGATGTGAAAAGTGCATTCCTCAATAGTAAGATTGAGTAAGAAGTATATGTTGCTCAACCACCAGGTTTTGAAGATCCTAAACATCCTGACAAAGTCTTCAGACTTAACAAGGCCCTCTATGGCCTCAAGCAGGCCCCACGGGCGTGGTATGACACATTGAAGGAGTTCTTCATGAAGAAAGGCTTCACACCCGGTTCACTCGATCCCACTCTTTTTACTAAATCATATGATGGTGAACTGTTTTTGTGCCAAATATATGTTGATGATATCATCTTTGGCTGTACTGACCAACGTTATAGTGATGAATTTGCCTATATGATGAGTGAAGAATATCAAATGTCTATGATGGGAGAATTGAAATTCTTCTTAGGTCTACAAATTCGTCAACAGCACAATGGGATATTCATATCTCAGGAGAAATACCTCAAGGATGTCCTGAAGAAATTCGTCATGCAAGATTGCAAAGGTCTCAAAATTCCTATGCCCACAAATGGTCATCTATGCACTGATGAAAATGGTACTGACTTCGATCACAAGGTATACCGCTCCATGATTGGCTCTTTATTGTACTTATGTGCATCTAGGCCAGATATAATGCTTAGTGTTTGCATGTGTGCACGATTTCAAGCTGCACCGAAGGAATCACACCATACGGCTGTGAAGCATATTCTTCGATATCTAGCTCACACACCAACACTAGGATTATGGTACCCCAAGGGCTCAGACTTTGACCTCATTGGATATTCTGATTCTGACTATGCTGGTGACCGTGTGGATCGCAAGTCAACATCTGGTACTTGTCATTTCCTCGGACGATCCTTGGTCTGTTGGTCCTCGAAGAAACAGAACTGCGTATCTCTGTCTACTGCTGAAGCTGAGTACATTGCTGCTGGTTCTTGCTGTGCTCAACTACTATGGATGAAGCAAACACTCAAGGACTATGGAGTCAACGTGAAGAATGTGCCTCTCCTCTGTGACAATGAGAGTGCCATCAAGATTGATCACAACCCAGTTCAGCACTCGAAGACAAAGCACATTCAGATTCGTCATCATTTTCTTCGTGATCATGTGTTGAAGGGCGACATTTCTATTGAGCATGTGAAGACTGAAGAACAACTAGCCGATATCTTCACTAAGCCCTTGGATGAGAAGAGATTTAGCAAGTTGCGGTGTGAGCTAAATATCTTAGAATCTTCGAATGTACTTTGAAAATGCACTCATCCTAACACTTATGCATAATTGATGACTTAGATGTGCAACGCATGAAGAAACGTTTTTCTTCAATCAATGAAGAATAACACTCTAAGTGTGAAGAAATTAATGAAGAATTTGATTCTCAGAACCCTACGACAATTGTACGCGGTGTCTGAAATCATCATTCTTACACGGTGGGTCACGCCACCACAAAAGTTGAAAATCTTCAATTTGAGTTTTTCCTCAACTTTTGAAATTCTTCAGTTTTTCAAATTCTTCAAACTTTACAAAGTCTTCACTTGTGCCGTCGTTTTTCTTCATTGGCTATATATATATATATATATATATATATATATATATATATATATATATATATATATATATATATATATATATGAGTTTATGTCCTCTACAGCATTCACTTATAGCTATTTCTTCAAGTTTGAACTTTTCTGCTAAGTGAATGTGATCGGACCCTTCCCCTCTATGCTATACTCAATCCAGTCTATTCACAAATTCTTCATGTGCATTCTATTTGAAACTCGTTCAAATTCTTCACTGTGTCCTTGTCAGCTGAAGAAATTGCGAACGAAACGTTAAAACTGATCTTATCCAAACTTTCGTTTTTGCCGCTTAAACCGTTCCACTTCCCACGATGGATTATCTTATCCACCCACGATCTTACATGATCTCAACCACACAGTACGTGCGTGACACATGTCAAGTGAAGGAGAACGGCCAGGGGCACGTTCGTCCCAAATCTTCGGACAAACAGTTTTTCACCGCAGCTATAAATACCCCTCCGTCGCCATCCTCACTTCCTTTACCTCGCTCGATCTCACTTCCCCCGCTCAAGCTTCCAAACCCTAGCGCCGCCGCTACTTCATCACCGCCGGTGACGAAGAGCTTCACTGCATCGACCTCGTCGCCGACGTACTCGCGCCGACAGCGGAAATCTTCACCTCCGCCGCCGCCATAGACGTCTTCCTCCGCCAAGTTAGGGCGTGGAAGATCTGCATTGACGAACTTCACTGTTCCAACTCACAGTTCGTCGTGTTCTTCATTCAGGGTAATTAAAAGCTATTTTTTACTGCCCTCCTTGATTCGAAGTTTTTCCACAAAATCTTCAAAGGTGTTTTTATTCTTCAAATCCTCACACACAAAACACCTCACTTGTTCTCTGTTCTTGATTCATTTCCCTAAGTCTAAATTTCTTCAAGATTCCTCAATTGTGTGGATTCTCAATCTATACAACTCTGGAACCTAAGATATATATGGAGCTTAGTGAAATTCCTCAAGAAGAATCTGGTCAAATTCCTCAAAACTTGTTCTTTATGAAAAACCCTCTGAGAACGCATATGACCTCTTCAAATTCCTCGCAACTATACTTTGTTCACAGGTACACATGTCCGCTGCTGAATCCTTAGGTTCTCATCAACTTAACTCATTTGCAGCGTTCCTCGAAGAAAAGTTGCATACTTCTTCAGAGAATTCCATTGTTCAAATTCCTCATCTAAAGAAAATGGCTGAAGGTAAAAGGCCGCAGAAAGGAGGAAAGAGACCAGAGGTCATGACTGCATTTGAAATCCCTGAGGACATTTATGCTGGGTACTGCACACCTCCTAAAGAAGATAGAAATCAGCGCAAGGTGCACATACAGAAGATTGAAAGGAGATGGGCAAGAGAATGGAGGGAGTACAGATATGTTACTCCTAAGTACATGAAGAAATTTGCCGTAAACCCTCCATGTCAACGCCCTCCATTGGCACCTGGCCAAGTGGCTGATCCCACTAGCATCAGAAGAGGTGAGGAATTTCCTCAAGAATGGGCCAAGCTCCAGCGTAAACTGCAAAAGCAAGCAAAAGAAGCAGTGAGGAAATTCAATGAAGAATATGCTGCTGCTGCTGCTGCCACTAAGGCTTCTGCCAAGCCGAGGAAATCAATGATGAAGAAGCCTGCTCGTAAGCCAAGTGCTTCACCTTCAATGCCCTCACGGCCAAGTACCTCTGCTGTGCCCTCACGGCCAAGTTCCTCAGCTGCGCCCTCACGGCCAGAATCTTCAAAATCTTCAAAGCAAATTCCTCATGCTGCTCCTGCTCCCACAAAGTCCTTAGCTCCTGTGCATCTGCCCTCATGCCAAAGGACAACTGGCATCTCTATTGCCTCTGGTGTCTCAGCTAGTTCCTCAGCTGCACCAAAATCCTCAACTGGACCCTCGTTACTGAAGAAAAAGGCTACCGCTGGACGCGGCACTCGCCCAAGTCCAAAGAAGAAAGTGGTCTTCACTGTGCCATCTGATGATGATGAAGCTGATGAAGAAGAACTCGCTGAAATCATCAGGGACCGCCAAGAAAGGGCTGCTAAAGCCAAAGGCACACATGTGCCCCTGCTTTTGGATCCAAGGGCAATCCTAGACTATATTGATCTTTGGCACAAGGATCAGAACACTCCTATGCCTGATTTCAAACTTACACCTGGCCAAAGTCACATGCTGACTCACTTCATCCAAGAGGAGAAGTGGAAATATGATAGGGCCAGAGAGATCAAGAAATCCCAGTACCGCAAAGAGAAGCTGCTGAAGAAAAATGTTCTCAAAATGAAGCCTGAGGAACTTGTCAAGATGCAGGCTGAGATCAAAGCCCTCAGCGACAACTTTGACTCGTACTATGCTGATTGGCAAGGAGCCAAGGTCAGATTTGTGAGGCTGACTGATACCTTCACCAAGGGTACTGCCTCAAAGCAACAAATTCCTCAAGCTGAAGCATCTGTTCAGCAAACTGAAGAACATGCCAGCACCGCTGATGAAGTTCAGGCTGCTGAAGAAAATGCTAGTTCCAAGGCTGATGACTCTGCTCCAGCCGTTGATGAAATTGCCAGGGCATCCACTAGTGGTGCGCCTGAAGAAAATGAAGAAACCAGGGCAACTGCTGAAGGAAATATGCCCTAGAGGCAATAATAAAGTTATTATTTATTTCCTTATATCATGATAAAGGTTTATTATTCATGCTAGAATTGTATTAACCGGAAACATAATACATGTGTGAATACATAGACAAATAGAGTGTCATTAGTATGCCTCTACTAGACTAGCTCGTTAATCAAAGATGGTTATGTTTCCTAACCATGAACAAAGAGTTGTTATTTGATTAACGAGGTCACATCATTGGTTGAATGATCTGATTGACATGACCCATTATATTAGCTTAGCACCCGATCGTTTAGTATGTTGCTATTGCTTTATTCATGACTTATAGATGTTCCTATGACTATGAGATTATGCAACTCCCGTTTGCCAGAGGAACACTTTGGGTACTACCAAACGTCACAACGTAACTGGGTGATTATAAAGGAGTATTACAGGTGTCTCCAATGGTAGATGTTGGGTTGGCGTATTTCGAGATTAGGATTTGTCACTCCGATCCTCGGAGAGGTATCTCTGGGCCCTCTCGGTAATGCACATCACTTAAGCCTTGCAAGCATTGCAACTAATGAGTTAGTTGCGGGATGATGTATTACGGAACGAGTAAAGAGACTTGTCGGTAACGAGATTGAACTAAGTATTGGATACTGACGATCGAATCTCGGACAAGTAACATACCGATGACAAAGGGAACAACGTATGTTGTTATGCGGTCTGACCGATAAAGATCTTCGTAGAATATGTAGGAGCCAATATGGGCATCCAGGTCCCGCTATTGGTTATTGACCGGAGACGTGTCTCGGTCATGTCTACATTGTTCTCGAACCGTAGGGTCCGCACGCTTAACGTTACGATGACAGTTATTATGAGTTTATGCATTTTGATGTACCGAAGGTTGTTCGGAGTCCCGGATATGATCACGGACATGACGAGGAGTCTCGAAATGGTCGAGACATAAATATTGATATATTGGAAGCCTATGTTTGGACATCGGAAGTGTTCCAGGTGAAATCAGGATTTTACCGGAATACCGGGTGGGTTACCGGAACCCCCCGGGAGCCAAATGGGCCATAGTGGGCCTAATTGGAAAGGAGAAAGGGGCTGCCCTAGGTGGCCGCGCGCCTCCCCCCTTCCCCTAGTCCTATTAGGACTAGGAGAGGTGGCCGGCCCCCTCTCTCTCTTTCCCCCCCTTGAGGAATCCTATTCCAACTAGGATTGGGGGGGGGGGGGAATCCTACTCCCGGAGGGAGTAGGACTCCCTGGCGCGCCACCCCTTGGCCGGCCAACCCCTCCCCCTTGGCTCCTTTATATACGGGGGCAGGGGAGCACCCTAGAACACACAAGTTGATCTACAGATCGTTCTTTAGCCGTGTGCGGTGCCCCTTCCACCAAATTCCACCTCGGTCATATCGTTGCAGTGCTTAGGCGAAGCCCTGCGCCGGTAACACATCAAGATCGTCACCACGCCATCGTGTTGACGGAACTCTTCCCCGTCGCTTTTCTGGATCGGAGCCCGGGGATCGTCATCGAGCTGAACGTGTGCCAAGAACTCGGAGGTGCCGGAGTAACGGTGTTGTGATCGGTCGGATCGCGAGGAGAACGTACGACTACTTCCTCTACGTTGCATCAACGCTTCCTCTTCGGTCTACGAGGGTACATAGACAACACTCTCCCCTCTCGTTGCTATGCATCACCATGATCTTGCGTGTGCGTAGGAATTTTTTTGAAATTACTACGTTCCCCAACAGTGGCATCCGAGCCTAGGTTTTTATGGTTTGATGTTATTTGCACGAGTAGAACACAAGTAAGTTGTGGACGATACAAGTCATACAGCCTACCAGCATGTCATACTTTGGTTCAGCGGTATTGTTGGACGAGACGATCCGGACCAACCTTACGCTTACGCTTACGCGAGACCGGTTCCCTCGACGTGCTTTGCACATAGATGGCTTGCGGAAGACTGTCTCTCCAACTTTAGTTGAACCGAGTGTGGCTACGCCCGGTCCTTGAGAAGGTTAAAATGGAGTCTATTTGACAAACTATCGTTGTGGTTTTGATGCGTAGGTAAGATGAGTTCTTGCTTAAGCCCGTAGCAGCCACGTAAAACTTGCAACAACAAAGTAGAGGACGTCTAATTTGTTTTTGCAGGGCATGTTGTGATGTGATATGGTCAAGACATGATGCTAAATTTTATTCTATGAGATGATCATGTTTTGTAACCGAGTTATCGGCAACTGGCAGGAGCCATATGGTTGTCGCTTTATTGTATGCAATGCAATCGCGATGTAATGCTTTACTTTATTACTAAGCGGTAGTGATAGTCGTGGAAGCATAAGATTGGCGAGACGACAACGATGCTACGATGGAGATCAAGGTGTCGCGCCGGTGACGATGGTGATCATGACGGTGCTTCGAAGATGGAGATCACAAGCACAAGATGATGATGACCATATCATATCACTTATATTGATTGCATGTGATGTTTATCTTTTTATGCATCTTATCTTGCTTTGATTGACGGTAGCATTATAAGATGATCTCTCACTAAATTATCAAGAAGTGTTCTCCCTGAGTATGCACCGTTGCAAAAGTTCTTCATGCTGAGACACCACGTGATGATCGGGTGTGATAGGTTGTACGTTCAAATACAACGGGTGCAAAACAGTTGCACACGCGGAATACTCAGGTTATACTTGACGAGATATGCATATAAGATATGACCTCGGAACACGGAGACCGAAAGGTCGAGCGTGAATCATATAGTAGATATGATCAACATAATGATGTTCACCATTGAAAGCTACTCCATTTCACGTGATGATCGGTTATGGTTTAGTTGATTTGGATCACGTGATCACTTAGAAGATTAGAGGGATGTCTATCTAAGTGGGAGTTCTTAAGTAATATGATTAATTGAACTTTAATTTATCATGAACTTAGTCCTGGTAGTATTAGCATATCTCTGTTGTAGATCAATAGCTCGCATTGTTGCTTCCCTGTGTTTATTTTTGATATGTTCCTAGAGAAAATTGTGTTGAAAAATGTTAGTAGCAATGATGCGGATTGGATCCGTAATCTGAGGTTTATCCTCATTGCTGCACAGAAGAATTTTGTCCTTGATGCACCGCTAGGTGACGGACCTTTTGCAGGAGCAGATGCAGACGTTATGAACGTTTTGCTAGCTCAATATGATGACTACTTAATAGTTTAGTGCACCATGCTTAACGGCTTAGAATCGGGACTTCAAAGACGTTTTGAACGTCATGGACCATACGAGATGTTCCAGGAGTTGAAGTTAATATTTCAAGCAAATACCCGAGTTGAGAGATATGAAGTCTCCAACAAGTTCTATAGCTAAAAGATGGAGGAGAATCGCTCAACTAGTGAGCATGTGCTCAGATAGTCTGAGTACTACAATCGCTTGAATCAAGTGGGAGTTAATCTTCCAGATAAAATAGTGATTGACAGAATTCTCTAGTCACCATCACCAAGTTAGTAGAACTTTGTGATGAACTATAATATGCAAGGGATAACGGAAAATATTCCCAAGCTCTTCGCGATGCTAAATCGGCGAAGGTAGAAATCAAAGAAAAACATCAAGTGTTGATGGTTGACAAGATCACTAGTTTCAAGAAAAGGGCAAAAGGAAAGAAGGGGAACTTCAAGAAGAACGGCAAGCAAGTTGCTGCTCAAGTGAAAAAGCCCAAGTCTGGTCCGAAGCCTGAGACTAAGTGCTTCTACTGCAAAGGGACTGGTCACTGGAAGCGGAACTACCCCAAGTGATTGGCGGATAAGAAGGATGGCAAAGTGAACATAAGTATATTTGATATACATGTTATTGATGTGTACTTTACTAGTGTTCATAGCAACCCCTCAGTATTTGGTACTAGTTCAGTTGCTAAAATTAGTAACTCGAAACGGGAGTTGCAGAATGAACAAAGACTAGTTAAAGGGCAAGGTGACGATGTGTGTTGGAAGTGGTTCCAAGATTGATATGATCATCATCACACACTCCCTATACTTTCGGGATTAGTGTTGAAACTAAATAAGTGTTATTTGGTGTTTGCGTTGAGCATGAATATGATTTGATCATGTTAATTGCAGTACAGTTATTCATTTAAGAACAATTGTTGTTCTGTTTACATGAATAAAACCTTCTATGGTCATACACACCAACGAAATTGGTTTGTTGGATCTCGATCGTAGTGATACACATATTCATAATATTGAAGCCAAAAAGATGCAAAGTTAATAATGATAGTGCAACTTATTTGTGGCACTGCCGTTTAGGTCATATTGGTGTAAAGCGCATGAAGAAACTCCATGCTGATGGACTTTTGGAATCACTTGATTATGAATCACTTGATGCTTGCGAACCATGCCTCTTGGGCAAGATGACTAAAACGCCGTTCTCCGAAACAATGAAGCAAGCAACAGATTTGTTGGAAATCATACATACTGATGTATGTGGTCCGATGAATATTAAGGCTCGCGACAAGTATCATTATTTTCTGACCTTCACAGATGATTTGAGCAGATATGGGTATATCTACTTGATGAAACATAAGTCTAAAACATTTGAAAAGTTCAAAGAATTTTAGAGTGAAGTGGAAAATCATCGTGACAAGAAAATAAGGTTTCTACAATCTGATCGCGGAGACAAATATTTGATTTACGAGTTTGGTCTTCAATTAAAACAATGTGGAATAGTTTCACAAATTCATGCCACCTGGAACACCACAGCATAATGGTGTGTCCGAACGTCATAACCGTACTTTATTGGATATAGTACAATCTATGATGTTTCTTACCGATTTACCAATATCATTTTGGGATCATGCATTAGAGACAGCTGCATTCACGTTAAAAGGGGTACCATCTAAAGTCCGTTGAGACGACACAATATGAACTGTGGTTTGGCAAGAAACCAAAGTTGTCGTTTCTTAAAGTTTGGGGTTACGATGCTTATGTGAAAAAGTTTCATCCTGATAAGCTCAAACCCAAATTGGAGAAATGTGTCTTCATAGGTACCCAAAGGAGACTGTTGGGTACACCTTCTATCACAGATCCGAAGGCAAGATATTCGTTGCTGAGAATGGATCCTTTCCAGAGAAGGAGTTTCTCTCGAAAGAAGTGAGTGGGAGGAAAGTAGAAAACTTGATAAGGTAATTGTACCTTCTCCCTTATTGGAAAGAAGTTCATCACAGAAATCTGTTCTTGTGACTACTACACCAATTACTAAGGAAGCTAATGATGATGATCATGTAACTTCAAGATCAAGTTACTACCGAATCTCGTACGTAAACCAGAGTGAGATCCGCACCAGAGTGGTACGGTAATCCTGTTCTGGAAGTCATGTTACTAGACCATGACGAACTTGCGAACTATGAGGAAGTGATGATGAGCCCAGATTCCGCGAAATGGTTAGAGGCCATGAAATCTGAGATATGATCCATGTATGAGAACAAAGTATGGACTTTGATGGATTTGCCCGATGATCGGCAAGCCAAAGAAAATAAATGGATTTTGAAGAGGAAGACGGACATTGATAGTAGTGTTACTATCTACAAAGCTAGAATTGTCGCAAAAGGTTTTCGACAAGTTCAAGGTGTTGACTACGATGAGAGTTTCTCACTCGTATCTATGCTTAAGTCTGTCCGAATCATGTTAGCAATTGCCGCATTTTATGAAATCCGGCAAATGGATAAACAAAACTACATTCCTTAATGGATTTATTAAAGAAGAGTTGTATACGATGCAACTAGAAGGTTTTGTCAATCCTGAAGGTGTTAACAAAATATGCAAGCTCCAACGATCCATCTATGGACTGGTGCAAGCATCTCAGAGTTGGAATACACGCTTTGATAAGTTGATCAAAACATATAGTTTTATACAGACTTGCTGTGAAGCCTGTATTTACAAGAAAGTGAGTGGGAGCACTACAGCATTTCTGATAAGTATATGTGAATGACATATTGTTGATCAGAAATAATGTAGAATTATTCTGCAAAGCATAAAGGAGTGTTTGAAAGGAGTTTTTTAAAGAAAGACCTCGGTGAAGCTGCTTACATATTGAGTATCAAGATCTATAGAGATAGATCAAGACGCTTGATAAGTTTTTTTCAATGAGTACATACCTTGACAAGATTTTGAAGTAGTTCAAAATGGAACAGTCAAAGAAAGAGTTCTTTCCTGTGTTACAAGGTGTGAAATTGAGTAAGACTCAAAGCCTGACCACGGCAGAAGATAGAAATAGAATGAAAGTCATTCCCTATGCCTCGGCCATAGGTTCTATAAAGTATGCCATGCTGTTTACCAGATCTATTGTATACCCTACAATGAGTTAAGCAAGGGAGAACAATGGTGACCTAGGAGTAGATCACTGGACAGCGGTCAAAATTATCCTTAGTGGAATAAGGATATGTTTCTCGATTATGGAAGTGACAAAAGGTTTGTCGTAAAGGGTTACGTCGATGCAAGTTTTGACACCGATCTGGATGACTCTAAGTCTCGATCTAGATACATATTGAAAGTGGGAGCAATTAGCTAGAGTAGCTCTGTGCGGAGTATTGTAGACATAGAATTTGCAAAATACTTACGGATCTGTATGTGACAGACACGTTGACTAAAATTATCTCACAAGCCAAACATGATCACACCTTAGTACTCTTTGGGTGTTAATCACATAGCGATGTGAACTAGGTTACTGACTCTAGTAAACCCTTTGGGTGTTGGTCACATATCGATGTGAACTATGGGTGTTAATCACATGGTGATGTGAACTATTGCTATTAAATCACATGGCGATGTGAACTAGATTATTGACTCTAGTGCAAGTGGGAGACTGAAGGAAATATGCCCTAGAGGCAATAATAAAGTTATTATTTATTTCCTTCTATCATGATAAAGGTTTATTATTCATGCTAGAATTGTATTAACCGGAAACATAATACATGTGTGAATACATAGACAAACAGAGTGTCACTAGTATGCCTCTACTAGACTAGCTCGTTAATCAAAGATGGTTATGTTTCCTAACCATGAACAAAGAGTTGTTATTTGATTAACGAGGTCACATCATTGGTTGAATGATCTGATTGACATGACCCATTATATTAGCTTAGCACCCGATCGTTTAGTATGTTGCTATTGCTTTATTCATGACTTATACATGTTCCTATGACTATGAGATTATGCAACTCCCGTTTGCCAGAGGAACACTTTGGGTACTACCAAACGTCACAACGTAACTGGGTGATTATAAAGGAGTATTACAGGTGTCTCCAATGGTAGATGTTGGGTTGGCGTATTTCGAGATTAGGATTTGTCACTCCGATCGTCGGAGAGGTATCTCTGGGCCCTCTCGGTAATGCACATCACTTAAGCCTTGCAAGCATTGCAACTAATGAGTTAGTTGCGGGATGATGTATTACGGAACGAGTAAAGAGACTTGTTGGTAACGAGATTGAACTAAGTATTGGATACTGACGATCGAATCTCGGACAAGTAACATACCGATGACAAAGGGAACAACGTATGTTGTTATGCGGTCTGACCGATAAAGATCTTCGTAGAATATGTAGGATCCAATATGGGCATCCAGGTCCCGCTATTGGTTATTGACCGGAGACGTGTCTCGGTCATGTCTACATTGTTCTCGAACCGTAGGGTCCGCACGCTTAACGTTACGATGACAGTTATTATGAGTTTATGCATTTTGATGTACCGAAGGTTGTTCGGAGTCCCGGATGTGATCACGGACATGACGAAGAGTCTCGAAATGGTCGAGACATAAAGATTGATATATTGGAAGCCTATGTTTGGACATCGGAAGTGTTCCAGGTGAAATCAGGATTTTACCGGAATACCGGGTGGGTTACCGGAACCCCCCGGGAGCCAAATGGGCCATAGTGGGCCTAAATGGAAAGGAGAAAGGGGCTGACCTAGGTGGCTGCGCGCCTCCCCCTTCCCCTAGTCCTATTAGGACTAGGAGAGGTGGCCGGCCCCCTCTCTCTCTTTCCCCCCTTGAGGAATCCTATTCCAACTAGGATTGGGGGGGGGGGCGGAATCCTACTCCCGGAGGGAGTAGGACTCCCTGGCGCGCCACCCCTTGGCCGGCCAGCCCCTACCCCTTGGCTCCTTTATATACGGGGGCAGGGGAGCACCCTAGAACACACAAGTTGATCTACGGATCGTTCCTTAGCCGTGTGCGGTGCCCCCTTCCACCAAATTCCTCCTCGGTCATATCGTTGCAGTGCTTAGGCGAAGCCCTGCGCCGGTAACACATCAAGATCGTCACCACACCGTCGTGTTGATGGAACTCTTCCCCGACGCTTTTCTGGATCGGAGCCCGGGGATCGTCATCGAGCTGAACGTGTGCCAAGAACTCGGAGGTGCCGGAGTAACAGTGCTGTGATTGGTCGGATCGCGAGGAGAACGTACGACTACTTCCTCTATGTTGCATCAACGCTTCCGCTTTGGTCTATGGGGGTACGTAGACAACACTCTCCCCTCTCGTTGCTATGCATCACCATGATCTTGCGTGTGCGTAGGATTTTTTTTGAAATTACTACGTTCCCCAACAACTGCATCAGTTGTGCCTAAAGAAAATGAACCAGATTCCTCAGCTCCACCTGCACCAACTCCAACTCCAATTCTTCCCTCTGCTTTAGATGTGAAGAAAACCAAGGCTGCAGAGCGAGCTGCAGTGAAGAAAAGGAAAGCATCAAGTGCTTCAGAATCTTCAGTCCCAAAGAAGATGAAGCCCATGACCAGCTTATTTGCCAATCCAATTGATGCTGTTCCTATCTCCTCCATGCCATCAAAGGACCTTGTTCCTTTTGGTGAAGATTATGAGATCCCAAGTGGATCTGATGAAGAAACTCAGTCTGCTGCTTCCTCAGAGCAGATTGATGAAGAAATTGAAGTGGATACAATCCCTTCAACCCCAATAGTCTCATCACCAATGCCTCAGTTTGATGCTGAAGAGGCTGGTGTTGAAGAAATTGATGATGAAGATGTGGATATTGGAAGCACAACTCCAGTAATGAATGACGACTTTTGGGAAAGTCAGCATCCCAATTCCCCACTCTTCATTCCCCTGCAGCAAATTCCTCACTCTCCTTCACCAACCGTAAAATTGGGCTCTGATGCAACTCATCCCACTGCTTCTGTGAATGAAGAAATTCCGGCCACTAGTGCTGAAGAAACTGCTGCTGAAACAGACAAGGTGACTGCACCTGAGGAAAATCCTGAAATTCCTCAGCCTGAAGAACCTGAGCTTGTGATTCCTGAGGTCGTGATGCAACTCACTGACACTCCTCTGCCAAGGCCAAAGGATCCATTCTCACGCAAACAGAAATTCAAGGCTGAAGACTTCTATGGTGAGCACGTATTCTTCACTGAATACAATCCTTATGACTCTGCTCGCATAAGGAAGAGGCGTTTCTAAACTGCCAGCCAAGCAAATTTCTATTCCTCAGTGCTTTACAACAAAGACAAAGTCTTCGACCATGCACATATTCCTCACGTGGATATGGAATCTATGCCGTGCTTCACGCCAGTCCTCAGTGTTCTTCACGACGCTGGGCTACTCAACTTCTGCACAGATATATGCGATTGGAATGAAGAACTTATTCTTCAGTTCTATGCTACACTGCACATCACTGGCAACTCTGAAGATGTCAATTCATGGGTTCTGGACTGGATGACTGAAAATACACATTACAAGGCCCCAGCAACTGAATTGCTTTGCTGCCTTTCTCTTAGTCCACCCACTGAAGATGCGCGTTGCGTGTATGATGAACCTGAGCTGTCAAACCACTATATGCAAGTGCTCATGAAGCCACTGAAGCCAGGGCAATCACCTCGTACCAAATTCCTCGTCAAGGAATTGCTGTATGTGCCTAGGACTGTCTATCGCATGCATTCTGACGAAGACAATATGTCCCATCAAAGGACACGATTCTTCTGATGAAGAAATTCTTGGCATCATGAAGAATATGCTTTTCAACATCATACATGGCGTTCCCATAAACTTCCATGATTTCTTCATGAGGACTCTGGCCAACATTGCTATGTCACCATTTGAGCTGAAGCCTTATGCACCTTGGATTATGAGATTCATCAGGACAAGGTCTTCACTCAACTACAAGGCTGAAACTCTCAACCACTGCAGCTACTTGCCTCCCATTGAAGTCCTCAAAAGGACATTTTCCTCAGCTGATGAAAAGGGCAAGGCCACTGCTGTGATAGATAGGCATTCGTCCATTGGATGGTCAATTTTGCAAGGCTGCTTCTTATTCCACCAATGATGACTCTGCCACACATGGCACTGCTGCTAACACTGCCAAGCAAAATCCTCAAGCCACAGCACCCAGGGTGATGACTGATCGTGAGTTACTTCTCAGTCTTCATCAAAAGGTTGATCGCAATCACAAATGGGTCAAGCGTCAGTTTGGTTCAATTCTTCACAACATGACTGCCACACATAATGCAGTGAAGAAAAACCATTACTACCTTCATGAAACCCTCAACCGCACCTGGGCTGTTCTGTCTCAAATATATAGTGCTGAAGATTTGGAGAACATGGGCCTCAAAGAAGAATTTTCCTGGTCGGCACCTCCGCCGAAGAAATACAAGAAGGTCAAGGTTCCTTCTATGGTGGCCAGTTCATATTCTTCATCGCGCGAGACTGATGAAAATGAAGACTTGGACGACACTGCAGCAGGCCCTACTTCAACAACCGACCCCAACAACACTGGCGCTCCTCCATCAACTTGAATATCTTCAGGGGCCTTAGTCCTCAGTTTCGATCCTTTTTGTCATTTGATGACAAAGGGGGAGAAATCTGAGTTAGTCTTCAAGCGGGTCTATAATAAGGGCATATTTTTTTAAGTTGCAACTCTTGTTCTTCCGAAACTTTTATTGAATCGAGTTGTAATCTTAAACCCTATGTTGCTCGGTGCTCTGATACTTCGATACATGCTTGAGCTCTGATACTTTTGATGCGCTATTCTGCATGCTTATTCCTCATTAATGTTATCGCACGCATGCTGAATTGCATCAGGCACCATATTTCATCATGCATTTCAAATTCTTCAAATCATATATCAAATGCGTGTATGAATTACAAGATATAGGGGGAGATCTCCATGATTTAACTCTTCAAGTGTGCATTGCCTCAAAAGCAAATTCCTCACTATGCACAACTTCAGGGGGAGTTCTTCTATATCTTGCAATCAAATTCCTCAATATCAGTTTCTACACTTCATATATTTATCCCCGTTGAAAACTTAACCTATGTTGTCATCAATCGCCAAAAAGGGGGAGATTGTAAGTGCATCTAGTGCCCCTTAGTGATTTTGGTGTATTGAAGACTTATAGGTTAAGCATCTGATGTGTTTATGAGTGTACACAGGTCTATAAGTCTATGAGGAGTTTGATATTTACAGTAAAAGTCGACCCCTAAAAATGAAGTTCTTCGACTGAAGACTTTGATATAAGACTTTCTGAAGACTTTTTGAAGACTTTGAAAGTGAAGAAATTGGTGTGACCTTGAAGACTTGGTATTCGTTCGAGGAACATGAAGCGTGAAGACTTTTGTTTTCGTAGTTTCATTTTTCTCTTTCTTGAGTCATAGGAAAAACTGTACTGTTAAAGGGGGTCGAGGAAATACTAAGGAGAAAATTTCCATGTGATGCTCAACTCAAATCCTACACCTACCAATCCCTTCGAGTGAAGCCATTGGAAATCTCATACAGTTCAGTCAAATTCTTCAGTGACAGAGACGCAGTTCTTCTGGTCACTGAGGACTTTGCTCTGACTGAGGAGTTAGGAATTCGCTAGTGCGAATTGCCTACACAGTGAGGAACATGATAGCCTTGAGGAATTTGTACTCCAAATTTCCGACCGTTGCCGTGCCACGCGCCAGCTGTCCTAAAATATCTTTTCCACCTAACGGTCATATCATTGAAGGGCATTTATGTCTTATCATGTCGGGCTGCTCCCTAAGCTATAAATAGCCACCCCCTACAACCACTAGCTGGTTGGCTGCTCCGCGTGAACTTGACACTTGTCATTTGAGAGCAACCCATCCTCCGAGGACTTTGAGCGAAAATCATCAAGTGAGGAAAATCCAAAACCAAACCCAAAACACCTACAAACCCAAAGTGATAGAGCATCACTGAAGAAATTGATCCTGCGTGGATCCGACGCTTGTTACCTTTGAAGACTGTGCTTCTTCCAGACGGTTAGGCGTCAAGGTCTAGAGCATCCAAGAGGAATTGTGGATCGCCGAGTGACCAAGTCTGTGAAGGTTTGGAAGTCACCTGAAGACTTACCACGAGTGATTGGACGAGGACTGTGTGTCCTTAGTTCAAGGAGAATACGGTGAGGACTTGGTGTCCCGAGCTGCATGCTCAGGACTGGGTGTTCGGGACTGTGTGTCCTCGAGTTTAAATACTCAGCCGCTCCAACCAGACGTACAACTGAGACAACATTTGGAACTGGTCTACCAAATCATTGTCTTCACCAAGCTTACAGGTTCCATTTCCTCAACACCTTCATTTCCTCATCACTGTGTTGTCTGTTTGTTCATATCTGTGTTTGAAGACTTTGACTGAAGACTTTCACAAATTCCTCAGTTCAATTTCTTCAGTCTGTTTGTCTTCATCTAGAGTTATCCTGTGCCTACGCTTTCTGTACTCTATGTTTGTCTTCATTTCATCATGATGACCATGCATGTAATCTGTTATGTTTACTTTTGAGTACTTATTCCGCTGCTAGTATTTCTTCGCTAAGGAATTTCCTCACGAGAAAATTCCTCAGTGAAGAATTTCATAAAAATCGCCTATTCACCCCCCTCTAGTCGATATAACACACTTTCAATTGTCTACCCAGCGTTAGAGTTAATGTTTCTGAAAGACTGTGTGAGGGAGTCTTGGATTAGGGGGTGTTCGGGTAGCCGGACTATACCTTCGCCGGACTGCAGGACTATGAAGATACAAGATTGAAGACTTCGTCCCGTGTCCGGATGGGACTTTCCTTGGCGTGGAAGGCAAGCTAGGCGATGCGGATATTCAAGATATCCTACTTATGTAACCGACTCTGTGTAACCCTAACCCTATCTGGTGTCTATATAAACCGCAGGGTGTAGTCCGTAGGACATCCATCATCATACACAATCATACCATAGGCTAGCTTCTAGGGTTTAGCCTCCTTGATCTCATGGTAGATCTACTCTTGTACTACCCATATCATCAATATTAATCAAGCAGGAGTAGCGTATTACCTCCATCGAGAGGGCCCGAACCTGGGTAAAAACATCGTGTCCCTTGTTTCCTGTTACCATTCGACCTTGACGCACAGTTCGGGACCCCCTACCCGAGATCCGCCGGTTTTGACACCGACATTGGTGCTTTCATTGAGAGTTCCTCTGTGCCGTCGCAATCAGGAAGGATGCCTCTTCCCGTCTTTAAAGATGGCGCCATTACTAAGGGAGCCTTGGCTGTCGGCCAAACCCTCTGGCTAGGTGGTTTTCTCACGACCGCATGTTCGGCCGTTGCACCGACGGTGACCTCTCGGGTCATCGAAAGCAACCTTCACGTCAGCTCAGAACTCGCCGAGCAACTGGATCCGATTGAGCTCCCTTCCGTAAACGAGCTCTTGGATCGCATCGCCGCACTGGGGGTCGCTACAAATTACGACCAGGTTGGGCTTAAACCCGATCTAAGAGAAATTAACTCTCCCCAAGTCACCCACCACGTTGTCGTGGTAGAGGCGCAGTGCGGCGACCCTTCATCTATTCTAAGGACTAGCTACGTCCGAATTCCCGAACCCTCCAGGCCGGATACCCGCGGAGGGAGGATACAATCCAAGACATGAGCTTAGAATCAGGCAACGGGCTAGATTCATTGGACAACATCCAAGACTCCGTACTTCAGAGTTCGGAAGCTCTTCGGCCTCCGAATCTTAAATGGGGTGAGGTCTCAGATTCAACGCCACCCGCCCGCCCGGACATAAGCGACCTTTCCCAAATCAGGCAAAAGCCCGAGGAAACAGTACATCACTACTGGGCCAGATTCCTCCTGGTTATGAACAGGACAAAGGACTGCCGCGAGGGAGACGCAATTTCAATCTTTTGTAGTAACTGCACAGACGAGGGAATACTTAATGCCATAAGTCGTCGTGATATTACACGCTTCGCTGACTTGGCGTCCATAGTACAAAAGTACTATGCGATGGAAAGCGCTTGGAAAACCGAAATAAAATTTTGGGATAATCCGGCCCTGAATAGCAATCCCGTCCGAACTAAGAGGGTGCTCCACAGTAAGACACCCGGATGAAATATCAAAAAGCCAAAACCCTCTACAGGGCATGGAACCGTACTGGAAAGGTGGCTTGATGGACCCTGTAGGATTCACAGTACAGAGGACGCCACACCAACTCACAGCCTTAGAGCATGTTGGATACTCCGGCAGGTGGCCAAAATTGGCGAGGACATCCTAATTTCAGAGGCCGAAGAAAGCCAGCCCGAGGACACCAGTACCGTTCTCATAGTCTTCGAGACTTTCGCATCAAATAATATGCGAAAAAGAACACTCCGCAGCCTCACCGAAGTCTATCAAGTAGCAACAATAAACCCATGGAGCGACACTGCTATCACCTTCAACGCGAGTGACGAACCTAAATTCCGAACAGCCCGAGCACCAGCCGCATTGGTCCTCAGTCCCATAGTGGACGGCTCTCGCCTCACAAAGGTACTCATGGATGGAGGCAGCGGATTGAACCTCATTTATGAGGAAACCCTCCAAAAGATGGAAATAGACTAGAACCGCATCGAACGAAGCAGCACAACCTTTAGAGGAATAATCCCCAGTCAGGAAGCACGCTGCACAGGAAAGATCACACTAGATGTGGTGTTCGGCACGCCGGATAATTACAGGTCCGAAGAAGTCACGTTCCAGGTGGCCCCGTTCAATAGTGGATACCACGCTATATTAGGACGGGAGGCATTCACAGACTTCCAAGCCATACCCCATTACGGGTACATGAAGCTCAAGATGCCTGGGCCAAACGGAATTACCACTCTCGCTAGTGATCCGGACATAGCACTCCATGCCGAAAACAAGACAGTCGCATTGGCCCTTGAGGCACTATCCGAAGCCTTAGCAGCCAAGGAACTGGCTGCGCTGCGCTCCACGGTTAATAGGGATGATGTGATACTCGACAAGAGATCCAAATCCACATCCTTCAAACCAGCGGACGAAATAGTCAAATTCCAGGTCCATCCAACGGACCCCAATAAAACAGCTTCCATCGGGGCACGACTGAACCCTGATGTAGATGCCGCACTGCGAGAGTTCCTACGAGAGAACTGGGACATTTTTGCTTGGCACCCTTCAGACATGCCAGGAATCCCACGCAGGCTGGCCGAACATAGCTTAATTATCCAGAAAGGATTCAAACCTGTCAAACAAGCCCTTCGGCACTTTTCCGAACCGAAGAGACAGGCTATGGGAGAGGAGCTAGCCAAGTTATTGGAGGCCGGATTTATTAGAGATATAAAACATCCGGACTGGCTAGCAAACCTGGTGATGCTACCAAAGAAGGACAAATCCTGGCGCCTGTGTGTCGATTTTAAAGACCTTAACAAGGCCTGCCCAAAGGATCCCTTCCCCCTCCCTCGTATCGATCAAATTATCAATGCCACTGCAGGACACGATTCGTTGTGTTTCCTCGATGCATACTCCGGTTACCATCAAATCAAGATGGCAGAATCAGACCAAGCCGCAACGGCATTCATCACACTATACGGCCCATTCTGCTTCAACACAATGCCCTTCGGGCTAAAAAACGCCGGCGCAACATATCAGCGCATGATCCAAACATGTCTGGCAAACCAGATCGGCAAAACAATGGAGGCGTACATGGATGATGTGGTCGTCAAATCAAGACATGTCGAATCTCTAGTAGATGACTTGAGGCTTACATTCGATAACCTCCGAAAATACGACATCAAGCTCAATCCGGAAAAATGCGTTTTCGGCGTTCCAGTCGGAAAGCTCTTGGGCTTCATTGTATCCGGTAGAGGAATCTAAGCAAATCCAGCCAAGATCTGAGCTTTGTCACAACTGGATGTCCCAAAAGACCTCAAACAAATACAAAAATTAACCGGATGCGTGGCGGCTCTAAGCCGCTTCATCTCTCGCCTGGGAGAAAAGGCGCTACCCCTTTACTTCCTCCTACGGCGCACCGAACACTTGGAGTGGATAGATGCTGCCACGGCCGGACTAGATGAAATAAAAGCCATATTGGCAACAAACCCAGTCCTGGCCGCGCCAAACACCGGCGAGCCAATGCTATTGTACATCGCGGCAACCCATCAAGTTGTCAGCGCAGTGCTCGTCGTCGAGCGGGAAACGGACGAACACAAATTTCCCCTCCAAAGGCCGGTCTACTACGTGTCCACTGTCCTCACTCCATGCAAATCACGGTACCCGCACTATCAGAAAATTCCATACGCGGTATTCATGGCATCCCGGAAGCTAGGACACTACTTTCAAGAGTGTTCGATTACAGTAGCCTCGGAAGTACCACTCAATGACATTATCAATAACCGCGAGGCAACGGGCCGGATCGCAAAATGGGCCATTGAGCTCCTCCCGTTCGACATAACCTACAAGCCACGACAAGCTATCAAATCGCAAGTGTTGGCCGACTTCGTCGCAGAATGGACGGAGGCCGAACTCCCTAAAGAGTACGACACATACTCAAACTGGATCATGCATTTCGACGGCTCCAAAATGTTGGCCGGACTGGGGGCTAGCATCGTTTTGACGTCCCCCACAGGAGACACAGTCCAATATGTACTCCAAATTATGTACACGGACTCCAACAATGCAGCCGAATATGAGGCCCTCCTACATGGTCTGCGGATGGCAGTATCCATGGGCATTCAACGCCTAGAGGTACGCGGGGATTCGAACCTCGCGATCTCCCAAATAAATGGCGACTTCGACGCCAAGGATCCAAAAATGGCAGCTTACCGCAATGCCGTCCTAAAAATGTCAGCTCGGTTCAAAGGGCTGGAGTTTCACCATATAGCCCGCGAAAATAATCAAGCAGCGGACGTCCTGGCACGCATCGGAGCAAAACGCGATGCAGTCCCCCCCAACATCTTTTTGTAAAGATTGTTCAAGCCATCCATAACATGGGAGGGGGAACCCGCAATTAACAGCCCGGACGTAGCCGCACCACTCGACGCCAAACAACCTGACATAATTGGAGGCCCTGCCAACGAAATTACACCTTCAGTCCACGTAATAATGGCGGTTATCGCCCCGTGGACAGAACCATTCCTAGCCTACCTTACTAGGCAGGAACTCCCAGAGGACCAAAACGTGGCCCGCTGCATAGTGCGGCGATCTAAAGTCTAGAAAGTCCACGAGGGGAGCTTTATAAGAAAAGCACTACCGGAGTCCTTCAAAGGTGCATCTCCGAAGAGGAAGTGCGGAATCTTCTGGCCGAAATTCACGCCGGACTCGGTGGTCATCACGCTGCTGCTCGGTCCCTTGTTAGCAAGGCTTTCCGTACAGGCTTTTATTGGCCGACGGCCCAGGCAGACGCTCAGGACCTAGTCCAACGATGCGTTGGTTGCCAACTTTTTGCCAACCAAAGCCATATGCCACCCACCGCACTCCAAACTATACCCATCACCTGGCCCTTTGCGGTCTGGGGGCTTGACATGGTCGGACCCCTTAAAGGTGGAACCCATAAGAAAAAATACTTACTGGTCATGGTGGATAAGTTCACCAAATGGATAGAAGCCAAGCCTGTCAAAACGGCAGAGTCCGGACCTGTGATAGACTTCATATCCGGGGTTGTACACTGTTATGGCGTCCCCCACAGCATCATAACCGATAACGGTACAAACTTTACAGCCGACGAGGTAAAACTCTGGTGCAAAAACATGGGCATCAAGCTCGATTATGCTTCAGTCTATCACCCACAAACCAATGGCCAGGTCGAACGTGCAAACGGTCTTATCATGAGCGGCATCAAACCCAGACTAGTGCTGTCCCTCAGGGAATCTAACACGCACTGGGTAGAGGAGCTCGACTCCGTACTCTGGGGGCTGCGGACCATGCCAAATCGCACCACCGGATACACACCATTCTTTATGGTGTACGGCGCAGAGGCAGTTCTGCCCTGCGACATAATTCATGACTCACCTAGAGTGCGCATGTACGAAGAAAGAGAAGCCGAGCTCGATCGGCAAGACAGCCTGGACGCCTTGGAGGAGGAGCGTGACGTGGCGAAAGCCCGTTCCGCATTTTATCAACAACATGCCCGAAGATACCAAAGCAGAGAAGTACGGGCCAAAAATTACAATGTTGGCGAACTAGTTCTACGCCTGCCGGATAAGAAAAAGGACAAACTCAAGCCCAAATGGGAAGGCCCATTTATAATCGACCAAGTCCTGGCCGGTGGGGCGTACCGCCTACGAGATGCGTCGGATAACCGACTCGAGCCGAACCCGTGGAACGCCACACGCCTCCGAAGATTCTATGCCTAGCGCCGGACTCCGTGTTCGTCTCCTTCCCCTGTCCATTTTTTACAATTTTCTGTCTTATATTTCTCTCCTTCCCCTCTTTTTCCTTCATAGCCCTTAAAAGGCTCACTACATTCTTTAACAGAAGCTTATTTATACGGGCTTCATGCCCCACACATGTGTCAAACTTCCGCATGTACCTTTTTCTTCACCATTATATGCATCGATATGACTTAAGTTTTGGCCAAGCTGGGTTGCCTGGCTCCTGTGCTTACCCCTATGTTCCCGATTGTTCGGCTAGGCGGTAAAGGGAGCACCTCTGCGATTGTTACTGCCGGGTCAGCCGGATGTGTACCTCAGACTGGGTGAAGCCGAAAGCTAGCGTTCTTAAGGGAATATTCGGTCGGTGAAATAAAAGATGATCTTTTTATTAATTTTCATGCGCCCCCAGATGCTTTTTCTGCGTCTTTTTTATGCAGTTCGGACATGCACTTTAGGGCATGCCTCCCCAGCAAAAGGAACCCTTAACGGAACTATTCTCTCTGGAAGATGTTTCTTACTAACCATGTAATATAACATAACTAGTTGGGCACTTGTCTGATCAAGCACTAATGACCCCTACGCCTGGTCTCCACGCATACCACGGTTCTTGTATAACCGCTATGGTATTCGGACACACTCCGGACCGTCAGGTCCCGAGGTTGAAGCGAAAAGGTCGGCAACGACAAACGATCTACAATCCGGCTAGAAGGCATTACATATGTCAATTCAAAAGTACATAGTCATTTCGACTGATTGTATTCCTCCTCTATACCATCTAACAGGCTGTCTAATTTACAGTCCTGCTGGGAATACTTTGCGGCCAATTCTACTTGGCCGCACACTAAGCTTACAGGGATCTCCTTCCCGTCAGGCCCCACCGGTCCGACCTCGGCCATGTGGTTTGGGTCAGACTTCGTAAAACGGGTCTTCACCATGGCCCAGGCCTCCCTAGCGCCTTGTCGGCAGGCTGATATCTTCCACAACCGGAAGCGCCGCCAAGCTCCCTTCAGCTTCTCCGCAAGCTCTCCAAGGCCCTCGGGCGTGGAGCGGGCAGGCCATAAGGCTTGGGCAACGCCTTGCATCGCCCGCCAAATTCGCTCGTGCAGTTGCAGGAGTTCGGAAAGAAGGTCACCCGTAGAACCGGGCATCTCCTCTGCAGGACGACCTGTGAGCATACCTACAGACATTACTCTGTTATTCGACTTCCTCACCGAACTCATTTTTCAACGTTCGTTCAAGCACTTACTAAATATGCCGCGTCGAAGCCGCTGATTCTCCTTCGTGGAGTCCGACAGCTGGCCACGAACGTCCTTAAGTTCAACGTCCAGCTTGGTGTTGGCATCCTGAAGATCATTCTTCTCTCGCCTCACCTTTGTCAACGTACTCTCACCGGCCTTTAACCGGCGTAAGAGTTGTTGCTTCTCCGGATCAAGTCCGGCGCCATCTGCAACATGAATTGTCAGATTTGCACCCAAACCGCACAATACTACTCTTTTGAAGTGTATCTTACCTGGGGGTCCCTTTGGGCTCCTCTGCTGCGGCTAGTGCGGCCTCTAGTTGGGCCTTGCACTTTTCTAGCTCCTGGGACAGCATGGTGTTCTTCTCTGTAAGAACCTGCATGTTATATGATCCTTAAATTAGTTACTTTAACTGTTTCAAGTCTCGGGGGCTACTGGTATATATATATTTAACCAAAATATTCTTACCCGTATGTCTTTTACATACTGCTCCTTAGCTCTGGCTAAACCATCTTGAGCAGCACGGAGATACGCATCTCCCGAATTAAAGGCATCTAAAGCCTCTTGGGAGAAACAAGCGTCGCGTAAAACTGTCCGGCGATGCCTGTGGTTCATGGCACTCTCCACTTCAGAATTTGTGGCAGACAGCCTGTCCGCATCCTCTGTCGGAGGAGCGCCCGGTGCACGCCTTGTGCTTGCCTCTGCTTCCTGGCCGGTCACTGGAACCTGGCTGGTGGAGGCGCGATTGGCAGCCTCTCCGGATATAGTCCGGCGAGGTCTCTTCGTCCTGAAGAAAGCACGAACGTTAATATGCCCTGACGGAATAACACCACGGAAACGGAGGGTGTGTGATACCTTTGCGCCGGCATCTCGGTCTGGACTACATTTCTTTTTTTCCCCACGGGGCCCTGCGGCCCCTCGCTGGCTAGCCACCGCAGGTTCGGCCTCCCGCCTCAGAAATCTCCCCTGTGAAACACGGTTGTTGTTAGAAACGCCGGAATACGTGAAAATGGAATCCCCCTCAAGGGAATAAAAACTCCGGTTTCTGTCACCTGGGAGGCCGGGATTAACCCTGGATAATCAGCCACAATAGCGACCAAGGTGTTGTCCTTGCTTAGCTGATGAAACACCTCGTCGATAAGCTCCACCGATATGTCCGGATCTTCTTCAGGGTCCGGATCGAGGGACCGTTCTGGGTCCTCAGGTTGTGGAGGGCGGCTGCTTATATCTTTCACTTCCTGTCGAAGTTCCTGCATTAAAATCGTCAGACTACGTATCTGACCATGGAAGTATAAAATAAATGGGCAAGCGCAATTGTTCGCTTACCCAACTTGGAGGTTCATACATAGTGAATCCGGCCCGTGGGTTAACGTGGAGGAACTCCTCCTTCTCTCCCTTGTACAAAGAGGACATAATCTTTATTAGGGCGGCAGCCGAGGCCGGCCCCTTACGACCGTAACGCGTGGCGTCATCCTCCCCATTGAAATCCCACATGGCGTGGCCTCTGTATTGAAGCGGCTGCACCCCTCGCATAATGCATGCGGCCATGACTCCGATCATGGTTAGTCCGTAATGAGCCAACAGTCTTATCCGGCCCATCAGGTAAAGGACGTCTCTGTCGCTTTCTCTCTGAGAGCTCCGCGGACGCCAGCTCAAGCGTTTCTTCAATGGAGCACTATTGAACTCAGGGAGACCGGCCCGGATCGGGTACGGCAGCGGGACGTCGTCTATGTAAAACCATTCCGAAGGCCAGTCCTCGGGCGCCTTCTTCGGGGTTCCGGATAGGTATCCGGTCCCGGCGATGCGCCATACTTCGGCTCCGCCCACTTGGTATAGATACCCCTCTTGAGAACGGGGCACCAGGCAGAATATCTTCTTCCACAGCGCGAAATGAGCCTCGACGCCTAAAAACAGCTCGCAAAGGGCAACGAAGCCCGCAATATGTAACACGGAGCCGGGCATGAGATTGTGCAGCTGGAGGCCATAGAACTCCAGAAGCCCGCGGAGAAATGGATGAATTGGAAATCCCAGTCCCCTTATTAGATAGGCAACAAGGCACACCCATTCTCCTTTAGAAGGATTAGGGGTGCTCTCCGCTTGTTTTCCGCCATTGTAGGTGGCGAGACCGGCTCAGACTGGGACCATGTATGCCTGAGGGCCAAATCCCTTGGCCTGAAGCGACACTAACTCGCTATGCGGAATGGTGCAACTCTCCCAGTCCCCGGGCTTAGGACCGAAGGGGCGAGGGGAGGAGCTGCGACGGCTGGCCATGTTGGAATGGACTTTAGCTGGGAAAGCTCTGATGATAACTCGCAGAGAGGAGAAGATGCGGTTTGGATCTAAATCCTCATCCCGTTAAATAGGCGGCTCGTTTATATGGCTAGGGGTGTGGATGTAAAAACGCCCTAGGCCTTTCGCATTCGTTCAACACGTGGAAGACAGCCATTATTGGGCGCAGAAGCCGAGGAGCGCTACATTACAAAAATCGGACATTCTTCGTACAGGTACACGGAATTTGGGAAAGAACCCGCCTTGCAATGCCGAAGACAATTTGCGCGCCGGACTCGTCGTCATTGAAGCCTGGTTCGGGGGCTACTGAGGGAGTCCTGGATTAGGGTTGTTTGGGTAGCCGGACTATACCTTCGCCGGACTCCAGGACTATGAAGATACAAGATTGAAGACTTCGTCCCGTGTCCGGATGGGACTTTCCTTGGCGTGGAAGGCAAGCTAGGCAATGCCGATATTCAAGATCTCCTACTTATGTAACCGACTCTGTGTAACCCTAACCCTATCCGGTGTCTATATAAACCGGAGGGTTGTAGTCCGTAGGACATCCATCATCATACACAATCATACCATAGGCTAGCTTCTAGGGTTTAGCCTCCTTGATCTCGTGGTAGATCTACTCTTGTACTACCCATATCATCAATATTAATCAAGCAGGAGTAGGGTATTACCTCCATCGAGAGGGCCCGAACCTGGGTAAAAACATCGTGTCCCTTGTCTCCTGTTACCATCCGACCTTGACGCACAGTTTGGGACCCCCTACCCGAGATCCGCCGGTTTTGACACCGACACTGTGTCTCGGTCATCTGTTTCTCAAACACCATGTAGTGCGAGAAATCCAATGGAGGATATTGAGTCTTGTGGGGAAAAGTGTGCAAACCTCTGCAAAGTGTACAAACTAATCATGGTTAGTCGTGTCCCCGGTTATGGACAACTTGAGTATCTGGTACTTGAATTATTGGTTTAATCTCATCACTCTAAATTAATTTGTTGGGTTGCTAATGTACACTTTTTAATTGGGATTGAGATGGGGGTACCATTCTCAATGTTTCAACCACCATGATAGTTAAATAAAATATATTCCTTTGTTGTAGGAAAAAATTGGCTTTTCGCAAAAACATTATAACCATAGAGCCTCCACTAGCCATGTATGCATATAGTGATAGTATTTATCTTTTTATTGCTCTACTGTGCTATATTGCCAACATATTCCATGTGCTGACCCGTTTTCGGGCTCAACATATCATGTTGCAGACTTTTCAAACGAGGAGTAAAGTGCGCTAGGTCGTTTTTCATGCACTCAGCTATGCCGTTGGAGTTGATGGACTCACTTTATCTTCCAAGCCTTCCGATGTTATCTTATTTAGATGGCCTTAAGCCATATTTATTGTAATAAGTTCTCTTTTGAGACATTCAGTGTAATAAGTGTGTGATTGCTAATCTGTTATAAATCCTTCAAGTATTGTGTGTGTCAGCATTACCGATCCAGGGATGACACTGAACACAGAGATTTGACCGTCTGAGTTCAGATCGCTACAAGAAGACACCCACGGAACTTGGAGATGAAGTCAGAGGAGTCCCAAGGGCATGACGAGCCCTCGGGGCACGCCCTAGGGGGCCGCCCCTGGCTTGTGGGCCCCTCGGGAGTCCACCGACCTCCCTCTCAGCTCTATAAATTCACAAATATCCAGTATCAACAGAAGCCTCCACCAAAATACTTTTCTGCCGCCGTAACCATCTGTACCCATGAGATCCCATCTTGGGACCTTTTCTAGCACCCTGCCGGAGGGTGATTCGATCGCGGCGAGCTTCTACATCAACTCTATTGCCTTTCCGATGAAGCATGAGTAGTTTAACACATACCTATGGGTCCATAGAAAGTAGCTAGATGGCTTCTTCTCTCAATTTGGTCCTCAATACCATGTTCTCCTCTATGTTCTTGGAGATCTATCCGATGTAATCTTATTTTGCGGTGTGTTTGTCGAGATCTGATGAATTTTGGATTTATGATCAGATTATCTACGAATATTATTTAAATCGTCTTTGAATTCTTATATGCATGATTTGATATCTTTGTATTTCTCTTCGAATTATCAGTTTGGGTTGGCCGACTAGATTGGTTTTTCTTGCAATGGGAGAGGTGCTTAGTTTTGGGTTCAATCTTGCGGTGTCCTCACCCAGTGACAAAGTAGGGGTAGAGAGGCACGTATTTGTATTGTTGCCATCAAGGGTAAAAATATGGGGTTTTCATCATATTGCTTGAGTTTATCCCTCTACATCATGTCATCTTACTTAGGGCGTTACTCTGTTCTTATGAACTTAATACTCTAGATGCATGCTGGATAGCGGTCGATGTGTGGAGTAATAGTAGTAGATGCAGAATCCTTTTGGTCTACTGGACACAGACATGATGCCTATATGCATAATCATTGCCTTGGATATCGTCATAACTTTGTGCTTTTCTATCAATTGCTCGACAGTAATTTGTTCTCCTCGTATTATTTGCCTTCAAGAGAGAAGCCTGTAGTGAAACCTATGGCCCCCGGATCTATCTTCCATCTTATATTTTCATATCTATAAACCAAAAATACCAAAAATATTTTTCTGTAATTTATTTACTTTTATTTTGTTTTAATTTTTAGTAATCTTTTATATCTATCTCTATCAGATCTCACGTTTGCAAGTGACTATGAAGGGATTGAAAACCCCTTTATCGTGTTGGGTGCAAGTGTTTGATTGTTTGTGTAGGTGCATATATTGGGGACTTGCGTGTTTCTCCAACTGGATTGATACCTTGGTTCTTAACAGAGGGAAATACTTATCTCAACTTTGTTGCATCACCCTTTCCTCTTCAAGGGAAAAACCAACGCAACCTCAAGAAGTAGCAGGAAGAATTTCTGGCGCCGTTGTCGGGGATATCTACATCAAGGCTACCAAGTACCCATCATAAACTCTCATATCTTGCATTACATTATTTTCCATTTGCCTCTCGTTTTCCTCTTCCCCACTTCTAAAACGTTTTCGGAAAAATACAAAAAGATTTGCCTTTTATTCGGCCTCCTTCCGTTCGTATTTCAGTTTCCTTTTTGGTTGCTCGTGTCCTAGATCTCTTGATTTTCTTTCATGGCTAGTCCTTTCACCGTCATTAGCACTCCCGAGAATGAGGTCCTTAATTTTAAGCTAATGGAGGGAGAACATTTAAAGGACGCTTGGTATAAAAATTTATAATGCTCAGAATAGATCTACTCATAAGCAATCTACTACCGTTCTCATTCGCAATTTTTATGTGGGTCCTAGTCCTTGAAATAGATATGTTCTAGATACCATTACCGGGGGAAATTTCTTGGGTAGCCACACTTTGGATGCTTCTAATGCTATGATATATATGGTAGGCCCACCACCTCTTATGGTTAATGAAATTGTTTTAACCTTGGAACATGTGATGCAAAGGCTTGATGTTATTGAGAATAAAATCGCTATTGTAGAGCTGATGGAAAACTTGGATAAAAAGATTCATAATCATATCACGCAATATGGATCTAAGGTATGAGTTACTCTAAAGAATCTAAGGGAAAAGGACCCATAGTTAATGAAATGATAGACCAAGATTCTACTAGAATTGGCAAACTAGAAGATATTATTACCAACTTGGGTTCCCCTTTTGCCTCTATTAAAACTGCTCCACATTTTCCTCCTACTAAAGCTACAAAGTTTATTTATGTTCCTAATAATAAGGTTGAATCTTCTAGTAAAGGAAACAAAGATCTCAAAATGATAAGTGTTCACCTAACCTTATTAATATTATTAAGGAACCAATTACCAAGAGTGAATTTCAAGATTTCTTGCCTATGAGTGTGTTCATTGATAAAACCAAAGAACCACCTAAGGGTTATAAGTGTGCAATTGAAGATTTGAATACCAAAGATGACAATACCTAGATCTATATTTTTTGCGTAGATATGGGCGTTAAACAATAGCGCTTGTTGGGAGGCAACCCAATTTTATTTTTGTTTCTATCTGTTTTGTTCCTGTTTTGCAATAAATTTATTATCTTGCCTCTGGTTAGATGTGTTTTGGTGTTTTAGTTTGTGTTTGTGCCAAGTAAGACCTTTGGGATGGCTTATGGTGATAGTTGATTTGATCTTGCTGAAAAATAGAAACTTTTGCGTCCGGTAAATTAATTTTCACTTTTTTACAGAAGCATGATAAAATACTGATTATTTTTGCCAAGGATTGATATACAAATTGCCTTTGTTGTCCTATTTTTTCAGAATTTTTGGAGTTACAGAAGTATTCAAAATTTCCAGATTGCTACAGATTGTTCTATTTTTGACAGATTCTGTTTTCTATGTGTTGTTTGCTTATTTTAATGAATCTATGGGTAGTATCGGGGGGTATGAACTATGGAGAAGTTGGAATAAAGTAGATATTACTCCAATATAAATAAAGAATGAGTTCACAATAGTACCAAAAGTGGTGATTTATTTTCTTATACTAACGGATCTCATGAGTTTTCTGTTGAGTTTTGTGAGGTGAAGTTTTCAAGTTTTGCGTAAAGATTTGATGGACTATGGAACAAGGAGTGGAAAGAGCCTAATCTTGGGGATTCCCAAGGCACCCCATGGTAATATTCAAGGACAACCAAGCATCTAAGCTTGGGGATGCCCCGGATGGCATCCCCTCTTTCGTCTTCGTCTATCGGTAAATTTACTTGAGGCTATATTTTTATTCACCACATGATATGTGTATAGCTTGGAGCGTCTTGTATGATATGAGTCTTTTCTTTTAATTTTCCACAATCATCCTTACTATACACACCTTTTGAGAGGGACACACATGAATCGTGATTTATTAGCATACTCTATGTGCTTCACTTATATCTTTTGAGCTAGGCAATTTTGCTCTAGTGCTTTACTTATATCTTTTTAGAGCATGACGGTAGTCTATTATTTTTAAGAGTCTCTCTAAACAATATGGTAATTTGCTTTGGTTATGAATTTAGTCCTAATATGATGGGCATCCAAGAGGGATATGACAAAAACTTTCATATAAAGTGCATTGAATACAATGAGAAGTTTGATTCATTATGATTGTTTTGAGATATAAAGATGGTGATATTAGAGTCATGCTAGTGAGTAATTGTGGATTGGTAGCAATACTTGTGTTAAAATTTGTGATTCCCGTAGCATGCACGTATGGTGAATCGTTATGTGATGAAGTCAGAGCATGATTTATTTATTGATTGTCTTCCTTATGAGTGGCGGTCGGGGACGAGCGATGGTCTTTTCCTACCAATCTATCCCCCTATGAGCATGCGTATATTACTTTGTTTCGATAACTAATAAATTTTTGCAATAAGTATGTGAGTTCTTCATGACTAATGTTGAGTCCATGGATTATACGCACTCTCACCCTTCCATCATTGCTAGCCTCCCTAGTACCCAGCAACTTTCGCCGGTGCATTAAACCCACCATTTACCCTTCCTCAAAACAGCCACCATACCAACCTATTATGGCATTTCCATAGCCATTCCGAGATATATTGCCATGCAAATTCAACCGTTCCGTTTATTATGACACCCAACATCATTGTCATATTGCTTTGCATGATCGTAAGATAGCTAACATGATGTTTTCATGGCTTGTCTGTTTTTTGATGTCATTTCCTACGCTAGATCATTGCACATTGCGGTACACCACCGGATGCATTCATATAGAGTCATATTTTGTTCTAAGTATCGAGTTGTAATTCTTTAGATGTAAGTAAATAAAAGTGTGATAATCATCATTATTAGAGCATTGTCACATGTGAGGAAAGGATGAAGGAAGCTATGATTCCCTCACAAGTTGGGATGAGTCTCCGGACTTTACAAAAAATAAAAGAGGCCAAAGAAGCCCACCAAAAAATGAAAAATATGAGAGACAAGAGAGAAGGGCAATGCTATTATCCTTTTTCCACACTTGTGCTTCAAAGTATCACCATGATCTTCATGATAGAGAGTCTCCTATGTTGTCACTTTGATATACTAGTGGGAAGCTTTCATTATAGAACTTGGCTTGTATATTCCAATGATGGGCTTCCTCAAATTGCCCTAGGTCTTCGCGAGCAGGCGAGTTGGATTCACACCCATTTAGTTTCCTTTTGAGCTTTCATAAACTTATAGCTCTAGTGCATTTGTTTCATGGCACTCCCTACGCAGTCACATTGATACCTATTGATGGGCATCTCCATAGCCTGTCGATACGCCTAGTTGATGTGAGACTATCTCCTTCTTTTTGTCTTATCCACAACCACCATATTCTATTCCACCCATAGTGCTATATCCATGGCTCACACTCATGTATTGCGTGAAAGTTAAAAAAGTTTGAGAACAACAAAAGTATGAAACAATTGCTTCGCTTGTCATCGGGGTTGTCCATGATTTAGTACTTTGTGTGATGAAGATGGAGCATAGCCAGACTATATGATTTTGTAGGGATAACTTTCTTTGGCCATGTTATTTTGAGAAGACACTATTATTTTATTAGTATGCTTGAAGTATTATTGTTTTTATGTCAATATTAAACTTTTTTTAAATCTTATGGATCTTAATATTCATGCCACAATAAATAAAATTACATGGATAAATATTTTAGGTAGCATTCGACATCAAAAAATCTATTTTTATCATTTACCTACTCGACAACGAGTAGGAATTAAGCATGGGTATGCTTGATACGTCTCCAACGTATCTACAACTTTCGATTGTTCCATGCTATTATATTATCTGTTTTGGATGTTTTATATGCATTAATATGCTATTTTATATTATTTTTGGGACTAACTTATTAACCCAGAGCGAGTGCCAGTTTCTGTTTTTTCCTTCGTTTTGAGTTTTACAGAAAAGGAATACCAAACGGAGTCCAAACGGAATAAAACTTTGGCGATGAGTTTTCTTGGACCAGAAGACACCCACGGAACTTGGAGATGAAGTCAGAAGAGTCCCGAGGGCACCACAACCCTCAGGCGTGCCCTGGGGGGCGCCCCTGGCTTGTGAGCCCCTTGGGAGTCCACCGACCTCCCTCCAAGCTCGATAAATTCACAAATATTCCAATATCAATATTAGCGTCCACCAAAATAATTTTCCGTCGCCATAACCTTCTGTACCCGTGAGATCCCATCTGGGGACCTTTTCCGGCACCCTTCCGGAGGGGGATTCGATCATGGAGGGATTCTACATCAACTTTATTTCCCTTCCGATGAAGCGTGAGTAGTTTACCACGGACCTACGAGTCCATAGCAAGTAGCTAGATGGCTTCTTCTCTCTCTTTGATCCTCAATACCATGTTCTCCTTGATGTTCTTGGAGATCTATCTGATGTAATCTTCTTTTGCGATGTGTTTGTCGAGATCCGGTGAATTGTGGATTTATGATCAGATTATCTATGAGTATTATTTGAATCTTCTCTGAATTCTTATATGCATGATTTGATATATTTGTATTTCTCTTCAAATTATCAGTTTGGTTTGGCCAACTAGATTGGTTTTTCTTGCAATGGGAGAGGTGCTTTGTTTTGGGTTCAATCTTGCGGTGTCCTCACCCAGTGACAAAGTAGGGGTAGCGAGCACATATTTGTATTGTTGCCATCAAGGGTAAAAAGATGGGGTTTTCATCATATTGCTTGAGTTTATCCCTCTACATCATATCATCTTACTTAAGGCGTTCCTCCGTTCTTATGAACTTAATACTATATATGCATGCTGGATAGCGGTCGATATGTGGAGTAATAGTAGTAGATGCAGAATCGTTTCGGTCTACTTGACAGGGACGTGATGCCTATATGCATAATCATTGCCTTGGAAATCGTCATAACTTTGCGCTTTTCTATCAATTGCTCGACAGTAATTTGTTCACCCACCATATTATTTGCCTTCAAGAGAGAAGCCTCTAGTGAAACCTATGGCCCCAGGTCTATCTTCCATCTTATATTTTCAGATCTATAAACCAAAAATACCAAAAATATCTTGCTGCAATTTATTTACTTTTATTTTGTTTTATGTTTTAGTAATCTTTTATATCTATCTCTATCAGATCTCACCTTTTCAAGTGACCGTGAAGGGATTGACAACCCCTTTATCGCGTTGGGTGCAAGTGTTTGATTGTTTGTGTAGGTGCATATATTGGGGACTTGCATTTTTCTCCTACTGGATTGATACCTTGGTTCTTAACTTAGGGAAATACTTATCTCTACTTTGCTGCATCACCCTTTCCTCTTCAAGGCAAAATCCAATGTAAGCTCAAGAAGTAGCATGATTCTTCTCAGCAGTTCAACATTGGGACATGGATGGATTCTAAATAGGAAAGCGCGCTCATCGAATTCATCCGTGAGAATCGGGACATTGAGAATCGGGACATCTTTGCATGGAAACCTTTTGACATGCCAGGTTTACCGAGAGAGTTCGCTGAGCATCGTCTTAATGTGGATCCTAAGATGAAGGTTGTTCGACAATTCCTCCATCGTTTTGATGAGCAGAGGCATAAGGCTATTGTAGAAGAAGTGGCTCGGTTCCCAGCGGTCGGGTTCATTATGGATGTATTTCACCCCGAATGGTTGGCTAATCCTGTGCTAGTGCTCAAGAAAAATGGCACTTGCCGTATGTGTGTGGATTACACAGATCTCAACAAAGCTTGTCGAAACGATCCTTTTGCTCTCCCCTGTACTGACAGATTGTGGATGCCACGGCGGGTTGTGAGAGTTTGTGTTTTTTGGACGCTTATTATATCATCAGATCAAGATGGCAGTGGAAGATCAGGAAAAGACAACTTTCATCACCCCTTTGGAGCTTTCTGTTATGTGTCTATGCCTTTTGGGCTCAAGAGTGCTCCGGAGACTTACCAGCGTTGTGTTCAGAATTTCTTTCATAAGAAGATTGGTCGGAACGTTCATGCTTATGTGGATGACATTGTGGTTAAGTCAAGGAAGAAATAAACCTTTGTTGATGATCTGAAGGAGACCTTTGATAATCTCAAGGTGTACAAGATGATGCTTAACCCGACCAAGTGTGTTTTTTGGCGTGCCAACATGCAAATTGCTAGGCTTTCTGGTCTCAAAGCGGGGCATCGAAGCTAACCCGGAGAAGATTGAGGCTATTACCTCTCATTCTAAGCCAGCATGTATCAACGACATTCAGCGCCTGGCAGGTCATATTGCAGCCCTGAGCCGGTTCATAAGACGCCTTGGGGAGAAGGCAATTCCCCAGTATTAGATGATGAAGAAGACTGGTCACTTCGTCTAGAGCGATGCAGCTAATGAGGCGTTTGAGGCACTTAAGAAGTAGTTGACTGAGCCACCAATCTTGGTTGCTTCCATTGACAAAGAGCCTTTCCTCCTGTACGTGGCAGCTAATAATAAAGCCATTAGTGTGGCAGTTGTTGTAGAGCGCAAGGAGGCAGGTAAAGAGTATCTAGTCCAGTGGCCAGCTTATTATGTTAGTGAAGTTCTCACGGAGTCCAAGCAATGATACCCACATTGGACGAAGCTGGTGTTTGGGGTGTTCAAGGCCAGCCATAAACTGAAGCATTATTTCGTTGGACATCCAATCACGCTGGTCAGTTTTGCTCCACTTGGTGACATAATTCAAAACAGAGAGGCTACATGCCGGTTTGCTAAGTGGGTAATTGAGCTTGGGCCACATCATCGGAAGTATGTGCCCAGAACAGCCATCAAGTCTAAAGCTTTGGTGGATTTACAAATGATTGGACAAAGCTGCAAATACCTGAGGAGAAGTGTAGGATCGAAAGTATGTCTAGAGGGGGGTGATTAGACTACTTGACCAAAGAAAAATCTATCCTTTTCCCAATTTTAAGTTTTGGCAGATTTTAGCAACTTAGCACTAGTCAAGCAAACAACCTACACATGCAAGTCTAAGAGTATAGCAGCGGATTGTAAAACATTGCACATGAAGGTAAAGGGAGGAGTTTGGAGGGAGCAAACGCAATGTAGACATGGATATTTTTAGCGTGGTTCCGATAGGTGGTGCTATCGTACATCCACGTTGATGGAGACTTCAACCCACGAAGGGTAACGGTTGCGCGAGTCCATGGAGGGCTCCACCCACGAAGGGTCCACGAAGAAGCAAACTTGTCTATCCCGCCATGGCCATCACCCACGAAGGACTTGCCTCACTAGGGTAGATCTTCATGAAGTAGGCGATCTCCTTGCCCGTACAAACTCCTTGGTTCAACTCCACAATCTTGATGGAGGCTCCCATGTGACAACTAACCTATCGAGGAGACACCACTCTTGAAAAGGTAATAGATGGTGTGTTGATGAAGAACTCCATGCTCTTGTGCTTGAAATGATAGTCTGCCCAACACTCAACTCTCTCACACAGATTTGGATTTGGTGGAAATATGATTTGAGTGGAAAGCAACTTGGAGAAGGCTAAAGATCAAGATTCATATGGTTGGAATGGAATATCTTGACCTCAATGGTTCTCTCTCAGAAAATGTATGTTGGAAGTGTAGGCATGTTCTGATGGCTCTCTCCACGAATGAAGAGTGGGTGGAGGGGTATATATAGCCTCCACACAAAATCTAACAGTTACACAAAAATCACCAAACTCGGTGGGACCGAATAATGAAACTCGGTCAGACCGATCTAGTTCAAAATCTGAACGTTAGGCTTTTCGGTGGGACGGACATGTCAACTCGGTAGGACCAATTTTATTAGGGTTAGGGCATAATGTAATCTCGGTGAGACTAATTACACAAACTCGATGGGACCGATTTTGGTAATAAGCTAACCAGAGAGTTGGTCAGGCAAACTCGGTGGGACCGATTCGCTCATCTCGGTGAGATCGACATGTTACGAAGGGGAAATTGAGAGTTTGCATTGCGAACTCGGTGGGGCCGATCGCTCATCTCGGTTGGACCGAAATGTTACGAAGGGAAACAGAGAGTTTGCAATCCCATCTCGGTGAGACCGAGATCCCTATCGGTGAGACCAAAATGATTAGGGTTTTGTGGCAGTGGCTATGTCAACTGAACTCGGTGGCGCCTGATAGAATGTTTCGGTGGGGCCGAGTTTCACTTTTGGTTTGGGACATATGTGGATATGAGAAAGTGGTTGAGGGTATTTGGATCATATCACTAAGCATTTTTGAGCAAGTAACCCATTAAGCAACACCTCATCCCCTTTTAATAGTATTGGCTTTTCCTATGGACTCAATGTGATCTTGGATCACTAAAAGTAAAGTGTAGACTCTTGAGCTTTAGAGCTTGAGCAAATCTTTTGTTCTTAGCATTTTGAGGGGTCCACATTTCTAATCCATGCCATGCCAATCATTGAGCTTTCCTGAAATATTTATCTTGAAATAGCATTAGCTCAACGAGCTACATATTGTTAGGAATTACCAAAAACACCCAGGGATAGTTGCACTTTCAATCTCCCCCTTTTTGGTAATTGATGACAACATATAGATCAAAGCTTCGACAAATTATCATAAGATTGAAGTACATCGTCGAATTGAGAAGTATGTGATAAGCAAGAGCTCCCCCTAAATGTGTGCATTATTTAAAATTTGCTTTTGAATGCAAATGCATAATCGATTAGGATCATGAGTCACTCTTCCATGTCACATACATCTTGGTGGAGCGCTGAGAATGATGAAAATTAAAAGCATGCACTCATCACCAAACAAAGTGAAATGATCATATATGGAATATAAGAGATAATATCATCAAGCAAGCTCTAAAGTAGCATATGATCAATCACATGATCAAACAAGTATCTCACACAGACAAAGACATAGTGTATCAACCAAGCACACAAAAAAGGTTCAACCAAAAGCAAGAGAGACAAAGAAGAAAAACACTCTCTCTTGAAGCCTGTGATCTATACACTTCTCCCCCTTGGCAACAAGTTACCAAAAAGCTTGAAAATGCATAGTGCTATGCGTCTCTTAGGCTTGGTCTTCGGGAGGTGGTGTAGAGAGAATTCAAAGGACGAAGGCATCTGTTGATGTAGTTGGAGCTGGTGGAGTGGCTGCTGGAGGTGGCACTGAAGTTGTAGCTGCTAGTGCTAACGTTGTAGCTCTAGTATCTGGTACTGGCACTGCAACAGACCTCTGACCTCTAGGCACTTGCTGAAAAGCATCAGTTGTTGCCTTCCCTTTCCTCTCTTCTCTTCCTCCTGGAGCTGCTCAACTGTTGTTTGTATCTCAGTAAGCTTCAGATCAAGATCATAAATTTTTGTCTCCATGATCCTCTCCAGACTCTCCTGGTTTTGAGTCAGGGTGGCCAAGCCCTTCTCAACCCTCAGTGTAGATTGGATCAGATCTGCAAGCTGATCTTGCTTGCTCTTCAGGAAAACTTGAGATGCTTCCTCAACACTTGGCATCTTGGCAGCTTTCTCTGCTTTAGCTTTTGCTCTCTTCTCTTGTACTTGAGCTGATGATGGTTCATCCTCCTTCATTACAACCTTGTTGTCTTGAAATTCAGGATAGAGAGGTAGATGCTCCTTGTCCAACAAGTATGTTCATGTGCCCATCTTAGCATTGATGAGCTCCTGAACATGTGGAGCATACCCACAACTTCTCTTTTGGTCAGCAACTGTCCTCTTGATTGTCTCTACAATCCGGCTCATGACCTTAAACTTTTGAGGGACATCAAACATTTGCAACAGGTTGATGGAATGTCCTCTAATCATCTTGTGATCTCCTCACTTGGGTAGCAATGTGTGTCTTAGGATTTTGTTGATGGTAGGCATACCAGACAACAAGTAATGTACAGATCCAAGCTTGTGTGTCTCCAAAGCTTTATCTGGGATCTCTTTATACATGTTTGCCATTGAGTTGTGGTATTTACTCTTATTTGCATACACATCCAAGTCATCTTCATGTTCCTCTAGGGCATTTATCAGCTTGGCCCATTCAATAGTAGTTGGTACCTTGTACCTTCAGACATCCATACTATCTTCCCATCTAGATAGAAGTGAGCAGTGGAGTAAAACTGCATGACTAGATCATCATTCCACTTTGTGAGCTTCTGTCCAACAAACTTATCTACTTCACATGCTTTGAAGCTGTCATATACTCCTGGAAAGTGGTCTTCTTTCTCCTTGATGTATTCCCAATCAACCCATCTCATGTCACATACAATTGGCTTCTTGTCAAGCAAAAATGTCTCATAGAAGTCTTGTTGTTCTTTTGTATGAAATCTATAATCAACTGCAGTCCTCCTCCTCACAGCATAGGGATCAGACTGTCTCCACAATCTTAGTCCAACATCTTTTTTGATGTCATTGTCCTCAGCCACTGGTTGAGCATCATTGTAGTCTGGAATCTTGGGTTTAAGTTTTCTTCTAAACAAGAGACTCATCATCCTCTTCTTCGGCTTGAGGCACTCGGGCCTTATTCTTCTCTTTTGCAGGAATGCTCCTAGTGTTCCTCTTGGGCTTTGGGGGTTTCTGAGCTTGAGCTTTGGGAGCAGACTTGGGCTTTGATGGAGCAGCCCCTGGCTTAATAGCATCTCCTACAAGCTTCTGAGCTTTGGGTGCTGGTGCAACATCCTCTTCTTCTTCTTCTTCATCATAAGAATGCTTCTCAAATTCAGCCATGGGGTCTACCTTCTTGCACCATGTTCCTCTTTTTCTATCCTTCTTTTTCTTTTCCTTAGCAGCATCTTCTCCTCCAATTGACTTGGAGGGTTCCTGAGTGGGTGCCCTGGCCTTTGACATTGGGACTCTTCTGGCATGTGCCTTCTTATTCAAGCCTGGCTTTGTTGCAGCAGTTGTGCCATATTCTTTCTTCAGCACTTTCTTCTTTGAGGTGGCCTCATCCTCAACAACCACATAGTCCTCATCCTCAGAGTATGAGGTTCTCTTATTCCTTTCTCTAGTGGCTGCCTTGGGAAAATTACTAGGTGTGCTCCTGCTACCCTCATCATAGCTGCTTGAGGGATCTGAACCCTCACTCAATTGCACTTGTTCTTCAGACCTGTTCTGACTGTCACTCTGGTCATACATCTTGGCAAACACACTGACAGCAAACCCTTTGAAATAGATGTAGATGAGGTAGAGTGGATGAGCATCACAAAGTGTAGAGTTTTTGCAAAACAGATGACTTTAACAGTGTAGTTTTAGTTCTCCACAGAAAGCATTTCGGAGCTACCGATTTGTTAAAATCGGTGATACCTCTAAGTGCATCTGGTGCCACCCCTAGATGGTTTTGGAGTATTGACGACAAACCTGGTTGAGGGACTAATGTGTTTGTGAGAATTGCAGGATAACACAGGTAGTAGTCCCCCATTGATTCGGTTTACCTACCGGAGATGACCCCTAAAAATGTATGAAGACATTGAAGACAATGGTGGTATGTGAATATATTCACATTGAAGACTATGACAAGAGAAGACATCGCGTGAAGACTATGGAGCGTGAAGACTTAGTTGTTTTGTTGTTTCCTTTTCTTCTTTGTTCAGTCATAGGGACCACCGTACTGTTAAGTGGGGTACCAGTGAACAAAGTCAGAGTGACTGAAGTGATGCTCAACCAAAATCCTATGTCTTCGAGCGAAGACAATGAGAACAAATCTTATCCAGAGCTGGATGAGTCAGCTTTACTTGTAGCCCAAGTAAAGTTGTCGCGTATGTTTGAAATCTGACCATTGGAACACGTGTCAGTTCCTTAGTGACCCAGGGTCATTTCGGACAAATCAGGTCGGGTTGCCTAGTGGCTATAAATAGCCCACCCCCTACACCATAAATTGGTGGCTGCTTAGAGTTAGTGCACGGCTTTTGTCGTTTGAGAGCAACCCACCTCCGATGCTTTTGAAAGAGAGAAATCCTTGCGAGGACAAAGAGTGTTAGGCATCACTGAAGTCTTTCTGTCCGCGTGACCTAAAGACTTGTTACACTTGAGGACTGTGAATCCTCCAGCCGGTTAGGCGTCACGTTCTGAGCATCCAAGAGTAATTGTGGATCGCCGGTAAACGAAGTCTGTGAAGGTTTAGAAGTCTACCTTGAAGCTTACCAGAGTGATTGGGCGAGGACTGGGTGTCCTTAGCTCAAGGGGAATAAGGTAAAGACGTGGTCTTCTGAGTTGAATGTCAGCCTCCCTAACCAGATGTACACTTGTCACAACAACTTGAACTGGTCCAACAAATCCTGTGTCCTCAACAAGTGATTGGTTCTATCCTCTCCCCCTCCTTACTTACGGTTTGTCTTCGTGAAGTCATTGCCTGCTTGCACTACCTGTTTGACTTCACTTTGTGACTACTTTCATTGTTTGGCTTCATACTATCTTCAATCCTGGTCTTTACTACCTAGCTGCTATTAGTCTTCGTGCTTTCACTTCATTGAATACTTGTCTATGGCTTGCTTAGTGTAGTCTACCTTCCGCTGCATATCAATAGGTCCATTTTATTGTTTGTCTTTGAAACTCTCATGATTTGAAGACTTCCATAAAAATCGCCTATTCACCCCCCTCTAGTCGATAACTACCACTTTCAATTGGTATCAGAGCAAGGTACTCCCTTGTTCTGTGTGATTCGGTCTAACCACCTGGAGTTTTAGCTATGTCGACTGTAGGGATAATCAAAGTCTCCGCTGCTTGCCCCGTCTTTGATGGAACTGAATATCCCTACTGGAAGAATAAGATGCGCATGCATCTTGAAGCCATTGATGTCGACCTCTGGTATGTCGTCAAGAATGGCGTTCGCAAGACTGGTGAAGGTGTCACCCCTGCTAATGTCAAGAAGTTCATTCAACTGGATTCTACTGCCAAGAACATCATCTGTGGTCATCTCACCAAAGGACAGTATGGCCGTGTGAGTGCTTTGGAAACATCCAAGCTAGTTTGGGACTGGCTCTCCAAGGTCAACGAAGGCGTCTCAACCCAGAGAGATCAAAGGATCAGTGTTCTTCGCAGCCTCTTCAACCGCTTCAAGAGAAACGACAATGAGAATGTCCAGCTCACGTTTGATCGCCTCACTGACATCACAAATGAGCTTCGTGCTCTCGCCGCCACTTAGATCACCAAGAATGAAATCGTCAAGACACTACTGAGATCACTTGACAGCTCGTTCGACACCATTGCCCTGATGATACAAGAACGCCCTGACTTCAAGACACTCGATCCGTCTGATATACTTGAGAAGCTCAACACACATGAGTTCCAGCTATCTGAGAAAATAGATATCTATGGTCCCAACTATGGCCGAACTCATGTTTTGAAGGCAAAAGTTGTCTCCTCATCTGAAGAAGAATCTGACTACAATTCTGATGATCCTGAAGACATTGGAAAGGAACTTGCTATTCTTGTGAAGAAGTTCCAGAAGTTCACTAAGAAGAAGGGCTTCAGAAAGTCTTCACGATCCATCTCAAAAAATGATGAAGCTTCCACTCATGACTACAAGAAGAGAAAATGTCACAAGTGCAAGAAAACTGGACACTACATCTCTGAGTGTCCACAGTGGGACAATGAGAACAACAAGAAGAAGAAGAGCAAGGAATATGATTCTCATGACAAGAAGAAGAAGAAATCCTCAAAGTCTTCTTCCAAGTCCTCATCCAAGTCTTCATCTCATAAGAAGAGCTCATCTGGCAAGGCTCGTGCTTTTGTTGGCAAGGAGATGGATTCAGAGGAGGAGTCTGCTTCTGAGGAGGCGGAGTCTGAGGAGGAGTCTGACCCTGGCGTTGCAAGTCTGGCTCTAGCTACAGCTTACGTTGCCAAGTCCATCTTCAACACTGAAGACAATGGCCCCGTCACCAACGCTCATGCTAATGATAAGGACGACTCTGCTCCCACCTACTGCTTCATGGCACGTGGTGCCAAGGTAAAATCACGCGATGCTTACTTTCAAACATCAAGTGAAGATGACTCTGATTGTGAATCCAAACCCAGCTACAAAACACTTGCTCAAATTGCAACTGAACAACAGAAAGCTATGGAACATACTCAAAAACTGTTAGACAAAAGCGATGACCTGTTGGACATGGAAATGACCCGTTCTCAGTCCTTAATTGAAGACATAAAAAATCTTCATGTTAAGTACCAGGTACTTGAAGGTCGACATGAAACACTCTCAACCACTCATGAAAAGCTCTCCTATGATTATCTTCAAAGGAAGCAAGATCATGAGAAATTGAGAGCGGCTCATGAAGATCTTCAAAAATAGAATGAGTCACTTCACGCTCAACAGATCAGTTCCGCTCAGGAAGGATTTGAACCACCATGTCTAAAATGCCTTGAGCGTGATAACGCTACTTCTGTTGCTGAATGTTCTACTGCTGCTACTGTTGCAATATCTTCAACTGTTGATGTGGTGACTAACCCCTCTGCTGAGGATACCACTACTATTGCTGATGAAAATGCTAGGTTGAAGACATTGCTTGAAACAGGGATGTACAAAAGTCTCAAAGGGCATCAGACACTGTGCAATGTCCTCAAAAAGCATATTCTGAACCGAAACCCTAGGAAAGAGGGTGTTGGGTTCGAGAGGAAAATGAATGTTGATGGCTCCTACTGGAAGCCTGAGCAGTACCCCAAAAGCACATGGGTTGCTGCAAAGGGACCTTCAGTGGATCCATCCACCTTATCGGGCTTCACTTGTGCTAACCCTATTATCATTGATGAATCCTTTGATGCAAACTACAAACTGTTTAAGAATCAGAATGGTGAAGTGTTTGCCAGGTCTATTGGTACTAACTGCAGGAATGTGCCACCTAAGAAGAAGATCTGGGTTCCCAAAAGTTGTCTTGAGAATCTTCCTGTGAATGTCATCATGACACAACTTGGGAAGAAGACAAATCCCAAACCAAAGGCTTCATATGGTACAAAGGCTTCATACAGAGGACTCACCTGAGTCACCCTAACGCCAATGTTTTGCAGGGAAATCATACTGAGATATATGAATATGAGCGTGTTTCTTCAAACCGCTATGTTCATAAAACTAAGAACTTTTCTGCTTATTCATATGAGTATCATTCATCACCTGCAAGGCTATTTGCTAGGGATCCAAAGCCGAAGTTCTCAGATGCTGCACTTAGACTCATTGCTTCTAAGCCACCCCTGAAGATGTGGGTGGTTAAGAAGAATTAACTTTCTTTTGCAGGGAAAGGTCTCTAGCCGGAAATCAAAGGTGTGTGATGCTAATGCTGGGGACCTAAAACATCTTATAGGGCGCAAGATCAAATTCCCAAATGGTCTTACTATGTATTTTGTTCCTGAATTGTTTGCCAATCATCCTATGAGTCCTAATCTTGATCTGAGCTTTGATAATCCTCTTGCCCGTCAAATGTTTATGCTTCACAATACTCTTGGTGAAGCCTATCCCCCTAACTGTACTGTAGGGTATGACACCTCATGCTTAAGAATGGATTATGGACAGCGGATGCACTAATCATATGACTGGTGATCGAAGTCTTCTCATGGACTCAACCTTACGCCCATCTGACAAGAGTCACATCACATTTGCTGACACTGGTAAAAGCAAGGTATTGGGTCTAGGTAGAGTTGCAATCTCAAAGGATTAGCACATGGATAAAGTGATGTTTGTTGAATCCCTTGGTTTCAACTTAATGTTTGTCTCAATTCTTTGTGACTTGAACATGATTGTGATATATGGAAAATATTGTTGCGTTGTACTAATGGAATCTGACAAGTTTCTAGTCTTTGAAGGGTACCAGAAAGATGATCTGTACATGGTAGATTTCTCAGCAGGACCACAACTTGCAGTATGTCTTCTAGCAAAAGCTTCAGAGTGCTGGCTCTGGAATCGGAGGCTAGGGCATGTTGGCATGAGGAACTTACACACTCTCGCAAAGAAGAAGCATGTCATAACCATTGTCGGTGTCAAAACCGGCGGATCTCGGGTAGGGGGTCCCGAACTGTGCGTCTAGGCGGATGGTAACAGGAGACAAGGGACACGAAGTTTTACCCAGGTTCGGGCCCCCTCGATGGAGGTAAAACCCTACGTCCTGCTCGATTAATATTGATGATATGGGTAGTACAAGAGTAGATCTACCACAAGATCGAGGAGGCTAAACCCTAGAAGCTAGCGTATGGTATGATTGTTGTATGTTGTGTTGTCCTACGGACTAAAACCCTCCGGTTTATATAGACACCGGAGAGGGTTAGGGTTACACACGGTTACAATGGTAGGAGATCTAAATATCCGCATCGCCAAACTTGCCTTCCACGCCAAGGAAAGTCCCATCCGGACATGGGACGAAGTCTTCAATCTTGTATCTTCATAGTCCAGGAGTCCGGCTGATGGCATAGTCCGGCCATCTGGACACCCCCTAATCCAGGACTCCCTCAGTAGCCCCCGAACCAGGCTTCAATGACGACGAGTCCGGCACACAGATTGTCTTCGACATTGCTAGGCGGGTTCCCCTTCCGGATTTCGTGTACCTGTTAAATAATGTCCTGTTCTTTATAAATGCAGCGCTCCTTGGCTTCTACGCCCAATAATGGTCGTCTTCCACGTGTCAAACGAATACGAAAAGTATGGGTGTTTTTACATTCACACCTCTAGCTGCATAAATGAGCCGCCTATTTAAAGGAATGGGGATTTAGATCCAAACCACACCTTCTCCCTTCCGCGAGTAGTCATCAGAGCGCATCCAGCAAAGGTCCATTCCACCATGGCCAGCCGTCGCAACTCCTCCTCTCGCCCTTCCAGTCCTAAGCCCGGAGACTAGGAGTGGTGCTCCATCCCGCATAGCAAGCTAGTATCGCTTCAGACCAAGGGATTCCTCCCTCCGGCTTACATGGTCCCGGTTCGAGCCGGACTCGCTGCCTATAATGGCGGAGAGCAAGCGGAGAGCGCCCCCGCTCCCTCCAAAGGAGAGCGGGTATGCCTTGTCCCTTATATAATAAGGGGACTCGGATTTCCAATTCATCCATTTCTCCGAGGGCTTCTGGAGTTCTATGGCCTCCAGCTGCACAACCTCACGCCTGCCTCTATATTGCATATCGCGGGCTTCGTTGCCCTTTGCGAGCTGTTCTTGGGTGTTGAGGCTCATTTCGCGCTGTGGAAGAGGATGTTCTGCCTGGTGCCCCATTCTCAAGAGGGGTTAATATATGAAGTGGGCGGAGCCGAAGTGTGGCGCATCGCCGGGACAGGATATCTATCCGGAACCCCAAAGAAGGCATCCGAGGACTGGCCTTTGAAATGGTTCTATATAGAGGATGTCCCGCTGCCGGTTCCTGTTCGGATCGGCCTCCCTGAGTTCAACAGTGCTCCCCCGAAGAAGCGCCTAAGCTGGCGCCCACGGAGACCTCAAAGAGAAAGTGACAAGGACGTCCTTTACCTAATGGGCCGGATAAGACTATTGGCTCATTCCGGACTAACCATGATTGCAGTCATGGCCATATGCATCATGCGGGGGGTGCAGCCACTTCAATATAGAAGTCACCCCATGTGGGATTTCAACGGGGAGGACGACGCCACTCGTCACGTCCGTAAGGGGCCGGACTCGGTTGCCGCTCTAATAAAGATCTTGTCCACTTTGTACAATGGGAAAGAGGAGGAATTTCTACGCGTCAACCCTCAGGGTGGTTTTACCATGTATAATGCTCCGAACTGGGTAAGTGAACGCTTTAACTAGTCCATCCGTTTTGTATTCTTACTATCAAATATATGGTCTGACGACTTCGACACAGGAACTGCGCCAGGCTGTTAAAAAGATAAACAACCCCCCTCCACAACCCGAGGATCTGGGACGGTCCCTCGACCCGGCCTCCCAAGAGGATCCGGACATATCTGTGGAGCTAATTGATGGGGTGCACCACCAATTAAGTAAGGACAACGCCTTGGTGGCCATTACGACCGATTACCCAGGGCTAATCCCCGCCTCCCAGGTAACTAAGACCGAAATCCTAGTACTTTGAAAGGGGACCCATCCTCGCGTGTTTTTGATGACCGTATAACAACCGTGTTTCGTAGAGGAGTTCCTTGAGGCGGGAAGCCGAGCCTACGGCGGTCAGCCCACGAGGGGCTGCGGGGCCTCGTGGGATAAAAAGAAGTGTAGTCCGGACCGAGGTGCCGGCGCAAAGGTATAGCACGCCTTTTTATTCCTCGGTGTTATTCCTTCAAGGCATATTAACACTCGTGCTCTGTTCAGGACAAAGAGACCTCGTCGGACTATATCCGGAGAGGCTGCCCATCGCGCCTCCACCAGCCAAGTTCCACAGCCTGGCCCAGAGGCGGAGGCGAACACGAGGCGCGTACCGGACGCTCCTCCGACAGAGGATGCGGACAGGCTGTCTGCCACCCATTCCGAGGTGGAGAGTGCCATGAACCACAGGCGTCGGCGGACTGTTCTTCGCAACGCTTGTTTCTCTTAAGAGGCGTCTGATGCCTTCAATTCGGGAGATGCGTATCTCTGTGCCGCTCAAAATGGTCTAGCCAGAGCCACGGAGCAATATGTAAAAAACATACGGGTGAGAAAATTGAATGGTTGTATATATCAGTAGCCCCCGAGACTTGAAACAGTTAGAATAACTGACTTAAGGATCGTGTAATACACAGGTTCTTTCAGAGAAGATTACCCAACTGTCCCAGGAGCTAAAAGAGTGCAAAGCCCAACTTGAGGCCGCACTAGCCGCGACGGGGGAGCCCAAGAAGACCCCCTCTGGTAATATATGCTTCAAAAAGATAAGTGTGAACTGCAGCATATGTGCCGATCTGACAAATGAAATTGCAGGTGGCGCCGGACTAGATCCGGACAAGCAACAACTGCTACGCCGGCTAGAGGCTGGCGAGAACGTGCTAACAAAGGTGAGGCAGGAGAAGAATGATCTTCAGGATGCCAACACCAAGCTGGGTATTGAACTGAAAGATGTTCGTGCCCAGCTGTCGGACTCCGTTAAGGAGAATCAGCGGCTTCGACGCGACATATTTAGTAAGTGCTTGAACGAACTTTTGAAAAAAAAAGGTTCGGCGAGGAAGTCGACTAACAGAGTGATGTCTGTAGGTATGCTAACAGGTCGTCCTGCAGAGGAGATGCCCGGTTCTACGGGTGACCTTCTTCCCGAGCTCTCGCAACTGCACGAGCGAGTTCGGCAGGCGATGCAAGGCGTTGCCCAAGCCTTATGGCCATCCCTCTCCATGCCCGAGGGCCTTGGAGAGCTTGCAGAGAAGCTGAAGGGAGCGCGGCGGCACTTCCAATTGTGGAAGATATCGGCCTGCCGTCAAGGCGCTAGGGAGGCCTGGGCCATGGTGAAGACGCGGTACACAAAGGCTGACCCAAACTACATGGCCGAGGTCGGACCTGTGGGGCCCGATGGGAAGGAGATCCCTGTAAGCTTAGTATATGGCCAAGTAGAATCGGCCGCAAAGTATTCCTAGTAGGACTATAAATTAGATAGCCTGTTAGAAGGTATTGAAGAGGAATACAATCAGTCAGAGTGACTATGTAATTTTAATTGACATGTGTAATGCCTTCTAGCTGGATTGTAGATCGTTTGTCGTTGCCGACCTTTTCGCTTCGACCTCGGGACCTGACGGTCTGAAGTGTGTCCGAATACCCTTGCGGTTATATTAGAACCGGGGTATGCATGGAGACCAGGCGTAGGGGTCATTAGTGCTTTATCAGACAAGTGCCCAACTAGTTATGTTATATTACATGGTTAGTAAGAAACATCTTCCAGGGAGAATAGTTCTGTTAGGGGTTCCTTTCTCTGGGAGGCATGCCCTAGAGTGCATGTCCGGACTGCGAATGCAGAAAAAGCATCTGGGGGCACATAAGTAAATAAGTAAAAAGGTCATCTTTAGTTCACCGACCGAATATTCCCTTAAGAACGCTAGCTTTCGGCTTCACCCAGTCTGAGGTACACATCCGGTTGACCCGGCAGTAACAATCGTAGAGGTGCTCCCTTTACCACCTAGCCGAATAGTCGGGAATGTAGGGGTAAGCACAAGAGCCAGGCAACCCAGCTTGGCCAAAAGTTAAGTCATATCGATGCATATAATGGTGAATAAAAGGTACATGCGGAAGTTTGACACATGTGTTGAGCATGAAGCCCGTATAAATAAGCTTATGTTTAAAGAAGCCCCCAGGTTTAGTGAGCGCGGGTAGCGCATCACTTGATGAGCCTTTAAGGGCTATAAGAGAGAAAAGGGGGGAAGGAGAGAAATGTAAGACGGAAAATGTAAAAAATGGATAGAGGAAGGAGACGAACACAGAGTTCGGCGCTAGGCATAGAATCTTCGGAGACGGGCTGCGTTCCATGGGTTCAGCTCGAGTCAGTTATCCGATGCATCTCGCAGGCAGTACGCTCCACCAGTCAGGACCTGGTCGATTATGAAGGGACCTTCCCACTTGGGCTTCAGTTTGTCCTTTTTATTGTCCGGCAGGCGTAGAACTAGTTCGCCGATATTGTAATTTTTGGCCCGTACTTCTCTGCTTTGATATCTTCGAGCCTGCTGCTGATAGAATGCGGAACGGGCTTTTGCCACGTCACGCTCCTCCTCCAAGGTGTCCAAACTATCCTGCCGATCGAGTTCGGCTTCTCTTTCTTCGTACATGCGCACTCGAGGTGAGTCATGAATTATGTCGCAAGGCAAAACGGCCTCTGCGCCGTACACCATGAAGAATGGTGTGTATCCGGTGGTGCGATTCGGCGTGGTCCGCAGCCCCCAGAGTACGGAGTCGAGCTCCTCTACCCAGTGCGTGTTGGATTCCTTGAGGGACCGCACTAATCTGGGTTTGATGCCGCTCATAATAAGACCATTTGCACGTTCGACCTGGCCGTTAGTTTGTGGGTGATAGACGGAGGCATAATCGAGCTTGATGCCCATGTTTTTGCACCAGAGTTTTACCTCATCGGCCATAAAGTTCGTGCCGTTATCAGTGATGATGCTATGGGGGACGCCGTAACGGTGTACGACCCCGGATATGAAGTCTATCACTGGTCCGGATTCGGCCGTCTTAACAGGCTTGGCTTCTATCCATTTGGTGAACTTATCCACCATGACCAGTAAGTTTTTTTCTTGTGGGTTCCACCTTTAAGGGGTCCCACCATGTCAAGCCCCCAGACCGCAAAGGGCCATGTTATGGGGATGGTTTGGAGGGCGGTGGGTGGCATATGACTTTGGTTTGCAAAAAGCTGGCAACCGACGCATCGTTGGACTAAGTCCTGAGCGTCTGCACGGGCCGTTGGCCAATAAAAGCCTGTACGGAAAGCCTTGCTTACAAGGGACCGAGCTGCAGCGTGATGACCACCGAGTCCGGCGTGAATTTCAGCCAGCAAGTTCCGCCCTTCCTCTTCGGAGATGCACCTTTGAAGGACTCCGGTAGTGCTTTTCTTATAAAGCTCTCCCTCATGGACTTTATAGGCTTTAGATCTCCGCACTATGCAGCGTGCCTTGTTTTGGTCCTCTGGGAGTTCCTGCCTAGTAAGTTAAGCTAGGAATGGTTCTGTCCACGGGGCGATAACGACCATTATTACGTGGGCTGAAGGTGTGACTTCATTGGCGGAGCCTCCGATTGTGTCAGATTGTTCGTCGTCGGGCAGTGCGGTTGAGTCCGGAATGCTATTGTCGGATTCTCCTTCCCATACTACGGATGGCTTGAACAGCCGTTCCAAGAAGTTGTTGGGGGGACTGCGTCGCGTTTTGCGCAGATGCATGCCAGGACGTCTGCCACCTGATTGTTCTCCCGGGCTCTATGGTGAAATTCGAGCCCTAAAAACCGAGCTGACATTTTTAGGATTGCGTTGCGATAAGCTGCCATTTTTGGATCCTTGGCATCGAAGTCTCCATTTATTTGGGATATTGCGAGGTTCGAATCCCCTCGCACCTCTAGGCGTTGAATGCCCATGGATACTACCATTCGGAGACCATGTAAAAGGGCCTCATATTCGGCTGCATTGTTGGAGTCTGTGTACATAATCTGGAGTACGTATTGAACTGTGTCTCCCGTGGGGGACGTCAAAACAACGCCAGCCCCCAGACCGGCCAACATTTTAGAGCCGTCGAAATGCATGATCCAGTTTGAATATGTGACGTACTCTTTAGGGAGTTCGGCCTCCGTCCATTCTGCGACGAAGTCGGCCAAAACTTGCGACTTAATAACTCGCGGTGGCTTATAAGTTATATCGAATGGGAGGAGCTCGATGGCCCATTTTGCAATCCGGCCCGTTGCTTCGCAGTTGTTTATAATATCATTAAGTGGTACTTCAGAGGCTACTGTTATCGAACACTCTTGAAAGTAGTGTTGCAGCTTCCGGGATGCCATGAATACCGCGTATGCAATCTTTTGATAATGCGGGTACCGTGATTTGCATGGAGTGAGGACAGTGGACACATAGTAGACCGGCTTTTGAAGGGGGAATTTGTGTCCGTCTGTTTCTCGTTCGACGACGAGCACTGCGCTAACAACCTGGTGGGTTGCTGCAATGTACAATAGCATTGGTTCGCCGATATTTGGCGCAACCATGACTGGGTTTGTTGCCAATATGGCTTTTATTTCGTCGAGTCCGTCCGTGGCGGCGTCCATCCACTCGAAGTGTTCGGTGCGCCGAAGGAGGCGATAGAGGGGTAGTGACTTTTCCCCCAAGCGGGAGATGAAGCGGCTTAGAGCCGCCACGCATCCGGTCAATTTTTGTATTTGTTTGAGGTCCTTTGGGATATCCAATTGCGACAAAGCTCGGATCTTGGCTGGATTTGCTTCAATTCCTCTGCCGGATACGATGAAGCCCAAGAGCTTTCCGGCTGGGACGCCGAAAACGCATTTTTTCGGGTTGAGCTTGATGTCGTATGTTCGGAGGTTATCAAATGTAAGCCTCAAGTCGTCTACTAGAGATTCGACATGTCTTGTTTTTACAACCACATCATCCACGTATGCCTCCACTGTTTTGCCGATCTGGTTTGCCAGACATGTCTGAATCATGCGCTGATATGTTGCGCCGGCGTTTTTGAGCCTGAAGGGAATTGTGTTGAAGCAGAATGGGCCTTATGGTGTGATGAATGTCGTTGCGGCTTGGTCTGACTCTGCCATCTTGATTTGATGGTAGCCGGAGTATGCGTCGAGGAAACACAACGAATCGTGTCCTGCAGTGGCGTCGATAATTTGATCGATGCGGAGGAGGGGGAAGGGATCCTTTGGGAAAGCCTTGTTAAGGTCTTTAAAATCAACGCACAGGCGCCAGGATTTGTCCTTCTTTGGTACCATCTCCAAGTTTGCTAGCCAGTCCAGATGTTTTATATCTCTGATGAATCCGGCCTCCAATAGCTTGGCTAGCTCCTCTCCCATGGCCTGTCTCTTGGGTTCGGAGAAACGCCGAAGGGCTTGTTTGACAGGTTTGAATCCTTTTAGGATATTTAAGCTGTGTTCGGCCAGCCTGCGTGGGATTCCTTGCATGTCTGAAGGGTGCCAGGCGAAGATGTCCCAATTTTCACGTAGGAATTCTCGCAATGCGGCGTCTACATCAGGGTTTAATTGTGCCCCGATGGAAGCTGTTTTATTGGGGTCCATTGGATGGACCTGGAATTTGACTATTTCGTCCGCTTGTTTAAAGGAGGTGGACTTGGATCTTTTGTCGAGTATCACATCGTCCCTGTTTACCGTGGAGCGCAGCGTAGTCAGTTCCTCAGCCGCTAGGGCTTCGGATAGTGCCTGAAGGGCCAATGCGGCTGTCTTGTTTTCAGCGCGGAGCGCTATGTCCGGATCACTAGCGAGAGTGATAATTCCGTTCGGCCCGGGCATCTTGAGCTTCATGTACCCGTAATGGGGTATTGCTTGGAAGATTGTAAACGCTTCCCTCCCTAGCAGAGCATGGTATCCGCTACTGAACGGGGCCACCTGGAAGGTGACCTCTTCGGACCTGTAATTATCCGGCATGCCGAACACCACATCTAGTGTGATTTTTCCTGTACAACGCGCTTCCCGACTGGGGATTATTCCTCTAAAGGTTGTGCTGCTTCGCTCGATGCGGTTCCAGTCTATTTCCATTTTTTGAAGGGTTTCCTCATAAATGAGGTTCAATCCGCTGCCTCCGTCCATGAGTACCTTGGTGAGGCGAAAGCCGTCCACTATTGGATTGAGGACCAATGCGGCTGGTGCTCGAGCTGTTCGGAATTTAGGTTCATCACTGGCATTAAAAGTAATAGCCGTGTCACTCCATGGGTTTATTGTTGCTACTTGATAAACTTCGGCAAGGCTCCAGAGTGTTCTTTTTTGCATATTATTTGATGCGAAAGTCTCGAAGACTGTTAAGACTGTACTGGTGTCCCTGAGGTGGCTTTCAGCGGCCTCCGGAATTAGGAGATCTTCGCCAATTTTGGCCACCTGCCGGAGTATCCAACATGCTCTAAGGCTGTGAGTTGGTGTGGCGTCCTTTGTACTATGAATTTTACAGGGTCCATTAAGCCATCCTTCCAGTACGGTTCCACGCCCTGTAGAGGGTTTTGGTTTTTTGGTGTTTAAATCGGGTGTTTGACGATGATGCACCCTTTTATTTCGGACGGGGTTTCTACTCGGGGCCGGATTGTCCCAAAATTTTATTTCAGTTTTCCAGGCGCTTTCCATCGCACAGTACTTTTGTACTATGGACGCCAAGTCAGCGAAGTGTGTAATATCGCGACGACTTATGGCGTTGAGGATTCCCTTGTCCGTGCAATTATTGCAGAATATTGAAATTGTGTCTTCCTCGCGGCAGTCCTTTATCCTGTTCATTACCAGGAGGAATCTGGCCAAGTAATGATGTACTGTTTCTTCGGGCTTTTGCCTGGGTGGAATTAAATCCGAAACCTCACCCAATCTGAGACTCAAAGGCCAAGGAGTTTCCGAACTTTGAAGTTTGGTTTCTTGGAAGTTGTCCAATGAATCTAGCCCGCTGCCTGATTCTAAGTTCAGGTCTTGAGTTACGTCCACTACAAGAAATATGTCAACTTGTGACCACCACTATTGGTCACTGAAAGGTCACAAATTTCCATTTGCGACCTTTTTGTGACCAAAAACAGAAGGTCAAAAGCTGGCGGTCATAAACTGACTATAGCGACCTTTCTTCTGGAATGGTCGAAGACGTTTACGACCAAAATACGTGTACCGTGGCGTTTTGGTCACTAGCAACCTCCCCAGTCCACGTAGGCATCCAGCGTGGCAATCTGACGTGGCACAAGATTCAGCCCGGTCCAATTCGATTTTCTACATGGGCCTAGCCCAACAATTCGGCCTTTTCAATATATATTTATTTCTGTTAATTTTCACTAGCTACATGGGCCTGGCCCATTTTATTTTCTAGGACGTTGCCTTCTATAATTCATTTCTTTTTTGGGTCTTGGCGCTTTTACAATCCAATCTATTTTGGGCCTCCACAACATACATTTAGAAGCTTGACATCTCAGCATGTACAAATGTATCCAAACCATTTTATTTCTTTCAACACCAAAGGATTCATTACACAGCCACGATAATAGATAGTAGATACATTCGACAGAGACTGAATTAACATAGAAATGAAGCAACAAAGGGCCATCTGAGAAAAGGAACTACATGGGACTACAACAACATGGGACTAGAGCTGCCATTTCTATTTCTACCAGCATTTGTAGACGCTTGCAAGAGAGGGAGAGAGATCATCCATCATCAATCAGTGACAGTAGCGACGTTCGAGAGACCCCCTCCCCCTGCTGCTTCGCGTGCCTGCTACTGCTTGTTGTGCGGCATCACTAGTCGCCCTGCACACAAGAATTTCAGCTTTACATAAGGTTTACCAGAACAGGACCCTGATACATGAGATTGACATTCACAAGTTATTTTCATTTTTATTAAGAACTGTGTCACACCATTTACATCACTAGTTATGTATTGACATACTTATCTAAAAGAACATATACAGAAACATATGAATTTTATTTCTGAATACCAATACAGAAGTACTAAAAACAAGAATAAAAATCAGTAGAAGGTAACAAGAGCTCATTACACAAGTTTTGCTAGCAATTAGTGGACCCTGGTTCCTATACTGACCACATTTGGGCATATCCTACCCTACCAGTGGCTAAATAATTCAACTTTATGACTGTCCAGTAGGCCTACAGATCAATGATGGAGCAGACTCAAACATTACAAACACAACAGCTGATGCGTGCCATGGAGCACGATCTGAATGTTGTTCCTCGTTTATTAAACGTAAGGACAAGAAAAGCACTCAGGTCGCATCTTTCGCAGACACGACAACATACATGAGCCAAATTAACAAACAAGAGGTGCAGATCTGGAACCAGTCGTCATCATCAAATGAAGCGTTTCATCACCGTGCACTGATTGAAGGGCACATGCTAACCTATACCAATGTTGATGACCCCCACAAACAGACCACCATGGCTCAACACACCGACCGCCCAGAGTCTTACCTTTGTTTTAGCCATGCACGCTAGTTGTTGAGCAGAGCAGAGCAGCGGGAGGAGGATTGTAGCAGCAAGAAGAGAAGGTTCCTTGACTTGAAGATCACCAGATGTACATCATGCCTGCCCAGAGTAAATAGAAGGAGAGCGAGTGAGACAATGCAGCGAGGAGAGACAGTGAAGATAGTTCTTGAAGGTCAGAAGATAATACACCAAATGTGCATGAAAGACAATACAGTAAACAGCATCTTGTTTATAGCAAGGCAATATAGTAGCATGTCTCTAGCACATCATCTCGTTTAAAGAATGCATTCAGGCAAGAAATGGACAATTGGTCTAATTTTCTCACACTTGGCATTTTCACAGTTAACACCATAATGTAAAACACCAAGCTGCTCCAGGCTGGCCAATTGACTCATACTACTGGATAAGCAAAGTAAACTACTACCAAAATAAGAACCAGACATGGCAAGCAAACCACTGGGTTGCTCTTATTGACGATAATCACAGCAGGAAATAAGCCCAAACGATTGGACAACATTGAATTCTGCACCAGAATCAAGTGGATTTTGCAAAATTACATTGCTACAAATGTAACGCCCGGATATTCATGCTACAGTAATCCCACGCTAATCGTGCCATGTCACCTCAGTTACTGTTGCTATCCTCGCAAAAATTCGAAACCGTTTGAAATTCAAATTCAAATTATTGATAACAATAATTGTTTCCAAAACTTAAAACAAAATTGTTCGGTGGTTGCCGAATATTCCAAAGCTAATTGTGGTGAAGTAAACACAATTTTATAAAATGCCTAAATACTTTAAAGTGGAATGAAACAGTAAAGAAAATAAATAAAAGAAAACAGAAAACAATCAAAAAAAATGAGAAAGCAACCCCCCACTGGGCTCCGGCCCAGCAGGCCACAGCCCCACTGGGCCAACCCACCTCACCGCCAGGCCGGCCCACCCCCGCGCCCCATATCCCCCACTCCCCCCAGAAACCCTAACCCTATCCACCCACAACCCCCCCACTCCCTCTCGCTCCCAACCCCTCCCGATCCGATCTGGATCGGGGCTACGACCCCCTCGCCGTGGACGACCGCACCGCCGCCCCCGTCGACCTCCCCGGCGCCCGAAGCTCCTCCCTCGCCGGACCGCCTCCACCCCTGCGTCGACGCCGTCCCCATCCCACACCACGAGCATCCCCGAGCTCGCTCCCGAGACCCTACACCGCCCCGTGAGCTGCCCCTCCTCGCTCCCCTCTCTGCTCCTCGTGCCGCGCCCGAGCTCGCCGCGCTCCGCCTACGGCCTCAACGGCCCCCGTTGCTGCTCTCTGCCGGCGACTTCACCTTCGCGCGTGCCCTCCCATGGCCTCGCTCACCGGCGTCCGCACGCGCGTCAGCCGCCCTAGCCGCGCCCGCGCCCACTGCCTGTGCCCGCGTGGCCTACTGCCCGTGGTCACCCGTCGGCCTCGTCGTGCTCCCGCTTGGCCCCTGGCGACGCCCGCTTCCCCCTCCGCTACTGCCCCGCCAGCCACTACCTCTCCACGCGCCGTTGCTTCCCCCGCGGCAGGCGCCCGCCACCGTAGTCGTCCCTCTGCCGCCTCCCTTGGCTTGGCCGCCGGCGCCGGCGTGCGCCGCGCGCGCCCAGTGCCCTCGGGCTTGCGCCCGCTCGGGTTGCGCCTGGACCCCCTGCACACGGCGCCCGTCGCCCGCTGCGCCCGCTCGGGCGCACGGCCGCACCCAAACGCCCGATCCGCCAGCCCCCTCGGGGCCACTGACATGGGGGCCCCAGCCCCAGAGAATGTTTTTAATAAATATAAAAAAATAATAATAAATAAAATATAATAATAAGTAATAAAATTAATTAATTAATTAATTAATTAATTAACTTAATTAATTCTGATTAAGTTAAACAATTAAGATTAATTAACCTAATGTTAATTAACCTAATTAACTACTGTTAAGTAGCTAAGTAATTAGTATGACAGTGGGGCCCACCCCTCTAATTAATTTTGATTAGTTTAATTAATCTGTTTAATTAATAAGAGTCACTGACCAGTGGGACCCACTGGTCAGGTTGACCAAGTCATCCCTGTTGACTGCTGACGTCAGCATGACATCATGCTGATGTCATAAATCTAATTTCGAATTAAATTAATTAAATAAATTCTAAAAATGATTTAAAACTTTAGAAAATCATATCTTTTAATCCGTAACTCGGATTAAAATATTTTCAACATGAAAGTTGCTCAGAACGATGAGACGAACCCGGATACGCAGCCCGTTCGTCCGCCACACATTCCTAACATATCAAACTCGCAACTTTTTCCCTCCGACTCCTTTGCCCGAAAACGCGAAACACCGGGGATACTTTCCCGGTTGTTTCCCCCCCTTCACCGGTATCACCGCATACCGCGTTAGGGCACCTATAACGCCGTTACTTGTCATGTCATGCATCACTATGCATCTGCTTGCTTAAATATTTATTGTTTCTCCCCCCTCTTCTCTCGCTAGACACCGAGACCGATGCTGCAGCTGCCCCGTTCGACTACGGAGTTGACGACCCCTCTCTCTTGCCAAAGCAACCAGGCAAGCCCCCCTTGATCACCAGATATCGCCTACTCTGATCTATACTGCTTGCATTAGAGTAGTGTAGCATGTTACTGCTTTCGTTATTCCTATCCTGATGCATAGCCTGTTCTTGATACTGCTGTTGATACCTTTACCTGCAATCCTACTTTCTTAGTATAGGATGCTAGTGTTCCATCAGTGACCCTACACTCTTGTCTGTCTTCCTTGCTATACTACTGGGCTGTGATCACCTCGGGAGGTGATCATGGATATATACTATACTTTAAACATGATACATGTGGTGACCAAAGTCGGGTTGGCTCGAGGAGTACCCGCGAGTGATTCACGGATTGGGGGCTGAAAGGACCTTTGTCCCGACGGCCCTATGTGTGGATCTTTGTGGCGGAGCGGCAGGGCAGTTCGGGGCTACCTGGGTGAGAGGTGAGCCTGGCCCTGTTGGCGTTCGCGGATACTTAACACGCTTAACGAGATCTGGGTATTTGATCTGAGTCTGGCCATTTGGTCTATACGCACTAACCAACTACGCGGGAAAGATATGGGCACTCGGCGTCGTGGTATCAGCTGAAGCACTTCTTGACGTCAGCGACTGAGCGGCGCGCGCCAGATTGGGCCGCGTAACGTGACTTCCGTTGTACTGGAGGTTGCTAGGTCTGCTTCCGGCCGCGTTCGCAACGTGCAGGTGTGCTCAGGGCGATGGGCCCAGACCCCTGCGCGCTTAGATTTAGACCAGCGTGCTGACCGCTTTGTTGTGCCTAGGTGGGGTTGCGACGTGTTGATCTTCCGAGGCCGGGCATGACCCAGGAAAGTGTGTCCGGCCAAATGGGATCAAGCGTGTCGGGTTATGTGGTGCACCCCTGCAGGGAAGTTAATCTATTCGAATAGCCGTGATCTTCGGTAACAGGACGGCTTGGAGTTGTACCTTGACCTTATGACAACTAGAACCGGATACTTAATAAAACACACCCTTCCAAGTGCCAGATACAACCCGGTGGTTGCTCTCTAACAGGGCATCGAGGAGGGGATCGCCGGGTAGGATTATGCTATGCGATGCTACTTGGAGGACTTCAGTCTACTCTCTTCCATATGCTGCAAGACGGAGGCGACCAGAAGTGTAGTCTTCGATAAGACTAGCTATCCCCCTCTTACTCTGGCATTCTGCAGCTCAGTCCACTGATATGGCCCTTTACACATATACCCATGCATATGTAGTGTAGCTCCTTGCTTGCGAGTACTTTGGATGAGTACTCACGGTTGCTTTTCTCCCCCTTTTCCCCCTTTCCCTTCTACCCGGTTGCCGCAACCAGATGCTGGAGCCCAGGATCCAGACGCCACCTTCGACGATGACTCCTACTACTCTGGAGGTGCCTACTACTACGTGCAGCCCGCTGACGACGACCAGGAGTAGTTAGGAGGATCCCAGGCAGGAGGCATGCGCCTCGTTCGATCTGTATCCCAGTTTGTGCTAGCCTTCTTAAGGCAAACTTGTTTAACTTATGTCTGTACTCAGATATTGTTGCTTCCGCTGACTCGTCTATGATCAAGCACTTGTATTCGAGCCCTCGAGGCCCCTGGCTTGTATTATGATGCTTGTATGACTATTTTATTTGTAGAGTTGTGTTGTGATATTTTTCCGTGAGTCCCTGATCTTGATCGTACACATTTGCATGCATGATTAGTGTACGATTGAATCGGGGGCGTCACAAGTTGGTATCAGAGCCGACTGCCTGTAGGATCCCCCTTCCACACTCTTTGGCCGAAGTCGAGTCTAGACATTACAAAAACTTTTACTAACTTGGCTGTGTGCCTTACGGGCCCACGTCGCCATCGGGTGGTACTAGGATCTTTTACTCCTCGACCTTTACTCTGGGACTCTGAACTCTCTTCTACTCGGGTTAAATGAATTTACTAACTCTGACACTAGGATCCCGTGACGATATTCACCCCAAAGTTGGATAAAAGCCATAATTATTCCTTGGTATAGTGTTTTGCACAATTTCCACACTGTCATTTGACTCCTTTGAAACATCTTTGTTTTCAGATGGAACCCACGAGGCAGGTCGTGCGCCACACGGCGGCCATTGGCGCCTCGGGGTCACCGGCTGTGCTAGCTGAGATGATGACCTATCTGGGTTATCGCTGGCACCCCGAGTACACCGTCACCGAGGAGTACCAGGACTTTAACCAGGAGCAGTACCGTGCCACCGTCCACCTCTACTCTCGGGAGTATGACTCCACTACAGTGCTGCACACCGCTTATGGTGTGGGAGTGACCATTGATATGGCAGTTCACGATGCTGCCTATGTTGCTCTGACACGCCTTCGTAGGGAGTACCGGGAGTTGAACACCTCCCCATTCAGGCACATTGCTATCGCATCTGATATTGGTGCGGAGGGTTACTACACTGCTGCCTACTCCATTGTCACCCGCGAGCCCCTCCACCATCAGAACTTTGTTCTGCATGCTGATGGGCTGGATCGAGCTAACCGAGCTCTTCGCCACGAGTTGTACACCACTCGTCAGCACCTCTACCGTGCTCTGACAATGTTGCACCCCTTTGTTGGATCTGGGGAGCTGCCGCGTTCTGCTATCTACCCAGCCAGGACCGTGATGCCCCAGGGTGTTGGTTGGCCAGAGGTGGGAGGCTACTCTCCCGCACTTGGTCCTCTTCTGCCACTTGAGTGTCGGGTTCAGCACCAGAGCACCCGCGGACCCCAGGTTGCCGACGTGGTGTACCCGTTGCCACACTACCAGCTTTCAGGCTACACCTACCTCCGCAGTGTCGTGTGGGACTGATGTAGACTTGCTTGCTTATGTTAGATGCATTCACCACGAGCCTGCGTGCCGCCCATGATGTCTTAGTCTGTGTACTGAACTCTATGTACCGAACACTATGCATGATCTCTTTTGTAAGATGTGCCGACTATTATGTGGTATCTATCATGCTGCTTTCATTATGCATGTTTCATCTTGAATGGTTCTTATCTTTGCGAATATTCTCAAATGCTGAACTACCCTTGTTATATATTAGCAGGATGGTTAGACCAGGTGGTCGTGGTCGGGGTGGCAACTTCCCACCACCGCCTGAGTACATGGCTGGTATGATCCAAAAGCTTGAGATGAATCGCCAGTTCATGGAGAACATGATGGCTCAGTTTCCTCGCCCCAATATGAACCAGCAGCCAAACACAGTAACTCTGCAGGATTTCATGCGCCTGAACCCAACTGTGTACCGCAGCTCAACTCAGCCTCTGGACGCTGATGACTGGCTCCATGACATCACCTATGAGATGGAGTCTGCTGATGTAGCCCCTGCCAGCTATGTCACGTTTGCTTCCTTCTTCCTGAAGGGACCCACAGCTCAATGGTGGGACAGGCACCGGCGTACTCTGCCAGTTGGAACAATCATCACCTGGCTAGACTTCCAAGCTGCTTTCCGTGCCCGCTTCATTCCTCAGGGAGTCATGGACCGGAAGAAGCGTGAGTTCCGCAGCCTCATCCAAGGCAACAAAACTGTTGAAGCTTATCAGCGAGAGCTTCTGGACTTGTCTCGCTATGCTGAAGAAGACATTGCAACTGATGCACGCAGACAGGAGAAGTTCCGTGACGGCCTTCAAGCTGACATCAAGCTCGCACTTCTAGTGCACGACTTTGCTGATTTCGCCACCTTGGTGAACAAGGCCATCAATGTCGAAACTGGTCTGCAGGAATACCCGAGCTCTCACAGGCGCAGCCGTGACACGGGCTCATCTTCGGGCCCGTCCTCGCAGAAGCGCAGGATATGGATTCCCAACAGCATGTACCAGCCGAATGCACCTGCCCCAAGGCAGTCCTATGCTGCACCTCGTCTGCCTAATGCTCCTGCTAGGCAGCCAAAACTTCCAGCTCCACCACCCCAAGCTCCGGTCCCCACTCCCAATAATGGTCTGTGCTACAAGTGTGGTCAACCAGGTCACCTTGCCAGGAACTGCTATCAGAATCAGAATCAGAATCAGCTGGCCCTTCCTGCAGCTGGTCGTGGAAACAACCAGAACCGCAACAACAATGCCAAGTCTTATGGTCGTGTTCATGCCAACCACGTTGATCTGAACGAAGCTCAAGACCAGCCTGCTACTGTGATGGTACACTCCTCGTAAATTCAGTACCTGCATCTTTTTATTTGATACGGGAGCATCGCATTCATTCATGTCAGAAGATTTTGCATTCAAGCATGGCATTAATTACGAGGAGATGAACACTTTGTTAGTGGTAAAAACCCCCGTGGGACAATGTCAAACCTCCATGGTTGGCGTCGACGTCCCCGTGGAAATCGAAGGGATGGAATTCTATGCCTCGCCCATTATCCTGAAGACGTCTAACATCGACCTCATTCTGGGGATGGATTGGTTGAAAGCTCATACTGCTTCCATAGTTTGCGCCACTAAGACCGTCCATCTGCTACATCCTTCAGATGAAATAGTTACATACCACGCTCGCCTGGTGCAAAATGCTGAGGCCAGGCTTTATGCCTTGAATGCATTGAACTCTGCACCACTCGAGGGCATTGAAAACATCCCCGTCATGCGTGACTTCCTCGACGTCTTTCCTGAAGAACTTCCAGGGATTCCCCCTGCTAGAGCTGTCGAATTCGTCATCGACTTGAAAGCAGGCACCACTCCTATTGCCAAGCGACCCTACAAGATGCCACCACATGAACTCCTTGAGCTTAAGGAGGAAATCGACAAATCTCTTCAAAATGGTTTCATTCGCCCAAGTTGCTCTCCCTGGGGAGCACCTTCTCTCTTTGTCAAGAAGAAGGATGGGACAAACCGACTGGTCCAAGACTACCGTCCTATTAACCAAGCTACCATTCAGAACAAGTATCCTCTTCCTCGGACCAATGATCTGTATGATCAACTGGCTGGTTCATCAGTGTTCTCTAAACTCGACTTGAGGTTGGGTTACCACCAGATCCGTGTTCGTGAAGAGGATATCCCAAAGACCGCCTTTGTGACTCGTTATGGTTCATACGAGTACACTGTCATGTCCTTCGGCTTAACCAATGCCCCAGCCACCTTCTCTCGCTTGATGAACTACATATTCATGGATTACCTCGACAAGTTCGTCGTGGTTTATCTGGATGATATCCTGGTATTTTCCAAGAACGAAGAAGAGCATGCTGAACATCTTCGTCTTGTGCTGGAAAAGCTGCGAGAGCATCAGCTGTATGCCAAGTTCTCTAAATGTGAATTCTGGCTTCCTGAAGTAACCTATCTTGGACATGTCATCTCTAAGGACGGTATTGCCGTTAACCCTGAACGAGTTCAGGCTATTCTTGATTGGACTCCTCCGAAGAATGTCAAGCAAGTCAGAAGTTTTCTTGGTCTCGCCAGCTATTGCCGTCGATTCGTCGAGAACTTCTCCAAGATTGCCAGGCCTCTGACTAACCTGTTGCATAAGGGCGTCAAGTTCCAATGAATAGACAAATGTCAGGAAAGCTTCCAGGCACTCAAGGACAAGTTGACTTCTGCCCCAGTGCTAGCTCCACCTGATACAAAGAAGGACTTCGTCATTTATTGCGATGCTTCCCGTCAAGGATTAGGCTGTGTCCTAATGCAAGAGCGCAGAGTGATTGCCTATGCCTCTCGTCAATTGCGCCCTCATGAAGAGAACTACCCAGTTCACGATCTCGAGCTTGCTGCTGTCATTCATGCACTGAAGCAGTGGCGACATTACCTTCTCGGTAATCGTTGCGAGATCTTCACCGACCATCAAAGTCTGAAGTATTTGTTTACTCAGCCAGACCTGAACCTCCGTCAGCAGAGATGGATGGAGACCGTAGCAGACTTTGACTTGGGTATTTCCTATACGCCAGGCAAGGCTAATGTAATGGCATATGCCTTGAGCCGCAAGTCTTACTGCAACCATCTCCAGGTTCACAAAGTTCAGTCCTCGCTCGTTGAAGAATTCAGGAAGTTGAACCTCCATATTGTCCCTCCGGGTGCAATCGCTCCCCCTCCTAAGGAGTTTCACAAGATGAACCTCCATGTTGTCCCCAAAGGTTCTCTCAATACACTAGTTGCTAGGCCAGATCTTGTGGAAACCATCAAATGGATACAGAAATGTGACGATGAAGTGGAGAGGATTAAACGTTATATCGCACAAGGAAAGCCCTCATTCTTCACCGTTGATGACGCTGGCACCTTGTTCTTCAAAGGTCGCCTAGTAGTTCGGAGTAAGAGGGAAAACATGGATTTGTCTCAGAAGGTTATGAAAGAGGCTCATGATACACCCCTATGTATCCATCCTGGTAGTACAAAGATGTACCAGGACATTCGTCAAAGATTCTGGTGGTCTAACATGAAGCAAGGCATTGCTCGCTATGTTGCCGAGTGTGACGTTTGCCGTCGTATCAAAGCAGAACATCAAAGGCCCGCTGGAACTCTACAACCTATCTCTATTCCTGAATGGAAATGGGACCATGTTGAAATGGACTTCGTCACTGGATTTCCCAAATCGCAGAAAGGTAATGATGCTATTCTTGTCGTCATTGACCGGCTTTCTAAAGTTGCACATTTTCTGGCGGTCAAGGAAACTATCACTGCTAGTCAGCTTGCAACTCTCTATATGTCCAGAATTGTTTCACTTCACGGTATTCCACTGGTTATCAGTTCGGACCGTGGCAGCTTATTCACTTCAAGATTCTGGGCAAGTTTCCAAGAAGCTATGGGAACTCATCTATCATTCAGTACGGCTTTTCATCCTCAGTCGCAAGGCCAAGTTGAACGTGTAAACCAAGTTCTCGAAGACATGCTTCGAGCTTGTGTTATTTCCTTCGGCAAGAAATGGGAGGAATCTCTCCTGTATGCTGAGTTCTCTTATAATAATAGCTATCAAGCTAGTCTGAAGATGGCCCCCTTCGAAGTGTTATATGGATGAAAGTGTCGAACCCCTCTGAACTGGTCAGAAACTTGGGAACGTCCACTCTTTGGTCCGGATATTATCCAACATGCCGAAGAACAAGTCCGCATTATTCGCGAGAATCTCAAGACTGCTCAGTCACGCCAAAAGAGTAATTATGACCGTCACCATAAAGACATGGTCTATCAACCTGGCGAAAAGGCCTATCTTCGAGTTACCCCAATGAAGGGTGCACACCGCTTCGGGATCAAAGGAAAGCTAGCTCCCCGCTATATTGGTCCTTTCACTATTCTCGAGAGGCGCGGAAAAGTGGCTTATCAACTGGAGCTTCCGCCGAACCTTTCTCAGGTTCACGATGTGTTCCACGTGTCACAACTCCGTCGCTGCTTCAAGGACCCAATCCGAGCAGTGGATCATGAAGTGCTCGAATTGCAACAGGACCTCTCCTATAAAGAGCATCCGGTCCGCATTCTCGACCAAGCTGAACGCCACACACGTCAGAAGGCGATCAAGTTCCTCAAAGTCCAGTGGTCGAATCACTCTGAAGACGAAGCCACCTGGGAACGCGAGGATCGCTTGCGTGATGAATACCCCGCACTGTTTCCTTCTACCTCCTAAATCTCGGGACGAGATTTCTTGTAGTGGAGGAGATTTGTAACGCCCGGATATTCATGCTACAGTAATTCCACACTAATCGTGCCATGACACCTCAGTTACTGTTGCTATCCTCGCAAAGATTCGAAACCGTTTGAAATTCAAATTCAAATTATTGATAACAATAATTGTTTCCAAAAATTAAAACAAAATTGTTCGGTGGTTGCCGAATATTCCAAAGGTAATTGTGGTGAAGTAAACACAATTTTATAAAATGCCTAAATACTTTAAAGTGGAATGAAACAGTAAAGAAAATAAATAAAAGAAAACAGAAAACAATCAAAAAAAAGGAGAAAGCAACCCCCCACTGGGCTCCGGCCCAGCAGGCCACAGCCCCACTGGGCCAACCCACCTCACCGCCAGGCCGGCCCACCCCCGCGCCCCATATCCCCCACTCCCCCCAGAAACCCTAACCCTATCCACCCACAACCCCCCCCCCCCCACTCCCTCTCGCTCCCAACCCCTCCCGATCCGATCTGGATCGGGGCTACGACCCCCTCGCCGTGGACGACCGCACCGCCGCCCCCGTCGACCTCCCCGGCGCCCGAAGCTCCTCCCTCGCCGGACCGCCTCCTCCCCTGCATCGACGCCGTCCCCATCCCCCACCACGAGCATCCCCGAGCTCGCTCCCGAGACCCTACACCGCCCCGTGAGCTGCCCCTCCTCGCTCCCCTCTCTGCACCTCGTGCCGCGCCCGAGCTCGCCGCGCTCCGCCCGCGGCCTCTCCCCGCAAGCCCTCCTTCTCCTTCCCATGTTCCCGCTCGTCGACCGTGCCCGCGCCCATGGCCGCACGCCTCCCTTCTGCCGCTTCCCGCGCGTAGTCCTGCTCGCCGCCCCGCACACGCGCGACCCCGCGCTCGCCTACGGCCTCGACGGCCCCCGTTGCTGCTCTCTGCCGGCGACTTCGCCTTCGTGCGTGCCCGCCCATGGCCTCGCTCACCGGCGTCCGCACGCGCGCCGGCCGCCCTAGCCGCGCCCACGCCCACTGCCTGTGCCCGCGTGGCCTACCGCCCGTGGTCACCCGTCGGCCTCGTCGTGCTCCCGCTTGGCCCCTGGCGACACCCGCTTCCCCCTCCGCTACTGCCCCGCCAGCCACTACCTCTCCACGTGCCGTTGCTTCCCGCGCGGCAGGCGCCCGCCACCGTAGTCGTCCCTTTGCCGCCTCCCTTGGCCTGGCCGCCGGCGCCGCGCGCGCCCCGCTCCCGCTCGGGTTGCGCCTGCACCGCCCTGCACACGGCGCCCGTCGCCCGCTGCGCCCGCTCGGGCGCACGCCCGCACCCAAACGCCCGATCCGCCAGCCCCCTCGGGGCCACTGACATGGGGGCCCCAGCCCCAGAGAATGTTTTTAATAAATATAAAAACACAAAAAATAATAATTAATAAAATATAATAATAAGTAATAAAATTAATTAAGTAATTAAGTAATTAATTAACTTAATTAATTCTTATTAAGTTAACCAATTAAGATTAATTAACCTAATGTTAATTAACCTAATTAACTACTGTTAAGTAGCTAAGTAATTAGTATGACAGTGGGGCCCACCCCTCTAATTAATTTTGATTAGTTTAATTAATCTGTTTAATTAATAAGAGTCACTCACCACTGGGACCCACTGGTCAGGTTAACCAAGTCAGCCCTGTTGACTGCTGACGTCAGCATGACATCATGCTGATGTCATAAATCTAATTTCGAATTAAATTAATTAAATAAATTCTAAAAATGATTTAAAACTTTAGAAAATCATATCTTTTAATCCGTAACTCGGATTAAAATATTTTCAACATGAAAGTTGCTCAGAACGACGAGACAAACCCGGATACGCAGCCCGTTCGTCCGCCACACGTTCCTAACATATCAAACTCGCAATTTTTTCCCTCCGGCTCCTTTGCCCGAAAACGCGAAACACCAGGGATACTTTCCCGGTTTTTTCCCCCTTCACCGGTATCACCGCATACCGCGTTAGGGCACCTCTAGCGCCGTTACTTGTCATGTCATGCATCACTGTGCATCTGCTTGCTTAAATATTTATTGTTTCTCCCCCCTCTTCTCTCGCTAGACACCGAGACCGACGCTGCTGCTGCCCCGTTCGACTACTGAGTTGACGACCCCTCTCTCTTGCCAGAGCAACCAGGCAAGCCCCCCCCCCTTGATCACCAGATATCGCCTACTCTGATCTATACTGCTTGCATTAGGGTAGTGTAGCATGTTACTGCTTTCGTTATTCCTATCCTGATGCATAGCCTGTTCTTGATACTGCTGTTGATACCTTTACCTGCAATCCTACTTGCTTAGTATAGGATGCTAGTGTTCCATCAGTGACCCTACACTCTTGTCTGTCTGCCTTGCTATACTACTGGGCTGTGATCACCTCGGGAGGAGATCATGGATATATACTATACTTTAAACATGATACATGTGGTGACCAAAGTCGGGTTGGCTCGAGGAGTACCTGCGAGTGATTCACGGATTGGGGGCTGAAAGGACCTTTGTCCCGATGGCCCTCTGTGTGGATCTTTGTGGCGGAGCGGCAGGGTAGTTCGGGGCTACCTGGGTGAGAGGTGAGCCTGGCCCTGTTGGCGTTCGCGGATACTTAACACGCTTAACGAGATCTGGGTATTTGATCTGAGTCTGGCCATTTGGTCTATACGCACTAACCAACTACGCGGGAAAGATATGGGCACTCGGCGTCGTGGTATCAGCTGAAGCACTTCTTGACGTCAGCGACTGAGCGGCGCGCGCCAGATTGGGCCGCGTAACGTGACTTCCGTTGTACTGGAGGTTGCTAGGTCTGCTTCCGGCCGCGTTCGCAACGTGCAGGTGTGCTCAGGGCGATGGGCCCAGACCCCTGCGCGCTTAGATTTAGACCAGCGTGCTGACCGCTTTGTTGTGCCTAGGTGGGGTTGCGACGTGTTGATCTTCCGAGGCCGGGCATGACCCAGGAAAGTGTGTCCGGCCAAATGGGATCAAGCGTGTCGGGTTATGTGGTGCACCCCTGCAGGGAAGTTAATCTATTCGAATAGCCGTGATCTTCGGTAACAGGACGGCTTGGAGTTGTACCTTGACCTTATGACAACTAGAACCGGATACTTAATAAAACACACCCTTCCAAGTGCCAGATACAACCCGGTGGTTGCTCTCTAACAGGGCATCGAGGAGGGGATCGCCGGGTAGGATTATGCTATGCGATGCTACTTGGAGGACTTCAGTCTACTCTCTTCCATATGCTGCAAGACGGAGGCGACCAGAAGTGTAGTCTTCGATAAGACTAGCTATCCCCCTCTTACTCTGGCATTCTGCAGTTCAGTCCACTGATATGGCCCTTTACACATATACCCATGCATATGTAGTGTAGCTCCTTGCTTGCGAGTACTTTGGATGAGTACTCACGGTTGCTTTTCTCCCCCTTTCCCCCTTTCCCTTCTACCCGGTTGCCGCAACCAGATGCTGGAGCCCAGGATCCAGACGCCACCTTCGACGATGACTCCTACTACTCTGGAGGTGCCTACTACTACGTGCAGCCCGCTGACGACGACCAGGAGTAGTTAGGAGGATCCCAGGCAGGAGGCATGCGCCTCGTTCGATCTGTATCCCAGTTTGTGCTAGCCTTCTTAAGGCAAACTTGTTTAACTTATGTCTGTACTCAGATATTGTTGCTTCCGCTGACTCGTCTATGATTGAGCACTTGTATTCGAGCCCTCGAGGCCCCTGGCTTGTATTATGATGCTTGTATGACTATTTTATTTGTAGAGTTGTGTTGTGATATCTTCCCGTGAGTCCCTGAGCTTGATCGTACACATTTGCGTGCATGATTAGTGCACAATCACATGGCACAGATCACTGTTGAAATGAATCACTACTTTTGATATGTCAGTTTACCAAAAGAAAAACACAAGTTCGGTTGTTACAACCAAAGAACTAACAGGGCTTTGGCAATCATTCAGCAATTCCCATCTAGCCAGCAGCAATACCACTAGTACTTAACCAAAGTCAACAAGTAGTAAGCAACAGAACCAACTAGTAGATACAAGCAACGCACTCTAAACAAGAATTGATTTTGATGTCAGCTTCTAGTTTACCAAAAGAAACTGACATATGTAGCATCAAGGAACACCTGCAGCTACAGCATCGATTTGATTGTGAGGAAATTTGTGGAGGGGAATGGGTGAGACAGTGTAGTGGGGAGAGAAATCTCAAGTACCTCAACTCAGCGGCGTTAGGAACGGACGACGACAACATCCTGCGCCGGCGTCCCTTGTACGACACCAGACACGGCTGCGTCGCTGCAGGCAGAGGGCTCCCCCGACGCGCGACCATCAAGAAGGAGGTGAGCAGGCCCAGCTCGATGGCGCAGACGGGGGAGTGCGGTCGGAGACGGCGGAACCGGCGACGCAGCTGATCTGGATACGGATCAACGGTGGGATACCTACATCAAGATTCAAGAATCAAGGTTTCATCAGTAAATCATAAGAAAGAAAATCTCAAGTCAAGTTTCCCGAATCAACTAGACTTCACTGTGTAGGTACTACCAAGTACCAACAACTTAAATGGCTAAGTACCACGCTTTAGTTCTATATCTCTACAGTTCTATATTTACCAGCCCAATTTCCCACAGACCGATTCACAGTTATTATAGCTTGCAAGTTAAGCCTAGGGAATCAAAGGAAATACACATCAGAAATGGTAGGTACATGTTTGTACAACACTACAATGTTCCACACTTATTTTGCACAAAAAACCATAGGAGGTTTGTTGTACTCGATTAGGAAACAGTGACAATGGTGGGGTGAATAATTTCATCTGTGCATATACAAGGATGACATTGTGAGGTACTAGCACACACAAAGCACTAGTTTACCAATCAGGCTATCGCTGCTCGAAATGCATTGCTCGTTGCTAGAATTCACTGCCAAGGTACTAACAAAATAATAAATACCTAAGTGTCAAGCTACAGATCTACATTTCTACATGTTCTCAAGCAGAAAAAAATGCTTTGTGTGTGCACTGCGTGCCTACTCCGGCCTCCTTACATTGCAGATCAGCTCCCCATGGAAACCACCAGCCGCCAAGAGGTTGTCTTTCACCGTCATGGTGCTGATCTTCCCCTGGACAAGGGCCGACCTCCCTGCATATCCTGCACAGTGTGGTCGCACAGTGGATCAGAGATTGACCGAAATTCCGACGATAGAGGACTATCACATCGCTCTGTGGTAGATCACCTGATTTGGGCCTGCCACGTTGAGCACATCTTTTCCTTTGCGGAGTAAGGACGACCAATGTATCACAGAATAGTTCTACATCACGTACACATCATGCTTGGAAGTAGCCCACAGGATGTTCCTCAGCTGCACATGTACAAGTATACGATCAGTGCGTTCGTACCAGAATTCTTCTTAAAACTCTGCAGAAATACAATGATGCAAATGAGAGCCATTTTATTCAAGCACACCAAATTCTACTGCGATAACAAACAAGATCGCCCGATGGAGGACATAACAGTGAGCTTCTGTTAAAATTTCTCGGGTAATTACAACTATGTGATTCTACTGTTAATCTAGATCTCCTTCAGGTTTTGATTCATTTAATCAAACAATAGAACACAACTGCTGGAAACTGTTAAGACATACATATTATGTGCACGCCAAAAAATAGCAGATCTATGAAGGGGGGTGTCTATTAGCAAATTTTGGTCTAAATACAACTTAGGCAGGCAAATGCTTAGTGTAACTAATGACCTGATGTTGTTTGCGTTTCTGAACTTTGCTAAATGAACTCTAGACGAATACACCAAAAACTAATGAACTCTATCTCCACAGACTCCATCTCTAGACAAATGATACATTCTCATTCACATTCACTAGAGAATAATCAACATCATTATTGGCAGTTTGTGGCACCTTCAAGATTTATATATATATATATATAAACAAAATTTTCAACGGTGGGCAATCAGTCAATTAGGCACCCAAACACAATAGTAGTATAATCGTCGCTAGCCCAGCTACTCAGATCCGATCGATGAGGCCAACTACTAATCATAATGTTTCCCCTGCCTGCTATGGATCCTTGCTACTAACAACCCATCCAGACTCCCTTGCAATATGGCAAAAAGAATTGGATCGATCGGAAATAGCTACTGGCCAACTGCCTACTGCTAGTGCTAGCCATCAGTGGGGATAGACCGGACTGAGTAATTACCTATGATGGCGGCCACGCATGGCTCGGCGAAGTGCCCACTGCAGACGACCACGGCATCAAACCTCCTCCTCCAGCTCGCTGCCAGCGCAGGCGAGCCTCACCCTCCAGCCCGCGTCGTCGTCCCTGCTGCGGCGGACGCTCACCACCTCCGTCCCGAACCGGACCAGCCCGAGGGGTCGAACCGCCGCGCAAACTCCTCGAGGTACCGCGGGTCGGCGGAGGAGCGGTCCGCGACGACGACCACCGCGTCCCGAAGATCTTGGCCGCGATCTCCTCGTTCTACGGTGGCAAGTTGGCTCTGGGAGTGGGGAGAGGATCTGGGAGTGGGGAGAGGATCTGGGGTGGGGAGGGGAGGTGTGGCGTAGGTGGGTGGCGGCGATGTAACGCCCCGGATGTAACTTGCCATATTTGTATTCCTACTCTTGCCATTTTCGGCTATGTGTTATGATATTTCCTCCGTGGTTGGGTTTCCCTTCGTTTTATATTTTGGTCATGTCATGCATTTCATATCATGTCATCATGTGCATCGCATTCGCATACGTGTTCGTCTCATAAATCCGAGCATTTTCCCCGTTGTCCGTTTTGCAATCCGGCGCTCCTATGTCCCCCGGCGTCCCCTTTTACGTTTCTTCGTGAGCGGGTATTAAACTTTCTTGGATTGGGCCGAGGTTTGCCATGCGGCCCTGGTATAGCATCGGTAGACCGCATGTCAAGTTATGGTCAATCGGAGTTCGTTTGGTACTCCAACGGTTAACCGGGTAACCGTGAAGGCCTCGTGTGTGTTGCATCCCAGCACCCCTTCAAAACAGCCCAATAACCCATCTAAGACACTCCCATGTCCTCCGCCGTTCGATCACGATCGCGTGGCCGAAAACCGCTCTCCATTTGGAGCTTCCTAGCTCCTTCTACCTATAAAAAGGCCTCCCCCTCCTCCATTTGCGGGCAAATCCACCCCTAACCCTAGATCCCCGTCGCCCACGCGCCGCCGGACGTGTCCGGGCGCGCCGGACGAAACCCGCCGCCGTCCCGGGCCAATCCTGGCCTGCCACGTGGCCCCGCGCCGCCCCCGCTCGCCGCCGACCCCGCGGGCCCGCGAGGCCCGTGCGGGGCCCTCCCGGCCCGCTCCGCCGCCCGCGCCCGCTCGCCTCCACTCCGCCGCCCCACGCGCCGCGAGCCGCCCGCCCGCGCCTCCTCCTGTGCCCTCCGCCTCCGGTGGCCGGCGCCGCCTCGGGCCACCGCCCGTCGCCGCCCGCGGCCACCGCACCCGCCGGATCCCGGCGCCGCCGTCAAGCCCGCCGTCCGCGCTGCCTCGCGCCACCACCGCGGCCTCCCGCGCGCCACCGCCCCTCCCGCGCCCTCGCCGCCGTGCGCCGTCGCCGGAATCGCCGTCGCCGGAGTCGCCAGTGCCAGATCTAGGGTTGACTCGCCCCCCTCTTTTTCTCCTAAGTCCTCTAATTTCTCATCATCATCACATATTCATCATGCCGTAACTCTGCATCCGTAGCTCCGTTTTGCACATATAATATGTCAAATTGTTTGTATCGAATGGTAAATCACTTCATTCCATTGCATCCTTTTAATTTGAGGTAGTTTTGATTCCCGAAATGCTGTTAGAAGAGGGCTAGTTGATGTTAGTTTCTGGATCTTATCTGAACATGCACTTTTATCATTTTTGCCATGATTGATGTGTACCTCCTATGAAGTTGAGTCCTACATGAGTTTTGTAATATGACATGTTACCTATCCAGAGATTTATGCCATGTATTTTTGTGATCTTTGTGGTGACTAGCACAATCATGCAACCTAGGGTACTTGATGTTGCTGATTTCAGAGACTTGGTAATTTCACAGTCCCTGACTGCTGTTATTTTCATGCCATGTATTCATATTGTTTCCGAGAGATCTATGCATATTTTGAGCATGATCAGTAAGAGTGTATTGAACTTTAGGATTTGCTCTACCCATCCATGCCTGTTTTTGTATTTATGGAGTGCCATAGCTTGATTCAATCAAGCTCTACTTTTGCTTAAAAATGTTGCTGGCAGATTGTTTACATGTTATTCGATTTTGCCAAGCTTGGTGTAGTTGATCCTTGCATGCTATGATGTTGTTCTTGCCATTTATAGCTGCTATGCCATGTCTTCTTGATGTACGTATGCTTAGTTTATCATGCAATTCTATGTAGTGAGTGCATCGAGCTCACTAAAATGCCTACTCGTTATCTGTTTTTGACATGTCCAGTTTTCTACTAAGTCTGAAACCTGTAACGAAACTTGCTTAATTGACATGGGTGTAATCATATTTTCTGATCCTTTTTGGCTTATGGTCATTAAGGGACTTTTGTCAAGTGCTTTGAGTAGATTTATGCCATGCCTTAATTTGCTATGTTATGATCCAAGTGAACCTGTTATCTTTTGCACTTTTGCCATGCTTGTTTGAACCTGTTGTGATGTGATTTAGCCGTAGCTCAGTGTTCATCTTTTTTCAAGCATCTTGATTAGATTACTGTCATATGCTTTGTTGATATGTTTGGGTGAGGTAGCTTAATTTCTTGTTGCTTGCTAAGTAGCATCGCGCTGTTTATGGCAGATTATTGTCATTCTTGTTTTGCGTGTCATTTGCAAACCGTGCATCCGATTCCGGTGATCTTTATATCGATTTCAACCGAAATCACCTCACCTATTCAGTGGCATACTTGGTTTGCCAAGATTATGCATTGTTCATCCTTTTCATTCCGAAGCACGCATATGCATTGCATATCACATCTCGCATGTCATGCCATGTTTTGCATCAAGTTGCTTGCGCACTGCATCGTGATTGATGTTGTCCCCTTTGCTTGTGTTCTTGCTTTGGGTAGAGCCGGGAGACGAGTACGTGAACGAGGAACCTATTGAGAACGCTTTCGAGGACCAAGCTTTCGACAACTCTGAGAACCTTGCAGGCAAGATGATCATACCCTCGAAATCACTTCTATCTTTGCTTGCTAGATGCTCGCTCTTTTGCTATGCCTATGCTGCGATACCTACCACTTGCTATATCATGCCTCCTATATTGCTATGTCAGCCCCTAACCATCCATGTCCTAGCAAACCGTTGATTGGCTATGTTACCGCTTCGCTCAGCCCCTCTTATAGCGTTGCTAGTTGCAGGTGAAGATGAAGTTTGTTCCTTGTTGGAACATGGACTTGTTGTTCCCTGTTGGAACATGTTTACTTGTTGGGATATCACATTACCTCTTATTTAATTAATGCATCTATATAGTTGGTTAAGGGTGGAAGGCTCGGCCTTATGCCTGGTGTTTTGTTCCACTCTTGCCACCCTAGTTTCCGTCATACCGGTGTTATGTTCCTGGATTTTGCCTTCCTTACACGGTTGGGTGATTTATGGGACCCCCTTGACAGTTCGCTTTGAATAAGACTTTTCCGGCAAGGCCCAACATTGGTTTTACCATTTGCCACCACCTACTCCTTTTTTCCCCCGGGTTTTCGCGAGCCCGAGGGTCATCTTTATTTTAGCCCCCCGGACCAGTGCTTCTCTAAGTGCTGGCCCGAACCGAGCAACCTGCGGGGCCACCTCGTGGCAACTCGAGGCATGGTTTTACTCGTAGCTTGACTTATCCGGATGTGCCCTGAGACCGAGATATGTGCAGCTCCTATCAGGATTTGTCGGCACAATCGGGCGGCTTTGCTGGACTTGTTTTATTACTGTCGAAATGTCTTGTAGTCCGGGATTCCGAGACTGATCGGGTCTTCCCGGTAGAAGGAATATCTTTCGTTGACCGTGAGAGCTTGTAATGGGCTAAGTTGGGACACCCCTGCAGGGTATTATCTTTCGAAAGCCGTGCCCGCGGTTATGAGGCAGATGGGAATTTGTTGATGTCCGGTTGTAGAAAACCCGAAGTTGACCTTAACTAAAACACATCAACCGCGTGTGTAACCGTGATGGTCTCTTCTCGGCGGGGTCCGGGAAGTGAACACGGTGTTGGAGTAACGTTTGATGTAGGTTGTTTCAGGATCACTTCTTGATCACTTCTAGCTTCACGACCGTGCTTTGCCTTCTCTTCTCGCTCTCTTTTGCGTTGTAGCCACCATATATGCTAGTCGCTTGCTGCAGCTCCACCTCACAACCTCATCCTACCTATAAGATTAAATAGTCTTGATCTCGCGGGTGTGAGATTGCTGAGTCCCCGTGACTCACACATATTATCACAACAGTTGCAGGTACCAACGATGCCAGTGCAGATGACGCGTCCGAGCTCACTTGGGAGTTCGACGAGGAACGTGGCCGTTACTATGTTTCTTTTCCAGACGATCAGTAGTGGAGCCCAGTTGGGGTGATCCGGGGATCTATTTAGCATTTGGGGTAGTCTTCTTTCATTTTGGTACGTAGTCGGACCTTGAGTGTAATTTGAATGATGGATGTTTATTTATGTATTGTGTGAAGTGGCGACTGTAAGCCAACTATGTATATCTTTCCCTTATTTATTACATGGATTGTGTGAAGATTACCTCACTTGCGACATTGCTTTCAATGCGGTTATGCCTCTAAGTCGTGCCTCGACACGTGGGAGATATAGCCGCATCGAGGGCGTTACAGGCGAGGACAGGGGTGGGTGGTGGAGGTGGGTGGCGGCGGGGGAGGGGTGGTTGGCAGTGGGGGAGGGGAGGAGTCTGGATAGGGGAGCGCTAGGGTTTGCCCGCGGGGAAGAGAGAGGACGGGACAAGGAGTAGTGTGCGGGGGAGAGATTAGCACCCGGTGGGTGGGTAAGAGGGTGAGAGGGTGTGGGCCGTTGGATCCAGGAGTATCCAACGGTCTCTAATGCTTGATCCGCGTGACATGCTCGTAGACCAATCAGAACAAAGTACAGGATTTGATGACATTATGACCATCTAAATTGGTCGCAGTCGATTAACAATAGGTGGCGGATACGAGTCAGTCGATTAACAATAGGTGGCACCGATGACATCCCCACGAAGCTCCATTGCGGCTCTCAACGGCGCGCCAAGAGCTCCAACGCAGCACCACGGTGTCCGGCGAAGCTCCATTACAGCGTCGGGGGATCTCCAACGCAGCACCACGACGCCCGGCGGTAAGTTCCCTTCTCTTTTTATGACAACGTCTAAGTACGATTCCCTCGAATAACTAGAGGTACTTTCATACTAGGTGGGATTTTCGTCGATTCACTAGAAAGCGGGTCAAATTTTAACTACAACTGCCTCATAGATTGTTCAAATGATCTAATATTATGCACAAGGGTGCATCTTGGAATGCCAAACAATGTTGTCTAAGGAAGTTTTCATTTTTTTTTTGCACGGAAAATTCATTTTCCATTTTCCGAGTGCCCGAAACGAGGCTTTTTTGGGAAGGACCTACCATATATTTGTTGCAAAATTGGACCAAATCAATTTTATAAAATACTAGGCCATATTTAATGCACAATTGACCAAATGTTTGGGTGTAAAAAGCTTTGATCCACCTCTCGTGAAAAAGACAAATTCCCGCCGATTCAGCTAGAAGCGGGTCAAATTTGAACTGTAGTTGCCTCATATTTTGCTATTTATTTTTTCCAAAAATCATTTATAAGTACATAAGTATCTATTTAATCAGATAAACACCGAAAAAATTCCAAGATTCAACCACTAGCTAGGAACGCTCAAGCCCGCCGTTTTGACCGCATTTTCAAACGGGCATAAAAATTCAAAAAAATCAAAAAATTGGGAAACCTTCGCATTGTGTCATTATATGTGGCCAAGTTCCCAGGAAAAATAACAAACTTGTAATACGACAATTATTTTAAAAAAGTGTTCTAAAAAACGAGCTATCACGTGTGGAGATCAATGGCTTTCAAGCCAAATCATCAATCTTATGGCCACATTCATGGCATAGTTTGTTCAAATGATCTCATATTGTGCACAAGGGTGCATCTTGGAATGGCAAACAATGTTTCCTAAGAAAGTTTTCATTTTCTTTGGACGAAAAAACCATTTTCCATTTTTCGAATGCCCAAAAGGAGGTTTTTTTGTGAAGGACCTCCCAAATAATTGTTGAAAACTTGGACCAAATCATTTTTCTAAAATACTAGGCCATATTTAATGCACAATTGACCAAATGGTTGGGTGTAAAAAGCTTTGATCCACCTCCCGTGAAAAAGACAAATTCCCGCCGATTCAGCTGGAAGCGGGTCAAATTCGAACTGTAGTTGCCTCATAGTTTTCTATTTATTTTTTCCAAAAATTATTTCTACGTACATAAGTATCTATTTAATCAAAGAAACACCAAAAAATTTCCAAGATTCAACCACTAGCTAGGAACGGTCAAGCCCGCCGTTTTGACCGCATTTTGAAACGGGCATAAAAAAATCAAAAAAAAATCAAAAAATTGGAAATCCTTCGCATTGTGTCATTATATGCGACCAAATTTCCAGGAAAAATAATAAACTTGTAATACGGTAACTATTTTAAAAAGGCGTTCTCAGAAATGAGCTATCATGCGTGAAGATTCATGGCTTTCAAGCCAAATGATCAATCTTATGGCCACATTCATGGCATAGTTTGTTCAAATCATCTTATATTGTGCACAAGGGTGCATCTTGGAATTCCAAACAATGTTGCCTAAGGAAGTTTTCATTTTTCTTTGCACGAAAAATTCATTTTCCATTTTTCGAGTGCCCAAAAGGAGGTTTTTTGTGGAAGACCTACCAAATAATTGTTGCAAAAATGGACCAAATCAATTTTATAAAATACTAGGACATATATAATGCACAATTGACCAAATGGTTGTGTGAAAAAAGTTTTAATCCACCTCTGGTGAAAAAGACAAATTGTCGTCGATTCAGCTCGAAACGGGTCAAATTTGAACTATAGCTGCCTCATAGTTTGCTCTTTATTTTTTCCAAAAATCATTTCTAGGTACATAAGTATCTATTTAATCAGAGAAACACCAAAAAAATTTCAAGATTCAACCACTAGCTAGGAACGGTCAAGCCCGTCGTTTTGACCGCATTTTGAAACGGCCATAAAAAATTAAAAAAATCAAAAAATTGGAAAACCTTCGCATTGTGTCATTATATGTGACCAAGTTTTCAGGAAAAATAATTAACTTGTAATACGGTAATTATTTTAAAAAATTGTTCTCAGAAATGAGCTATCATGTGTGAATATTCATGTATTTCAACCCAAACGATCAATCTTATGGCCACATTGATGGCATAGTTTGTTCAAATGATCTCATATTGTGCACAAGGGTGCATCTTGGAATTCCAAACAATGTTGCCAAAGGTAGTTTTCATTTTCTTTGCACGGAAAATTCATTTTCCATTTTTCGAGTGCCCGAAATGAGGTTTTTTTGTGAAGGACCTACCATATATTTGTTGCAAAATTGTACCAAAACATTTTTATAAAATACTAGGACATATTTAATGCACAATTGACAAAATGGTTGGATGTAAAAAGTTTTGATCCACCTCTGGCGAAAAAGATAAATTCCCGCCGATTCAATTGGAAGCGGGTCAAATTTGAACTGCAGCTGCCTCATAGTTTGTTATTTATTTTTTCCAAAAAATCATTTCTAGGTACATAAGTATCTATTTAATCAGAGAAACACCAAAAAAAATTCCAATATTCAACCACTAGCTAGGAACGGTCAAGCCCGCCGTTTTGACCGCATTTCGAAACGGGCATAAAAAATTCAAAAAAAATCAAAAAATTGGAAAACCTTCGCATTGTGTCATTATATGTGAACAAGTTTCTAGGAAAAATAATAAAATTGTAATACAATAATTATTTTAAAAACGTGTTCTCAGAAATGAGCTATCAAGTGTGAAGATTCATGGCTTTCAAGCCAAATGATCAATCTTATGGCCACATTCATGGTATAGTTTGTTCAAATGATCTCATATTGTGCACAAGGGTGCATATTGAAATGGCAAACAATGTTGCCTAAGGAAGTTTTCATTTTCTTTGGACGAAAAAACAATTTTCCATTTTTCGAGTGCCTGAAATGAGTTTTTTTAAGGACCTACAGTATATTTGTTGCAAAATTGGACCTAATCAGTTTTATAAAATACTAGGCCATATTTAATGCACAATTGACAAAACGGTTGGGTGTCAAAAAAAATTATCCACCTCTGGTGAAAAAGACAAATTCCCGTCGATTCAGCTAGAAGCGGGTCAAATTTGAACTGCAGCTGCGTCATAGTTTGCTCTTTATTTTTTTCAAAAATCATTTTCTAGGTAAATAAGTATCTATTTAATCAGAAATACATGGTTTGATGGAGAGACATCGAGGTTTGGACGGTGGCCGAGGGCCCCAATTCTAGAACGCGTAAGCTCGCATGCCCGCCACGTGGTCACCGCATGACCGTGGCGTTGCCATGTGTTCTGCGCGGCCTAGGCATGTCTAGTGGGTTGGGCACTCCCCAGGTAGGTGCTAGGAAGAAAATCACAACATAAGATTCTCACGAGGAGACCGATCGATGCTGAAACATGAATAAGTAGCCAAGTGTTTGATTAGCGGTACGGGAAATGTACATGGCTAATGGGCGTGAGTATTGGCTGAGGATGACCAGTTACTAAGAAGACCGTCTTCACAAGTTTTCAGCTCAAAAGGAGGAGCCTAGGTGGTACTTGCTTTGCAAACCACCACACTGGACATAAATACGAATGTTGAAGCTCGGCTCAAAATAATGAATGGATTGAGCTGGCATTTGGTGGAGGATGGTTATTTGGGCATAGGAAAGCACTCTAGAAAATGGATACTATTTGGACATGCCAAAGTGGTACTTCCTTCACAAACTGTTACTCTGAACAGAATAGGAAAATGAATATTTTTGAATTATTTTTGAACTAGGCAAGGAAGGTTTTTACATATTTGACGAAGATATGACCCAAAGAATTTATGAGATTGTTTTGGGAATTTTGGGAACGACGGAAATATAGGTTGCTTCACAACCTAGGGCAAAAACTGCCACATGGACATGACACATAGGCAAAACTGATGAGGTGGCGCCTAGTCATAGCAACCCACCACAATTTACAAGGCTATGACCATCTATATTGGTCGTTAACAACTAGAAATAAGGCAGCAGACTAGCGCTGTTTGCTTTATGACCATTCGTGTAAGGAAATTACGACCTTTCTCACCAAAATGGTCGCAATGGTTTAGGGTTTGGAGCCCCCCGAACAGCTTTTGACCAATTGGTCTGAAATGGTCATAGATCTATGACCAATTCTTCCAGTGTCACTGACAGAAGGTCACAAGTTGACATATTTCTTGTAGTGGTCCTCCCCTCCGCGGGTATCCGGCTTGGAGGGATCGGAAATCCGGACATAGCTAGTCCTTAAGATAGATAAAGGATCGCCGCACTGTGCCTCGACCACGGCAATGTGATGGGTGGCTTGGGGAGAGTTAATTTCTCTTCGATCGGGTTTAAGCCCAACTTGGTCGTAATCCGTAGCGACTCCCCGGCGGCGATGCGATCCAAGAGCTCGTTTACGGAAGAGAGCTCCATTGGATCTAACTGCTCGACGAGTTCCGAGCTGACGTGAAGATTGCTTTTGATGACCCGAGAGGTCACCGTCGGCGCAATAGCCGAACAGGCGGTCATAAGAAAACCACCTAGCCGGAGAGTTTGGCCGACAGCCAAGGCTCCCTTAGTAACGGCGCCGTCTTTAAAGACGGGAAGAGGCATCCTTCCTGATGGCGACGGCACAGAAGAACTCTCAATGAAAGCACCAATGTCGGTGTCAAAACCGGCGGATCTCGGGTAGGGGGTCCCGAACTGTGCGTCTAGGCGGATGGTAACAGGAGACAAGGGACACGAAGTTTTACCCAGGTTCGGGCCCCCTTGATGGAGGTAAAACCCTACGTCCTGCTCGATTAATATTGATGATATGGGTAGTACAAGAGTAGATCTACCACGAGATCGAGGAGGCTAAACCCTAGAAGCTAGCCTATGGTATGATTGTTGTATGTTGTGTTGTCCTACGGACTAAAACCCTCCGGTTTATATAGACACCGAAGAGGGTTAGGGTTACACAAAGTCGGTTACAATGGTAGGAGATATAAATATCCGCATCGTCAAGCTTGCCTTCCACGCCAAGGAAAGTCCCATACGGACACGGGACGAAGTCTTGAATCTTGTATCTTCATAGTCCAGGAGTCCGGCTGATGGCATAGTCCGGCCATCCGGACACCCCCTAATCTAGGACTCCCTCAGGCATCGAGGGTGTCAAGTTCAAGAAGGATCACTTGTGCGGTGCTTGCGAAGATGGAAAGATGACAAGGGCCAAGCATCACTCGAAGACAAACATGACGACATCTCAACCCTTCGAGCTGCTACACATGGACTTATTTGGCCCTACTCACTACTCTACTCTTAGTACTACTGCTTGTCTTTATGGCTTCGTCATTGTTGATGATTACTCAAGATATACGTGGGTGCACATAATTCTCTACAAGACTGAAGTGTAGGATGTCTTCAGACGCTTCGCCATCCATGCCATGAACAATTATGGCATCAAGATCAAGCATATTAGAAGTGACAACGGCGCAGAGTTCAAGAACAACGGCCTCGATCTTTACCTGGATATGTCGGGCATCACTCATGAGTTCTCCGCTTCGTACACACCTTAGCAGAATGGCATCGTGGAGCGCAAGAACAGAACACTCATTGAGATGGCTCGGACGATGGTCGATGAATACAAGACTCCAAGAAAGTTCTGGCCTGAAGCTATTGATACTGCATGCCATGTCATCAACCGTGTTTATCTTCACAAGCTTCTGAAGAAAACATCCTATGAACTCCTCACTGGTAAGAAACCAAATGTCAGTTACTTCAGAGTATTTGGTGCTAGGTGCTGGATCAAGGCTCCACATCACACTTCAAAATTTGCACCGAAAGCACATGAAGGTTTTATGCTTGGTTACGGAAAGGATTCGCACTCCTATAGAGTCTTCAACCTCTTTCACTATAAAGTGGTTGAAACTGTGGATGTGCGGTTTGATGAGACTAACGTCTCGCAAAGAGAGCACCTGCGAAATGTGCTAGATGAAGTACCACCTAGTGAATCCATCAAGCTAATGGGAACTGGAGAAATCATACCGTCTGAAGCACAGCCTGAAGAGGAACTTATCATATCTGCACCTAATCAACCTGAAGACAATGCTCAGCTCGAAGACAATCCTCCTAATGACGACAATGATCAGCAAGAGCAAAATCTTCGTCCAGTTCATCCTCGTGTTGCAAATGAAGTACAAATTGAGAAGATAACTGATAGCATCAATGCGCCTGGTCCACTCACTCGTTCAAGAGCAACACAGCTAGCAAATTTCTGTGGGCACTTTGCATTTGTCTTAATATCTAAACCGAAGAAAGTTGCGGAAGCCTTCATGGAACCTGAATGGATTCAGGCTATGCACGAAGAGCTTCAACAGTTCAAGCTGAACAATGTCTGGGAACTTGTCAAGCGTCCTGACCCCTGCAAGCTGAACATAATAGGCACAAAATGGATATATCGCAACAAGCAAGATGAGCATGGTCAAGTTGTCAGAAACAAGGCTCGTCTTGTTGCTCAAGGATACACTCAAGTTGAAGGAATTGACTTCGATGAAACATTTTCTCTTGTGGCTAGGCTTGAAGCTATTCGCATATTGCTAGCCTATGCAAATCATCACAACATCCTGCTGTGTCAAACGGATGTGAAGAGTGCATTTCTCAATGGAAAGATTGAAGAAGAAGTGTATGTTGCACAACCTCCTGGCTTTGAAGATCCAAAACATCCTGATATGGTGTACAAGCTAAACAAGGCACTGTATGGCCTCAAACTAGCCCCTCGCGCTTGGTATAATACACTCAAAGACTTCTTGAAGAGCAAAGGCTTCAAACCTGGTTCCCTGGATCCCACACTCTTCACGAAGACATATGATGGTGAACTGTTTGTGTGCCAAATATACGTGGATGACATTATTTTCGGCTGCACCAACCAGAAATACATTGATGAATTTGGACACATGATGCAAGAGCAATATCAAATGTCAATGATGGGTGAGCTAAAGTTCTTCCTTGGTCTTCAAATCCGTCAACAAAGCAATGGCATCTTCATATCTAAAGAGAAATATCTCAAAGATTGCCTGAAGAAGTTTGGAATGCAAGACTGCAAAGGTTACACTACGCCAGTGCCAACCAAGAGTCATCCGGGTCCTGACGCCAATGGTAAAGAGTTCGATCAAAAGGTATACCATTCCATGATTGGTTCTTTACTTTATTTATGTGCATCTAGCCAGATATTATGCTTAGTGTTTGCATGTGTGCTCGATTTCAAGCGGCACCAAAGGAGTCGCATCACTTAGCTGTGAAGCGAATTCTTCGATATTTGGCTTACACCCCAACATTAGGATTATGGTATCCAAAGGGCTCAGAGTTTGATCTAGTTGGATTCTCAGATGCTGATTATGCTGGTGACAAGGTGGATCGCAAATCTACATCAGGCACATGCCACTTTCTGGGATGATCACTTGTCTGTTGGTCTTCAAAGAAGCAGAACTGTGTATCACTCTCCACTGCTGAATCTGAATACGTTGTTGTTGGATCTTGCTGCGCTCAGCTTCTATGGATGAAGCAAACACTCAAGGACTATGGCATCCATCTGAAACAAGTACCACTCTACTGCGACAACGAAAGGGCCATCAAGATTGCCAACAAACAGTTCAGCACTCGAAGACAAAGCACATTGAAATTCATCATCACTTTCTCAGAGATCATGTTATGAAGGAAGATGTTGACATCATTCACGTCAACATTGAAGAGCAATTGGCAGATATCTTCACAAAGCCCTTGGATGAGAAAAGGTTTTGCAAGTTGCGGTGTGAGCTAAATATCTTGGAATCCTCGAATGTCCTGTGATCAGGCACACATCCTAACACTTATGCATGTTGATGACTTAGATGTGCAACACACGAAGTAATGTATTTATTCAATCAATGAAAACTTACACTCTGAGTGTGAATACATTAATGCGGAATTCGACTTCGGAGCGCCACGATAATTGTAGGCCGTGTCTGGGTCTAATACTTCCTATACGGCGGGTAACGCCACCACCAAATTCTTCTTTTTTAAGTGTTTTGCTCATGGCGTTACATTTGGTATGTCTTTGCATTTGGTTTGTCTTCAATATCAACATGTCTTCATGTTTATCTTCACTATGTTGATTTGGTTGTATTCTGATATATACATATATTAGTGTTCTGTCCTCTATAGCATTCACTTATAGCTATTTCTTCTCGTTTGAATCTTTTGAACTAAGTGAATGTGATCGGACCCTAACCTCTCTATGCTTCCTACCTCAAACTCTATCTATCCAAATCATATGCATTCTGTTGAAACTGTCGAATGTCTTCTCTGCGTCCTTGTCAGCAGAAGATACAGAGACAACCATTAGATCTGTTTAAATGCTCAATTCTTATTGCCTGAAATCCGGAGAAGCCAGAACGACCATCCGACAGTCCAGGCGGGCATGGGAACGTGGGACAACCCCCAATGTGTTGCATGTTCGCCACGTGTCCCTCAGATGTGAACTGCCAGGGGCACCTGCGTAATTGCGATGTGCCATCCCTTTCCCTATAAATGCACATCCAATCGTAGTCAAAATCTTTCTTCCACCTCTCCACCTCGACAAACCCTAGCGCCACCGCTAGCTCTTGATGACACCGGCGATGAAGCGCTTAGCTGCCGCGACCTCTCCGACGCCGTCTTCTCCGCCGCCGCCGTAGGTTTCCTCTGTCGCCAAGTTAGGGCACGGAAGATCGAACTGCTAGGCCTCATCTTCTACTCCGTCTAGCAGTTCATCGTGTTGTAAATTAAAACTCTCTTTTTACCGTCTTTTTGATCCTATAGATTCATTGTTTCTACCAAAGTGTTTTCTGCCTCCACAAACTTGGATCTATCCTGTCTGCATCTCATATGATGCCTAGTATATTCACTTATGCTTCACACGTAGTTAGATTCCTCACTTGTACTTATTCTTGGATTCGTACAAAATCTGGAACCAACTCTCAACATATAAGTGAATGTCTTTGCGCTATGAGGTCATTGTCTTCTAAACTGATTTTTCTTCAAAATCTTCTGAGAATGCATATGACCTCTTCCCCTTCCCTCGCATCTCTAATGCTGTCACAGGTACATGTCCATGGGAGCCCTTGGTTCTCATAGTCTGCATTCATTTGCAGAATTCTTACAGCATCATATCAACTCTCTCGAAGCCAAGTTCATGTCTGACCAGCAGACAGAAGCCTTTGACAGTGTTGAAGCCATTCAGTCTAAACTTCATGGCAACAGATACGTCTGCAAGGAAGGGTGGTAGACAGCGCTGTGGGAATACATCGAAGGATTTGCCACCAGACCTTTATGAGCTGTACAAGACAGATCCAGAGGAGGACTACAATCAGCGAAAAACACGAATCAAATGGATTCGAAGATATTGGGCAGAACAATGGTACAAGTACATGTTCATGACCCTGGGATATGCTGAGAAGAATACCATCAAGCGAACCTGGGGAGACATCTTGTACAAAAATCTTCCACCCAGGTCCAGAGCTGAAGCCATTGAACAAGGCTTCTTCCCTTGCATGGTCCGTGGACCACAGCCTGCAGATGCCGACCCATCTTCATTACTATGGTGTCGTGACGACAATATGTTCAAGCGCAACTTCCAGTTTGCCAAGAACTCGGCCAAAGAAAGCAAGAAGTCGCTTGGATTAGACTTCAACCCCGATCCCTCTGCTCCTCGTGCCGATGGCACACGCGAAGCTGAACCCAATCTTGCTGGGACCTTCTACAACCCAGAAGGCCTCATCACTCATATTATGGTTCAAGGGACAGACGTGGATCAACCTGCAGATGACGCTGGTTCTGACGAAGCGCCTGCACCACCGAAGCCTAAGAAGCTGAAGAACCCCAAGGCTTCGAAGCCCTCCACTGCACCAAAAGCTTCGCGAGTGAAGCCTCTGGCCACTACTCCTTCTGCACCAAGTGTGCAGTCTGAAGATCTCTCACGCATATCCAAGTGTGAGAAAAAGAAGAAGAAGCCCATGCACACTCCTGGTCCAGCTCTGACCCCTGCTGCTGTTCTGAGGAATGAAAACGACGCCGTTGATCTGTCGAGTGACGACGATCTTGCTGATGATGCTCTTGAGCAGCTGATAAAGAGCAAGCAAGAGGCAGAAATCTTCAATGATTTGCCTCTCTTTGACGTGGAAGTATTGAACAACTTCATTGATGAGTGGTTTGACACCCCCAATCTCAGCTTTGATGATCTGCAATTTCCCATTGGGCTTAGCGTCTCCTTCCATGGCGCCATTGCTCCTGAGCTGGCTCTTGCATAGAAAATTGTTGAGCTGAAGCACAAGATCGACTATGAAAAGGCTCAGTTCAAGAAGCACATGGCCAAGCTCAGTGTAACAGACGTCCAGAACTTCAAGGTCATGCTGCATGAGCTCAAGGAAGCGTTTCACAAGAAACGTGAGGAAGCCAAAGGTTCTCGAGAGCGAATGAAGCTTCTGGCTGCAATGTGTGTTCAAGCTTACAATGAATATGAGAAGCGCAAGGCACTTGGGCATCCTGGCATCGACCCTAAGATGGCTGCCAAGCAGAAAAAGAAGCCTACTGTGGACCAAGCTGAACCATCCAGGCGGGAAGAACCTTGCATTGTTTTCCTAGCCAGTATGACAGGCGTGAAGCCTAAGGTCCCCAAAGTGGCTTCAGAGCTTCAGAAGACAAGGGAAGCTAAAGCCAAAGCTAGAAAGCACAAGACCAAGAACCGCACTGATGATGCTCCACCCACCAAGAAGCGCAAGACCAAGAAAAGAGATCGGGCTGCTCCGACAGAGCCCCTTGTCGTCGAGCCAATTTATGTTGCTCGTCCTGCATCTGGACAAGAAGAACGTCGTATGATAGTTCATGAGTCTGCCTCCACAGAGGCTCCTAAAGCTGAAGACATTCCAGCTGTTGACCCCACCGCAACTGAAGACATTGGTCATCAAGACAATGTTGAAGATGATGAAGTCCTTCCTCAGATCGAGCACAATGTGGTATCATCGCCTGTTCTTACGAACAGCGAACTCATCAGCATTAGTCGTCTTTTGACGCCAATTGCTCAGAATGACTCATGGGCTGATCACCCACAAAACTCACCCCGTGCTGAAGAAACACCAACTACCCCCCCCCCAACTCAAGTCACTGCTCCGGTGCTTGAAGATGATGACTTTGAGGCCCAACCTACTCCATCTCCACAAGCGTCGCCATCCTTCCGCAGGCTTCGCAGGGGACCAAGGCCTCAAGTCACCTTGTCGAGTGTTCCAGAAGGAGAAGAGCGCCAATCGGTTTCATGCCAACTATTTCCTGAAGCCTCTCCAACTGTGAACAACCCTGAGTCTGAAGCCAACGCGGCTGAAGATACTTCGGTTGCATCAGCCGATGACCAAGAAGAACCAAGAGTTGAAGAAGTTCGTGTTGCTACACCCCCGTCCAACCCTGAAGTTGTTCTCGAGGAGAACGTGTCCGACCCTCCAGCTACTCAAGTGGAGGTTAATGACATTGAGGTGACCACCAACATAAACACTGTAGCCAATGACGTTATCCTGGCTGAAGCTAATGTGGCGCCGGAAGTCAATGTAGTCCCGAAGTGATAGCACCTGAAGTCAATGCTGCACCTGATGCAAATCTGCAGCCTGAAGTCACAGCCACTGCCACTGCCGCTGCTCCTGTACCGCCTCCCAGGCAACACGCTATCGAGCAAGCATACAATTATGGTCAGCTAGTCACTGTCAGATGGCCTATTCTGGTTCCTCCACCTGCTGCTGGTCCGCAATTTGACTATCATGTCGAGCACAGGCCTTGATACGTCTCCAACGTATCTATAATTTTTGATTGCTCCATGCTATATTATCTACTGTTTTAGACAATATTGGGCTTTATTATCCACTTTTATATTATTTTTGGGACTAACCTATTAACCGGAGGCCCAGCCCCGATTTGTTGTTTTATGCCTATTTCGGTGTTTCGAAGAAAAGGAATATCAAACGGAGTCGAAACGGAACGAAATCAACTGGAGAAGTTATTTTTGGAAGGAAAGCTACCGGATGGACTTGGACCCCACGTCAGGAGCCAAGGGAGGTGCTCGCGAGGGTGGGGGGCGCGCCCACCTGCCTCGTGGGGCCCCCGAAGCTCCACCGACGTACTTCCTGCACCCATATATACCTATGTACCCTAAAACTTCCAGAACGGAGATTAGATCAGGAGTTCCGCTGCCGCAAGCCTCTGTACCACCAAAAACCTCTCGGGACCCTGTTCCGGCACCCTGCCGGAGGGGGGAACCGTCACCGGTGGCCATCTTCATCATCCCTGCGCTCTCCATGACGAGGAGGGAGTAGTTCACCCTCGGGGCTGAGGGTATGTACCAGTAGCTATGTGTTTGATCTCTCTCTCTCTCTCTCTCTCATGTTCTTGATTTGGCACAATCTTGACGTATCGCGAGCTTTGCTATTATAGTTGGATCTTATGTTTCTTCTCCCCCTCTACTCTCTTGTAATGGATTGAGTTTTCCCTTTGAAGTTATCTTATCGGATTGAGTCTTTAAAGGTTTGAGAACACTTGTTGTATGTCTTGCCGTGCGTATCTGTGGTGACAATGGGATATCACGTGATTCACTTGATGTATGTTTTGGTGATCAACTTGTGGGTTCCACCCATGAACCTATGCATAGGGGTTGGCACACGTTTTCGTCATGATTCTCCGGTAGAAACTTTGGGCATTCTTTGAAGTACTTTGTGTTGGATTGAATAGATGAATCTGAGATTGTGTGATGCATATCGTATAATCATACCCACGGATACTTGAGGTGACATTGGAGTACCTAGGTTACATTAGGGTTTTGGTTGATTTGTGTCTTAAGGTGTTATTCTAGTACGGACTCTAGGGCTGTTTGTGACACTTATAGGAATAGCCCAATGGATTTATTGGAAAGAATAACTTTGAGGTGGTTTCGTACCCTACCATAATCTCTTCGTTTGTTCTCCGCCATTAGTGGCTTTGGAGTGACTCTTTGTTGCATGTTGAGGGATAGTTATATGATCCAAGTATGTTATTATTGTTGAGAGAACTTGCACTAGTGAAAGTATGAACCCTAGGCCTTGTTTCCTATCATTGCAATACCGTCTACGCTCACTTTTATCATTAGTTACCTTGCTATTTTTATATTTTCAGTTTACAAAAACCTATATCTACCATCCATATTGTACTTGTATCACCATCTCTTCGTCGAACTAGTGCACCTATACAATTTACCATTGTATTGGGTGTGTTGGGGACACAAGAGACTCTTTGTTATTTGGTTGCAGGGTTGTTTGAGAGAGACCATCTTCATCCTACGCCTCCTACGGATTGATAAACCTTAGGTCATCCACTTGAGGGAAATTTGCTACTGTCCTACAAACCTCTGCACTTGGAGGCCCAACAATGTCTACAAGAAGAAGGTTGCGTAGTAGACATCAAGCTCTTTTCTGGTGCCATTGCCGGGGAGGTTAGTGCTTGAAGGTATATCTTTAGATCTTGCAATCAAATCTTTTTGTTTCTTGTTTTAGCACTAGTCTAGTCTATAAAATAAAACTACAAAACAATATGGAATTGAGTTTGCCTCATACGCTTCATCTTTTTAATATCTTTCGTGAGTATGATGGAAAGGAAAATTGTGCGAAAGTGTTAGAAGAAGAATGCATTAAAATGTTTGGCACTAAATCTTTGAATCATGAGCAGGATTGCAATTTTGTTAGTATGAATTCCTTGAATATCCATGATGCTAATGATATGCAAAACCATAAGCTTGGGAAAGCTATGTTTGATGAAGATGATATTTTTTGTCCCCCAAGCTTTGATGAGCAAATTTACTATGATGAAGCATGCCTCCTATCTATGACGATTATTGTGATGACACCTATGCTATATAGAATAATGATAACCATGAAACTTGTCATCTCGATCTTAATTTTCAATCACATGATAGTTATTTTGTTGAGTTTGCCCCCACTACTATTCATGAGAACAAATTTGCTTATGTGGAGAGTAATAAATTTTCTATGCTTGTAGATCATGAAAAGAATGCTTTATGTGCTGGTTATATTGTTGAATTTATTCATAATTCTACTGCAAATTATTATGAGGGAGGAATATATGCTTGTAGGAATTGCAATAATATCAAGTTTCCTCTCTATGTGCTTAAAGTTTTGAAGTTATGCTTGTTTTACCTTCCTATGCAAGTTGATTATTGTTCCCATAAGTTGTTTGCTCACAAAATTCATATGCATAGGAAGTGTGTTAGACTTAAATGTGCTAGTCATATACTTCATGATGCTCTCTTTATGTTTCAATTCCTATCTTTTATGTGAGCATCATTGAAATCATCATGCCTAGCTAGGGGCATTAAACGACAGAGCTTGTTGGGAGGCAACCCAATTTTATTTTAGTTTCTTGCTATTTGGTTCTGTTTAGGAATAGATAAGCCATCTAGGCTCTGTTTAGATGTGTTTTTGAGTTAATTAGTGTTTGTGCCTGTCAGATTTCGGGTTCCGGCAGACCCTTGAGGTTCGAACTCTGGGGTGCGCGCGGAGATTACGCTTCCCTACCTACCTGTACCCCTCCGCCTCGCAAGGATCTAAGCTACGAGAAGAACAACACAAGAGACACAGGGTTTATACTGGTTCAGGCCACCGATGTGGTGTAATACCCTACTCCAGTGTGGTGGTGTGGTGGATTGCCTCTTGGGCTGATGATGAACAATACAAGGAAGAACAGCCTCGCGAGGGTCTGTTCTTGGCCGGGGCGATGAGCTGCTAGGAGGAGCTCAATCGCCCTTCTCTCTCTCTCTCTCTCTGGATTCTAGCTGGTTAGATCTCCCCATCCCCTCCCCTGGGAGTGGCTAGTCCTATTTATAGGCAAAGGCCCTGGGCCTCTTCCCAAATATTGAGCGGGAAGGGAGCCAACAATTGGCCATTTTGAAGGGGAACATCTGGTACACTTATCCTGACTAAAGTTGGTCCTCGCCTGCCAAGCTCTGTTGATGACGCTGGCTTGGGCTCCACAGTGATTTCTTCCTTGTCGCGGAGCTGGTCTTGGTCTCGTTGCACCGAAATGTGTGCCTTTGCTTGATCATACCGCCTGCGCTTGCTCCCTTTGCACCAAAGAGAAAAGGGAGGACACTGCGCGGGCTGGCGCCCGCCTGGCGCCCTTCGTCGTCATGGCTTGTGTCATGGGCACCTCGTGACGTATCCCCGCCTTGATCTCTCCGCCTCCTTGCGAGCCAGCCTGATAAGGCCGCGCCTGAGGAAGCTCCGCATCGTCCGCCCCGCGAGGCTTGGCCCCTCGCGAGGGTCTTGGGTCTGTGTTGATGAAGATGGGCCGTGCTGGGCCCCCTTTGAGCCACGCCGCAGGCCGCAGGCAGGCAAGTCCGGGGACCCCGTTCCCAGAACGCCGACAATAGCCCCCGGGCCCAAGGCGCGCCTGGGCTTGGCCGTGCAGGGAGGCGAAAGGGCAAGGGCGAAGCGCCGTGGGCCCTAACTGCCTGCGGCCTTGGACGCAGCGTGGCGGTTGATTGGACGTGGGTGGCACTGTTCCCCCACGGCCCCTTATTCGTGTGCCCTCTGTCCTTCCTCCGTTCGAACTCCAGCTCCTGTTTTTAGCCCAATCTCGAACCTTCTCTCCCCCTTCCCATCGCCATGGCTCCGACGAAGAAGGGAAGAGGGAAGAAACCCACGCCTCCGCCTCGCTCGCCGCCGTTGGTGGCCCCCGCCGTCGGCCGGTCGATCATACTCAATCGAGAGGGCCTGGGCAAGGTCAGCTCGGCTCTGGCTACTATCTTCAACGAATGCGGGAGGACGACGGCCTGGCCCATGTCTCACTTCCCCACTGATAGGATAATCACCGAGGTCCATTATTTTGTTGATGCTCTGTGGGCGGGTCTGGTTCCTCCCTTTTCCGATTTCTTCAGGGTTGTGCTTTCTCACTACCAGATCCACATGATGCATCTGGGTCCTGAATCCATCACCCTTCTTTCGGTCTTCTCTTTTGTTTGCGAGGCAATGATGGGCATCTGTCGGCGTTCTGGGAACGGGGGTCCCCAGATTTGCCTGCCTGCAGCTTGCAGCGTGCTCAAGGGGGCCCAGCATGGCCCAACTTCATCAACACAAGACCCAAGACCCTCGCGAGGGGCCAAGCCTCGCGGGGCGGACGACACAGCACTTCCTCAGGCACGACCTCGTCAGGCTGGCTCACGAGGAGGCGGAGAGATCAAGGCGGGGTACCTCGCGAGGTGCCCGTGATGCAAGCCATGACGACCAAGGGCGCCAGGTGGGCGCCAGCCCGCGCAGTGTACTCCCTTTCCTCTTTGGTGCAAAGGGGGCAAGCGCAGGCGAGAGGATCAAGCAAAGGCATCCATTTCGGTGCAACGAGACCAAGACTAGTCCAACGGTGGGAAGGAGGTCATCGTGGAGCCCAGAACGGCATCACCACAGGGCCTTTGGCAAGCGAGGACCAACTTTAGTCAGGATAAGTATACCAGATGTTCCCCTTCGAATTGGCCAATTGTTGGCGCCCTTCCCGCTCAATATTTGGGAAGAGGCCCAGGGCCTTTGCCTATAAATAGGACTAGCCACTCCCAGGGTAGGGGCATCGAGAAATCTAGCATCTAGCATCGAGCGATCAGGCCAGCAAAGAGAAAGAGAGAGAGAGAGAGAGAGAGAGAGAGAGAGAGAGAGAAGGGCGGCTGAACTCCTCCTAGTAGTTCTTCCCCCTAGCCAAGAACAGACTCTCGCGAGGTTGTTCTTCCCTGTATTGTTCTTCATCACCAGCCCAAGAGGCAATCCACCACACCACACTAGAGTAGGGTATTACACCACGTCGGTGGCCCGAACCAGTATAAACTCTGTGTCTTTTGTGTTGTTCCTTCGGTAGTTTAGATCCTTGCGAGACGGAGAGGTAGAGGGCATAATCTACGCGCACACCCAAGAGTTCGAACCTTAAGGGTCTGCCGGAACCCTAAATCCGACATTTAAAGCGCCAGGTTCAGGGGTGTGCCGGAATTTGTCTTCCACCGCTCCGCTCTCCGCCGACCGTCGCGTCCATGTCTGACGCTCGTCGGGCCCGCGCCGAGCGCCGGGCCGCCATCACTTCCCGCGTCGCCCAGACGGCTCCCGTCGGTGGTCGTCCTCGTCGTTCCCCGTCGCTCGCCGTCAATACCACCACCGGCCCGGCGGGGAACGAGCAGCAAGCGTCGTCTCAGCACCCGTCCGTGCAGCAAGACGGCCGCACGAAACACAATCACTCGCACCAGCTGGCTCTTCGTCCCACGCGCTTCGCGCGCCCTTGGAGGCTCGAGCTGCGCTCATCACAACAAACAACCTCCTGCGCTACCGTCCCGTCGACGACGTCTACGAAGAGTGGCTCGACAGCGTCGCCGAGCTCGTCCGCGCCGCAGGGGGCTCTCCTGCGCAGTCCGCTCTGCTGCGCCGCACCCCACCACTTACTGGCAATGAGGTTCCGGGGGCGTACCAACCGCCTCCTCTCCAAGAAGACGCCGTGGCTCCAAGGCGCGTGCCCCCTGGGCGGAACCCGATCCGTCAGGCGCCAGCCCAACAAGAACGGAGCTGCCAAGAAGTCCCTCAACCGCACGAGGCTGCCCGGGCACTTCCTGCTCCAGCTCGCCGTGACCCTGCTCCGGCTCCGGCACGTCAAGACCCCGCACTGCTCCCAGCTGCAGCGCATGGGGACCCGCAAGGCCAAGCTCTCCCTCAACCGAAGCCTCCCGTGGCCACCACAGGCTGCCGCGCCTACACCATCGAGCTGCGCAGCGTCGCCTGGCCTAGCAAGTTCAAGCCGAACCTGCCTCCTCGCTACGACGGCACGACCGACCCTACAGAGTTCCTCCATCTCTGTGAGCTGGGCATCGAAGCTGCCAGTGGAGACGAAAAGTCATGGCAAACTGGTTCCCCATGGCACTCAAGGAAGGAGCTCGCACCTGGCTCCTGAACCTGGCCCCAGGCACGATCTCTTCCTGGGACCAGATGCGCACCCGCTTCATCGCCAACTTCCAAGGTACTCGCGACCGGCCGCCCGCCGTGAGCGACATGCGCCGCATCAAGCAACAAGCGGAGAGACCCTGCAAAAGTACATCCAGTGGTTCAATAGTGCGCGCCTCAAGATCCCCAGGGTGTCCGAGCAAGCCATCATCTCGGTCTTCTCCGATGGCGTGCATGACATCAAGTTGAAGGAGGAGCTGGCGATGCATGAAGACCTGTGCACCTCCGAGGAGCTGTTCAACTTGGCGACCAAGTGCGCCAGGGCTGAGGAGGGGCATCTCTCCCTCCTCGACCTGCCTGCCGCAGACCCAGAAGAGAAGAAACCCAAGGCCAAGGACGTGAAGCGCAAGGGGGCCGTCATGCTCGCGGCAGAACCAGACACCAAGCGGGGCAAGGATCTGCCTGAATCTTCCAGGGGCAGTCGGTACTGTGTGTACCACGACCTCCACACCCACAACACCAACGAATGCCAAGAACTCCGTGCCGTGCGAGAAGGAAGGATTGGCCGTTGTCCTGACCGTGCCGACCGGGGCTACGGCCGAGGAGGAGGAAGGAACCTAGGACGCTGGGAAGACCGCGGCCCGCGCAAGGGTGGCGCGATCAACCTCGCGAGGACCGCTGGCGAGAGTTGCCTCGCAAGGGGGACTGGCGGGAGCAGCCTCGTCAGGATCGCCTGCAGGGCAACGCAGGCCTCCCTCCACTGCCGCCTCAGCCAAGAAGGAACGAGGACCGTCACCAGGACGAGGGGGCTGGGGGCTTCCAGGAGCCATGCGCAATCGCCTGCGTCCTGGGCGGAGCTCAAGCCCTAGCCTCCCAACGCATCTTCAAGCAGTTTGCCCGTGAAGTGAATGCAGTCCTCCCCAGGCTCGAAGCTACACGCCCTCTCAAGTGGTCGGCGTGCGCCATCACATTTAGCTCAGCGGATCAGCTCAAGTGCTCGGCGACAGCCGGGGTCCTCCCGATGCTTTGCTCCCCAGTCATCAGCAACGTACTGGTCACCAGGACCCTCATCGATGGTGGAGCGGGGCTCAACGTCCTGTCCATGGAAACATTCAACAATCTTCAAGTGCCCTACGACCAGCTTCAGCCGACCAGGCCCTTCTCCGGAGTCACCGACGGTTCCACGATCCCGATCGGGCAGGTCCGCCTCCCTGTCACCTTCGGAGCCCGCAGCAACTACCGCACCGAGCTCATCGACTTCGACGTCGCTCACATCTGCCTGCCGTACAACACCATCCTCGGGTACCCAGCACTGGCCAAGTTCATGGCCATGACTCATCATGGTTACAACGTCCTCAAGATGCCAGGAAGTGGCGGAGTTATCACGGTGCCATGTGAAGAAAAGGATGCAGTGTGTTCCCTGGAGCGAGCCTTTCGGGCCGCGTCACTAGAAGACCCAGATCGTGGAAGCAGGAGGCTTCCCGAGATCACCCCCAAGAAGAGGAAGACATCGTCAGGTTTAGCCCCTCAGGAGGCAAGCCCCTCAGGGCCCGCGTCTGCCCAAGGGGACCCTCCGTCTGTCGCATAGGAAAGCGCGCCCGGCGCCCTCCTCAGGCAGGGCTCGGGGGCTCTCACCCGGAGGGCCACCGACCTGGCCAGGGTAATGAGGGAGGCGCTTGGGCACCACGTGGAGGCGTGCCTCGAGGCACGTTTCCCTCAAGAAGGAGCAAGGCAAGGGAGGTCAGACCAGCAGGAGTTCTTTAACAAGGCCGTTCAAGAACTGCAGGAGTCAAGAGTCATGAGAGGTTGCCGCCGTCTACCAGCTATGGCTCCCCATCTAGGCGAGGATGGTGGGCTGCGCGTCTGCATCGACGTACCAGGGCTCAATCAGGTCGCCACGATAGAGCGCCTCTGGCCCTCGCAAGTGGGGCGTTGCGGAGTCCCACCCCACAGCTATGTTCGCATGCCTTACGGCTTGCCGAGCGTGGCTGCTGCATACCAGCGCCTCATGAGGGGCATCATGGAGACTCAGGAAGACAGGCGTTCTGCGGTCCTGGCGGAGATGGAGACAATTCGCGAGGAGCCACCCGCACCTCTGGAGCCTCCTTAGGCCCCTGGGCCTGGGGGCTCGTGAGGATCGGCTTCCGCAGCCCACCGAGTCTGCTACACCAACACCACTTCACCCTCGACATCTTCAGGTGACGTCCTTCAAGCTTCATTTCCAGCTGGGAACGCCCCCCAGGGCTGCTTCATTCCCAGGCCGCGTGGGTCCGTCCCTGCGGCGTGTATCCCTCTTTATTTTTCGGTCATTAGCTTGCTTTGTTGGGGGCGCCCCTCGGGCTGCATCATCCCCAAGCCGCTCGAGCCAGGCCAAGTGGCGTGTATCTCCCTTTCGTTTATTTCCAGCTATGCTTTTGCCTATCATGCTTGATTACTTGATGCCTGCCCACGGCACCTCTTCTTCTCCATGTCGACCACTTGCACGTTAAAGGGGGGGTACCTGAGCATCGCGACTCAGGGCTCTTACTAGCTCTCCAGCCCTCACCCTCTGGCCTTGTCCATGGCATCGCGACCTGGCATACCAGCGACGTCTGAGACAAGCTCGAGGGCCAGGAACCGAGGACGTAGAGTGCTGGCATCTAACCCAATTTGCAGGAACACATCTCAGGATACGGCCCAGTGCCAGGCGCAACCCGCCTAGAGGGAGGGCCCCGTGAGTCCCGCGCTGGCTCATGGGCACCCAGGTACACCTCACCTGCGCCAACCAAAGCAACTAACGACCAACTAATGGCTGTCATCGCAGCCCCTTTTTCCTTCTATGATGAGCTTGCAGGACCTCCTGAGGGAGTTGCGTCGGCCGAGGCCTTCACGGAGTTCCCTTCACCCTTGTCCGCGCGAACCGCTTGCACGTTAAAGGGGGGTGCCTGAGCATCGCGACTCAGGGCTCCTACTGGCTCTCCAGCCCTCACCCTCTGGCCTTGACCACGGCATCATGACCTGGCATACCAGCGACGGCTGAGACCAGCTCAAGGGCCGGGACCCGAGGACGTAGAGCAAAAAGGGGAGCAGAGGCGAGGGAGAAGAGGCACGCGAGGACCTCGCCGTGCATCTCCGATTCCCGCTGCCGCACGGACCCGTCGTCACACAGGAGTAACCCCTGATCAGCAAGATAAGTCACCACACGACAACCCCGGTTACCGTGGCACTATCCCCGCACCTAACGCAACTCCGTACTAGCGATGTCGCCCCCCTTTCTCACCGAGCGAAGGCTGGTTCGGCGCCAAAGGGGACCTCCTGAGCATCGCGACTCAGGGGCTCTTACCGGACCCCGGGTCGCTCACCTCCTGGCCTTGACCACGGCATCGCGACCTGGCATACCAGCGACGGCTGACGCCGCCTTGGGACTGGGACCAGTCGACGCAGAGCACCAAGCCCTCGCGAGGTTCAAAAGGGAGAACTAAGCTACGACGGGATTGATGACTCGCACAGTTCCATAGCAGAAGTCATATATTGACAAAAGGATGACAGACACCTTACAAGCCCCCATTGGGCGTAGTATAATTCCTTGCGGGAAACAGGTCCTGAGGGACACTAACTACACGTGCCCCGACAAAAGACGCCTTCATCAACAGTGGGCCATCAAGCACCAGCGCCAACCCCATCCAGATCAGGGTCAGCGACGGCCGAGTGAGCCCGCCCTGCTCCGGGAGCGGCGCTGGCTCGCGAGCTCGTAGCTGTCGTCGCTCGTCTACGGAGTCGCGAAGGCCTCGCTGGGATCGCCGGATCCTCCGGCGCTCCCGTCGCTTGTGGAACTGTCCAGGGGGCGGTCGTCGGGCCCAGCCGTCGCCATAGCGAGGTCCTGGCCGCCTCCCCCGGGGCAGCACTCCAGCTGGTGCCCGTTCACGTCGAAGACCTTGAAGAACATCACCGAAGTGCCATCGTACTCCAGGTGGATCGTGAGGGCGCCCCTTGCCCTGCAACCCCGAGCGATCTCGCCCCAGCCGTGAGTCATGAAGACCTCACCCGAGGCAAGGACCGCGACTTCTGCCCCGGCCGCGGGGGTGCTGCAGCCGGCGTGCTGCAGCCATAACTCCAGGAGTCTTCCCTGCGGGATGATGGAGGCAAAGAAGGGAGGAAAACGAATCCAAGTTCGCGGAGGCATGGCCGCGTGGAGCACGAGCTCGCGGGAGGAGCCCTCGGCGTGGACTCCAGGAGGAACGACCAACACCTTCGTGACCCTCCGGCGCCGGCGACGGCGCTGGCTGAGAGGATCGGCATCTCCTCTTCCAAGGCCCTCGGCGTGGGCATACAAGGGAAGTGGGAACCCCGGCGGAGGCCGCTCGTACCAAGGCCTCAGCACCGCCAGGCGGTCTTCCTCGTCTCGGCCGCGCAAGGCAGGCCGTTTCTTCGGCGGGAGCGGGTCTTGTTCCTCTCGAGGAGCTTTCCCCTTCTCCGCTGCAAAGAACCGGCGAATTGGAGCCATCACGCCAAGGCGGAGCAAGAATCGAGGCGAAGGAGAAAGCAAGGAGAGATGGACCGGAAGGGTGTGCGCGGTGCCGTACTTATAGCCGGCGGAGGCCAACCATCGGCCTCCACGATCACAGGTAATCTTGACACGATTTGCATGCAGGGACTTGTCCAATCCGCGTGATCGTCGAGGCGTCGTGGGGAAGCGGAGACGCCCACGTCCAATCAACTGCCACGCGGCGCCCAAGGCCGCAGGCTATTAGGGCCCGCGGCGCTTCGCCCTTGCCCTTTCGCCTCTCGGCACGGCCAAGTCCGGGCGCGCCTTGGGGCCGGGGGCTACTGTCGGCGTTCTAGGAACGGGGGTCCCCAGACTTGCCTGCCCGCGGCCTGCGGCGTGGCTCAAGGGGGCCCAGCACGGCCAAACTTCATCAACACAAGACCCAAGACCCTCGCGAGGGGCCAAGCCTCGCGGGGCGGATGACACAACACTTCCTCAGGCACGGCCTCGTCAGGCTGGCTCACGAGGAGGCGGAGAGATCAAGGCGGGGTACCTCGCGAGGTGCCCGTGACGCAAGCCACGATGACCAAGGGCGCCAGGCGGGCGCCAGCCCGCGCAGTGTACTCCCTTTCCTCTTTGGTGCAAAGGGGGCAAGCGTAGGCGAGAGTAAAGGCATCCATTTCGGTGCAACGAGACCAAGACCAGTCCAACGGTGGGAAGAAGGTCATCGTGGAGCCCAGAACGGCGTCACCACAGGGCCTTTGGCAGGCGAGGACCAACTTTAGTCAGGATAAGTGTACCAGATGTTCCGCTTTGAATTGGCCAATTGTTGGCGCCCTTCCCGCTCAATATTTGGGAAGAGGCCCAGGGCCTTTGCCTATAAATAGGACTAGCCACTCCCAGGGTAGGGGCATCGAGAAATCTAGCATCTAGCATCGAGCGATCAGGCCAGCGAAGAGAAAGAGAGAGAGAAGGGCGGCTGAACTCCTCCTAGTAGTTCGTCCCCCTAGCCAAGAACAGACTCTCGCGAGGTTGTTCTTCCCTGTATTGTTCTTCATCACCAGCCCAAGAGGCAATCCACCACACCACACTGGAGTAGGGTATTACACCACGTCGGTGGCCCGAACCAGTATAAACTCTGTGTCTTTTGTTTTGTTCCTTCGGTAGTTTAGATCCTTGCGAGACGGAGAGGTAGAGGGCATAATCTCCGCGCACACCCCAGAGTTCGAACCTTAAGGGTCTGCCGGAACCCGAAATCCGACAGCATCCTCCCTTCGGTTGCCTTGCTGTGCCACTTCTTCTCTCTGCGCCTTGTCGATCCTACCCAATGCTCGGCGTGCATGAGCTTCGTCGTCGCGTCTGAGACAGCGGCCTTAGGGATCGACTTCGGGCTCCCTTTGCCTTCGGCTGGGTTCCACGAGCGGTGGCTGTATGTTGATGTTGGGGTGCCCAGTCCCCTGCCGTCGAAGCCAACCTCGCCTGCCGTCCCCAATTCAGGCTGGGGCCAGGAGACGCTTGAGAGCCCTCGGCTCGCCTTTGTCTGGCACCGCTTCGCGTTCTTGAAGTCGATCGGCGTGACAGCGCCCAAGGTGGTGAAGGAGTTCCTTCTACGCCGCATTGCTCCTCTCCAACGCCACTCCAGCCAGATGTGGGCCTTCAGCGGGCGTGGTGATCGTATGAGGCTCCAGGAAGAGGATCTGACGCCTGAAGTGCTGAGGACAGTGCTCTTGATCCTGACTGGTGACCCCAACCCGGGCAGCATCCAGCGGGGAGGGGCCCTGCTGTACCTCTTGCAGAACATGGACGATTTTGTGAAGCAGATGCCTATCTTTGATGAATGGGGGCCGCGCCCCTCCGGCCTCCAGGGGCCTCGCGAGAACCCAGTGATGGTGACTGCCCTTGAAGTCGGCCGAGGCGACTCTTCCTCAAGTGGCGGGGCAGGGAGGCATGAGGCGCCAGAGGCCGAGGGACCTCCCGACGGGGTGACAGCGCCGGGCGATGATCATGAGGGAGCAGCTGCTGGGGCCCGGGCCGCTGAGGCTGAGAGTGGCGAGCAGCTGCCCTCAGCGCCTCCGGATGAGGCCCCTGAGGCTCCAGTTGCTCCTTCGGGCGAGGCGACCGGCAGTGCGCACCAGGCAGGTGCCCCTGACACGAATCACCTTGATGCTTCGCCCTCGTCGCAGGTTGATCCCTGCACTCAGCTCTTGGGCCGCTTCCGCGTGGACTTTGAGGCCCTCCGGAAGAAAAGGGAGGCCCTGGGCGACGATTACCCTTGTCGTCTGCTGAAGCGTAGGAAGTACTTCGCCACTGATGAGTAAGACTTCTCCTTCTCCAGCTCCCGGTCTTTCCGTTTGCTCTTACTGATCCTTGTTCCGCAGGCCCCTTCCAGCCGAGCTTGCGGAGACGGCCGAGGTGCCGCCCCCCTTGGCTTCGCCCCCTCCTCCGTCCTCAAGTGCTCCGAGCAGCACAGCCCTTGTAGTGAGGGCGATCGGAGGGGCGAACCATCCCGAGGAGCATCGAGGCCCTACGCACCCCGTGGTCTTCCTTCGCGGGCCTTCTCGGGGCATAGCCAGCCTGCCGTGGGCTTCTCGCCTGGTCGTGGACTGCGATTGGCTGAAGCGCTCCCTGCGCTCTTCATCTGGGGCGGGCTGGCTCCAGGCCAGGCTTCTCGCGTGGTGTGCCCGACCGTCACAAGGGTGCCAGCCCCCAGCCCCCTGCCCGGAGGGGGAGTGCCGATTCGTGGCCTCCGGCGCTTGCTTGGGGTAGGTGATGGTGTGGAAGACGTGCATGAGCATGCTCGGGAGCGTCGCGCTCTTCGCCAAAGATTCCTTTGAAGGGCGGCTGACGCGGTGGACCTGCTTGGTGAGGAGCTTGCTGATGAAGACGCGCGCCTTGAAGCCGAGAGCCTGCGCCTTGCTGCAGAGGGGCGCGAGCTGGAGGGCATCGTTGCCCTCGCGCGCCATCAGCGCGATCTTGAAGATGAAAAGGCCAAGGCATCGTTGGCGGCCTCTCATGAGGCCCAATCTCGGGCCGCTGAGGAGGCCCGGGAGGCTGACCGGCGGATAGAAGCTGTGGAGGAGCGGGCTCGGGAGCTCCTGGCCCGGTGCCACTCACTGGAAGAGCAAGTGCAGCTGCGCGAGGCAGCCCTTGCGTCGATGAAGGTGGCCTCCGGCGACCCGGCAGGGCTCCAGAAGCGTGAAGAGGCGCTGACGCTGGAAGCCGCCGAACGTACGTGCGAGTACGAGCGTCTGGAGACGAGGGAGCGCTTGGTGACGCAGGCGGAGGATGATGTCGCTGCACAGGAAGCCTGTGTCCTGGAGGAGGTCAGGCGTCGGGTGGCGACTGCGCGCTTGAACCTTGAGCGCGAGTTCGAGGGAAAGTTGGAGTTGATCCGGGTCGAGGCTGAAGGTAGGACTGCTGCCTTGAGGGCCAAGCTGGAGGAAGCGACGCGGCGGGCCGATGCTCTTCGGGCCGCCCTTGAGGTGGCGCAAGGGGAGTCAACCACCTCCCAGGCCGAAGTGCTCCTTCTTCGCCATCGGGTGGAGGAGGCTGAAGCCGTCGCGCGCCAGAATGAGGACGAGATACGCCAAAGGCGGGCCCTGGAGCATGAGCACGGCCCCATGCTCACCACGCTCCAAGAGAGAGCCAACACAGCCTTGGGTAACATCTGCGAGGAGGTTGTCGGCGAGCCGCACGTAGTCAACTACGCCGGCAATCTTCAGTTCTTCACCGACATGGTGATGCAGCTGGAGGTGCGGTCGGTCAGGGCCGACAGGTTGGTGGAGGAGAGGAGCCGCGCCCTGCTCGGGCGCGCCTTTTCTCGCGTCATCAGCCACCTCAGGAACATGGATCCCCCCTTCGACTTCGACGCTGCCATCGCCCCAGTCCCACAGGCCGTCCGGGACGACGTGGCGCACTGGGTGGAAGACAATGTGGATGCTCTTGTCAGGGCCTTCGCTTCAGACAACGATGGCGTGATCGTGGCTGCCAACGAGGGCGGCGTGGTGAACGTCCCTGACGCCGCTGGCGGCAACGCAGACAACGATAGCGAGCCCAGCGACGCCAGCATAGGATCGGGAGGCGCTCCTGAGGACGCATTGGGGGATTTATCCGACTGATTATGCATCGTCCCTGTTTCTGTACCCTGCATGAATAGAACTCAGGTTTCGGCCTGATTGCTGTGAGAGCATTTTGGGAGGCGGAGCCCCTCATGTAAAACTTGCATTTATCGTATTAGTAGATGTTCAATTGCCCATGAGCCCATGCCAAGTGATTGGCTAAGCAACGTGCCAGTTGGCTAGTTTACCTTTGTTCCGTGCGAGCCCTGAGGTAGCCCGTGGGGGGCTGTAGCGTCCCGAGCATTCCTTGACCAAATCCGTGGGATCTGCAGTAAAAGATCCTCTTGAGAGGACTTGGCGGCGGCAGTCCGGGCTGCGCGCAAGCTAGGCCTGACCCGGCTCGCGAGGGGCTCACGAGGGGAGGCAGCTGAGGCGAAGTGTAACCGAAACGCGAGAGATTGCTCGAACGATACTAAGCACCCCTTCCCCAAACACACGCAAATCTCAAATTCGAATCCAACTTAAATCCAGCGGGGGAAAGTGACAACCAAAGGGGAAAGCAATGAAAGCAAATGAAAGGCCGCGTCCGGCACCTAATCTAGTCTTGGACGTCTTCTCACCAGCGCGGAGCTAAGTGCTGCCACGGGGCATGGGAGGGAGCCCCAGGGCCTGAGGATGGCACCCCTGAGACTCCGGGGCGTGTACAGCCCCACTCATTATTACGTGAGAGTGTCACGGGGCGGCGAGCTTCACAGGCACTAGGCCTTCTTCACAGGTACCGGCCTTGCTTCATATCGCCAGACGAGGGCCCCGCCTTGCACCACACTCTAGTGCCATCAACGACGACCGAAAACCAAGACGCCGCCGATGGGGTAGAGCGGTCGCCAGCGGTTCCCCCGACGACCACGGGTCCTCCGCCAGGGGCAGGCCCTGAGACACCTCCCCAGCGGAGGGCCTACCTCCTGAGAACGCCTTGCTCCGAACGCTGCGGTGGTTATGTCAGATCTCTGCCCCTCTCCTGCAGCCCCCTGCGCCCTCCTCCCGAGGGGTAGGAGACCGCGGGAGCGGGGCAGCTGTTCGCTGTGGCGACCTGCACCTCCTGCGATCCATGATTAGCGTATGCCTGCTCCTCAGGAATTAGCGGTACCCGATATTCGTTGCCTCCAGCGTGGCTAGTGGGTCCGTCTCGGGGCTCCTGGAAGAGCTCAACTTCTGGCGCCTCGTCCCCCCAGCTTGGGCTGAGGAGCGAGCCTTGTTCGCCCTCGTGAGGGTGCCCTTGGTCCACCATGTGCGGCACGTATTCTTCTGGCGCCGTTGTCGGTGTTCTGGGAACGGGGGTCACCAGACTTGCCTGCCTGCGGCCTGCGGCGTGGCTTAAAGGGGGCCCAGCACGACCCATCTTCATCAACACGAGACTCAAGACCCTCGCGAGAGGCCAAGCCTCACCGGGCGGACGACACAGAGCTTCCTCGGGTGCGGCCTCACCAGGCTGGCTCACGAGGAGGCGGAGATTTCAGGCGGGGTACCTCACGAGGTGCCCATGACGCAAGCCATGACGACCAAGGGTGCCAGGCGGGCGCCAGCCCGCGCAGTGTCTCCCTTTCCTCTTTGGTGCAAAGGGGGCAAGCGCAGGCGAGAGGATCAGGCAAAGGCATCCATTTCGGTGCAACGAGACCAAGACCAGTCCAACGGTGGGAAGGAGGTCATAGTGGAGCCCAGAACGGTGTCACCACAGAGCCTTTGGCAGGCGAGGACCAACTTTAGTCAGGATAAGTGTACCAGATGGTCCTCTTCAAAATGGCCAATTGTTGGCGCCCTTCCCGCTCAATATTTGGGAAGAGGCCCAGGGCCTTTGCCTATAAATAGGACTAGCCACCCCCAGGTGACGGGGTCATCGGATCATCAGGCAACAAAGAGAGAGAGAGAGAGAGAGAGAGAGAGAGAGAGAGAAGGGCGGCTGAACTCCTCCTAGCGGTTCATCGTCCTTGCAAAGAGCAGACTCTCGCGAGGCTGTTCTTCCTTGTATTGTTCATCTTCATCAGCCAAAGATGCAATCCACCCACCACAAACTAGAGTAGGGCATTACACCACAATGGTGGCCCGAACTAGTATAAACCTCGTGTCTCTTGTGCTGTTCTTTCTGTAGTTTAGATCTTTGCGAGACAGAGAGGTAGAGGGCGAAGTCTCCGTGCGCACCCCAGAGTTCGAACCTCAAGGGTCTACCGGAACTCGAAATCCGACATTTGGAGTGCCAGGTAGGGGGGCGCCAGAATTTGTCTTCCGCCGCTCCGCTCTCCTCCGACCGTCGCGTCCATGTCCGACGCACGTCGGGCCCGCGCCGAGCGCCGGGTCGCCATCGCTTCCCGCGTCGCCCCGACGGCTCCTGTCGGCGGGCGTCCTCGTCGTTCCCCGTTGCCCGCCATCAACGCCGCCCCCGGCCCAGCGGGGAACAAGCAGCAAGCGTCATCTCAGCGCCCATAAGTGCGGCAAGACGGCCGCACAGCTACACCAACAACCCCGGTCATCGCGGCCCTCCTGGGCGGCTCGCAGGCGCCGCCCACAAGTCGCCATGTCAAGCCATTTGTTCGCTGGGTCAGCGCCGTTTCCGCGCGGCAGGGGGCTCACCCGGACCAGGCGACACTCAAGGCTGGCCTGACCTTCGGCTTGGAGGACCACCCCTCTAACTCGGCCAGCTCGGGCGCGCTCCCCATGTTGTGCACCCCCACCATATGCCAGGTGGCCGTCACCAGAACCCTCATCGATGGTGGCGCGGGCCTCAGCGTGCTTTCGGTCGAGGCCTCCGATCTCCTCCGCATACCTCTGGAACGGCTGCAACCCAGTCTGCCCTTCTCAGGCATTGGGGGCGGGTCATCCAGCTCCTTGGGACAGATCCGGCTCCCAGTAACCTTTGGCACCTACGACAACTTCCGCACGGAGATGGTCGACTTCGACATCGCCCCCATCGGCCTCCCCTACAAAGCCATCCTCGGCTACCCAGCGCTGGCCCAGTTCATGGCCGCCACGCACCCGGCGTACAACCTTATAAAGATGCCTGGGAGCAGCGGTGTCCTCACCGTGCACGGGGACACCGGGGACGCACTGTGGGTGCTCAAGCTCGCCTTCAAGGCGGCGGCATTGGCACAGCCCGCCGACTCAGGGACCCCCGAGCCCAAGGGGGCTGCGCCCGCCAAGAAGAAGCAGTTGTTCACCCAGGACAAGGCAGAAACCAAGCAGATACCTGTCGACGAGGACGGATCCTCCAGTGCCACTTTCACCATAGGCGCCAACCTCGAGCCTGAGCAGGAGGAGGCCCTAATCAGGTTCTTGCGCACAAACAAGAAGGTATTCGCTTGGCAACCTGATCAGTTGGCAGGGATCCCCAGGAGCGTAATCGAGCATCACCTCAACGTGTGCCCAAACGCGCGCCCCGTGAAGCAGAAGGCGAGGCGGCAGTCCACAGAGAAGCAGGCGTTCATCGTCCAAGAAACCCGCAAGCCAGAAGCCGCTGGGGTCATTCACGAGGTCCGATACCCGGATTGGTTGGCCAACCCTGTCGTTGTGCCCAAGAAGGGAGGGAAGGAACGCATGTGTGTCGACTTCACCAACCTCAACAAGGCATGCCCACAAGATCCATTCCCGCTCCCCCGCATCGATCAGATCATCGATTCCACTGCAGAGTGTGACCTGCTATGCTTCCTGGATGCCTTCTCTGGGTATCACCAGATGAAGATGGCGGTAGAAGACATCGAGAAGACCGCCTTCCTGACCCCCTGCGGGGTGTACTGCTACACATGCATGCCGTTTCGGCTGCGTAACGTAGGAGCAACCTTTCAGCGGCTGATGCACATCACTTTGGGCCCGCAGCTCGGGAAGAATGTCGAAGCTTACGTTGACGACATTGTGGTGAAGTCTCGGGAGGCCAAGACCCTGATACAAGACCTGGAGGAAACCTTCACGAGCCTCGACGCAGTGAACCTGCGGCTCAACCCGAAGAAGTGTGTGTTCGGGGTCCCCTCAGGCAAGCTTTTGGGCTTCCTCGTGTCCCATCGAGGCATTGAGGCTAACCCAGAAAAGGTCAAGCCGGTCGAGGACATGAGCCCGCCGAAGACCCTCAGAGAAATGCAGAAGCTCACTGGACGTGTGACCGCGCTAGGGCGCTTCATCTCCAAGCTGGGGGAGCGAGCGCTGCCTTTCTTCCAGCTGATAAAGAAAAAGGGGCCCTTTGAATGGACTGAAGAGGCAGACAAGGCATTTCAAGGTCTCAAGAAATACTTGACCAGTCCCCCGGTCATGGTGGCTCCACGTCCTCAAGAACCCCTGGTGCTCTACCTCGCTGTCACTCCTTACTCCGCCAGCGCAGCCCTGGTGGCGGTTAGGGAGGAGCGCCAAATCAGAACCACGGCAGCAACTCGAGACAAGGCAAAACAGGAACAAGGAAGGCCCATAGAAGCCGTAACCGCGGTTGAGTATCAGCTACCAAAGAGTGCGCCGTAAGCAGGAGAGGCCACTCATCTGGATGGTCCGCCTCCTGAGGCCCCGTCGCCTCGCGAGGCGCCCTTGCCTCCGGAGGGCGCCGCGACCACTAATGCACTCAGCCTTGTTGAGCACCCAGTATACTTCGCCAGCACGGTGTTACGGGATGCGAGGGCACGGTATCCCATGCCTCAGAAGCTCCTCCTCGCGTTACTGGTGGCCTCGCGTAAGTTGCGTCACTATTTCCAGGGTCACCCCGTCAAGGTCGTCTCATCGTACCCCCTGGAGAGAGTGCTAAGGAGCCCCAACTCAGCCGGAAGGGTCGCTGAATGGAACATAGAACTGCAGGCATTTCAACTCGAGTTCAGCACGACCAGGGTCATCAAGGGAGCAGTGTTAGCAGATTTCATGGCAGAATGGACGGAGCCACCGGACCCCAAGAGCGACGAGGATCGGTCCCTCCTCCCGGGGAGCGAGGCGCCGTAAGGCTGGGTCATGTACTTCGATGGGGCATTCTCCAGGCACGACGCCGGGGCTGGCGCGGTACTGATATCACCCACTCAGGACAAGCTCTACTACGTTGTGCAGCTCTGTTTCCAGCAAGGTGAAAAAGTCTCCAACAACATAGCAGAGTATGAAGGTCTAATAGCGGGCTTGAAGGCCGCAACAGCCCTGGGGGTGAAGCGCCTCACTGTCAAGTGCGATTCGCAACTCCTTGTCAACTTCTCCAACAAGGAGTATCAGCCGAAGGACGAGCACATGGAAGCCTACCTAGAGGAAGTCCGCAGGATGGAAAAGCAATTCTGGGGGCTGGAGTTGAAGCATGTGCCCCGTGGCACCAATCAGGAGGCCGATGACATCGCCGGACGGGCGTCCAGGCGGTTACCTCAGAAACCTGGCATCTTTGAAGAACGACTCTTCAAGCCCTCAGCCCAGCCGTCATTATCGAACACTGCTCAGCCTCGGGAGGAACTTCCCCAGCCACCTGCCTCAGGAGCCCCGGTCACCGGCCCGACCTCAGGGGCACGCCTACTCCTGACAATGGAACCTCAGGAGGAGTGCTGGATCGCAGAACTCCGGAGTTATTTAACACAAGGGACCCTGCCGGAGAAGGAGCAGGAAGCGGAGCGTGTGGCGCGGCAGGCCACGGCATACTGCATCAGGGATGGATAGCTCTACAGGAGGCGACCAAACGACGTATCCCTGCGCTGCATCTCCAGGGAGCAAGGAAAGGAACTGCTGAAAGACATACACGGCGGGGACTGTGGGCATCATTCATCATCACGAACCCTCGTTGGCAAGGCATTCCGCAGTGGGTTCTATTGGCCCACCGCACTCAGCGATGCTGTCGAGCTGGTGAAGGCTTGTGAAACCTGCCAATTTCACGCCAAGCAGATCCATCAGCCGGCCGGAGGCCTGCAGACCATACCCCTTTCGTGGCCGTTCGCAGTCTGGGGGCTGGACATTCTGGGCCCGTTTCCTCGGGCCCAGGGGGCTACCGCTACTTCTATGTCGCCATTGACAAGTTCACCAAGTGGGCAGAAGTAAAGGCTGTCCGCACCATCCCCGCGGGTTCCGCGGTCAAGTTCATCAGCGGCATCGTGAGCCGGTTTGGGGTGCCGAACCGCATCATCACGGACAACGGTTCCCAGTTCACCAGTAACCTTTTCAGGACATACTGTGCTAACCTTGGAACGTAGATATCCTATGCCTCGGTGGCGCATCCACGAAGCAACGGCCAGGCCGAAAGAGCCAACGCGGAGGTCCTGAGGGGCCTCAAGACCAGGACGTTCAGGAAGAAGCTGGAGGCCTGCGGCAGAGGTTGGTACGATGAGCTCCAGTCCGTGTTATGGTCCATCCGCACAACCGCGACCAAGCCGACTGGGGAGACCCCGTTCTTCCTGGTCTATGGAGCTGAAGCATTCCTCCCTCATGAGGTCAGACGTCGCTCCGCACGGGTCCTAGCGTTCGATGAGGCGCAGCAGGACGCCATGCGGGGGATGGGCCTCGTGCTGGGGGAGGAACGCCGCCGAGAAGCCTCGTTACGAGCGGCGAAGTACCAACAGGCGCTACGACAATATCACTGCCGCAACATCCGCCCCAGGACTCTCGAGGTAGGAGACCTCGTACTCAGGCGGGTTCTCTCCAGGGAGGGGCTGCACAAGCTCTCTCCCTGTAGGAGGGCCCGTTCAAGGTTGTTCATGTTTCCAGGCCAGGCTCCGTGCGCTTGGAGACTCAGGAGGGGAAGCCGGTTCAGAACGCATGGAACATCCAGCACCTCCGGAGGTTCTACCCCTAGAAGGCCCAGAGCCTGTGAAGAAGGCGAACGCCTATGAAGATTATCCTTTTTGGAGAAGGCCCAGAGCCTGTGAAGAAGGCGAACGCCTGTGAAGATTATCCTTTTTGGAGAAGGCCCAGAGCCTGTGAGGAAGGCGAACGCCTGTGAAGATTATCCTTTTTGGAGAAGGCCCAGAGCCTGTGAGGAAGGTGAACGCCTGTGAAGATTATCCTTTCTTTTTTGGAAAAGGCCCAGAGCCTGTGAAGAAGGCGAACGCCTGTGAAGATTATCCTTTTTGGAGAAGGCCCAGAGCCTGTGAAGAAGGCGAACGCCTGTGAAGATTATCCTTTTTGGAGAAGGCCCAGAGCCTGTGAAGAAGGCGAACGCCTGTGAAGATTATCCTTTTCGGAAAAGGCCCAGAGCCTGTGAAGAAGGCGAGCGCCTGTGAAGATTGTCGCATTTTGGAAAAGGCCCGGAGCCTGTGAAGAGGGCAAAAGCCTGTGAAGCTCGTTTCCCCTAAGAAGAAAGGCCTGGAGCCTATGAAGAAGGCCAATGCCTGTGAAGCTCGCCGCCCGTGACACTCTCACGTAATAATGAGTGGGGCTGTACACGCCCCGGAGTCTCAGGAGCGCCGGCCTCAGGCCCTGGGGCTCCCTCCCACGCCCAGTGGCAGCACTTAGCTCCGCGCTGGTGAGAAGACGTCGAAGACTAAATTAGGTGCCGGACGCGGCTTTTTCATTTGCTTTCCGCAGTTGGCTTGTTTGTTCGCAGTTGAAATTTTATTGAAATTATTACCGTTGTTGGTTTATGGTTCGTCGATTTTCAGTCCCCCGCTTTGATACTTCTTATGAAAGGCCTCGCGAGGGAGGACAGCCGAGCGCCCTCGCGAGAGTTACTGTTCTAGTCGTTCAAAGGTTTCGCGACCTGGGCCCATTACGGGAGCATCCCTCCAGTTCGTGCCCCTCGGGCACCGCGACACACACACAGGGCCTGGGTCGGTCGCCCCCCACGGCTGGGGCCAGGAACTATCTACGCGGAAACACATAGCTGAAAGGCGCAAAAAACGGAATCAAGGTAACGGTTAACAGCAGTAACCCCGAACACGCTCCCACGGGGTTCCACACAGCTGTTTTCTTTACGCAGGAAACCAAAGGGAAAGAAGGGGCAAGCCTGGCGCGGCTCGCCTCACACCTCCGGAGCTCAAGCAGACTCCCTCTCGCGCTTCACCGGGGCGCGACGGCGGGCGGACGTATTGCCGCCTCCCAAGCAGGCGCGACGGCGAGGGGGCTGACTGCGGCCGCCGCTGGAAGAGTCGCTTGAAGAGGAGTCGATGAAGATTGGGGAACCCCGAGCGCCGCGAACCACGCGGGCGCTGTCTCCTCCGTCGTCATCGGGGCTGGGTCCCCGGCCGCGGTCGTCGTCCTCGATGCAACACCCTGCGCGGCAACCATCTTCCCCAAACACCCTCACGTAGAGGGTGGCATCACCGTCAAACCTGAAGTGCAGGGTGCACCGGCGCTCCAGGCCGCGAGCACGGGCGAACGCCTGCCAACCACGAGTCAAGGCCAAGCTCCCAGCGGCGGAGACCTCCAGTGCAGCCCATGAGGCCCGGCTGCAGCAGCCGTCCGCCTGAAGCCAGAGGCCGCCCGGGGCACCGGCCGGGAGCTCACCAAGGAGGAAGCGAGGAAGTTGGAACCGGGCGCTAGTCGGCTCCGCCGACCATACGACGAACTCCGGCAGCACTTCCGCCGCGCGAAAGCGCGGCCTAGGGGAGCGGGCGACCAGAGCACGTCCCCCGGCCGCAGCAGCTCGCCCGCCACCACGCTGGGAACCATCCCCGCGACCACCGGACGCTGCCGAGGCAGCCACGGGATGCTTCCGGGGGCGCCCTCGACCGCGCTTGGGCGGGGGAGAGGCAGGCTCAACCTGGTGGGCCTTCCCTTTCTCTACAGCCGAGAACCTCCTCGACAGAGCCATGGAGAAGAAGGAGAAGCAAGGAGAGATGGACTGGGAGGGCACGCGCAGTGCCGTACTTATAGCCGGCGAAGGCCAACCGTCGGCCTCCACGATCGCAGGTAATTATGACACGATCTGCATGCAGGGACTTGTCCAATCCGCGCGACCACCGAGGCGTCATGGGGAAGCGAAGACGCCCACGTCCAATCAACCGCCACGCGGCGCCCAAGGCCGCAGGTTGTTAGGGCCCGCGGCGCTTCGCCCTTGCCCTTTTCGCCTCTCGGCACGGCCAAGTCCGGGCGCGCCTTGGGCCCGGGGGCTACTGTCGGTGTTCTGGGAACGGGGGTCCCCAGACTTGCCTGCCTGCAGCCTGCGGCATGGCTTAAAGGGGGCCCAACACGGCCCATCTTCATCAACACGAGACTCAAGACCCTCGCGAGGGGCCAAGCCTCGTGGGGCGGAGGACACGGAGATTCCTCAGGCGCGGCCTCACCAGGCTGGCTCACGAGGAGGCGGAGAGATCAAGGCGGGGTACCTCATGAGGTGCCCATGACGCAAGCCATGACGACCAAGGGTGCCAGGCGGGCGCCAGACCGCGCAGTGTCTCGCTTTCCTCTTTGGTGCAAAGGGGGCAAGCGCAGGCGAGAGGATCAGGCAAAGGCATCCATTTCGGTGCAACGAGACCAAGACCAGTCCAATGGTGGGTAGGAGGTCATAATGGTGCCCAGAACGACGTCACCACATAGCCTTTGGCAGGCGAGGACCAACTGTAGTCAGGATAAGTGTACCAGATGTTCCCCTTCAAAATGGTCAATTGTTGGCGCCCTTCCCGCTCAATATTTGGGAAGAGGCCCAGGGCCTTTGCTATAAATAGGACTAGCCACCCCCAGGTGACGGGATCATCGGATCATCAGGCAACAAAGAGAGAGAGAGAGAGAGAGAGAGAGAGAGAGAGAGAGAGAGAGAGAGAGAGAGATAAGGGCGGCTGAACTCCTGCTAGAAGTTCATCGTCCTTTCTAAGAGCATACCCTCGCGAGGCTGTTCTTCCTAGTATTGTTCATCTTCATCAGCCCAAGAGGCAATCCATCCACCACAAACTAGAGTAGGGTATTACACCACAATGGTGGCCGGAACTAGTATAAACCTCGTGTCTCTTGTGCTGTTCTTTCTGTAGTATAGATCTTTGCGAGACGGAGTGGTAGAGGGCGAAGTCTCCGCGCGCACCCCAGAGTTCGAACCTCAAGGGTCTGCTGGAACCCGAAATCCGACAGCCGTCATCCCGAAGGCCACGTTGTAGTGCCCCGCGTGCCATGCAGCTCTGCTTGACGCGCCCACCGTGGGGTGGTAGCGCGGTTGTCCACTGGGGCCGTGGGCCATGTCAAGTCCTTCTTCTTCGCGGACCGGGAGCGGGGGAAGCGCCGCCGTCAGTCCGGTGCCGACAGCCACGCTGGCGTTGGAGTGGCCTTGGAGCCCGCGGGTGCGCGTGGAGGCCCCGCGCGGGCCGCCCTGGGCTTGAGTTGGGAGCTGGATGCAGAAGGGGTGATCCCCCGAGGCGGGAAAGCCCAGGAGCTCTGCCACCCGCTCCAGCAACACGTCGCGGCCGCCCTCCAATAGCCTGCACTGTAGCAGCTCCCGGGCCACCATGAGCGCGGCCCTCGAGTTCTCCTGCTCCCGACGAGTGTACGGTGTCGTGGTCGCGGCGTGATTGGAGGCCCTTGCTGTCACCCGCGCCTGCCGTGGTGTGAGGGCCGTCGAAGCCTATCCACGTCGCCCGCGGCCCGCAGTGCCCTGCAGACCGCGAGCTGCCTGGGGCACGGGGTCGCCCGAGGCAAGCGGCTCTGTGCGGGCGGGCCACGCCGCCCATGGATCTGGGTTGCCCGCCTGGTCGCCGGACATGGTGATGACGACGCGACGGGGCACGAAGCGGTAGAAGGTGGATTCCGGCGCACCCCTAACTGGCGCGCCAAATATCAGATTTCGGGTTCCGGCAGACCCTTGAGGTTCGAACTCTGGGGTGCGCGCAGAGATTATGCTTCCCTACCTACCTGTACCCCTCCGCCTCGCAAGGATCTAAGCTACGAGAAGAACAACACAAGAGACATAGGGTTTATACTGGTTCGGGCCACCGATGTGGTGTAATACCCTACTCTAGTGTGGTGGTGTGGTGGATTGCCTCATGGGCTGATGATGAACAATACAAGGAAGAATAGCCTCGAGAGGGTCTGTTCTTGGCCGGGGCGATGAGCTGCTAGGAGGAGCTCAGTCGCCCTTCTCTCTCTCTCTGGATTCTAGCTGGTTAGATCTCTCCATCCCCCTCCCCTGGGAGTGGCTGGTCCTATTTATAGGCAAAGGCCCTGGGCCTCTTCCCAAATATTGAGCGGGAAGGGCGCCAACAATTGGCCATTTTAAAGGGGAACATCTGGTACACTTATCCTGACTAAAGTTGGTCCTCGCCTGCCAAAGGCTCTGGTGATGACGCTGGCTTGGGCTCCATGGTGACTTCTTCCTTGTCGCGGAGCTGGTCTTGATCTCGTTGCACCGAAATGGGTGCCTTTGCTAGATCCCCCCGCCTGCGCTTGCTCCCTTTGCACCAAAGAGGAAAGGGAGGACACTGCGCGGGCTGGCGCCCGCTTGGCGCCCTTGGTCGTCATGGCTTGCATCATGGGCACCTCGTGAGGTACCCCGCCTTGATCTCTCCGCCTCCTCGCGAGCCAGCCTGATGAGGCCGCGCCTAAGGAAGCTCCGTGTCGTCCGCCCCGCGAGGCTTGGCCCCTCGCGAGGGTCTTGGGTCTGTGTTGATGAAGATGGGCCGTGCTGGGCCTCCTTTGAGCCACGCCGCAGGCCGTAGGCAGGCAAGTCTGGGGACCCCCGTTCCCAGAAAGCCGACAGTGCAAAGTAGAACCTTTGGGAAGACTTGAGTGAAGTGAAAGCACAAGTGCTCCCCAGGTGGTTTTGGTAATTAATGTCAACATATCTCTTGTTGGACTAACGCTTTTATCTAGTATGTTTCAGATAAGTTCAACAATGGAGTGGCATGGACTAAAGGATGTGGGAACCCCTTCAAGATGCTAAGGACAAATGATTGGCTAAAGCTTCAAGCTCAAGACTCTTCATTTTACATTTTAAGTGATCCAGGATCACATTGAGTCTATAGGAAAATCCAATACTATTAAGAAGGGATGAGGTGTTGCTTAATGAGCCTCTTGCTTCATGTGCTTGGTGATATGCTCCAAAACCCTCAGCTACTTTCCCACTTCCACATATGACCTAAACCCAAAGCCAAACTCGGACCTACCGAATCTTCCTATCCGGCGCCACCGAGTTTCATTTGTCATAGCCACTGCCAAACCCTAAGCAAATCGGTTCTACTGATAGGGATCTCGGTCTCACCAAGATGGGATTGCAATATCACTGTGTATGTCCATTGTCAAAATCGGTCTCACCGAGTTTGATCAATCGGTACTACCGAGATTACAATGCAAACTCTCTGGTTAACCTATTACCAAAACCGGTCCACCCGAGTTTCGTAATCGGTCCCACCGAGTTTACCTGACCAACTCTCTGGTTAGCTTATTACCAAATCGGTCTCACCGAGTTTGTGTAATTGGTCTCACCGAGATTACGTTATGACCTAACCCTAACCATATCGGTCCTACCGAGTTGCATGTCAGTCCCACCGAAAATCCTAACGGTCACTAGGTTTACTATTTCGGTCCGACCGAGTTTGTTGATTCGGTCCCACCGAGATTGGTAAATTGTGTGTAATGGTTGGATTTTGTGTGGATGCTATATATACCCCTCCACCTCCTCTTCATTCGTCGAGAGAGCCATCAGAACACATCTACACTTCCAACTCATATGTTCTGAGAGAGAACCACCTACTCATGTGTTGAGACCAAGATATTCCATTCCTACCATATGAATCTTGATCTCTAGCCTTCCCCAAGTTGCTTTCCACTCAAATATTCTTTCCACCATATCGAAATCCTGTGAGAGAGAGTTGAGTGTTGGGGAGACTATCATTTGATGCACAAGAGCAAGGAGTTCATCATCAACACACCATTTGTTACTTCTTGGAGAGTGGTGTCTCCTAGATTGGCTAGGTGTCACTTGGGAGCCTCCGACAAGATTGTGGAGTTGACCAAGGAGTTTGTAAGGGCAAGGAGATCGCCTACTTGGTGAAGATCTACCGCTAGTGAGGCATGTCCTTCGTGGGCGATGGCCATGATGGGATGGACAAGGTTGCTTCTTCGTGGACCCTTCGTGGGTGGAGCCCTCCGTGGACTCGCGCAACCGTTACCCTCCGTGGGTTGAAGTCTCCATCAACGTGCATGTAGGATAGCACCACCTATCCGAACCACGACAAAAACATCCTTGTCTCCAATTGCGTTTGAATTCTCCAAACCTTTCCCCTTACATTCTTGCAAGTTGCATGCTTTACTTTCCGCTGCTCATATACTCTTTGCATTCTTGCTCGATATATATTGTGTATGTTGAAATTGTGCCTAAACTCCACTTAAACCAAAAAAGTTTAAAAACTACATCTTTAGCACGAAGTGTCTAATCACCCCCCCCTCTAGACATATCTTCTCAAGATCCCACAAGTGGTATCAGAGCTTTGGTCTCCATTGCCTTAGTTTAATCACCATTGGAGGAAGATGGATGAGTCTACTTTGGGGAGTCTTAGACATAGAGTGCCTATTCTTGATGGAGAGTATTTTCATGAGTGGAAAAATGAGATGCTTGTAATTTTCAATCAATATCATTTGAACAAGTATATTGCTAGTCCTTGTGCGCCTCATGTTGATCCTATGGATCCCACCCTAGATGAAGATATTGACATGATTCGAAATCTTAGAACTGTTGAGCTCATCATTAGAGGATTGCCCAAAAACTTGATTGCTAGTTTACCTACTCTTAATTGTGCCTATACTATATGGAAATTTCTTGAGGAATGATTTCCCAACTATTCCTTGAAAAAATTGGATGAAATTCTCCATAAATCTATTGCCTTGAGTAAGATGAACTCTAGTGATCCTAGTTTTGGTGATTGTCTATTTGAGCTTACTAATCTCATGCACGCTAAAGGAAATGTTGGAATCATTAGTGATATTATATCCGAAGCTATAAGAATTCATAAAGGTGACCACTTTGATGATCATTTATCTAATGAATCACTCTCTCAAGGAAATGACGAGTCACAAGATTATGTTGAACATGGATACTATGATGAGGATGATGATAGTGACTTCGATCTTGATGATGCAATGAGACATTTTGGTCTCATGGCAAATCTTCGGGGATATGTGTCAGGAGGAAAGGAATGGGTTCTTGACAGTGGATGTACTGATCATATGACCGGAGATGAAGAGATGTTCCGTGAGCTTGCTGAAAATGATGGCCCTCGAAAATATGTCACCTTTGGTGATAATTCAAAGGGTAAGGTGGTTGGCCTTGGTAAGGTGGCCATCTCACACGATAGATCCTTTCAAAATGTCATGCTCGTCGAATCTCTCGGCTACAACTTACTTTCAGTATCTAGACTTGCTGATTTCGGTTTGAATGTCCTATTTACTGAGGTAGATTGCCAAGTTTTTCGTCGAGACAATCATAAAATGGTCTTTACCGGTATACGTAGAGGTGATCTTTACATTGTCGATTTCTCTAAAAAGGCACAACCTAAAACTTGCTTTATCGCTAAATCCTCAAAAGGTTGGTTGTGGCATAGACGACTAGGTCACGTTGGCATGAGAAACCTTGACAAGCTTATTAAAGGAAATCATATCCTCGGAGTTAACGATGTCATATTTGATAAGGATAGACTTTGTAGTGCTTGTCAAGCAGGTAAACAGGTTGGAGGAAGGCATCCCGTGAAGAACATCATGACCACAAGGAGGCCACTCGAGCTACTTCATATGGATCTTTTTGGTCCCAACGCCTACAAGAGTCTCAGTGGAAATTCTTTTGGACTAGTTATAGTTGATGATTTTTCAAGATTTACGTGGCTGTTCTTTCTTGATGACAAATCGCAGGTCCAAAAGATGTTCAAAAACTTCGCTAGGAAGGCCCAAAATCAATTTGAAGTGAAGATCAAGAAGGTTCGCAGTGACAACAGAACGGAGCTCAAGAACGCAAATGTGGACACCTTTCTTGACGAAGAAGGGATCTCACACGAGTTCTCGGCTATGTACACACCTCAACAAAATGGAGTTGTTGAGAGAAAGAACCGGACGCTCATCGAAATGGCGAGAACGATGCTTGATGAGTACAAGACGCCGAAGCACTTTTGGGCAGAAGCTGTTGAGACAGCTTGTCATGCAACAAATCACGTGTATCTTCACAAGCTACTCGGCAAGACGGCATACGAGCTCCTCACCGGTAACAAACGCCAAGTTGGATACTTTCGAGTATTCGGCTCAAAGTGCTACATTCTTGATAAGCATCGTCGTTCAAAGTTTGCTCCTAAATCTCATGAAGGTTTCCTACTTGGTTATGGCTCAAACTCTCACACTTACCGTGTCTACAACAATTTCACCCAAAAGGTTGAAGAGACGGTAGATGTGAAGTTTGATGAATCTAACGGCTCGCAAGTAGAGCAATTGCCAATTGATGTAGGAGACAAAGACCCTTCAGAAGCAATCCAAGACTTGTCTATTGGCAAAATTCGTCCAACGGAGGTGAAGGAGAGTACCTCGTCCGTCCAAGTGGAAGCATCTACTTCATGACAAGGTGAACCAAGAATCGACACGGCAGCATCCACAAGTGGGACACACCAAGATGAAGAAGACGAGGAAATACATCAAGACGAACGCCGACAACCTCCTTCTCCACCAAGACAAGAGAACGCCAACGCCAACAATGAAGAAGGCCAAGAAGAAGAACAAGATGAAGAAGATGTTCAACGAAGACCCAAGCAAAAGCTCTCACGAGTTCGAGCAAGAATTGCTAAGGACCATCCCGTCGAGCAAATCTACAATGTTATTCAAACCGGGAGAATCACTCGCTCAAAAACTCGTTTAGCTAACTTTTGTGAAAACTATTCATTCATTTCTAGCATTGAACCTATGAAGGTCGAAGAAGCATTGGAAGATCCGGACTGGATAAACGCTATGCATGAAGAGCTACACAACTTTGAGAGAAACCAAGTTTGGACATTGGTTGAGAAGCCCGACAACAACCACAACATCATTGGTACCAAATGGGTGTTTCGCAACAAGCAAGATGAAGATGGACAAGTGGTTCGCAACAAAGCATGTCTCATCGCCCAAGGGTACACACAAGTCGAAGGTATGGACTATGGTGAGACATATGCTCCCGTTGCTAGATTTGAGTCCATTCGCATCTTACTTGCCTATGATAATCACCATAATATCACCTTGTACCAAATGGACATTAAAAGTGCTTTTCTAAATGGTGAATTAGAGGAGGAAGTTTATGTCAAACAACCTCCTGGCTTTGTCAATCCTAAGAAACCAAATCATGTTTACAAACTTCATAAAGCCCTTTATGGTCTTAAACAAGCTCCTGCAGCATGGTATAAATGCTTGACCAAGTTCCTTATTGCAAGTGGTTTTGAAATTGGAAAAATTGATTCCACACTTTTTACTAAAAGAGTTAATGGAGAACTATTTGTATGCCAAATTTATGTTGATGATATCATATTTGGTTCAACTAACCCTCTTTTTAGTGAAAAGTTTGGAAAGCTAATGTCGAAGAAGTTTGAGATGTCTATGATGAGTGAACTCAAATTCTTTCTCAGTTTGCAAATCAAGCAAACTAAGGAAGGTACATTTGTCTCTCAAACGAAGTACACCAAAGACTTATTCAAGAAGCTCAATATGCAAGAATACAAAGGTATGCCTACACCCATGCCTACTAGTGGACATAATGATTTGACCAAAGATGGTGAACCGGTTGATCAAAAGGTTTATCGCTCTATGATTGGTTCATTGTTATACCTATGTGCTTCACGTCCCGATATTATGCTAAGTGTGTGCATGTGTGCACGATATCAAGCTGCTCCTAAAGAATGTCATCTTAAGGCCATGAAAAAGATAGTGAGATACTTAATCCATACACCAAATTTTGGCATTTGGTATCCTAAGAGGTCCTCTTCTGATCTTGTTGGCTATTCCGACTCGGATTATGCCGGAGACAAGGTTGATAGAAAGTCCACTTCGGGTACTTGTCAATTTCTTGGTAGATCTCTTGTGTCTTGGTCCTCCAAGAAACAAAACTCGGTATCCTTATCCACGGCCGAAGCGGAATACATTGCCGCTGGTTCATGTTGTGCTCAGTTAATTTGGATGACCCAAACTCTTAAAGATTATGGGATCTATGTGAAACATGTTCCATTGCTTTGTGACAATGAAAGTGCTATCAAAATTGGTCATAATCCTGTACGACATTCTCGAACTAAGCATATTGAAGTTCGTCATCATTTCATTCGAGATCATGTAGCTAAGGGTGACATTAATCTTAAGCATGTTCGCACCGATAAGCAATTAGCAGATATATTCACTAAACCACTTGATGAGAAAGTGCTTTGCAGGTTGATAGGTGAGTTGAACATCATTGATGCTTCGAACTTGGAGTAGGAACTCCATTGGATACATGCAAGACATGAGCTTATGACTAATCCATGATATATCTCTTATGATGATTATCTTATGTCTTGGACAAATTTGCATCTTGCATGTTATCTAACCCATGTAGGTACTTGGTTGGATCTAATTTTATGAGACTGCAACTCACCTACATCTTGAGCAATCTCTACATCACCAAGTCTTTACACAATGGTGGTTGAAGACGAGGAAGCACGAAACCATTCAAATATATCCTTTGACAAATTCTATGTTAATTTCTATGATTATCATTTTGGATACACAAGTGCTCTTCCTTGCAAGACTAACCCATGTAGGTAGATGAACTCAAACTCCAAGTGGTGCTCCAACTCTTGATGATCTACATCAACCTTGAGCACCCACACAAGTTCAACCACATGAGCAAGATCCACACCACCACCCAAGGTATGTTATTCCATCTTAGAGAAGCTTTACTCCAGGTCATGAGTAAAAGCAACTCAACAAGATGTGAATACATCAAGATGCTTAAACGAAAAACGGTAAACCCATTTTGAGCTTAAACGATGAGTATGACCTATGATCAAGTGCTCTCACTTGACTCCTAAGTCAATATACTCTAACATAGGTGACTATGTCACCGCCCAACTCTAGATGGAGTTCTCTTGTGTTTCTTTCTGTGTTATTGCATTTGTCCCTTGCATATTTGTTTTCCCCTTTCAAAAAAAAAACAACTTCATCTAGAACTTTCATTCTTTTCTTTTTGCCTCTTGTTCTGCATTTTCTGCATCCAATTCATTGCAAATCTTTGTGAGATCTTATTTGTCTAGTGAGCTGAGGTGACAAGTGTTTTTCTCTGTGATGAACTCGGTTTCACCGAGTTGTAGTTTTCGGTCCAACTGAATCCTTTCGGTACCACCGAAACATGCCACTCGGTGCCACCGATTTCACAGCAGGAAAAAAAGTTTGCCACTTGTTCTATATTTCTTCTGATCCAGCTCCACTCAAAGAATCTTGTCCTCTACAAGCATCACAGTTTTATCCATTGCTTTGTGCTGAGTCTCAAGGACCGAACCCATTCGACAGATTCCAGAAAGCCCTTCTTGGAAATTGATGTCAAAGGGGGAGAGAGAGATCACATCAAAGCTTATCACCTACAAGGGAGAGAGTATTAAGGGGGAGAAAGAGATCTCCAGAGGGAGAGAATACTCAAGGATCCCAGATGCTTGATGTTCAAGAGGAGAGATGCCACATGTCTCTTTGGGGGAAAGACATGTTCATATGTGCTTATTTGCATTAAGTTCTATCCATTTATATCTTTCAGCTCTGATTTTCTGTTCCCTATCTTCTCCCAATATCCCATGTCAGATTCAGGGGGAGCAAGACACCTAAGGGAAAGAAATCATTCAAATTCATTGCATATCTTTACTCTTGGGGACATGTCTAATCCAATGTGGTACCTTGTACTCACTCTCTACATGTCATCCCAGTCTTGGTATTCTTGTGGTTTCTTTTGTTTGCTCTGGCTAGTGGATGTATCTGTGTTATCTAACCTTGTTTGTGCAGGTTCATTCCATCCTAAGCCAACTTAAGACTACAAGGTAAGTATATGCATCAGAATCATGAGTATGAGGAATTCTTGCTTATGTACATACTGTTTGCAAGAAGGACTCATGAGCATGAAGGAATTTTCCTCAATAATCTTTTGCTCTGATGCATATGGCTAAGATACATGTAACACATTGCCCACTCTGTCATGGTTATGCTCTCACATGCTTCTACATTTCATATTCAGATGATTGCATACATGTAGGGGGAGCCTTACATGTCCTTCCAAAGCTTTACTTGCTATTCCTTATATCTTTATCTAAAGCTTTGATGTATGTTGCCATCAATTACCAAAAAGGGGGAGATTGAAAGCACAAGTGCTCCCCAGGTGGTTTTGGTAATTAATGTCAACATATCTCTTGTTGGACTAACACTTTTATCTAGTATGTTTCAGATAAGTTCAACAATGGAGTGGCATGGACTGAAGGATGTGGGAACCCCTTCAAGATGCTAAGGACAAAGGATTGGCTAAAGCTTCAAGCTCAAGACTCTTCATTTTACATTTTAAGTGATCCAAGATCACATTGAGTCTATAGGAAAAGCCAATACTATTAAGCAGGGATGAGGTGTTGCTTAATGAGCCTCTTGCTTCATGTGCTTGGTGATATGCTCCAAAACCCTCAGCTACTTTCCCACTTCCACATCTGACCTAAACCCAAAGCCAGACTCGGACCTACCGATTCTTCCTATCCGGCGCCACCGAGTTTCATTTGTCATAGCCATAGCCAAACCCTAAGCAAATCGATTCTACCGATAGGGATCTCGGTCTAACCGAGATGGGATTGCAATCTCACTATGTATGCCCATTGTCAAAATCGGTCTCACCGAGTTTGATCAGTCGGTACTACCGAGATTACAATACAAACTCTCTGGTTAACCTATCACCAAAACCGGTCCATCCGAGTTCAGTAATCGGTCCCACCGAGTTTACCTGACCAACTCTCTGTTAGCTTCTTACCAAATTGGTCTCACCGAGTTTGTGTAATCGGTCTCACCGAGATTACGTTATGCTCTAACCCTAACCATATCGGTCCTACCGAGTTGCATGTCAGTCCCACCGAAAATCCTAACGGTCACTAGGTTTACTATTTCGGTCCGACCGAGTTTGTTGATTCGGTCCCATCGAGATTGGTAAATTGTGTGTAACGGTTGGATTTTGTGTGGATGCTATATATACCCCTCCACCTCCTCTTCATTCGTCGAGAGAGCCATCAGAACACATCTACACTTCCAACTCATATGTTCTGAGAGAGAACCACCTACTCATGTGTTGAGACCAAGATATTCCATTCCTACCATATGAATCTTGATCTCTAGCCTTCCCCAAGTTGCTTTCCACTCAAATCTTCTTTCCACCATATCGAAATCCTGTGAGAGAGAGTTGAGTGTTGGGGAGACTATCATTTGAAGCACAAGAGCAAGGAGTTCATCATCAACACACCATTTGTTACTTCTTGGAGAGTGGTGTCTCCTAGATTGGCTAGGTGTCACTTGGGAGCCTCCGACAAGATTGTGGAGTTGACCAAGGAGTTTGTAAGGGCAAGGAGATCGCCTACTTCGTGAAGATCTACTGCTAGTGAGGCATGTCCTTCGTGGGCGATGGCCATGATGGGATAGACAAGGTTGCTTCTTCGTGGACCCTTCGTGGGTGGAGCCCTCCGTGGACTCGCGCAACCGTTACCCTCCGTGGGTTGAAGTCTCCATCAACGTGCATGTAGGATAGCACCACCAATCCGAACCACGACAAAAACATCCTTGTCTCCAATTGCATTTGAATTCTCCAGACCTTTCCCCTTACATTCTTGCAAGTTGCATGCTTTACTTTTCACTGCTCATATACACTTTGCATGCTTGCTTGATATATATTGTGTATGTTGAAATTGTGCCTAAACTCCACTTAAACCGAAAAAGTTTAAAAACTGCATCTTTAGCACGAAGTGTCTAATCACCCCCCCCCCTCCTCTAGACATATCTTCTCAAGATCCCACATGAAGTCTTTATGATCATGCTGTAAAAACAGAAACTTTAGTGCTCACGAGATTAGCTAGAACTTTATACTGTAGAGTGATATTTAGTTGATTCTTTTGGCAAATGATTACTAGACAAATTCCTCAGGTCCAAAAATTTATTTTATAATTTTTGGAGTTCCAGAAGTTTGCGTTAGTTACATATTACAACAGACTGTTCTGTTTTTTGACAGATTCTGTTTTTCGTGTGTTGTTTTCTTATTTTGATGACTCTATGGCTAGTAAAATAGTTTATAAACCATAGATATGTTGGAATACAGTAGGTTTAACACCAATATAAATAAAGAATGAGTTCATTACAGTACCTTGAAGTGGTGTTTTTTTTCTTTCGCTAACGGAGATTACGAGTTTTCTGCTAAGTTTTGTGGTGTGAAGTTTTCAAGTTTTGGGTAAAGATTCGATGGACTATGGAATAAGGAGTGGCAAGAGCCTAAGCTTGGGGATTCCCAAGGCACCCCAAGGTAATATTCAAGGATAACCAAGAGCCTAAGCTTGGGGATGCCACGGATGGCATCCCCTCTTTCGTCTTCATTCATCGGTAACTTTACTTGGAGCTATATTTTTATTCACCACATGATATGTGTTTTGCTTGGAGCGTCATTTTATTTTATTTTGTTTTGCTTGCTACTTGAATAAAATATTAAGATCTGAAATTCTTAAAATGGGAGAGTCTTCACATGGTTGCATAATTATTCGACTACTCATTGATCTTCACACATATCTTTCGGACTAGTTTGTTGTTTGCTCTAGTGCTTCACTTTTATCTTTTAGAGCATGGTGGTAGTTTTATTTTGAAGAAATAGATGAACTCTCATGATTCACTTATATTATTTTGAGAGTCTTAAATAGCATGGTAATTTGCTTCAATAATTCTAATATGCTAGGTATTCAAGAATAGTAAAAACTTTCTTATGAGTGTGTTGAATACTAAGAAAAGTTTTATGCTTGATAATTGTTTTGAGATATGAAGATGGTGATATTAGAGTCATGCTAGTTGAGTAGTTGTGAATTTGAGAAATACTTGTGTTAAAGTTTGTGATTCCCGTAGCATGCACGTATGGTGAACCGTTATGTGATGAAATCGGAGCATGATTTATTTATTCACTGTCTTCCTTATGGGTGGCGGTCGGGGACGAGCGATGGTCTTTTCCTACCAATCTATCTTCCTAGGAGCATGCGCATAATACTTTTCTTTGATAACTTGTAGATTTTTGCAATAAGTATATGAGTTCTTTATGACTAATGTTGAGTCCATGGATTATACGCACTCTCTTCCTCCCACCATTGCTAGCCTCTCTAATACCGCGCACATTTCGCCGGTATCAGACACCCACCATATACCTTCCTCAAAACAGCCACCATACCTACCTATCATGGCATTTCCATAGCCATTCCGAGATATATTGCCATGCAACTTTCCACCGTTCTATTTATTATGACACGCTCCATCATTGTCATATTGCTAGCATGATCATGTAGTTCACATCATATTTGTGGCAAAGCCACCGTTCATAATTCTTTCATACATGTCACTCATGAGTCATCGCATATCCCGGTACACCGCCGGAGGCATTCATATAGAGTCATATTTTGTTCTAAGAATGGAGTTGTAATTGTTGATTTGTAAGAAAATAGAAGTGTGATGATCATCATTATTAGAGCATTGTCCCAGTGAGGAAAGGATGATGGAGACTATGATTCTCCCACAAGTCGGGATGAGACTCCGGACGAAAAAAAAAGAAAAAAAAAGAGGCCATAAAAAAAAGAGAAAGGCCCAAATAAAAAAATTAAAATAAAAAAATGAGAGAAAAAGAGGGAAGGGACAATGCTACTATCCTTTTACCACACTTGTGCTTCAAAGTAGCACCATGATCTTCATGATAGAGAGTCTCCTATGTTGTCACTTTCATATACTATTGGGAATTTTTCATTATAGAACTTGGCTTGTATATTCCAATGATGGGCTTCCTAAAAATGCCCTAGGTCTTCGTGAGCAAGCAAGTTCGATGCACACCCACTTAGTTTCTTTTTGAGCCTTCATATACTTATAGCTCTAGTGCATCCGTTGCATGGCAATCCCTACTCACTCACATTGATATCTATTGATGGGCATCTCCATAGCCAGTTGATACGCCTAGTTGATGTGAGACTATCTTCCCCTCATTTTGTCTTCTCCACATCCACCATTCTATTCCATCTATAGTGCTATGTCCATGGCTCACGCTCATGTATTGCGTGAAGATCGAAAAGGTTTTGGAAATGTCAAAAGTATGAAACAATTGCTTGGCTTGTCATCGGGGTTGTGCATGATTTAAATACTTTGTTTGGTGAAGATAGAGCATAGCCAGACTATATGATTTTGTAGGGATAACTTTCTTTGGCCATGTTATTTTGAGAAGGCATAATTGCTTTGTTAGTGTGCTTGAAGTATTATTATTTTTATGTCAATATGAACTTTTGTCTTGAATCTTTCGGATATGAATATTCATATCACAAGTAAGAAGAATTACACTGAAATTATGCCAACTAGCATTCCACATCAAAAATTATCTTTTTTATCATTTACCTACTCAAGGACGAGCAGGAATTAAGCTTGGGGACGCTTGATACGTCTCCAACGTATATATAATTTTTGATTGCTCCATGCTATATTATCTACTGTTTTAGACGATATTGGGCTTTATTATCCACTTTTATATTATTTTTGGGACTAACCTATTAACCGGAGGCCCAGCCCAGATTTGTTGTTTTATGCCTATTTCAGTGTTTCGAAGAAAAGGAATATCAAACGGAGTCGAAACGGAACGAAATCAACTGGAGAAGTTATTTTTGGAAGGAAAGCTACCGGATGGACTTGGACCCCACGTCAGGAGCCAAGGGAGGTGCTCACGAGGGTGGGGGGCGCGCCCACCCCCCTAGGGAGCGCCCCCCTGCCTTGTGGGCCCCCCGAAGCTCCACTGACGTACTTCCTGCACCCATATATACCTACGTACCCTAAAACTTCCAGAACAGAGATTAGATCGGGAGTTCCACCGCTGCAAGCCTCTGTAGCCAGCAAAAACCTCTCGGGACCCTGTTCCGGCACCCTGCCGGAGGGGGGAACCCTCACCGGTGGCCATCTCGTCATCCCGGCGCTCTCCATGACGAGGAGGGAGTAGTTCACCCTCGGGGCTGAGGGTATGTACCAGTAGCTATGTGTTTGATATCTCTCTCTCTCTCGTGTTCATGATTTGGCACGATCTTGATGTATCGCGAGCTTTGCTATTATAGTTGGATCTTATGTTTCTTCTCCCCCTCTAATCTCTTGTAATGGATTGAGTTTTCCCTTTGAAGTTATCTTATCGGATTGAGTCTTTAAAGATTTGAGAACACTTGATGTTTGTCTTGCTGTGCGTATCTGTGGTGACAATGGGATATCACGTGATTCACTTGATGTATGGTTTGGTGATCAACTTGCGGGTTCCGCCCATGAATCTATGCATACGGGTTGGCACACGTTTTCATCGTGATTCTTCGGTAGAAACTTTGGGCATTCTTTGAAGTACTTTGTGTTGGATTGAATAGATGAATCTGAGATTGTGTGATGTATATCGTATAATCATACCCACGGATACTTGAGGTGACATTGGAGTATCTAGGTGACATTAGGGTTTTGGTTGATTTGTGTCTTAAGGTGTTATTCTAGTACGAACTCTAGGGTTGTTTGTGACACTTATAGGAATAGCCCAACGGATTGATTGGAAAGAATAACTTTGAGGTGGTTTCGTACCCTACCATAATCGCTTCGTTTCTTCTCCGTTATTAGTGGCTTTGGAGTGACTCTTTGTTGCATGTTGAGGGATAGTTATATGATCCAATTATGTTATTATTGTTGAGAGAACTTGCACTAGTGAAAGTATGAACCCAAGGCCTTGTTTCCTATAATTGCAATAATGTCTACGCTCACTTTTATCATTAGTTACCTTGCTGTTTTTTATATTTTTAGTTTACAAAAACCTAGATCTACCATCCATATTGCACATGTATCACCATCTCTTCACTGAACTAGTGCACCTATACAATTTACCATCGTATTGGGTGTGTTGGGGACACAAGAGACTCCTTGTTATTTGAGTGCAGGGTTGTTTGAGAGAGACCATCTTCATCCTACGCCTCCTACGGATTGATAAACCTTAGGTCATCCACTTGATGGAAATTTGCTACTGTCCTACAAATCTCTGCACTTGGAGGCCCAACAATGTCTACAAGAAGAAGGTTGCGTAGTTGACATCAGGCCTCAGGTCCAGAAGCTAAAGCCAACACTGCCCAGGTTTCCAGGTACTGCCACTTCACCAGGGTCCTTCAATGCAAATGGCTTCACTGCGCACAACACTTTCTTTGATAGCGCCAAGAACCCCTATTCCAAGCCAAGGATTTCATCTAATCGTTTCTGGAGCTATCAACAGCGCAGCTACTACTCGTGTGTTCTCTATGATCAAGGGCGCATCTTCCCTCATATGCGTCTTTGTCGGCGTTTTGGGAATGGGGGTCCCCAGAATTGCCTACCTGTGGCCCGCGGCGTGGCACAAAAGTGGGCCCAGCATGGCCCACCTTCATCAGCACAGACCCAAGACACTCGCGAGGGGCCAAGCCTCGCGGGGCGGACGACACGGAGCTTCCTCACGCACGGCCTCATCAGGCTAGCTCGCGAGGAGGCGGAGAGATCAAGGGGGGTACCTCACGAGGTGCCCGTGAAGCAAGCCATGACGACCAAGGACGCCAGGCGGGCGCCAGCCCGCGCGGTGTCCTCCTTTCCTCTTTCGTGCAAAGGGAGCAAGCGCAGGCGAGAGCATCAAGCAAAGGCACCCGTTTCGGTGCAACGAGACCAAGACCAGCCCAACGGCAGGGAGGAAGTCATTGTGGAGCCCAAGCCAGCGTGACCATCAGAGGCTTTGGCAGGCGAAGACCAACTTTAGTCAGGATAAGTGTACCAGATGTTCCCGTTCAAAATGGCCAATTGTTGGCGCCCTTCCCGCTCAATATTTTGGAAGAGGCCCAGGGCCTTTGCCTATAAATACGACTAGCCACCCCCAGGATAGATAGAGGAGAGATAGAGGGGGATCGATCGGCAATCAGATGAGAGAGAGAGAGAGAGAGAGAAGGGTGACTGAACTCCTCCTAGCAGTTCATTGCCCCGGCCAAGAACAGAACCTCGCGAGGCTGTTCTTCCTTGTATTGTTCATCATCATCAGCCCAAGAGGCAATCCACCACGCCACAAACTGGAGTAGGGTATTACACCACAATGGTGGCCCGAACCAGTATAAACCCTGTGTCTCTTGTGCTGTTCTTTTCATAGCTTAGATCTTAGCGAGGCGGTGGGGTGCAGGCAGGTAGAAGGCGAAATCTCCGCGCGCACCCCAGTGTTCGAACCTCAAGGGTCTGCTGGAACCCGAAATCCGACATTTGGCGCGCCAGGTAGGGGTGCGCCGGAATTCGTCTTCCACCGCCCCGTTCTCCTGCGACCATCGCGTCCATGTCTGATGCTCGCCGGGCCTGCGCCGAGCGCCGAGACGCTCTCGCTTCCCGCGCCGCCCAGACGGCCCCTGTAGGCGGGCGTCCCCGCCGTTCCCCGTCGCCTACCGTCAACGCCGCCATCGGCCCGACGGGGAACGAGCAGCAAGCGTCGTCTCAGCATCCGTCCGTGCGGCAAGACGGACGCACCGCTACTCCCTCGCTCACCCCAGCTGGTTCTTCGCCCCGCGCGCGCCGCGCACCCATGGAGGCACGAGCTGCGCTCATTGCGGCAAACGAGCTCCTGCGCTATAGTCCCGTTGACGATGTCTACGAAGAATGGCTCGACCGCGTCGCCAAGCTCGTCCGCGCCGCAGGGGGCTCTCCCGCGCCGTCCTTTCCGCTGCACTGCACCCCGTCCTGCGCGGGCGACGAAGCTCCGGGGGCGCCCCAGCCGCCTCCTCCTTAAGAAGGCGCCCCGGCTCCAAGGCGCGTGGCCCCTGGGCGGAACCCGCTCCGTCAGGTGCTAGCGCAGCAAGAGCGGAGCTGTCAAGAAGTCCCTCGCCCGCAAGAAGCTGCCTGGGCGCTCCCTGCTCCAGCACGTCGCGAACATGCTCCTGCTCCCGCGCGTCAAGACCCCGCGCTGCTCCCAGCTGCAGTGCATGGGGACCTGCAAGGCCAAGCTCTCCGTCACCCAAGGCCTCCCGTGGCCACAGCAGGCTGCCGTGCCTTCACCATCGAGCTACGCAGCGTCACGTGGCCCGGCAAGTTCAAGCCAGACCTGCCTCCTCGTTACGACGGCATGGCCGACTCTGCGGAGTTCCTCCAGCTCTATGAGTTGGGCATCGAAGCTGCCAACGGAGATGAGAAGGTCATGGCAAACTGGTTTCCCATGGCGCTCAAGGATGGGACTCGCACCTGGCTCCTGAACCTGGCCCCAGGCACGATCTCCTCCTGGGAAGAGATGCGCACCCGCTTCATCGCCAACTTCCAAGGTACTCGCGACCGGCCAGCCGCCGCGAGCGACTTGCGCCGCATCAAGCAACAACCCGGAGAGACCCTGCAAAAGTACATCCAGTGCTTCAACAACGCACGCCTCAAGATTCCCAAGTTGACCGAGGAGGCCATCATCTCAGCCTTCTCCGACGGCGTGCGCGACGTCAAGATGAAGGAGGAGCTGGCGATGCATGAAGACCTGTGCACTTGCTTGGAGCTGTTCAAGTTGGCGACCAAGTGCGCTAGGGCTGAGGAAGGGCGTCTCTCCCTCCTCGAGCTGCCTGCCACAGACCCAGAAGAGAAGAAGTCCAAGGCCAAGGATGTGAAGCGCAAGGGGGCCGTCGTGCTCGCGGCAGAACCAGACACCAAGCGGGGCAGAGATCAGCCCGAATCTTCCAACGGTGGTCGGTACTGTGTGTACCACGACCTCCACACCCACAACACCAACGAATGTCAAGAGCTCCGAGCCGTGCGAGAAGGAAGGATCGGCCGTCGTCCCGACCGCGGTGACCGGGGCTACGGTCGAGGAGGAGGAAGGAACGCAGGACACTGGGAAGACCGCGGCCCATGCCAAGGGTGGCGCGATCGACCTCGCGAGGACCGCTGGCAAGACCCGCCTCACGAGGGAGACTGGAGGGACCAGCCTCGCGAGGATCGCCCGCAAGGCAACGCAGGCCTCCCTCTGCTGCCGCCGCAGCCAAGAAGAAATGAGGACCGCCATTAGGACGAGGGGGCTGGGGGCTTCCAGGAGCCGCGCGCGATCGCCTGCATCCTGGGCTGAGCTCAAGCCCCAGCCTCTCAGCGCATCTTCAAGCAGTTCGCCCGCGAAGTAAATGCAGTCCTCCCCAAGCTCGAAGCCACGCGCCCTCTCAGGTGGTCGGCATGCGCCATCACGTTCAGCTCAGCGGATTAGCTCAAGTGTGCGGCCACAGCCGGAGTCCTCCTGATGCTTTGTTCCCCAAACATCAGCAACGTGGTAGTCACCAGGACCCTCATCGACGGCGGGGCAGGGCTCAACGTCCTGTCCGTGGAAACATTCAACAATCTCCAAGTGCCCTACAACCAGCTTCAGCCAACCAGGCCTTTCTCCAGAGTCACCGATGGCTCCACGGTCCCGATTGGGCAGGTACGCCTCCCTGTTACCTTCGGGGCACGCGACAACTACCGCACCGAGCTCATCGACTTCGACGTCGCTCAAATTCACCTGTCGTACAATGCCATCCTTGGGTACCCAGCGTTGGCCAAGTTCATGGCCGTAACTCACCACGGCTACAACGTCCTCAAGATGTCAGGAAGTGGCGGAGTCATCACGGTGCCCTGTGAAGAGAAGGACGCGGTGTGTTCCCTGGAACGAGCCTTTCAGGCCGCATCACTGGAAGGCCCGGATCGCGGAAGCAGGAGGCTTCCCGATACCACCCCCAAGAAGAAGAAGACATCGTCCGGCCCGGTCCCTCAGGAGGCAGGCCCCTCAGGGCCCGAGCCTGCCTAGGGGGAACCTCCTTCCATCGCATAGGAAGGCGCGCCCGGCGCCCTCCTTAGGCAGGGCTCGGGGGCTCTCCCCTGGAGGGCCACCGACCTGGCTAAGGTCACGAGGGAGGCGCTTGGGCACCACATGGAGGCGTGTTTCGAAGCATGTTTCCCTCAAGAACTAGTAAGGCAAGGAGGGCCAGACCCTAAGGAGTTCGTCAGCAAGGCCATTCAGGAGCTGCAGGAGTCAAGAGTCATGAGAGGCGGTCGCCGCCTACCAGCTGTGGCTCCCCATCCAGGCGAGGATGGTGGGCTGCGCGTCTGCATCGACATACCAGGGCTAAATCGAGTTGCCACTCTGGGGTGCCTCTGGCTCTCGCGAGTGGGGCGCTGCGAAGGTCTACCCCACAGCTACGTTCGCATGCCTTACGGCTTGCCGAACACGGCTGCCACGTACCAGCGCCTCATGAGGGGCATCATGTAGGCTCAAGAGGCCAGGCGTTCCACAGCCTTGGCGGAGATGGAGATGGTCCGCGAGGAGCCACCAGCGCCTCCAGAGCCTCCCGAGGCCCGTGGGCCTGGGGGCTCGTGAGGATCGGCTTCCGCAGCCCACCGAGTCTGCTACACCAACACTCTTTCATCCTCAACATCATCAGGTGAAATCTTTCAAGTTTCATTTCCAGTTGGGAGCGCCCCCCAGGGCTGCATTATTACCAGGCCGCGTGGGTCCGTCCCTGCGGCATGTATCCCTTTTATTTCATGTTGTTAGCTTACTTTGTTGGGGGCGCCCCTCGGGCTGCATCATCCCCAAGTCACTAGGGCCAGACCCCGCGGCATGTATCCGTTTTGCGTTTATTTCCGGCTATGCGTTCAACCCACCATGCTTGATTATTTGATGCCGGTCCACGACACCTCTTCTTCTCCATGCCGACCACTCGCACGTTAAAGGGGGGGTACCGGAGCATCATAACTCAGGGCTCTTACGGGCTCTCCAGCCCTCACCCTCTGGCCTTGTCCACGGCATCGCGACCTGGTATACCAGCGACGGCTGAGACCAGCTCGAGGGCCGGGACTCGAGGACGTAGAGTGCAGGCATCTAACCAAATTTGCAGGAACACATCACAAGATAAGGCCCAGTGCCAGGCGCAACCCGCATAGAGGTAGTGTCGGATTTCGGGTTCGACAGACCCTTAAGGTTCGAACTCTGGGGTGCACGCGGAGATTACGCCCTCTACCTCTCCGTCTCGCAATGATCTAAACTACTGAAAGAACAACACAAGAGACACAGGGTTTATACTAGTTTGGGCCACCATTGTGGTGTAATACCCTACTCTAGTTTGTGGTGGGTGGATTGCCTCTTGGGCTGATGATGATGAATAGTACAAGGAAGAAAAGCCTCGCGAGGGCCTGTTCTTGGCTAGGGGATGAACTGCTGGGGGAGTTCAACCGCCCTTCTCTATCTCTACTTGTTCTCTGCTTGCTCTGAATACTCCTCGATCTCTCGATGTCAAGATGCCTCTACCCTGGGGGTGGCTGGGAGGATGAACTGCTATGAGGAGTTCAGCCGCCCTTCTTTCTCTCTGCCTCTCTCTCTGGATTCTAGCTCGCTGGATACCGAATCCTCTCTCGATTGCTAGATGCTCAGATCCCCCCTCTACCCTGGGGGTGGCTAGTCCTATTTATAGGCAAAGGCCCTGGGCCTCCTCCCAAATATTGAGCGGGAAGGGCGCCAACAGTTGGCCATTTTGAAGGGGAACATCTGGTACACTTATCCTAACTAAAGTCGGTCCTCGCCTGCCAAAGGCTCTATGTTGACGTCGTCCTGGGCTCCACGGTGACCTCCTTCCCGCCGTTGGACTGGTCTTGGTCTCATTGCACCGAAATGGATGCCTTTGCTTGATCCTCTTGCCTGTGCTTGCCCCCTTTGCACCAAAGAGGAAAGGAGGACACTGCGTGGGCTGGCGCCCGCCTGGCGCCCGCCTGGCGCCCTTGGTCGTCATGGCTTACGTCATGGGCACCTCGTGAGGTACCCTGCCTTAATCTCTCCGCCTCCTTGTGTGCCAGCCTGATGAGGCCGCGCCTGAGGAAGCTCTGCGTCGTCCGCCCCGCGAGGCTTGGCCCCTCACGAGGGTCTTGGGTCTTTGTGTTGATGAAGATGGGCCGTGCTGGGCCTCCTGTGAGCCACCCCGCAGGCCGCAGGCAGGCAAGTCTGGGGACCCCCATTCCCAGAACGCCGATAGTAGCCCCCGGGCCCAAGGTGCGCCCGGACTTGGCCGTGCTGAGAAGCGAAAGGGCAAGGGCGAAGCGCCGCAGGCCCTAACAGCGTGCGGCCTTGGGCGCCGCATGGCGGTTGATGGTACACGAGTGCTTCGGCAACCGCGCAGGTTGATAAAGGAGCGGCATCTGCCTAGGCTTTGCCTTTTGCTTTCTCTGGTTGCTGCTTAGATCCCCTTTCTTGTGCCTCCCCTTCCTTCCTACAAACTTCCAGATCTGCTCCGACCGCACGACCTAGGAAGCCATGGCGCCTCGTCAGTCCCCGGCCAAAGCTTGGTACTCGTCTGCTCTGGATCTGCCGAACGTGTCGGAGGCGGGCTTTGCTCGGTTGTGCCAGATGGCGGCGGCGCAGGGCATCGATGGGGCGCAGGTGTTCAAGGCCGGCTCCGCCGCCCCCGAAGGTCGAGGGAGCACCTTTTGCCCTCTCTTTGTAAGCTCCATTGCTGCTGGCCTGGTGCCTCCCTTCTCCGAGTTCTTCTTCTCTATCCTCCGCCATTACAACTTGCTGGCTCTGCATCTCCACCCCAACTCCGTCCTTTTCCTGGCGATCTTCGCCTATTACTGCGAGGCTCACGTAGGGGTGCAGCCCTCAGTGGCCTTGCTGCGTCACTAATTCTCCCTCCGGGTCTCCCGCGGTTCTCCTTCCACGTGTGCAAGTTTCGTCGCGTACGGTGGCACCATTGCCATGTCGAATCCCGGGATTGAGGGCTTCAGGAGCAAGTGGGTCTTGGTAAATGTCGGGCGCATACACCCTCGGTTGATCTTGCCTGCGGAGCAGCCCGCGAGCTCCAGCGACTGGTGCCGGGCGGAGCTCACGAACCCCCGCGCGAAACTGGTGTTGGAAAAGATGGAGGTAGAGCTGAGGCCGGTCAGCATGGCAGCAGCGAAGCTGACCGGCGCGTCGCTGCTGAGGGAGTTCCTGGAGCACCAGCTGGCTCCACTTCGGCAGTACTCACCTCTGATGTGGAGGCCTCATCCGAGCCCCACGGCCTTGGGCGACGAAGACTTGGCCGCGGTCCTCCAATCTCTGGTCGGCGGCGAGGTGGCAAGGTTGGAGGGCGCGCCTACGCCCTTGTTCCTCCGCGACGACAGGGAGCAGGTGGTGAAGTCCATGCCTGTCTTCAATGGGGACGGGCCCGTGCCCGTGGCGGCTCCTGAGGGACTGGTGGACATGTCCTCCGGCGACTCCGGCAGGGAGGAGGACGAAGAGGAGCGGGAGGAGGGACCTGACTCTGAGGTGACCGACGGAGAGTCGAGGGCTCCCCTCCCCCGGTGCAGGGCCCGCACTCTCCTCCTTTCTTCGAGTGATGATGACGAGGATGGGGACGAGCAGGTTAGCGGGAGCTTGCCCCTGAAACTGAAGAAGGACAGGACCGGGCTGATCTCCCGCGGGTCTGCCCTTGCTCCGAGGCAGTCTGCAGACGTGCCTTCTACTTCCGAGGTTGACCCTTCCAGCCAGCTGTCAGGCTTTAAGTTTGGCCGGAGGCTGCCCGAGCTCACCAGCAACGACCCGTAAGTGCTTGATCCTTGTCTTTATTCCTTGTCCTGCAGCTGAGACTTAATGTTCGCATCCCTTTGAATAGGCTGGCGCCCGCGGCGAAGAAGCCGAAGGGGGCTCCTGAGGCTCCATCCGCGGCAGCGCCTCCACCTGTGGAAGTAGATGACTGCGATGCACAGGCTTCTCCTGCCCGGTCACCCTCGCGTGGCCTGGCTGAGCTGGCTGGGGCGAGCTCAGCCCCCATGGCCCAAGTGACTCCTGAGGTGCCTCTGCCTGCTGCCGCCACCACGGTCGTTGGGGCGCAGCAGACTCCGCCTCAGGATGCTGTGGTTTCGCCGCCGCTACCTTCTCCTCCTGTTCCGTCGACTGCTGTTTCTCCAACTCCTCCTGCCGTCCTGGAGCGTGCCGCTGCTGGACTGGACCGGCTGCGGCAGGATCTTCTTGGCGCCGACCCTCGCCTGGTGGCCGGGCGCCTGGAGCTGGCTTCAGGATGGATTCACTCCGACGCTTCGATTCGGGCAGCACTGGTTCAGGCCTCGACGGCCTGCGATGAAGAGAGGGAGGCCATCCTCGAAGCGAAGGCTGCTCGAGACGCAGCCCTGGGGGAGGTGGTCGAAGTCCGTGTTCATTGCAAGGCGCTGGAGGACGAGCTGCAGGGCCTGCGGGACCAACTCACGAAGGAGGCTCGTCTTCGCCAGGAGCAAGAAGAAGGCATGAAGGCTCGCGAGGTGGCCATCGGGGGCCGGGAGGCCAAGCTCAAGAAGCACCGCGACCGTCTAGGCGCGCTGAAGAAGGAGCTGGAGGCGACGAAGGTTGAGCTGGACGGCAAAGCCCAGGTTCTTGCTGAGGATCGCGTGGCCTTCGCGGACATGGAGAAGAAGGATCGTTCCTTGCTGAAGACACTTTACAAGAGCGGCCTGGAGAGCCCGCTAGCCGGCGCCGAGGACGGCCCCGCCAAGCTGCTTCCCTTCCTGGTTCGTGCCCTTGAGGATGTCGTCCTTGTCCTTGGCCCCACGGCTGAGGCCGAGGCGCGTGTCATGTCTTCTGCAGCACTGACGCGGCTCTTCGCCCACATCTACCTTCGCGACCCCAGCGCCGACCTCGACAGCCTGTTGGAGCCAGTAAGCGGCGAGGGTGCTGCCGCCGCTGCCGAGGCCGTAATGGGGCGCGCGGAGGCGCTGCTGGGGAAGTTCCGGGCCTTCAGTACCAAGCCGAAGCAAGGCGCTGCTGGCCCTGCTGCTCCATGAGGCGAAGCCAGTCCGCGCTGCTCCACCACCGGCGAGCGACTCCGCTACTGCTCCTGTCTTGCCTTTAATTCCTGCACGTGTATCATGCTCGGTGAGGCGTTTAAACTTGCGTTTGGTATTGAGACGACAGTATGGATTGTAATATTTGCTTTTAAATTCCTTGAATTTTATGTGCTTCCTCCCTACTTGCTTGTGTTCCACGCCGGCAGAGCCCGGCCCCGCGCGTACCTCACCCAGCATTTGCCCCGACCGGAAACCAGGACGGGACCAAAGGAGTGAGGGGCTACGTGGCAAGTTAGGCTCCTGAGTCATGATGCTCAGGAGTCCCCCTTGGCGTACGAACAACAAGTAGGGAGGTGTGATGTAGGTGGATCTTCCGTTCTACGTCTGCAGAGCCCGGCCCCGCGCGTACCTCACCCAGCGCTAGCCTTTCGGAACTAGGGAGTGAGGGGCTATGCGACCAGTTAGGCTCCTGAGTCGCGATGCTCAGGAGTCCCCCTTGACGCGCAAACAGCGGGCGATGAGGTGAGATGCAAGCGAGACTGCCATTCTACGTCTGCAGAGCCCAGCCCCGTGCGTACCTCACCCAGCGCTAGCCTTTCGGAACTAGGGAGTGAGGGGCTACATGACCAGATAGGCCCCTGAGTCGCGATGCTCAGGGGTCCCCCTTGACGCTCAAACGACCTTCATACCTTGGCTCCCCTCGGGGAGAGACGCGCGACGAACCAGGCCCGAGGGGCCTGGCTGGGTGGCGTACGTCTGGGCATGACCCACACGCAGCCCCGGTGCCTAGCCCCCTCGCGCGACGCTCCCGAGGGGAGGCGTTGCGATGAGGCTAGACACTGAGCTCTAGGCTCCCTGAGGTTGATGCGGCCCGGGGGCCACCCTCAGTTGTTTATCACCAGCGCGGAGCATAGCGCTTCCGTAAGTGTACGGGCATAGCCGCTCCTCGGCAGTGTCATCAGCCAGCGCGGAGCATGGTGCTTCCACTGGTACGTGGGAGGGGGATCCCCTCCGGGAGGAGCCCCCGGGGCGTGTAAAGACCCGCCCTGACACATGGCCGGCACGGTAGGGCTAGGTGAGGTGTATCCGGGCACCCATGAGCCAGCGCGGGACTCACGGGGCCCTACCTCTAGGCGGGTTGCGCCTGACACTGGGCCTTATCTTGTGATGTGTTCCTGCAAAGTTGGTTAGATGCCGGCACTCTACGTCCTCGGGTCCCGGCCCTCGAGCTGGTCTCAGCCGTCGCTGGTATGCCAGGTCGCGATGCCGTGGACAAGGCCAGAGGGTGAGGGCTGGAGCGCCGGTGAGAGCCCTGAGTCGCGATGCTCAGGTACCCCCCCCCCTTTAACATGCAAGTGGTCGACATAGAGGAGAAGAGGTGCCCTGGACAGGCATCAAGTAATCAAGCATGATGGGCGAATGCATAGCTGGAAATAAACGCAAGGGAGATACCTGTCGCTGGGCCTGGCCCGAGCGATTTGGGGATGATGCAGCCCGAGGGGCGCCCCCAACAAAGCAAGCTAATCAACATGATATAAAAAGGGATACATGCCGCAGGGACGGACCCACGCGGCCTGGGAATGATGTAGCCCTGGGAGGGCGCTCCCACCTGGAAATGAAATTTGAAAGATGTCACCTGAAGATGTCGAGGATGAAGGGGTGTTGGTGCAGCAGACTCGGTGGGCTGCGGAAGCCGGTCCTCACGAGCCCCCAGGCCCTGGGGCCTCGGGAGGCCCCGGAGGCGCTAGTGGCTCCTCGCGAATCATCTCCATCTCCGCCAGGGCTGCGGAACGCCTTTCTTCTTGATCCTCCATGATGCCCCTCATGAGGCGCTGGTACGTAGAAGGCGCGCTCGGCAAGCCGTAAGACATGCGAACGTAGCTGTGGGGCGGACCTCCGCAGCGCCCCACTTGCGAGGGCCAGAGGCGCTCCATCGTGGCGACTTGGTTGAGCCCTGGTACGTTGATGCAGACGCGCAGCCCACCATCCTCGCCTGGATGGGGAGCCACAGCCGGTAGACGGCGGCAACCTCTCATGATTCACGATTCCTGTAGTTCTTGAATGGCCTTGCTGACAAACTCCTGCTAATCTGACCTTCCTTGCCTTGCTCCTTCTTAAGGGAAACGTGCTTCGAAACACGCCTCCACGTGGTGCCCTAGCGCCTCCCTCGTGACCTTGGACAGGTCGATGGCCCTCCAGGAGAGAGCCCCTGAGCCCTGCCTGAGGAGGGTGCCGGGCGCGCTTTCTTATGCGATGGAAGGAGGTTCCCCTTGGGCAGACGCGGGCCCTGAGGGGCCTCCCTCCTGAGGAGCCGTTCGGGACGATGTCTTCTTCTTCTTGAGGGTGGTCTCGGGGAGCCTCATGCTCCCGCGATCCGGGTCTTCCAGTGACGCGGCCTGAAAGGCTCGCTCCAGGGAACACACTGCATCCTTCTCTTCGCAGGGCACCGTGATGACTCCGCCACTTCCTGGCATCTTGAGGACGTTGTAGCCATGGTGAGCTACGGCCATGAACTTGGCCAGCGCTGAGTACCCGAGGATGGCGTTGTACGGCAGACGGATGTGAGCGACGTCGAAGTCGATGAGCTCGGTGCGGTAGTTGTTGCGTGCCCCGAAGGTGACGGGGAGGCGGACCTCCCCAATCGGGACCGAGAAGCCGTCGGTGACTTCGGAGAAAGGCTTGGTTGGCTGAAGCTGGTCATAGGGTACTTGGAGATTGTTGAATGTTTCCACGGACAGGACGTTGAGCCCTGCCCCACCATCGATGAGGGTCCTGGTGACTAGTACGTTGCTGATGACCGGGGAGCAAAGCATCGGGAGGACTCCGGCTGTGGCCGCACACTTGAGCTGATTCGCTGAGCTGAACGTGATGGCGCACGCCGACCACCTGAGAGGGCGCATTGCTTCGAGCTTGGGTAGGACTGCATTGACTTCACGGCCAAACTGCTTGAAGATGCGTTGGGAGGCTGGGGCTTGAGCTCCGCCCAGGATGCAAGCGATTGCGCGTGGCTCCTGGAAGCTCCCAGCCCCTTCGTTTTGATGGCGGTCCTCGTTCCTCCTTGGCTGAGGCGGTAGTGGAGGTAGGCCTGCGTTGCCTTGTGGGCGGTCCTCACGAGGCTGATCCCTCTAGTCTCCCTCGCGAGGCAGGTCTCGCCAGCGATCCTCGCGAGGTTGATCACGCCATCCTTGGCGCGGGCCGCGGTCTTCCAAGCGTCCTGCGTTTCTTCCTCCTCCTCGGTCGTAGCCCCGGTCAGCACGGTCGGGACGATGGCCGATCCTTCCTTCTCGCACGGCGCGGAGTTCTTGGCATTCATTGGTGTTGTGGGTGTGGAGGTCGTGGTATACACAGTACCGGCTGCCCCTGGAGGATTCAGGCAGATCTTTGCCCCTTTTGGTGTCTGGTTCTGCCGCGAGCACGGCAGCCCCCTTGCGCTTCACGTCCTTTGCCTTGGGCTTCTTCTCTTCTGGGTCTGCGGCAGGCAGCTCGAGGAGGGAGAGGCGGCCTTCCTCAGCCCTGGTGCACTTGGTCGCCAAGTTGAACAGCTCCATGGAGGTGCACAGGTCTTCATGCATTGCCAGCTCCTCCTTCATCTTGACGTCGCGCACTCCATCGGAGAAGGCTGAGATGATGGCCTCCTCGGACACCTTGGGGATCTTGAGGCGCGCACTGTTGAAGCGCTGGATGTACTTTTGCAGGGTCTCTCCGGGTTGTTGCTTGATGCGGCGCATGTCACTCACGGCGGGCGGCCGGTCGCGAGTACCTTGGAAGTTGGTGATGAAGCGGGTGCACATCTGGTCCCAGGAAGAGATCGTGCCTGGAGCCAGATTCAGGAGCCAGGTGCGAGCTCCTTCCTTGAGCACCATGGGGAACCAGTTCGCCATGACCTTCCCGTCCGCACTGGCAGCTTTGATGCCCAGATCATAGAGCTGGAGGAACTCTGTAGGGTCGGTCGTGCCGTCGTAACGAGGAGGCAGGTCTGGCTTGAACTTGCCGGGCCATGCGACGCTACGCAACTCGGTGGTGTAGGCACGGCAGCCTGCGGTGGTCGCGGGAGGCTTTGGGCGAGGGAGAGCTTGGCCTTGCGGGTCCCCATGCGCTGCAGCTGGGAGCAGCGCGGGGTCTTGACGCGCGGGAGCAGGAGCAGGGTCGCGACGTGCTGGAGCAGGGAGCGCACGGGCAGCTTCTTGCGGGCGAGGGACTTCTTGGCAGCTATGCTCTTGTCGCGCCGACGCCTGACGGAGCGGGTTCCTGCCATGGGCCGCGCACCTTGGAGCCACGGCGTCTTCTTGAAGAGGAGGCGGCTGGTACGCCCCCGAAGCTTCGTCACCCGCGCGGGACGGGGTGCGGCGCATCGGAACGGACGGCGCGGGAGAGCCCCCTGCGGCGCGGACGAGCTCGGCGACGAGGTCGAGCCACTCTTCGTAGACATCGTCGACGGTACGGTAGGACAGGAGCTCGTTTGCCGCGATGAGCGCAGCTCGAGCCTCCAAGGGTGCGCGGAGTGCGCGGGACGAAGAACCAACGGGTGTGAGCGACGGAGTAGCGGTACGGCCGTCTTGCCGCACTGACGGATGCTGAGACGACGCCTGCTGCTCGTTCCCCGCCGGGCCGGTGGCGGCGTTGATGGCGGGCGACGGGGAACGACGGGGACGCCCGCCGACGGGAGCCGTCTGGGCGACGCGGGAAGCGATGGCGGCCCGGCGCTCGGCGCGGGCCCGGCGAGCGTCGGACATGGACGCGACGATCGGAGGAGAGCGAAGCGGTGGAAGACAAATTCCGGCGCACCCCTACCTGGCGCGCCAAATGTCGGATTTCGGGTTCCGGCAGACCCTTAAGGTTCGAAGTCTGGGGTGCGCGCGGAGATTACGCCCTCTACCTCTCCGTCTTGCAAAGATCTAAACTACTGAAAAAACAACACAAGAGACACAGGGTTTATACTAGTTCGGGCCACCATTGTGGTGTAATACACTACTCTAGTTTGTGGTGGGTGGATTGCCTCTTGGGCTGATGATGATGAACAGTACAAGGAAGAACAGCTTCGCGAGGGCCTGTTCTTGGCTGGGAGGATGAACTGCTAGGAGGAGTTCAGCCGCCCTTCTTTCTCTCTGCCTCTCTCTCTGGATTCTAGCTCGCTGGATACCGAATCCTATCTCGATTGCTAGATGCTCAGATCCCCCCTCTACCCTGGGGGTGGCTAGTCCTATTTACAGGCAAAGGCCCTCGGCCTCTTCCCAAGTATTGAGCGGGAAGGGCGCCAACAGTTGGCCATTTTGAAGGGGAACATCTGGTACACTTATCCTGACTAAAGTCAGTCCTCGCCTGCCAAAGGCTCTGTGGTGATGCTGTCCTGGGCTCCACGGTGACCTCCTTCCCGCTGTTGGACTGGTCTTGGTCTCGTTGCACCGAAATGGATGCCTTTGCTTGATCCTCTCGCCTGCACTTGCCCCCTTTGCACCAAAGAGGAAAGGGGGACACTGCGCGTGCTGGCGCCCGCCTGGCGCCCTTGGTCGTCATGGCTTACGTCATGGGCACCTCGTGAGGTACCCCGCCTTGATCTCTCCGCCTCCTCTTGAGCCAGCCTAATGAGGCCGCGCCTGAGGAAGTTCTGCGTCGTCCGCCCCACGAGGGTCTTGGGTCTTTGTGTTGATGAAGATGGGCCGTGCTGGGCCTCCTTTGAGCCACGCCGCAGGCCGCAGGCAGGCAAGTCTGGGGACCCCCGTTCCCAGAACGCCGAAAGGTAGGGCCCCATGAGTCCCGCTGAGGGAGTCCTGGATTAGGGGGTGTTCGGGTAGCCGTACTCCAGGACTATTAAGATACAAGATTGAAGACTTCGTCCCGTGTCCGGATGGGACTTTCCGTGGCGTGGAAGGCAAGCTTGGCGATGCTGACATTCAAGATCTCCTACCTATGTAACCGACTCTGTGTAACCCTAACCCTGTCTGGTGTCTATATAAACCGGAGGTTGTAGTCCGTAGGACAATCATCTTCATACACAATCATACCATAGGCTAGCTTCTAGGGTTTAGCCTCCTTGATCTCGTGGTAGATCTACTCTTGTACTACCCATATCATCAATATTAATCAAGCAGGAGTAGGGTATTACCTCCATCGAGAGGGCCCGAACCTTGGTAAAAACATCGTGTCCCTTGTCTCCTGTTACCATCCGGCCTTGACGCACATATCGAGAACCCCTACCCGAGATCCGCCGGTTTTGACACCGACATTGGTGCCTTCATTGAGAGTTCCTCTGTGTTGTCGCAATCAGGAAGGATGCCTCTTCTCGTCTTTAAAGACAGCGCCGTTACTAAGGGAGCCTTGGTTGTCGGCCAAACCCTCCGGCTAGGTGGTTTTCTCACGACCGCCTGTTCGGCCCTTGTGCCGACGGTGACCTCTCGGGTCATCGAAAGCAACCTTCACGTCAGCTCAGAACTTGCCGAGCAGCTGGATCCGATGGAGCACTCTTCCGTAAACGAGCTCTTGGATCGCATCGCCGCACTGGGGGTCGCTACAAATTCCGACCAGGTTGGGCTTAAACCCGATCTAAGAGAAATTAACTCTCCCCAAGTCACCCACCACGTTGCCGTTGTTGAGGCGCAGTGCGGCGACCCTTCATCTATTCTAAGGACTAGCTACGTCTGAATTCCCGAACCCTCCAAGCCGGATACCCACAGAGGGGAGGATATAACTCAAGGCCTAGGCTTAGAATCAGGCAATGGGCTAGATTCATTGGACAACATCCAAGACTCCGGACTTCAGAGTTCGGAAGCTCTTTGGCCTCCGAATCTTAAATTGGGTGAGGTCTCAGATTCAACGCCACCCGCCCGCCCGAACATAAGCGATCTTTCCCAAATCAGGCAAAAGCCCGAGGAGACAGTACATGACTACTGGGCCAGATTCCTCCTGGTTATGAACAGGACAAAGGACTGCCGTGAGGGAGACGCAATTTCAATCTTTTGCAGTAATTGCACGGACGAGGGAATACTCAAGGCCATAAGTCGTCGTGACATTACACGCTTCGCTGACTTGGCGTCCATAGTACAGAAGTACTGTGCGATGGAAAGCGCTTGGAAAACCGAAATAAAATTTCGGGATAATCCGGCCTTGAATAGCAATCCCGTCCGAACTAAGAGGGTGCATCATAGTAAGACACCCAGGTTAAGTATCAAAAAGCCAAAACCCTCTACAGGGCATGGAACCGTACTGGAAAGGTGGCTTGATGGACCCTGTAGAATTCACAGTACAGAGGACGCCACACCAACCCACAGCCTTGGAGCATGTTGGATACTCCGACAGGTGGCCAAAATTGGCGAGGATCTCCTAATTTCGGAGGCCGCAGAAAGCCAACCCGAGGACACCAGTACCGTTCTCACAGTCTTTGAGACTTTCGCATCAAATAATATGCGAAAAAGAAAACTCCGCAGCCTCGCCAAAGGCTATCAAGTAGCAACAATAAACCCATGGAGCGACACTGCTATCACCTTCAACGCAAGTGACGAACCTAAATTCCGAACAGCCCGAGCACCAGCCTCATTGGTCCTCAGTCCAATAGTGGACGGCTTTCGCCTCACCAAGGTACTCATGGATGGAGGCAGTGGATTGAACCTCATTTACGAGGAAACCCTCCAAAAAATGGATATAGACTGGAGCTGCAACAAGCGAAGCAGCACAATCTTTAGAGGAATAACCCCCAGTCGGGAAGCGCGCTGCATAGGAAAAATCACACTGGATGTGGTGTTCGGCAGCCGGATAATTACAGTTCCGAAGAAGTCACGTTCCAGGTGGCCCCGTTCAATACAGGATACCACGCTATACTAGGGCGGGAAGCATTTACAATCTTCCAAGCAATACCCCATTACGGGTACATGAAGCTAAAGATGCCCGGGACGAACGGAATTATCACCCTCGCTAGTGATCCGGACATAGCACTCCGCGCCGAAAACAAGAAGACCGCATTGGCCCTTGAGGCACTATCCGAAGCCTTGGCGGCTGAGGAACTGACTAAGCTGCGCTCCACGGTTAATAGGGATGATGTGATACTCGACAAGAGATCCAAATCCACATCCTTCAAGCCAGCGGACGAAATAGTAAAATTCCAGGTCCATCCAACGGACCCCAATAAAATAGCTTCCATCGGGGCACGACTGAACCCTGATGTAGACGCCGCACTGCGAGAGTTCCTACAAGAGAACTGATATATTTTCGCCTAGCACCCTTCAGACATGCCAGGAATCCCACACAGGCTGGCCGAACATAGCTTAAATATCCAGAAAGGATTCAAACCTGTCAAACAAGCCCTTCGGCGTTTTTCCGAACCAAAGAGACAGGCTATGGGAGAGGAGCTAGCCAAGTTATTGGAGGCCGGAGTCGTTAGAGACATAAAACATCCGGACTGGCTAGCAAACCTGGTGATGGTCCCAAAGAAGGACAAATCCTGGCGCTTGTGTGTCGATTTTAAAGACCTTAACAAAGCCTGCCCAAAAGATCCCTTCCCCCTCCCCCGTATCGATCAAATTATTGATGCCACCGCAGGACACGATTCGTTGTGTTTCCTCGACGCATACTCCGGTTACCATCAAATCAAGATGGCAGAATCAGACCAAGCTGCAACAGCATTCATCACACCATACGGCCCATTCTGCTTCAACACAATGCCCTTTGGGCTGAAAAACGCCGGCGCAACATATCAGCGCATGATACAGACATGTCTGGCAAACCAGATCGGCAAAATAGTAGAGGCGTATGTAGATGATGTGGTCGTCAAATCAAAACATGTCGAATCTCTAATAGACGACTTGAGGCTTACATTCGATAACCTCCGAAAATACGACATCAAGCTCAATCTGGAGAAATGCGTCTTCGGCATTCCAGCCAGAAAGCTCTTGGGCTTCATCGTATCCGGCAGAGGAATTGAAGCAAATCCAGCAAAGATCCGAGCTTTGTCACAATTGGATGTCCCAAAAGACCTCAAACAAATACAGAAATTAACCGGATGCGTGGCGGCTCTAAGCCGCTTCATCTCCCGCTTGGGAGAAAAGGCACTGCCCCTTTATCGCCTCCTTCGGCGCACCGAACACTTCGAGTGGACGGATGCCGCCACGGCCGGACTCGATGAAATAAAATCCATATTGGCAACAAACCCAGTCCTGGCCGCGCCAAACACCGGCGAGCCAATGCTATTGTACATCGCGGCAACCCATCAAGTTGTCAGCGCAGTGCTCGACGTCGAGCGGGAAACGGACGTACACAAATTCCCCCTTCAAAGGCCGGTCTACTACGTGTCCACTGTCCTCACTCCATGCAAATCACGGTACCCGCATTATCAGAAAATTGCATACGCGGTATTCATGGCACCTCGGAAGCTACGACACTACGTTCAAGAGTGTTCGATTACAGTAGCCTCGGAAGTACCACTCAATGACATTATCAATAACCGTGATGCAATGGGCCGGATTGCAAAATGGGCCATTAAGCTCCTCCCGTTCGATATAACCTATAAGCCACGGCGAGCCATCACAGCGCAAGTGCTGGCCGACTTCGTCGCAGAATGGACGGAGGCCGAACTCCCTAAAGAATACGGCACATACTCAAACTGGATCATGCATTTCGACGGCTCCAAAATGTTGGCCGGACTGGGGGCTGGCGTCGTTTTGACGTCCCCCACAAGAGACACAATCCAATATGTACTCCAAATTATGTACACGGACTCCAACAATGCAGCCGAATATGAGGCCCTCTTACATGGTCTCCGGATGGCAGTATCCATGGGCATTCTATGCCTCGAGGTACGAGGGGATTCGAACCTCGCGATATCCCAGATAAATGGCAACTTCGACGCCAAGGATCCAAAAATGGCAGCTTGCCGCAATGCCGTCCTAAAAATGTCAGCCCGGTTCGAAGGGCTGGAGTTTCACCATATAGCCCGAGAAAACAATCAAGCAGCGAACGTCCTGGCACGCATCGGAGCAAAACGCGATGCAGTCCCCCCAACATCTTTTTGGAAAGATTGTTCAAGCCATCAGTAATATGGGAGGGGGAACCCGCAATTAACAGCCCGGACGCAGCCGCACCACTCGACGCCGAACAACCTGACATAATTGGAGGTCCTGCTAATGAAATTACACCTTCAGCCCACGTAATAATGGCGGTTATCGCCCCGTGGACAGAACCATTCCTAGCCTACCTTACTAGGCAGGAACTCCCAGAGGACCAAAACGAGGCCCGCTGCATAGTGCGGCGATCTAAAGCCTACAAAGTCCACGAGGGGGAGCTTTATAAGAAAAGCAGTACCGGAGTCCTTCAAAGGTGCATCTCCGAAGAGGAAGGGCGGAACCTTCTGGCTGAAATTCACGCCGGACTCGGTGGTCATCACGCTGATGCTCGGTCCCTTGTTAGCAAGGCTTTCCATACAGGCTTTTATTGGCCAACGGCCCGGGCAGACGCTCAGGACCTAGTCCAACGTTGTGTTGGTTGCCAACTTTTTGGCAACCAAAGCCATATGCCACCCACCGCACTCCAAACTATACCCATCACCTGGCCTTTTGCGGTCTGGGGGCTTGACATGGTCGGACCCCTTAAAGGTGGAACCCATAAGAAAAGATACTTACTGGTCATGGTGGACAAGTTCACCAAATGGATAGAGGCCAAGCCTGTTAAGACGGCCGAATCCGGACCCGTGATAGACTTCATATCCGGGGTCGTACACCATTACGGCGTCCCCCACAGCATCATCACTGATAATGGTACAAACTTCACCGCCGATGAGGTAAAACTCTGGTGCAAAAATATGGGCATCAAGCTCGACTACGCTTCGGTCTATCACCCACAAACTAACGGTCAGGTTGAATGTGCAAATGGTATCATTATGAGCGGCATTAAACCCAGACTAGTGCGGTCCATCAAGGAATCTAATACGCACTGGGTAGAGGAGCTCAACCCCGTGCTCTGGGGGCTACGGACCACACCAAATCGCACCACCGGATACACACCATTCTTTATGGTGTACGGCGCAGAAGCAGTTCTGCCCTGCGACATAATTCATGACTCACCTCGAGTGCGTATGTATGAAGAAAGAGAAGCCGAGCTCGATCGGCAGGACAACTTGGACGCCTTGGAGGAGGAGCACGGCCAAAAGCCCGTTCCGCATTCTATCAACAGCAGGCCCGAAGATATCAAAGCAGAGAAGTACGGGCCAAAAATTACAATATTGGCGAACTAGTTCTACACCTGCCGGATAAGAAAAAGGACAAACTGAAGCCCAAGTGGGAAGGTCCATTCATAATCGACCAAGTCCTGACTGGTGGAGCGTACCGCCTGCGAGATGCGTCGGATAACCGACTCGAGCCAAACCCATGGAACGCCACCCGCCTTCGAAGATTCTATGCCTAGCGCCGTATTCTGTGTTCGTCTCTTTCCTCTGTCCATTTTTTACATTTTTCTGTCTTCTATTTCTCCTCTTCTCCTCTTTTTTTCTTTTTATAGCCCTTAAAGGCTCATCAAGTGATGCGCCACTCGTGCTCATTAAACCTAGGGGCTTCTTTAACAGAAGCTTATCTATACGGGCTTCACGCCCATCACATGTGTTAAACTTCCGCATGTACCTTTTTTTTCACCATTATATGCATCGATATGACTTAAGTTTTGGCCAAGCTGGGTTGCCTGGCTCATGTGCTTACCCCTACGTTCCCGATTGTTCGGCTAGGCGGTAAAGGGAGCACCTCTGCGATTATTACTGCTGGGTCAGCCGGATGTGTACCTCAGACTGGGTGAAGCCGAAAGCTAGCGTTCTTAAGGGAATATTCGGTCGGTGAAATAAAAGATGATCTCTTTACTAATTTTATGCGCCCCCATATGCTTTTTCTGTGTTTTTTACACAGTTCGGACGTGCACTTTAGGGCATGCCTCCCCAGCGAAAGGAACCCTTAACAGAACTATTCTCTCTGGAAGATGTTTCTTACTAACCATCTAATATAACATAACTAGTTGGGCACTTGTCTGATAAATCACTAATGACCCATACGCCTGGTCTCCACGCATACCCCGGTTCTTATATAACCATTGCGGTATTCGGACACACTCCAGACCGTCAGTTCCCGAGGTTGAAGCGAAAAGGTCGGCAAAGACAAACGATCTACAATCCGGCTAGAAGGCATTACACATGTCATTGCAAACTTACATAGTCATTCTGACTGACCGTATTCCTCTTCTATACCTTCTAACAGGCTGTCTAATTTACAGTCCTGCTGGGAATACTTCGCGGCCAACTCTACTTGGTCGTATACTAAGCTTACAGGGATCTCCTTCCCGTCAGGCCCCACTGGTCCGACCTCGGCCATGTGGTTTGGGTCAGACCTCGTAAAACGGGTCTTCACCATGGCCCAGGCCTCCCTAGCGCCTTGTCGGCAGGCCGATATCTTCCACAACCGGAAGCGCCGCCGAGCTCCCTTCAGCTTCTCCACAAGCTCTCCAAGGCCCTCGGGCATGGAGTGGGAAGGCCACAAGGCTTGGGCAACGCCTCGCATCACCTGCCGAATTCGCTCGTGCAGTTGCAGGAGTTCAGGAAGAAGGTCACCCGTAGAACCGGGCATCTCCTCTGCAGGACGACCTGTCAGCATACCTACAGACAATACTCTGTTAGTCGACTTCCTTGCCGAACTCGTTTTTCAAAGTTCATTCAAGCACTTACTAAATATGTCACGTCGAAGCCGCTGATTCTCCTTCGTGGAGTCCGACAGCTGGCCACGAACGTCTTTAAGTTCAACGTCCAGCTTGGTGTTGGCATCCTGAAGATCGTTCTTCTCTCGCCTCACCTTTGTCAACATACTCTCACCGGCCTTTAACCGGCGTAAGAGTTGTTGCTTTTCCGGATCAAGTCCGGCGCCATCTGCAACATGAATTGTCATATTTGCACCCAAACCGCACAATACTAATCTTTCAAAGTGTATCTTACCTGAGGGGGTCCCTTTGGGCTCCCCTTCTGCGGCTAGTGTGGCCTCTAGTTGGGCCTTGCATTTTTCCAGCTCCTGAGACAACACGGTGTTCTTCTCTGTAAGATCCTGCATATTATATGATCCTTAAATCAGTTACTTTAACTGTTTCAAGTCTCGGGGGCTACTGGTATATATATATTTAACCAAAATTTTCTTACCCGTATGTCTTTCACATACTGCTTCGTGGCTCTGGCTAAACCATTTTGAGCGGCATGGAGGTACGTGTCTCCCGAATTAAAGGCATTTAAAGCCTCTTGGGAGAAACAAGCGTCGCATAGAATTGACCGGCGACGCCTGTGGTTCATGGCACTCTCCACTTCTGAATTTGTGACAGACAGCTTGTCCACATCCTCTGTCGGAGGAGCGTCCGGTGCGCGCCTGGTGCTCGCCTCCGCTTCCTGGCCAGACGTTGGAGCCTGGCTAGTGGAGGCGCGATTGGCAACCTCTCCGGATATAGTCTGGCGAGGTCTCTTCGCCCTGAAGACAGCACGAATGTCAATATGACCTGACAAAATAGCACCAGGGAAGCAGAGGGTGCGCTATACCTTTGCACCGGCATCTCAGTCCGGACTACAATTCTTTTTGCCCCACGGGGCCCTGCGGCCCCTCGCTGGCCAGTCGCCGCAGGTTCGGCCTCCCGCCCTGGAGATCTCCCCTGCAAAACACGGTTGTTGTTAGAAACGCCGGAATACATGAGAATGGAATCTCTCTCAGGGAATAAAAACTCCGGTTTCTGTCACCTGGGAGGCCGGGATTAACCCGGGGTAATCAGCCGTAATGGCTACCAAGGTATTGTCCTTGCTTAATTGATGGAACACCCCGTCGATAAGCTCCACCGATATGTCCGGATCCTCTTCGGAGTCCGGATCGAGGGACCGTGCTGGGTCCTCGGGCTGTGGAGGGCGGCTGTTTATATTCTTTACTTCCTGTCGCAGTTCCTGCGCCGAAGTCGTTAGACTACATATCTAACTATGGGAGTATAAAACGAACGGGCAGACGAAGTTGTTCACTTACCCAACTTGGAGGTTCGTACATAGTGAATCCGGCTCGCGGATTGACGCGGAGGAATTCCTCCTTTTCTCCCTTTTACAAAGAGGATAAAATCTTTATCAGAGCGGCAGCTGAGGCTGGGCCCTTACGACCGTAATGGGTGGCGTCATCCTCCCCGTTGAAATCCCACATCAGGTGGCCTCTATATTGAAGCGGCTGCACCCCCCGCATAATGCATGCGGCCATGACTCCAATCATGGTTAGTCCGGAATGAGCCAACAGTCTTATCCGGCCCATCAGATAAAGGACGTCTCTGTCGCTTTCTCTCTGAGAGCTCCGCGGACGCCAGCTCAAGCGTTTCTGCAAGGGAGCACTGTTGAACTCGGGGTGACCGATCCGGATAGGATCCGGTAGCGGAACGTCGTCTATGTAAAACCATTCCGAAGGCCAGTCCTCGGATGCCTTCTTTGGGGTTCCGGTTAAGTATCCGGTCCCGGCGATGCGCCATACTTCGGCTCCGCCCACTTGATATATAGACCCCTCTCGAGAACGGGACACTAGGCAGAATAACCTCTTCCACAGCGCGAAATGAGCCTCAACGCCTAAAAATAGCTCACAAAGGGCGACGAAACCCGCAATATGCAATACGGAGGCGGGCGTAAGATTGTGCAGCTGGAGGCCATAGTACTCCAGGAGCCCGCGGAGAAATGGATGAATTGGAAATCCCAGTCCCCTTGTTAGATAGGGGACGAGGCACACCCGCTCTCCTTTAGAGGGATTGGGGGTGCTCTCCGCTTGTTTTCCGCCATTGTATGTGGCGAGACCGGCTCGGACCGGGACCATGTATGCCTGAGGGAGAAATCCCTTGGCTTGAAGCGACACTAACTCGCTATGCGGGATGGTGCAACTCTCCCAGTCCCCGGGTTTAGGACCGGAGGGGCGAGGGGAGGAGCTGCGATGGCTGGTCATGTTGGAATGGACCTTTGCTGGGAGCGCTCTGATGATAACTCGCAGGAGAGGAGAAGATGTGGTTTGGATCTGAATCCTCATCCCGTTAAATAGGCGGCTCATTTGTACGGCCAGGGGTGTGGATGTAAAAACACTCCGGCTTTTCACATTCGTTTAACACGTGGAAGACAGCCATTATTGGGCATGGAAGCCGAGGAGCACAGCATTATAAAAAATCGGACATTATTCCTACAGGTACACAGAATTTGGAGAAGAACCCGCCCTACAATGCCGAAAACAATCTACGCGCCAAACTCGTCGTCATTGAAGCCTGGTTCGGGGGCTACTGAGGGAGTCCTGGATTAGGGGTTGTTCGGGTAGCCGGACTATACCTTCATCCGGACTCCAGGACTATGAAGATACAAGATTGAAGACTTCGTCCCGTGTCTGGATGGGACTTTCCTTGGCGTGGAAGGCAAGCTTGGCGATGCGGATATTCCAGATCTCCTACCTATGTAACCGACTCTGTGTAACCCTAACCCTATCCGGTGTCTATATAAACCAGAGGGTTGTAGTCCGTAGGACAATCATCTTCATACACAATCATACCATAGGCTAGCTTCTAGGGTTTAGCCTCCTTGATCTCGTGGTAGATCTACTCTTGTACTACCCATATCATCAATATTAATCAAGCAGGAGTAGGGTATTACCTCCGTCGAGAGGGCCCGAACCTGGGTAAAAACATCGTGTCCCTTGTCTCCTATTACTATCCGGCCTTGACGCACAGATCGGGACCCCTACCCGAGATCCGCCGATTTTGACACCGACACCCTCTGGGAGGAGCCCCCGGGGCGTGTACAGCCCCGCGGTGGGGTCCTCCTTTCCTCTTTCATGCAAAGGGGGCAAGCGCAGGCGAGAGCATCAAGCAAAGGCACCTGTTTCGGCGCAACGAGACCAAGACCAGCCCAACGACAGGGAGGAAGTCATTGTGGAGCCCAAGCCAGCGTCACCACCAGAGCCTTTGGCAGGCGAAGACCAACTTTAGTCAGGATAAGTGTACCAGATGTTCCCCTTCAAAATGGCCTATTGTTGGCGCCCTTCCCGCTCAATTTTTGGGAAGAGGCCTAGGGCCTTTGCCCATAAATAGGACTAGCCACCCCCAGGATAGATAGAGGAGAGATAGAGGGGGATCGACCGGCAATCAGATCAGAGAGAGAGAGAGAGAGAGAGAGAAGGGTGACTAAACTCCTCCTAGCAGTTCATTGCCCCGGCCAAGAACAGACCCTCGCGAGGCTGTTCTTCCTTGTATTGTTCATCATCATCAGCCCAAGAGGCAATCCACCACGCCACAAACTGGAGTAGGGTATTACACCACAATGGTGGCCCGAACCAGTATAAACCCTGTGTCTCTTGTGCTGTTCTTTTCATAGCTTAGATCTTAGCGAGGCGGTGTGGTGCAGGTAGGTAGAAGGCGAAATCTCCACGCGCACCCCAGTGTTCGAACTCAAGGGTCTGCCGAAACCCGAAATCCGACAGTCTTGACTGTGAAGCCATTGCTGGATTGCCATGCCTTGAAGAAGCCCTTGACTGCTTTCGTGATGCTGGATTGCTGAATTTTGTGACTGATAAGGAGCATTGGAATGAATAGCTTCTGCTACAATTCTATGCCACCCTCCATATTCGCGGCTACAACAGGGATCTGAAGACATGGGTCCTTGAGTGGATGACAGACAACGTACACCATGAAGCTAAAGCTTTTGACAATACTGAGCTCACTGGTCTGCCCACTCTAGGTGAACTATACGAACCTGGTTGTCAGCTTCACCGCAATGCCTTGGAGAGCATCTTTCAGAAGCCAGAGCCTAACACGAGCCAAATGCTGAGCATGATGAAGCCTCTGCCACATGACGCTGATTACCCAAAGGAGTTCTTTGTTGAAGACCTAGAGTATCTTGTCAGGACCCCGATCCTAAGTCACACCGATCTAGCATGTAACACATCATATCACTTTGCGGCCTCACGCACGGTATTCCCACGGGTGCCACCTTACCTGGCCCGGGACCGTTTGCGCCTTTTGGCTCACGTATATGATAGTGTCGCTAGCATCCATATGACAAAGAACCCGGGCCGACATGGCTAGTCGTGAACCCAAGGCGGCACTAACCCATGAGGACAGGCATACATGAATCACATCGAGCATGTCGGTCAACAACGTATATATCCGGGCTGTAGCACTGGGCTAACAGGACTCCGGTAACCCGGGCTGTAGCAGGCTAGGCAGGACTCCGGATAACACCACGTGACATTTCCCCGAAGGGACAGACACAGGAACGACGCGAAACACATCCGGCTAGTCAAGTGTTCCGAGCAGTAGTGCTGGGCTAGCAGGACTCCGGTGATCCGTGCTGTAGCAGACTACTATCGCTCAGAAGCACTAGACTACATTTCCCCATATGATAGGCTGCCAAGGATAAACAACTAGATAGTCGGATCCCACTCATACCAAGCATTTCAATCATACACACAATATGCCCTATATGAGTAAATACAACATGGCATCACAACATAACTCTATGACTCAAAGTATTTATTCATTAGGCTCCGAAGAGCGAGATATTACAAACATGGGTCTCATGACCCAACATTCAGAGCATACAAGCAACAAGCACATGCGGAAGCTTAACATGTCTGAGTACAGACATCTACAAATGAAAAAGGCTGAGAAGCCTGACTATCTACCAGATCCTGCCGAGGGCACAAGATCGTAGCTGAGGTATCAAGCTAAACATCGAAGTCCAAGCGGTACTACTAACGAGACTGACGTCTCTCTGCAAAACATAAAATAGGCAAACGTGAGTACAAACGTACTCAGCAAGACTTACATCAGAACTAACTACATATGCATCAGTATCAAAAGGGGGTAGTGGAGTTTAACTGCAGCAAGCCAGCTTTGACTCGGTGGCTAACCTGAACTACGACTGCAAGCGACTCTTTTGAGGTGGCGCACACGAGTCCACATATTCACCATATCAATACACCACTATGGATCCACTTCCGTCTCCCTACGAGAAAGCCATCCATAGCACTCACGCTTATCTTGCGCATTTTAGAGTATCCACTTTCACTTGTCTATGAACTGATATAGGCAACCCAGAAGTCCATTACCGCGGAAACGGCTATTCGAATAGATGATGTTAACCCTGCAGGGGTGTACTTCTTCATACATGTTTCCACCACTTAGCGTCTGCACACGACATGTGCTCGGCAGACTTCAAGCGAAAGCCGACATGGGTGTAGACCACGACCTACCTAAACACTCAAGTCTCTAGTCCAGGTTTATCGCCTATTCGGGTTCCATCCGCAGGGAGTCCGGCCGAGGTTTCCACTAACGGCCCCGAACGATGTGAACAGGGTTCCCGAGACACCAAACGGGCGAGTCGGTACACCGTGCCACGTGCCTACCGCAACACAGCCCACCCCGATGGTCAGCGCTGCCTGCGGCCCCCAGCATACTACAAACACCAGAAACTACTTGCAACTCCTGGACAGAGGACAAGGGTGATTAAGAAGTCGAGCGGGGTCATATTTCAGGGCCCAATGCATGGCAGTAGCTGTTTCATGGATCACAAACACAGAACTCGGTTCCTGAGGACGGCTTCAATGAGACAACCCACCATGTACTCCTACATGGCCTCTCACCAATACCTTTACCAAATCGTATTCACACACTTAGCTCACACACAGTAGGACATGTTCATCACCATTCCAATTCATTCCCGATGAATCAGACCCGACTCAACTCTAAGCAGTAGCAGGCATGACAAACAAGCATGAATGAGTAGGCACATCAGGGCTCAAACAACTCCTACTCATGCTAGTGGGTTTCATCTATTTACTGTGGAATGACAGGTCATGCAAAGGATAAAGGGGTTCAGCTACCGCAGCAAGTAACACATGAATCGTTGTTGTCCTAATGCAATAAAAGAGAGCAGGAGCGAGAGAGTGGGATTGTATCAGAATGAACAAGGGGGTTTTGCTTGCCTGGCACTTCTGAAGATAATATAATTCTTCATCGGTGTCATCGAACTCATCGTCGGCACCACGTCTACTGAGAGGGGACAATTACCGGCAAACAAAGAGGAACACAATCAATGCAATGCAATAGTTATGATGCATGATAATGTCATGGCAATATGCTGTTGATTGGGCTAATGCAACTAGCAATATGTTTAAATGGAGTTGATTTGAACCCTAGGTTCAGATTCAAACTCCACATATGGTTATTTAAATGCCATTCAATTGATTTGAACTAAACAGTGAACAAAAGTTGCTCTAACATGCATGAAAATGATACAGATGGATAGATTGAATTTTTCTGATCATTTTTCATATATAAATTATTTCATTCTGAGCTACGGTTGATTTTATATGAATTTTAGAAGTTTTAGGCATTTTCAAAAATTTCCTGAATATTAACAAATCTAGAAAATGGTTAATTGCGTCAGCATGACGTCGCGGTGACGTCAGCAGGTCAACAACGCTAGTCCAGGTCAAACCTGACGGCTGGGACCCATACGTCAGCGTCTCAGGCCGGTGTGGGTGGATGACAGGTGGGGCCAGTCAACATTGACTTGACCAAGTCAAAGCTGACACGTGGGGTCCACCCGTGCTAATACTAACCCTAACAGAAAATTAGACTAACCTAATTATGCTAGGGGGGGCCCACATGTCATGGACACAAGCACTAACTAAGCGAGTTTAGCGCCTAAGCTAATCGCGCCACGTCAGCTACCGGCGTTTAACTGCCGGCGACCTCAGATCGCGGCAGCGTCCGCGTCGGAATTGCTCTACGGGCCACCGTTCGACGAGCGGCTTGTGGCTACGGGTTGCTGGCGCTTGCGCGCATCCAGTGGTGATGGTGGGAGTTGCTGGGGTGGCCGGGAATGGCGCCGGCGTCGAGCCAGGCGGCGGCCGGAGTTCGGGCGAGCTCGGGGTCGAGGCTACAGCGGTCTTGGCGATGCGAGGTTAGCGCCTACGGCGTCTACGCGGCGCGGCAAGGACGTTGGACGCGTGCCCAGGACCAAATGGTCACCGGAGCGTCATCGCCGACGAGCTTTGGCGGCGACGCGTTTCGACCACGGTGGGGAACGGAGCTAGGGGACGAGGGCGAATGCTAAAGAAGAGGGGAAAGAGAGAGGAGCTCACGGCGGAGTCGATGAGCAGGTCAGTATCTCGGGGAAGGCGCTGTGGGCGACGGTGGGCGCCGGCGATCTCGGTTGCTCGAGGTAGAAGACGACCGCGGTGGCGGCGTTGCAGGGGCTCCCGCGGTGCGCTTCTCGGCGAGAAGGAAGAGATGGTCGAGGCGGAACTCCGGGATGCGTCGAGGAGGTGAGGCAGTGGCTGTGGGCGCGGGGTTACGGTGGCGCGTCCATGGAGGCTTCGGCCATGGCGGGGAACGGGCGAGGAGAGGCGGGAGGGGGGGTGTCGTGGATTTGTCACGGCAGATGTCCTAGTGAGAGGACTTAGTCGTGGACCCATCGCAACGGGTTAGCTTGAAGGGGTTAAAAGTGGACACAAGGACACGGTTTTTATACTAGTTCGGCCCCTTCGATGAAGGTAAAAGCCTACGTCTAGTTGTGATGGGATTGATGGGTTTCGAGGGCTTAGGGAGCGATAAGCTTCGCCTAAACCTCGAGTTCTTCTTCTCTGTCTCAAACCGCCGTCGGGTCGTCCCCTTATATACACGGGTGACGCCCGTCGGTCTGCAAAGTCCCGACCTCCGGCTTACAAACGTGCCCGGGTCGGTCTCTCTATCCCTAACTTACAATGCAAGTTTACCTCAGGCCGGTTTACACCGTAAACCTCTAAACCGATTATAGGCCTTGGGCCCTTCTATTTCTCCTTGGGCTTTAACATCTCGGGTCCATTGACGGAGGTAACCCGGGCCCTGCAAGCCGGTTTACCCCAGATAGCAATATCCCCAACATTAGGCCCCAGATTGATTTGAACAGGTTCATGTCAATCCTTAATAAAAAATTTATGTCTTTCAAATGTCTTCCAATAACTGTTGAACCGCCGTTTTCTTCGTCTCCTTTTACTGCGGTGAACCGATATGACGTCAGTGCGAAGTTATCGTCTCCTTTTGCTAATCCGCAAGAATCAGGGCGACGGCTGGGCTCCCGAAATCTCCGGCCCCTGGATTCGCGCGCCTGACACGCGCGCCGCGCCTCATAAATAGGACTTGAAGGCCATCTTCCTTTCCTCCCTTTCGTCTCCTTCTTCGTCTTCCTCGCGACCCAGACCTTGGAGCTCCGCCGCCGCCGTCAGCCACTGCATCAACTCCGGCCGCTGCATCAACCTGATCGGTCCAGAGCACCGCGGCGACCTTCCACATCCGTTTGGATCCCGGTAAGGCCTCTGTTCTTCTGCTTTTAGATCTGTTCTAGGGTTCGTCATCCTGTTACTGTTTCTTGTTCATCCCCATAGCAGCTTTTGCGAACAGATGATGATACCTGTATCGTGATTTGTAGTCCCTCTCAGCAGTCGCCATAAATCTGTACTCATCTCCTTAGATCTCACTCTTTTTCCTGCTTGTCAAACTTATGTTGTTTTGCTGTGAGCCAAACTTCATATTTTTATTTCTTTTTCGCCCTAGCTGTAGATCCATTGCTTTGAAAGAATCCATACGGGATCTGTTTCTGCTTGCATATTCACAACTGTTAGATCTGGTCGGTTTAACTCTTAGCAAAGCGAACAAACCGATCCACACATCCATTAGTCCCCTTGATGAACCACTGGTTGACATCATTGTAGATAACCTGACTCTATATAAGAGCATCTTCGGTTTACACTCACACTTGTTCTTAAACCGGAACACCTTTGTCTTGTAGATTTTCTCATGGCAAAACAGGTGTATGAATGCAACTGGGTTCCCTCTCGCATCACTGAGACCCAACTGAACAACTTAGTTCTGACTGGCGCTTTGAACAGCAAAAATGCCATTCATTGGAGGGTTCCAGGAAACGAATGTCCTCCTACCCCACAGAATGGAGAAGTGGTGGTGTTTGCGGATCACCTGGCCCGGGGTTTTAATCCACCCGGTTCAAAATTTTATCGGGACGTCCTGGCTAACTTTAAGTTGCGCCCACAAGATGTTGGTCCAAACTCAGTCACGAATATCTGCCATTTTCAAGTGCTATGCGAGGCGTACTTCCAGGAGGAGCCTACTGTAGAGCTGTTCCGGGACTGCTTTCATTTAAACCGACGTACTGAATTCACCGACGGCCCTAATATGGAGCTGGGTGGTGTGACGATTCAAAAGAGGAAAGAGGTGACTTATCCTCACGCCAAGTTGCATAGTCATCCGCAAGAATGGAATCACACTTGGTTCTATTGCAAGGATACTTCCCCTGCTGAAGAAAATCCACTGCCCGGCTTCCGTCCAGAGAGACTTAGCAATACACACCCCTTCCCTCAAAGGCTAACCGCCAAAGAGAGGAGTAAATATGCCCCTCAGCTGTCCAAGCTCAGAGCCTTCATGGCTAACGGTTTAACGGGGGTAGATCTTGCCCGTTGCTGGATTTCATGGAGCATCCTGCCTCTTAGCATTCGCTCCGGTTTAATGTGCCAATACACGGGCCGGGTTGATGATCCTTTGAGGCACTGCAACATTCAGCTGACTGAGGACGAAGTCACTGAAGCTGTGAAAAAGATGCTGAATGAACCGGAGTATGCTTGCGCCCGAACCGGCCTGCTTCCATTTTGTGCTACAAACAAACCACCTGCTGTAAGTATCTCCCCTCTGTTTGTTATAGAACTTATGATCTCCTTATACACATATTGCTAACTCCAGTCCTTCCTGAGACAGGGAGATGATCCATTTTGGAGCAAGAAGTTTCAAGAGCCGACCGAAAAGGTAACCCGACCCAAGACGAGGGTGAAGAAGCCCGCTCAGAGGAAAAGGAACACCGCTTCCTCTACTCCGGATTTAGAGGAGGATGATGTGGGTAATCCGGACCTCGGGGTAGACCTCGATTCAGTTGGTTTGCTTTTATACGTCTTATTGATGATGATATTTGTCAGGACGACGCTGAAGTGAGCCATGCCGAAGGCCCAGAGGTAACTATTCTTTCTTCTGATGCCGTTCCTTTGCCTTTGAAAAAACCTCGCCAAGCAAACTGGAAAATTAAATTTTCTCACCCTCTTGCTTACTTGGATCCCAAATTTCTTGTGAAGACCCAGCAACATGAAGCTCGACGCACCACCCGGCATAGCGGCCAGGTAGTCACCTCCGCCGGTTTACCGAACAGCCCGATTCGGAAACGCCGCTCAGAGGTCTCCGATTTACGCGCTAGCTTTCCTCCTAAAGCAGGTTTAACTCGTCAGCCTCTAAATCCATCTGACTCCGATTATCAGGTCACTTCCCATTCATCTTCCGGTGAATCTTCAGCCACTCAACTTCCCCCGTTGAAGACAGTTATTGGGTAAGTTGGACCGATCACAACATATCTCTGTATGGGTCTCTTAATCCATCTTATACCGTTTTTTCAATCTTTGGGCTTTTTCCAGGGCTAAACCTAGACCGAGCAAGAAGGCTCGTCTGGATAACCCGGCTGAAGGAACTGCCGCTCCTGAACCGGAGAAAACTCCTGGTGCTGACGCTCTGGGTCGTGAAGATACTCAGAATTATCTATCTCCGCAAGATGACACCTGCGCTGAAGAAAGGACTATCGAACCTGCCAGCCGTACTGATCCGCCTGCCAGTCCTGTTCGGGTTGAGGAATCCATCCCCCCTTCTGGAACTGTTGATAAACCGACAGGGCCACTGCAGAGCAGCGATTCCAAGGATGATGATGTTGTGATTACCGGCATCGGTCACTCTGAACCGGGGAACACTGCTACTTTAGCCAAGCATACTGCCAAGGACGAAATCTCGGCCATAAAGGGCAAATGGGACCTTGACTCCTCTACGTACGCCGCTTTAAGCGCCCCGGATCTTTATTCTGGGTACCTGAACCGACTGTACACCAGTCGGGATTATGAAGCTGGCATGATCAAGATGATGAAGGAGAAACTTGAGGTAACTCCCTTGTGCTTCATTCCATTGCAACTTAGCTTATCAATATTTCCAAACCGAGATGGTAAACCGGATCAGGCTGCCTTGACAATTAAGGTCCGGTTTAGAAACCCCAAGGCTTCAACATAGGTCATAACCAGAAAACATCATCAGATAACCATTAGCCCCCAAGTGCCAAGTTTAAATACTTGTATTAATCTTGGGACTTTTTGTAATGGAAAACTTGCGTTAAAATCAAGTATGCATTAGCCCCCAAGTATCGAGCACATAACTTGCTTGTGTGGTTGATACTTCCAAACCGTGCAATATTTTCTGAACACTGTTGACGACCTGCTGCAGGGGGATCTGAAGACCAAAGCGAAACAAGTCTCGGACCTTCAGGAAATCTTAAAAACCCAACAGGCTGGAACTGAAAAAGCGAAGGATGAATTGGCCAATGCCTTAACCGTTATGGAACAGCTGAAAGAAAGCCGCAAAAAAGAACAAGCTGATTGGGCTACTGAGAGAGCTCTTTTGACGAAGAGGGCTGAAAATGCCGAAGCTGCTCTTAAACCGGTGGTCGATGAATTATCCATCGTGAAGCGACAAATACACTCCATGACCTCTGCCGTCTTTGGTAAACTTTTCGACGCCCTTCTTCCAATTTGTACCTTGTCCGCTACATCCTATGTCCGGTTTGTAATCCATCTTGAAACACTGCAGGCTCACGTATTGGACACTTGGGTTCTGATGTGCGGATGAAACTCAAAGCTGCTTATACTCTGATTGAACAGTTGTACACCGGAGCACAAAGAGCTATCACCACTGCATCGCATAACAACCCTGCGCCGTCTCTGATTCAAGACACGTTAAAGAGGCTGTCCATGCTTCCAGCCCGGATTGAAGAGTTGAAAAGATCAGCTGCTCGAACTGGAGCCATCACTGCCTTGATCCGGGCCAAAGCGTGGGTACCAGATTTCGATCCTGTCGAAGCGGCCCAAGGATACCCCAGCTTGAAGGAAGACGGTTCAGACTTTAGTGAAGACGATTTGAGGGCGATAAACCGGGCGGTGCGCCCCCTAGCTTGTCAATTGGCTGAGGAAGCAGATCTGTCACATTACCAAGCCCAGTATGATAACCATAATAAGCGAGTAGCTGCCCCGGTCCCTGAAGCAGAAAATCTTATTCCTCCAATCCGTAAGCATACCTATGCCCCTGACATTGAACCGTCTTTGCTGATTCACGAAGAAGCTGTCTTTCAAGCGCTAATGGGAATCGACTGGACCACTGCTGATTTCCAGCCAATGGGTAGCCAAGAGGATGCGGCGCAAGATGATCCCCAGCCTTCGAACCGAGGCGGCGAACAGGCGTAATCAACGCTCCGGTTCACCTTAATTGGTGACGTTTAATCCGTCAACGAACAATATACTCAGGCACTACGTTGCCTTGTAATAAGATAGTTTAATACCTCTGCATTTGAATGTGCCTTCGCGCACGGGTACTGATGCTCTTTCCCATGACGTTTTCCAACTTTGTTTCCTGTCTTTACTGAGTACACAAGATCTTTCGACCCTATGAACCGTGCTGCGCCTTTGCCAAACCGGGCAACTTGCCTCCGGGTTAAAAAACGGACCAGGCTATGTCAGCTGAATCGGTTTAAAAATACTTGACGTTCCGAAGAACAAAAAACACCACAATAAAGGCAGAAAACCAAAACCAAATATGAAAAGGCAACGCGATAGTAAAACACATGCAAATAGTGGTTGCTATGAACCGTTCAGAAGGCGTGACCATCGTCAAGACAAAATAAACCAAGCCCCCAAGAGGTGTAGCTATGTTTTAGGTCGACTAGGTTCCTAACTGAATCGTGGCAAATATGCCGGTCAAATGGCATTGCATTGGTTCGGATTCGACCAAGCCCCCAAGTGACTCAGTGGCCAAGGGCCGATCAAGTGGCATTGCGTTGGTTCGGACACGACCAAGCCCCCAAATGATTCATTGGCTAAAAAGCCGACCAGAAGGCATTACCATCATCAAGACATGACCGAGTTCCCATAAGGCGTAATCTTCGGTTCAAGTCGATTAGGTCCCCAACTGATTCAGTGGCAAATGTGCCAGCCAGAAGGCATTACCGTCGTCAAGACATGACCAAGCCCCCCGGAGGTGTAGCTACGGTTCAGGCCGACTAGGTCCCCAACTGACTTTATAGGGATAGCTATGTTCTCTTTGGTTCGAATACGACCTATGTTTGAACAGGAAGCCCCGTGTTTGAATAGCTATGTTCTCTTTGGTTCGAATACGACCTATGTTTGAACAAGAAGCCTCATGCTTGAACCGGGATATTGAACCGGATATTAAGAGCTTCACAACCTTGTAGGAGACATCTTCCCTTGAACCGGCTTTTAAACCGGAATCTATAATCTGAACTTCTGTGAAGCGACCTCCAGGGGTAAAAACACATGATGTGAAGAACAGCATAGACCCCGCTTTACTCGAGGCTCCGGTTTATTGTATTAATCATAATATATACATGGTCATGATATGTACATAAACAGAGCCCAAGGCTCATGTATAATAAGGTCGAAGATGAGCTATGTTCCACGGCCTGCTGGTCTCCTCCTCTGATGTGCGTGAATCCTTGCGCTCTCGAATATCAATCAGGTAATATGACCCATTATTCAGATTCTTGCTGACCACAAAAGGTCCCTCCCAAGGCGGGGATAATTTATGCTGATCAGACTGATCCTGGATGAGCCGAAGCACCAAATCCCCCTCCTGAAAGGTTCTGGTCCTAACCCGACGGCTGTGGTAACGGCGAAGATCTTGCTGGTAAATCGCTGAACGGGCAGCTGCCAAGTCACGCTCCTCATCCAACAAGTCAAGAGCGTTCTGCCGTGCCTGCTCATTGTCCGCTTCAACATATGCTTCCACGCGAGGTGAGTCATGTCGTATATCACTTGGGAGAACCGCCTCTGCTCCATAGACCATAAAAAACGGCGTAAACCCCGTGGATCTATTAGGCGTGGTGTTGATGCTCCATAATACAGACGGTAGCTCCTCCACCCAACAACCCGGCGTCCTTTGCAAAGGGACCAGAAGCCGGGGTTTGATACCTCTCAAGATCTCTTGGTTCGCTCGTTCTGCCTGACCATTAGACTGTGGGTGCGCTACCGAAGAAACATCAAGCCGTATATGCTCCCGTGCACAGAACTCTTTCATGGCCCCCTTGGATAGATTGGTACCATTATCTGTGATGATGCTGTGTGGAAAGCCAAACCGGAAGATCACCTTCTTTATAAACCGAACCGCCGTGGCAGCATCACACTTACTGACAGGTTCTGCCTCCACCCACTTTGTAAATTTGTCAACCGCCACCAGTAGGTGGGTCTTCTTATCTTTGGAACGCTTAAAAGGCCCAACCATATCAAGCCCCCAAGTCGCAAACGGCCAAGTGATTGGAATCATCCTCAATTCTTGAGCCGGTATGTGTGCTCATCTGGAAAATTTCTGGCAACCATCACATAACCTGACCAGGTCTTCTGCATCAGCATGAGCAGTTAACCAGTAGAAACCGTGGCGGAACGCTTTAGCCACCAATGATTTTGAACCGGCGTGGTGGCCGCAATCCCCTTCATGTATTTCTCGTAATATCTCGCACCCCTCCTTAGGGGATACGCACCGTTGCAGCGCTCCTGACACGCTGCGATGATGTAATTCTCCTTTGAAAATGGTCATAGACTTGGACCGTCGTACTATCTGTCGAGCCAAGCTTTCATATTCTGGCAACTCACCCCGGTTCATATATGCCAGATAAGGGAGCGTCCAATCCGGGGTGATGTGAAGAGCCGCCACTAATTGAGCCTCCGGATCAGGAACAGCCAACTCCAGCTCACCGGGCAGCTGTACCGATGGGTGATACAATACATCCAAGAAAACATTGGGTGGGACCGGTTTACGCTGAGAGCCCAAGCGGCTTAAAGCGTCCGCTGCCTCATTCTTTCTGCGGTCCACATGGTCCACTTGATAGCCTTTGAAATGCCCAGCCACCATATCTACTTCACGTCGGTATGCGGCCATGAGCGGGTCCTTAGAATCCCAGGTGCCAGATACCTGCTGAGCCACCAGATCCGAATCACCAAAACACCTAACTCTGCTCAGATTCATCTCTTTAGCCATCCGAAGACCATGAAGCAAAGCTTCATACTCAGCCGCATTATTTGTACAGGGGAACATTAAACGGAGGACATAAGAAAACTTATCTCCTCGTGGGGAAGTTAAAACGACTCCAGCCCCCGAGCCTTCCAATTGCCTGGACCCGTCAAAATGAATAGTCCAATAGGTGTTATCTGGCTTCTCCTCAGGCGCTTGTAACTCTGTCCAATCGTTTATGAAGTCGACAAGTGCTTGTGACTTTATAGCCGTCCGGGGCACGTATCTTAAACCGTGCGGCCCAAGCTCGATAGCCCACTTAGCAATCCGACCGGTCGCCTCCCGGTTCTGTATGATGTCACCCAAAGGAGCAGAACTGACCACCGTGATGGGGTGTCCTTGAAAATATTGCCTCAGCTTCCGGCTTGCCATAAAAACACCATATACCAGCTTCTGCCAATGCGGATACCTTTGTTTGGACTCGATAAGTACTTCACTGATATAGTAAACCGGTCGCTGAACCGGATGTTCCTTTCCAGCCTCCTTTCGTTCTACCACCATCGCCACACTAACCGCTCTGGCATTCGCAGCAACATATAACAGGAGTGGCTCTTTATCTACAGGGGCTGCCAAAACTGGCGGATTGACTAGCTGCCACTTCAAGTCCTCAAACGCTTTATCCGCCTCCGCACTCCAGACAAATTGATCCGTCTTCTTGAGCATTTGATACAAGGGGATCGCCTTTTCACCGAGGCGACTGATGAACCGGCTTAACGCTGCAATCCGTCCGGCCATGCGCTGAACATCATTGACGCATTTCGGTTTGGCCAGGGAGGTGATGGCTGTGATCTTTTCCGGATTAGCCTCAATTCCTCTATGGGATACTAAAAACCCCAACAACTTGCCTGCAGGCACACCAAAAACACATTTCGCCGGGTTGAGCATCATTTGGTACACTCTCAAGTTATCGAAAGTCTCCTTCAAATCGTCAACCAGGGTCTCCTTCTTTCGTGACTTGACCACAATATCATCCACATAAGCATGCACATTACGACCAATCTGCTTGTGGAGGCAATTTTGCACACACCGTTGATAAGTAGCCTGCGCACTCTTAAGCCCGAAGGGCATAGACACATAGCAGAAGGCTCCAAAGGGAGTAATGAACGCCGTCTTCTCCTGGTCCTTAACTGCCATCTTGATCTGGTGATAACCCGAATAGGCATCCAAAAAACTCAAACGCTCGCAACCTGCTATTGCATCAATGATTTGATCAATCCGGGGGAGAGCAAAAGGATCCGCTGGACAAGCTTTATTCAAGTCTGTGTAATCCACACACATGCGCCAGGTGCCGTTTTTCTTAAGAACCAGCACCGGATTAGCAAGCCATTCGGGATGAAAAACCTCAATAATAAAACCAGCTGCCAGGAGCCTGGCCACTTCCTCACCAATCGCTTTACGTCTTTCTTCGTTAAACCGCCGTAAGAACTGCTTTACCGGCTTATACTTAGGATCCACATTAAGGGTGTGCTCAGCGAGTTGCCTCGGTACACCAGGCATGTCAGACGGCTTCCATGCAAAGATGTCCCGATTCTCACGGATGAACTCGATGAGCGCGCTTTCCTATTTTGGATCCAAGTTTGCACTGATGCTGAACTGCTTGGATGAATCGCCAGGCACGAAGTCAACAAGCTTAGTTTCGGCCGCTGACTTGAACTTCAAGGCCGGATCGTGGTCCGTAGTTGGCTTTTTTAATGAAGTCATATCCTCCGGATCAACACTGTCTTTGTACTGCTTTAGCTCCTCCGTAGCACAAACCGATCCTGCATAAGTCGCATCTCCTTCCTCGCATTCCAAAGCGATTCGACGGCTGCCATGAACCGTTATAGTGCCCTTGTAACCCGGCATCTTAAGTTGCAGATACACGTAGCAGGGCCGTGCCATAAATTTCGCATAGGCTGGCCGTCCGAACAAAGTGTGGTACGGACTTTGGATTTTAACCACTTCGAACGTCAGCGTCTCTGATCTGGAATCGTGACTATCGCCAAAGACCACTTCAAGGGCTATCTTACCGACCGGATATGCAGACTTGCCAGGCACCACCCTGTGGAACACGGTATGGGTCGGTTTGAGGTCCTTATCCACCAGTCCCATGCGACGGAAGGTCTCATAATACAAGATGTTAATGCTGCTCCCTCCGTCCATGAGCACCTTGGTGAGCTTATAACCTCCCACCTGAGGCGCTACCACCAGTGCTAACTGACCCGGATTATAAACCCTGGGAGGATGATCTTCTCGGCTCCATATGATAGGCTGTTCCGACCAACGCAGGTAGTGAGGCGTGGCCGGTTCGACAGCACTGACTGCCCGCCTCTGAAGCTTTCTATCTCGTTTATCCAAGCTTGTAGTAAAGACATGATACTGTCCACCACTCAACTGTTTCGGGTTGTTCTGATAACCTGATTGCTGCTGTTCGTAACCACTTTGATTACTTTGATTATTTCGGCTGTCCTGTCCGCCCGGATTACCCTGGAACCCTGGACCGGAATTTCCGCCACCGTATCCTGATCCGGAACCTGAACCACCGCCGGAGCTGTGATCATATTGGAAAGTGTTTGAGCTTTTGAATTCCTTCATGACATAACAATCCTTCCAAAGATGGGTTGCTGGTTCCTCTTTTGTTCCGTGCTTCGGACAGGGCTGGTTTAAGAAAAAGTTCAAACGCTTCGGATTAGGACCGGGATTTGCGCGGAAACTTGGCTGTTTCCCCTTACGCCGCTGGCCTTTATTCTGTGCACTTGTGCTGGCCACCAAGTCCATGCTCCCGTCCGGTTTACGCTTACCTCCGCCTCCATTACCTGCCGGCCGATGTTGCTGGCCTTTGGCGTTGCTATTCTTCTTTCCCTTCCCTGCTTTGTCATCACCAGAGTCAGGATCCTTGGTACTGTCAGAATCCGCATACTTCACTAAAGCGGTCATGAGCGTTCCTATATCTGTACAATCACGCTTCATCCGGCCCAGCTTTAGCTTCAAAGGGCCAAACCGACAGTTGCTTTCCAACAGCACCACGGCGGTGTCTGCGTTGATGCGATCTGATGAGTGCAAAACTTCTGATACCCGCCGTACCCAATGGGTAGTTGATTCCCCTTCTTGCTGAACGCAGGCTGCTAGGTCAACTATCGACATTGGCTGTTTGCACGTGTCCTTGAAATTCTTGATAAACCGGGCGCGCAATTGGGCCCATGAACTAATTGAATTAGGCGGTAAGCTCTTTAGCCAAGTCCGGGCCGTTCCTTCTAACATCATAGTAAAATACTTGGCACACGCCGTGTCATCCACATCCAGCATCTCCATAGCCATTTCATAGCCCTCCACCCATGTCTCCGGAGGCTGATCTGTCGTGTAGTTTGGTACCTTACGGGGGCCTTTGAAGTCTTTGGGCAGGCGTACGTTGCGTAAAGCGGGAACAAGGCACGGTACTCCCAAAGAACTGGAGACCACCCCCGGTTCAACCGTAGCTGCTGGGAAGATAGGTGTAAGCTGACGAGCCTGATGCTACGCTGCTATTCCGGCCTCCCGCGCACGGGTGCGATCCACACTCTCCTGAGCATTGTCGACGCCTGCCGGGTTGTTGCCGCGGAGCGCTTCACGCCTGGCATTGCTTGAAACAGCCGGCTCCTCCATACGCCTACTATGGCTCCTGCTGGGGCGAGGGGTGGAGTGAATCCGATCACGGCTTTGTGAATATGCTTCTTGTTGGGGCAACGCGGTCCTAAGGAGCTCCTTGACCCGGCGTGTCTCTACGTCCTGCGGTGAATCGCCTTCGATCGGAATGGCTTCCAGCCGAGCTGCCGCCGCGACGAGGTTATCCATCGGGTTGGAATAATGACCTGACGGTGTTGGCACGGCCGGTGGTGTACCAGTGTTGTGACGAGGCAGGCTTATTATCCGGTGCTGAACCGGGGCGCCAACTGTCGCCTCCGCACGGTTTACCCCCGGGGTGTTGAAGAGATTTCGGGCGTCGAGGGGTGCAGGCAATCGAGATCGGGATTTCCTCTTCAGGACTTCCTGAGACGCATGCTGGTCCATCGTGAGCCTGTAAGCCTGTGCATCCAAAGCGGCGCGCTCCGCCGTCATCCTGATCTCTTCTGCTGCCAGCTCCGCTTTAGCTTGAGTGATCTGCTCTCTCACTTTGGCAATCTCAGCATTATGAACCTCCTGATCCACCGGGTTGGCTTCCGCCATGAGCGCTGCCAGTGCGTCAAACAGGTCTGACAAAACTTGGGCTGGTGAACCCGTAGGGCCTCCCGCCCGCGCAGCCGTTGCCGCTGCCGATCCGGAGATCGCTGCTGCTGCAGTTGATGATCGTGGCGCCGCCTGTGTTCCAGCCATGAAGATCCCAACCCGATAGGGCAGATCAGAGGGGTCCGGAATACTGTTGCCATCGGAGCCGCCCCCAATCCGATCATCTTGTAGCTGGTAAAGAGATTCGGTCTCCCCGGTCGACGTTTCATCGCCGGAGTAGATGGCGGTTTCGTCACCAGATTCGAATCCTTCCTCGTAGCTTCCTCCGTGGATGACTCCCACGAAGGCGTGCTTCCTGGTCGGTTTAGCCAGGGTCGATCTCGTGCACTGAGCTGTCTCGACGAGGTCGGCGCAGACGCCTAACTCGGGGCCCGGTTCTCCGATCTTGCCGATGAAAACATGGATGCTGCCAAAGGGGACCCGGTACCCGTACTCGATCGAGCCGGCGTCGGGGCCCCCGCCTGTGCTGTCGATGTAGAGTTTTCCGCGGCGGCTCTTGGTCATCCGTCCCACAGCGTAACCCTCGAGTCCTTCAAAGCGGCCCTCCAAAAACTTGAAACCATCTCGCGATAGCCCCACGGTGGGCGCCAACTGTCGTGGATTTGTCACGGCAGATGTCCTAGTGAGAGGACTTAGTCCTGGACCCATCGCAACGGGTTAGCTTGAAGGGGTTAAAAGTGGACACAAGGACACGGTTTTTATACTAGTTCGGCCCCTTCGATGAAGGTAAAAGCCTGCGTCTAGTTGTGATGGGATTGATGGGTTTCGAGGGCTTAGGGAGCGATAAGCTTCGCCTAAACCTCGAGTTCTTCTTCTCTGTCTCAAACCGCCGTCGGGTCGTCCCCTTATATACACGGGTGACGCCCGTCGGTCTGCAAAGTCCCGACCTCCGGCTTACAAACGTGCCCGGGTCGGTCTCTCTATCCCTAACTTACAATGCAAGTTTACCTCAGGCCGGTTTACACCGTAAACCTCTAAACCGATTATAGGCCTTGGGCCCTTCTATTTCTCCTTGGGCTTTAACATCTCGGGTCCATTGACGGAGGTAACCCGGGCCCTGCAAGCCGGTTTACCCCAGATAGCAATATCCCCAACAGGGGGCGAATGGGGTGTCGGCGAGGTCGGGGCGACGACCTGGAGACGATCCACGCGGCGCAACGGCGACCAGGGCGATGCAGACAGGCTGGGTGGTGCGTGGCAAGATCGGGCGCGCCATGCCCACCTCCCTGCCTGCCTGGCGGGAGGTAGCAGGTGACTGGCCTCGGCCAACAGTGCTGGGCCAGCACAGTGCCAGGCCAGGTAGGTGGCCCAGGTAGGTGTTCTCTCTCTCTCTCTAAATTGTTTCTGTTTTTCTGTTTTGTTCTGTTTGTTTGGATTTAGTTTAGGCACTAAATCATTTTAATAAATTCTGTAGGTTTTTATATGGCTTGCTAAAATATACACAAAGCCACTCACAAACTTCCAGAATTATTGGAGTTATATTTAATATATATTAAATATAAATCCAAAGCAGATAGTTATTGGATTAATTCAAATGGCCAAAAATAAATGTTTCTGAGCTCCTAAAAATATTGGTTTGAATTTTACCTCTAGCCAATATTTTTATAGAATAACAGGAACATTTTCTTGGACTCATTTGAGAAGATTTTAAAGTTGATTATTTTGAACTGATTTCTGAGGGTTACCACTTTCCCCAATTCAAATTTAAGTGGAAAATAAACATGATGCATGGATGCTGATGCAACTAATTACAGACAATGCTAGGGCTGTGACAACTCACCCCCACTAAACAAGAATCTCGTCCCGAGATTCAAGACGTGAGGTAAGAAGACAGAGGGAGCACAAAGCTAACACGGTCTTCACGATCCAACTGTCCTTCTCAGAGATGTTGATTAATTGCTTCAAATTGATTTTGACATCCATGCTTTCGAAAACTTCATCCAACACGACGATGACAGAAGAAACTCTGCAGGAATCGATCTCCTCAAAGGTCGAGCACTTAGGATCACTCACGGGGTGAGATGTTGAAACATCTCTTGAGTTGGGACACAAACATACATCAAGACGGGTGGGTAGTAACGGATGGTGAAGTTCGATTTGGTAGGCAACTATTCCACGCTTAAGAAGATGGCGGATGGTTTCAGAGTAGCGAGGAGATAATTACCATGATTCCATATAGGGGCACCCTACAGGAGGTGACTCAAAGAACTATTCCCTTAAGTGGCAAAAAGAATTACTTTTGATACTAAGATCATTAAAATTCTTTATACCAGCCTAAGGTAATCACAATCGATCATTGGAAGGGGTTCGAAGAATGGCATACTCCGACTAGGATGAATTATGTGGACTACCTTGTTGAAGACAACGCAATGGATGATTTGCTTGCGCGTGCTCTCAAGAACTTGAGCATTTCCATATTCATCAAGGTTCTACCAACATCTGCGTCGAGGATCCTGGCAACACATCTTACTACCTTGACGAATAGTGATGGACAATGCAGATGCATAGAAAGACACCCCTTTCCCAGATTTCACCTTAGCGAGGCCAAGGGAACGAAATCTGGATGATCGACCGGGAGACATTTAGCACCCTGCTTCTAATGTTCTCCTTGATGTTCTAGATACCATTGTCATGCTTAAAAACTCAACATGGCCATCAAGTAAAGGTCGGACTTCAGAAGCACAAGAATCCATAAGGAAAACTACGGAAGCAAATCCTACGAAATCCTTATGGGGAGGTGGCCAACTTTCACAATCAAGATACTAAAATAATAGGTCTTCCAGCTGGGTGTGTTGGCCACGACATCCACCTATCGGGTTACAGAGAGACCATTAGTATAGTTCTTGGAAGAATGTTCCAACCATCATATCTGCCTGAGATTCAGATCTGGTTGGTGTCAGGATATTCCAGACTCATCGAATCTAGAAGAAAAAGTGAAAATTTGCAACACAAATCGACGAAATGACGTTGCAAGATTCTCAGGAAATGAACTACGATAGCAAGCTCCAAAACATGAGCTGGTTCTGCTAAACACATGTGAACACGCTGTCCTAGACAAGCATGACCACATGGTAGTCTTATAATAAAACACTACCGAGTTCTAGTTGGGAACCATGGTCGAGGATATCAAAGTCCCTGCATAAGGCATGCTCTTAATAAGGAACTTCTTCTCCTTGAACGATTCAATCAGTGGCTTGGTGTGCTAGGGATACATATGGAAGGAAGGTTGCGAGCCTGTCAAACCATCGCATACTTCGCACATGCACGACTGACTTGGGATGGTACCAGAGGAAACAAAAACAAGCTTTCTCGAATCCACGGCGGCAACTTGCCTCAAATGCACTTGAACTAGAGGAAGTCACTTCTTTCATCCAGGCATAGGCTTCATGAACGGAACACGAAGGCATTGCTTACCAAATTTCCAATACTAGTGTAGCGTTCAACATGAATCATGGGGGAGACAAAATGCTGCTGATGGGCTCAACAACAGCTCATCGGAATTACCATATCACTGGACTTCCACCATCATGTGAACACGGTGATAGCATTGGTCAGACCAAAAGATGTAATGGTGTATGCTCGAGGGATCAACCACGAGTAAGACAACATTACGAGCATCGTTGGTTCTGATTTGACTTGACGATAGCCCATACTCAAGTCAAAGTTTTGACAAGACAATACATCCAACAACTGATCACGAGGACCAATTGGTGAAGATATCATCTTTCTTCAACACACACCACAAAAGATATCCCTTAACATGAATTAAGTCAGACAAGCTTTATCTTCCAACTCTCCAAGTTGTTGTCTAGCTCAACCAACTAGCTCAGGGATATCTCACACAGATTCTTGGAGAAAGGGTGGTTCACAAGGAACTAACTTGATCACGAGCTCAATATAACAGTCTAAGGACAACCTGGTAATACTTCCGAGAAGATATTCGGAAAATCACGCACCACCGATATGTTGCTAAGCTCGAGAACAATCTTGCTTTTTAGAGCAAGATGATATGATCAAATAAGCAAGGGATTGAATAATCCTCACTCATTGATCGAAGAGTGCACCAGAATAAGGACTAGGTAGCACGTTCAATCTTAGGATGATGATTTAATAACCAACACGCTAAGAATGAGAATATTGCCCATTAACTACCAGGCAACACGGTTGCTAGGAGTATTGATTTCACACATCATGGTTCACTCGACGGCATTCCGGTTGTGACAGAACGGGACCGAGGAAAGAAAAATGATGGCAAGAAGTATCACTGCGTCAAAAATTCATGAGAGATGGTGCAATTCTCATGACTCTCTTGACATAAAGATGGTAACACTCCAAGGTAGAGCAGAGCAGAAGCTAGATTGGCATTTCGATCTGCGGGATACAATTACTTTGACCCAATCCTACAAATGGATGAGGCACTGGAGTTTGTTTCTCCTAGTCATTCCCGGATAGAATGGCTTGACGGACCACAAGAGTAATAGGCATAGATAAACGAATGCACGACTACTCCTGACTATCAATTAACAGACGAGGGCCAGGAAATAGCCAAAGAGGGACAACTCAAAGGAACATATAACTTTTTGAGTTGTGGATGCATGGATTAGTATGTCGAACCAAGTTCAACATATTTCTTCCAGATAACCCATGCAGGAAGGTAGAGCTGGCAGAATCACAATATGAATGGAGTACTCCTCAAGAGCACCCTGGTTGTGATCTTTTGGTTCAACAAACTTCTGCCATAAATGGTTCATAGTATTTGGAAGAAGGGAATACCACGGATCTCGAGGACTAATGCAAAGGTTACTAATATCCTAAAGGAACTAGAAAACACTATTGACAAGAAGTGAGTAGAGTGAATCTCGGGTTCGAGAACCCAGGAGTAGAATACCTACTAACTAAATGGCATCACGGGATGCCTTCGAGAATGGTGGCCAGATTCATCACACTGGGAACACAAACATGCTAGATTACTAGGTGACTCCCTAAAACACCTAGGGTCATACTGGTAACTCCGACATATATGTCGAGGCAACAGAGTACCTCAACTCACCGATTAGTGTGGTTGAACTGGCCCAAAGGAACATCGAGAATGGAAAGAAGGGATTTGCAAATGCATCAGACTATTTAGAAACTTGGGATGACTCGGACAGCATAACGGCTGTAAATGCTCAAGAATATTTGAGACATCGTGCAAAAAGTGGTGGCATAGCCACTCAACATCACAATATCAATGTTCTGAGGCCAACTATGAACACATAGAAGTAGTAGAAACTGAACTGGGGCTTAAACTCAACAATCCTAGGCAACTACGGTTTAGTAACACGTCATCCTGAGAGATAGAAGAGAAGCCTAATTCTTAACCCCCGTAGAAGAGAAGAGGTTGACTCAGATCAGAAGGGCATGAGGTATAAGGAGTAAAAAGAGCCTTACGTTCCCTTCCACAATCAATTCCCTTACATAACTAAAGCACTTCTAGACACAACTTTGACCAGTTTGGCTTGGTAATCCTACAGGCAGGCAGGCTCTGATACCAACGCTGTCAGGACCCCGATCCTAAGTCACACCGATCTAGCATGTAACACATCATATCACTTTGCAGCCTCACGCACGGTATTCCCACGGGTGCCACCTTACCTGGCACGGGACCGTTTGCGCCTTTTGGCTCACGTATATGATAGTGTCGCTAGCATCCATATGACAAAGAACCCGGGCTGACATGGCTAGTCGTGAACCCAAGGCGGCACTAACCCATGAGGACAGGCATACATGAATCACATCGAGCATGTCAGTCAACAACGTATATATCCGGGCTGTAGCACTGGGCTAACAGGACTCCGGTAACCCGGGCTATAGCAGGCTAGGCAGGACTCCGGATAACACCGCGTGACATTTCCCCGAAGGGACAGACACAGGAACGACGCGAAACACATGCCGGCCAGTCAAGTGTTCCGAGCAGTAGTGCTGGGCTAGCAGGACTCCGGTGATCCGTGCTGTAGCGGACTACTATCGCTCAGAAGCACTAGACTACATTTCCCCATATGATAGGCTGCCAAGGATAAACAACTAGATAGTCGGATCCCACTCATACCAAGCATTTCAATCATACACACAATATGCCCTATATGAGTAAATACAACATGGCATCACAACATGACTCTACGACTCAAAGTATTTATTCATTAGGCTCCGAAGAGCGAGATATTACAAACATGGGTCTCATGACCCAACATTCAGAGCATACAAGCAACAAGCACATGCGGAAGCTTAACATGTCTGAGTACAGACATCTACAAATGAAAAAGGCTGAGAAGCCTGACTATCTACCAGATCCTGCCGAGGGCACAAGATCGTAGCTGAGGTATCAAGCTAAACGTCGAAGTCCAAGCGGTACTACTAACGAGACTGACGTCTCTCTGCAAAACATAAAATAGGCAAACGTGAGTACAAACGTACTCAGCAAGACTTACATCAGAACTAACTACATATGCATCAGTATCAAAAGGGGGTAGTGGAGTTTAACTGCAGCAAGCCAGCTTTGACTCGGTGGCTAACCTGAACTACGACTGCAAGCGACTCTTTTGAGGTGGCGCACACGAGTCCACATATTCACCATATCAATACACCACTATGGATCCACTTCCGTCTCCCTACGAGAAGGCCATCCATAGCACTCACGCTTATCTTGCGCATTTTAGAGTATCCACTTTCACTTGTCTATGAACTGATATAGGCAACCCAGAAGTCCATTACCGCGGACACGGCTATTCGAATAGATGATGTTAACCCTGCAGGGGTGTACTTCTTCATACATGTTTCCACCACTTAGCGTCTGCACACGACATGTGCTCGGCAGACTTCAAGCGAAAGCCGACGTGGGTGTAGACCACGACCTACCTAAACACTCAAGTCTCTAGTCCAGGTTTATCGCCTATTCGGGTTCCATCCGCAGGGAGTCCGGCCGAGGTTTCCACTAACGGCCCCGAACGATGTGAACAGGGTTCCCGAGACACCAAACGGGCGAGTCGGTACACCGTGCCACGTGCCTACCGCAACACAGCCCACCCCGATGGTCAGCGCTGCGTGCGGCCCCCAGCATACTACAAACACCAGAAACTACTTGCAACTGCTGGACAGAGGACAAGGGTGATTAAGAAGTCGAGCGGGGTCATATTTTAGGGCCCAATGCATGGTAGTAGCTATTTCATGGATCACAAACACAGAACTCGGTTCCTGAGGACGGCTTCAATGAGACAACCCACCATGTACTCCTACATGGCCTCTCACCAATACCTTTACCAAATCGTATTCACACACTTAGCTCACACACAGTAGGACATGTTCATCACCATTCCAATTCATTCCCGATGAATCAGACCCGACTCAACTCTAAGCAGTAGCAGGCATGACAAACAATCGGTGTCATCGAACTCATCGTCGGCACCACGTCTACTGAGAGGGGACAATTACCGGCAAACAAAGAGGAACACAATCAATGCAATGCAACAGTTATGATGCATGATAATGTCATGGCAATATGCTGTTGATTGGGCTAATGCAACTAGCAATATGTTTAAATGGAGTTGATTTGAACCCTAGGTTCAGATTCAAACTCCACATATGGTTATTTAAATGCCATTCAATTGATTTGAACTAAACAGTGAACAAAGTTGCTCTAACATGCATGAAAATGATACAGATGGATAGATTGAATTTTTCTGATCATTTTTCATATATAAATTATTTCATTCTGAGCTACGGTTGATTTTATATGAATTTTAGAAGTTTTAGGCATTTTCAAAAATTTCCTGAATATTAATAAATCCAGAAAATGGTTAATTGCGTCAGCATGACGTCGCAGTGACGTCAGCAGGTCAACAACGCCAGTCCAGGTCAAACCTGACGGCTGGGACCCATACGTCAGCGTCTCAGGCCGGTGTGGGTGGATGACAGGTGGGGCCAGTCAACGTTGACTTGACCAAGTCAAAGCTGACACGTGGGGTCCAAACGTGCTAATACTAACCCTAACAGAAAATTAGACTAACCTAATTATGCTAGGGGGGCCCACATGTCATGGACACAAGCACTAACTAAGCGAGTTTAGCACCTAAGCTAATCGCGCCACGTCAGCTACCGGCGTTTAACCGCCGGCGACCTCAGATCGCGGCGGCGTCCGCGTCGGAATTGCTCTACGGGCCACCGTTCGACGAGCGGCTTGTGGCTATGGGTTGCTGGCGCTTGCGCGCATCCAGTGGTGATGGTGGGAGTTGCTGGGGTGGCCGGGAATGGCACCGGCGTCGAGCCAGGCGGCGGCCGGAGTTCGGGCGAGCTCGGGGTCGAGGCTACAGCGGTCTTGGCGATGCGACGTTAGCGCCTACGGCGTCTACGCGGCGTAGCAAGGACGTTGGATGCGTGCCCAGGACCAAATGGTCACTGCAGCGTCATCGCCGACGAGCTTTGGCGGCGACGCGTTTCGACCACGGTGGGGAACGGAGCTAGGGGACGAGGGCGAATGCTAAAGAAGAGGGGAAAGAGAGAGGAGCTCACGGCGGAGTCGATGAGCAGGTCAGTATCTCGGGGAAGGCGCTGTGGGTGACGGATGGGCACCGGCGATCTCGGTTGCTCGAGGTAGAAGACGACCGCGGTGGCGGCGTTGCAGGGGCTCCCGCGGTGCGCTTCTCGGCGAGAAGGAAGAGATGGTCGAGGCGGAACTCCAGGATGCGTCGGGGAGGTGAGGCAGTGGCTGTGGGCGCGGGGTTACGGCGGCGCGTCCATGGAGGCTTCGGCCATGGCGGGGAACGGGCGAGGAGAGGCGTGGGGGGGCGAATGGGGTGTCGGCGAGGTCGGGGCGACGACCTGGAGACGATCCACGCGGCGCAACAGCGACCAGGGCGATGCAGAGAGGCTGGGTGGTGCGTGGCAAGCTCGGGCGCGCCATGCCCACCTCCCTGCCTGCCTGGCGGGAGGTAGCAGGTGACTGGCCTCGGCCAACAGTGCTGGGCCAGCACAGTGCCAGGCCAGGTAGGTGGCCCAGGTAGGTGTTCTCTCTCTCTCTCTAAATTGTTTCTGTTTTTCTGTTTTGTTCTGTTTGTTTGGATTTAGTTTAGGCACTAAATCATTTTAATAAATTCTGTAGGTTTTTATATGGCTTGCTAAAATATACACAAAGCCACTCACAAACTTCCAGAATTATTGGAGTTATATTTAATATATATTAAATATAAATCCAAAGCAGATAGTTATTGGATTAATTCAAATGGCCAAAAATAAATGTTTCTGAGCTCCTAAAAATATTGGTTTGAATTTTACCTCTAGCCAATATTTTTATAGAATAACAGGAACATTTTCTTGGACTCATTTGAGAAGATTTTAAAGTTGATTATTTTGAACTGATTTCTGAGGGTTACCACTTTCCCCAATTCAAATTTAAGTGGAAAATAAACATGATGCATGGATGCTGATGCAACTAATTACAGACAATGCTAGGGCTGTGACATATCTGCCTCGCACTATTTATCATATCATAAGGCGAACTCTATGGCCTGTCAAAGGACATTCTTCAGCAGCGAAACTTGAAGGAGCAATGAAGACTTTGGTCTTTTATATCTTTAACGGCATCAGCTAGAATGCTCAAGACTTGTTTATCAGGCAGTTGGCTGCATCAGGCTCTGATCTCTTTGGACTGACACTCTACGCTCCATGGGTTATGTGCCTTATCAAGCTTCACTCTGCCGTCAACTATCAACCTTTTGCTCGCAACCATCTGATATTTTTGCCAGAGGTTGATATGTCAGTCGAAGCCATATACCCAGAGCCTACCAAGGAGACCATTTATCTTCAGAATGCTGATCACCAAAGTTTCACTCAGCCCATTGAAGGAGTCCAGGCAGTCACTCGTCTTTATCCGTTGGCTGGCAATACATGCTTACCTCACCATGCTCAAACTGAAGCCACTGAAAGCACTATTGCTCAAAGGCCTCGGAAGCAATCTCGTGTTCTCAATGACCGCGAGCTTCTCGTTGCCCTGCACCAGAAACAGGATAAGCATCACTACTGGCTGAAGCGGCAGATGCAAAGCCTCTTGGTGGACGTCCATCGCATTCGCAATCTTGCCACCAAGAATGCCTTTGTTACACATGAAACCTGTCAAAGGTCATGGAAGAGTTTGACATTGCTGAGTGCTGAAGCAGATCTTCAAGACGATGGCTTCACTGAAAGACTCAAGTTTGACTCCACTCCTCCAAGGAATGCTATCTTGCGTCAAACTCCATCTCTTGAAGACTCTGATTATTCCTCCTCAGCTGCAACAGTGAATGCCAGAGTCATAGATGATCAGGATGATGCTACTTCACCACCTCCAACTTCGGCACGTATCGACACTGCACCAAGTTCTTCTGCACCGCCAAACCCCGACGCCGACCCTGCTGCTTCTCCTACTCCCTCTGGGAACGAGTAGAGGCTCTATGTCTTCAAACCTTTTTGGTCATTACTGACAAAAGGGGGCAAAGCATATGAGTTGATAGTCTTCAAGCGGGTCCATATGGGCGGTTGCTTTATATTTTTCCTGGTGTTTCCAACTCTCAATTTTGATACATTTGGTTCTTTGAGTTGTAACACTTAAACTTGATGGTCGTCTGCTACTTGTTTGCTATTCTGTGATGCGATGATAAATTCCGCATGTGCGTTGATAAATCCCGCACAAAGTCATTTTGTAGACATCCATTTTTCATTATGCATTTCATTATCTTTGTTATATCAAATCATGCATGATGAATTATATTCTTAAGTTGAAGAGGATCTCCACAAGTACAACCTGCCATGTGCATTTGCATTCCAAAAGCAAAATACTTATATGCACATCTTCAGGGGGGAGCCTTTTGCTACTTATGAAGAAAATACCTAAATCCTTTACAATTACACATACTTTTATCCCCGTTGAAACTTCAACCAGTTTGTCATCAATCACCAAAAAGGGGGAGATTGTAAGTGCATCTAGTGCCACCCCTAGTTGGTTTTGGAGTATTGACGACAAACCTGGTTGAGGGACTAATGAGTTTGTGAGAATTGCAGGATAACACAGGTAGTAGTCACTCATTGATTCGGTTTACCTACCTGAGATGACCCCTAAAAATGTATGAAGACATTGAAGACAATGGTGGTATGTGAAGATATTCACATTGAAGACTATGACAAGAGAAGACATCGCGTGAAGACTATGAAGCGCGAAGACTTAGTTGTTTCGTTGTTTCTTTTTCTTCTTTGTTGAGTCATAGGAACCACCGTACTGTTAAGTGGGGTCCCAGTGAAGAAAGTCAGAGTGACTGAAGTGATGCTCAACCAAAATCCTGTGTCTTCGAGCGAAGACAATGAGAGCAAATCTTATCCAGAGCTGGATGAGTCGGCTTTACTTGTAGCCCAAGTAAAGTTGCCGTGTGTGTTTGAAATCTGACCGTTGGAACACGTGTCAGTTCCTTAGTGACCCAGGGTCATTTCGGACAAATCAGGTTGGGTTGCTTAGTGGCTATAAATAGCCCACCCCCTACACCATAAATTGGTGGCTGCTCAGAGTTAGTGCATGGCTTTTGTCGTTTGAGAGCAACCCACCTCCAAAGCTTTTGAGAGAGACAAATCCTTGCGAGGACAAACCCCAAACACCCAGAGCCAAAGAGTGTTAGGCATCACTGAAGCCTTTCTGTCTGCGTGACCTGAAGACTTGTTACACTTGACGACTATGAATCCTCCAGCCGGTTAGGCGTCACGTTCTAAGCATCCAAGAGTAATTGTGGATCGCCGGTGAACGAAGTCTATTTAAGGTTTGGAAATCTACCTTGAAGACTTACCAGAGTGATTGGGCGAGGACTGGGTGTCCTTAGCTCAAGGAGAATAAGGTGAAGATGCGGTCTTCTAAGTTGAATCTCAGCCTCCCTAACAACTGGAATTGGTCCAACAAATCATGTGTCCTCAAAAGGTGACTGGTTCTATCCTCTCCCTCTCCTTACTTACACTTTGTCTTCGTGAAGTCATTGCCTGCTTGCACTACCTGTTTGACTTCACTTTGTGACCACTTTCGTTGTTTGGCTTCATACTATCTTCCATCCTGGTCTTTACTACCTAGCTGCTATTAGTCTTCGTGCTTTCACTTCATTGAATACTTGACTATGGCTTGCTTAGTGTAGTCTACCTTCTGCTGCATATCAATAGGTTCATTTTATAGTTTGTCTTCGAAACTCTCATGTTTTGAAGACTTTCATAAAAATCGCCTATTCACCCCCCCCCCCTCTAGTCGATAACTAGCACTTTCGATACCGAAGCAATTTTGGAACCTAAACTAGTGAACTCGGTCAGACTGAGTCACAGTTTGGTGGCACCGAGATTGCTAGGGTTTCACAGAGAGTCGAACTCGGTCGCACAGATTTGCAATTTTCGGTTAGACCAAAAACGCATGTGCAATGGCCTGAAACAAAACGGCGAGACAGATTTCTACAAATCGGTCGGTCCGAGATGAGTTCGGTGGAGACCTAACCCTAAATTTTCAAATCAAATCTAAATTAAGGGATGTTTTCACTAGATAGACTATTTGCATACATGGTAAAGATCATGGCAAAGCAATGTGCTACGAATCAGAGTTATGGAAGTAGCACACAGAGTCGAACCCATGCCCTAGTTCACGGGAGTTTGTCGGCGTTCTGGGAACGGGGGTCCCCAGACTTGCCTGCCTGCGGCCCACAATGTGGCTGAGCAGCAGGCCGTACGGCCCATCTTCATCAACAAGGCATCCAAGACCCTCGCGAGGAGCCAAGCCTCGCGAGGCATACGATGCAAGGCCCCCTCTGGAGTGGCCTAGCCAGGCAGGATCACGAGGAGCGGAGATATCAAGGCGGGGCAAACCTCACGAGGCACTCGTAACATGAGACATGACGAACGGCGCGAGGCGGGTGCCAGGCGGGCGCCGGTGCATGCAGCGTCCGTGTTTCCTCTTTGGTGCTAAGGAGGCAAGCGCAGACGAAGAGTACCGAGGCATCAGGCAAAGGTTGCCATATTGGTGCAACAAGAGCAAGACCAGGAGGACGGCAAGGTGGAGGTCATCGTGGAGCCCAAGACGGCGTCATCCCAGGGCTTTTCGCTGGCGAAGACCGCTTTTGTCAGGATAGCTTGTACTAGTTGTCCCCCTTCAAATTTTCCCGCTGTTGTTGGCTCCCTTCCCGCTCGATATTTGGGAAGAGGACCAGGGCCTCTATAAATAGGACTAGCCACCATAGTAGGAGGCAACTGATCTAGAGCTGGTTCAGATCATCCTTAGCTACACAAACACAAGAACACCTCAACCTCAGGAGGTTGTTCTTCCCTCGTACTGTTCATCATCAGCCCCAGAGGCAATCCACCACCGCCACACTGGAGTAGGGTATTACACCACAACGGTGGCCCGAACCAGTATAAACCATGTGTCTCTTTCTGCGTTGTGAGTTCGTCGAGTTCGTCCGCAAGATCTTAGCGAGCTAGAGCGTAGATCGGTAGGAGGGAAAGGCTTTGCGCGCACCCCAGTGTTCGAACCTTAAGGGTTTTGCTGGAGCCCCACATCCGACATTTGGCGCGCCAGGTAGGGGTGCGCCGGAGCTTCTTCTCCGCCACCAGCTCGCCGACACTCCCCAGCCACGATGTCTGGCGATTCAAGGGTCGGCTCCGACCGCTGGGCAGCCTGGCCATCCCGGGCAGCGCCGCCTGCCCATGAAGGTCATGACCCAGCACTCCAAGCGGCACGGGCGCTGCCAAACCCCATTGGGCGCGGGCAGCGCGGCCAGGCGTCATCCACCCTCACCCCACGACAGGTACGAGCCGTGGCGAGAAAGGCGAGCCACGCCGCACTCGCGGCGGGAGCAAGCGAACATGCGGGCGGCACTCATGGTGGCAAGGGAGCTGCTGTGATGCAGGCTGTTGGAGAGCGGCCGGGACATGCTACTTGAGCGAGTCACTGAGCTGCTGGACGGAGCGGCATCGGGAGCACCGTCCTTCTGCTATCGACTTCCCCCCAGACCACTGCGGGGCCGCGCGGCGAGCCTCACCACGTCGGCACGCCACTAGCTAAGCCAGGGAGCTTCATCAACATCAGCACGGCCAGTGGCGCAGGGGGCTCCAGTCCCCCCATGTCGCCCTTGACAAGCACAAGTGCAAGCGTCAGCCCCCACGGTTCCGGCCGGGTGCCGCGTGGGCGCCATCATGGGCGGAGCAACGTGGAGCGTGGGGCACCATGGCGAGGTGTTCGGGGTGACGGCCCCGGAAGCCTATGTGCCCCGCATGATGGACCAAGGGTACGCACCAGAGGACGACACCGGCTCGTTCTTTGGAGAAGATTGGGGAGAAGTGGCGCTAGGAGCGGAAGCTTTCCAAGAGCCAACGGAGAACCACAACGATCGCGCCAACTGCGGCAACTATAGGGTACCACTAGTCACTCAAGAACAGGTTTACGCTAACCATGGGCTACAGATGAACCAGGTTGCCGCGTCGGTCGACGGCCCAGGCGCGGCTACACTCACCCCAGCAAGGGAGACACGCTGGGGGCCACCGAGAGGGAGGCAGGAGCAAGGCCCCTCCCCGCAGTGCGCGACGCCTGACGATACCCGGAGGTAGGCCCTCTGCCGGGGAGGCCTCGCCAACCCTTCCCCGGCAGAGGACATGTGGTCGCCGAGGGAACCGCTGGCGTCCTCTTTCCCTACTCTGTTTCGTCCTGGTCTCCGGTCGGCTCAGAGGAGGTCGAGAGTGGCGCAAGGCGGGGCCCTCGTCTGGCGATATAAAGCAAGGCCGGTACCTGTGAAGAAGGCCCGGTGCATGTGAAGCTCGCCGCCCGTGACACTCTCACGTAACAATGAGTTGGGGTTGTACACACCCCAGAGTCTCAGGGGTGCCAGCCTCAGGCCCTGGGGCTCCCTCCCACGCCTAGAGAAGACTAGACTAGGTGCCGGACGCGGGCTTTTGCTTTGGATCTTTCCTTCCGTAGCTTTGCTTTTTGGATGTGGATTTGAGTTGAAGCTGAGTTTTTATCGATGCACGCGGGGGGGCCTTTTCTCGCTTGAGCAATTTCTTGCCTTCTGGATCTCGCTTTGTTTGGGACTCATGTCTGTCGCCTTTCCCTCACGAGCTCCTCGCGAGCGTGTCGGCGGAAACGACAACTATGGGATCACAAGAATCCCTACTACGGTTAGCGGGGTGCGGGGTTGAGAGAAGAGTGGATCAAACAGATAGCATGCGGTTTGTTTATCCAGGTTCGGGCCGCGAGGATGCGTAAAACCCTACTCCTGCTTTGGTGGATGTATATTTGTGTTCTTGAACTAGCTATGGGGCATGAGGAGCTCCAAAAAGCCGAATCCCTCTCCTGGTCGCCTCGGGCCTCCTTTTATAGGGAAAAAGGGGTTGCCATGGTGGCACACAAGAGGTGGAAAGGGCACAGTGTTGCGAGGTTATCCCTCACATTACATGACAAGGCGCATTTAATGCGTCTGCTTAGGTGTCCTCTTGCTTTATCGGGGACGGGGGCGAACCCCGTCCCGTCCGTTGCCGCTCCTCCTCGTGTTGACACGCGCCCTAGCCAGTGGTGCGTGCGATGCCATGTAGGCAGGCAGGCAGCTGAGGTGGCGTGATGGTGGAGTCTTTACGAAGATCTACATGCCGCCACGCAGGTGCCTGCCCGGTTGGTTGGGTCGGCAGCTGCATGTGAACGGCGGTGGAGGCTTGGTCAGCGTGGGCCTAGCGGTGGCCCTGTAGATGTCCTCGGCAAGGGCCTTGCCGGGGCCCCGGCAAGGGTCTTGCCGTGTTGCCCGCTGTCGTCCCCGGCAAGGCGTTGCCGGGGGTCTCGTGGTTTTCCTTGGCTGGGATCTCGCCAAGGGTCGCCTTCTTCTGGTGCTCATCTGATCTTGAATGTTTCTTCACAAAGATCTGCATGCCACCACAGAGGTGTCTCCCGAGCCCTTGACCCAACATAGTGGACCATGGTGGGGGTCGTGGACTCAAGGGTGACTCGCTCCATAGGCGTGGGGCGAGCTGCCGCAGCAAGGGTCTTGCCGGGGCTGCTAGGGCTGATCCCGGCAAGGATCTTGCCGGGGGGAGCCCACTTTGTCCCTTTGCTCTTTGTGGTCTTGTGCTTGGCGTTGTTCCAACTACCTTGGACTTCGGTCTTACCCTGGCTCACCTCCCTTGCCCTGCTTGGTGTGGTCGCGGGTGTGGCTATAACTGCCCGTGCACAGTTATAAGGGTACAAAAAGTGTACCCCTCTTTTTGTACACCGACAGGAGCCCCCGGGCCTGGGCCACACATAAGCACTACGCGTTGTTGGGCTAGGCCCAGAACGTTGCGCGGGCAGGCGGGGCGGTTTTCACCGTGGTAAGATTTTTCGCGCGCTGTGCTTCCCACGACCAGCGCGCACGGCGCGGCGTGGAGGGGTGTGCATGACGTGGGCGGCATGCGTGAGGTTGGTTTCCGCACGCATGCGTCACGTCGTAGTTAATGTGAAAGGAGGCGGCTCGCACCTTCCCCATAAACGGAGGGAGGATTGGAGGCACGGCCTATTTACCGAATGGGGCCAAGGCGCAGTCTTCAAGTTGTCCACTCCCCACGATCATGGGGTGGGGAGAGGTCGCCTCACCCGTCCCCTCAGTTCTGCACGTCTGCCACGCGTCTCCCATGCGCTTGGGGTGGCAAATGGTGGAGGCGGGAAACCGGGCCGTCGCTGGTTGGGGCAGCGGGTCGGTCCTGGTTCCCTGCGCCTCCCGTGTCTTGATTGGTCGAGCGGGGCGGCCGAGCCCCAACCCCGTTCCTTTATAAAGGGCAGGAAGGGGGATGGCATCCCGCATTCTTCCATCTTGTTCTTCCTTCTGCTTCTGCTCCTTTCTTCCATTCGTCATGGACAAAGGAAATTCCGGTCCTTCGATGATGGCGGCGAGGGTCGCCGCTCGACAACGCGTCCCTCCTCCTCCTGCGCCTGCGGTGGCAGAGCTGGCCGCGAGGGGAAGGGGGAGGGGTGAGGCCGTGGGTGAGGCCGCAACACTCGGGGAAGAGGAGGACGGGGTGGCGCGCCAACCTCGCCCCCGCCAGCAGCTCTTCCTCCGATAGAGGGCCACGTTGGGGACGACCCCTGCGAGTTGTTCGTCAGGCTGCGCTGGCCACTGCGCCGTCGCCTTCGCCTCCCGACTCCATTTCTGCGGGAGATGGAGCTGGATCCGCCGCAGTCGTTGCGGCTGCACATGAGGGGCTGCGGGATCAGTGGCACGCGGGTCCGCATCGACTTCCCTGCTCCTCACGTGATGTATCTCCATCGGGGATGGAAGACGTCTGCTCGTATCCACAGCTTGACGGATGGGCTCACTCTCCACTTTAAGCTGATGGAGGGTGGCCTCCTCTCCGTCAAGGTCTTCGGGCACTTCGGGACTCGCGCAAGGTGCTGCGTGGAGAGCTCTTCTGATGACGAAGATTCCTCCTCGAGCGAGAGCGACGAGGAGGACAGCGACAGCAACGACAAGGGTGGTAGGCGGCAGGATGACGGGTCCGACTAGGCGCCGGGCGCTGCTCCGAGCGGCACTGGCGACCCCATCATTTGTGTTGCCGGCTCCTTGAACTTCTCGGGGTCGTCTCCTTGGGTGGCTGGCATTGGGAGGCTGCGGATGAGGAAGAGGGCGGGTGGCAAGGCCGTCAAGTTGGAGTACGCGGGCACCGACGCCTTCGACGCGTACTGACGACCTGCCGCCTCGTCTTCGAGCTCTGCCTCCGGCGTCGCCATCACCATCCAGCCCTTGGACGCCGACCAAGATGTTCTCTTGGTGTCTTCTGCCACCAGTAGCTCGCCTAGGCGCCCCTTTTGCCCTTGTCGCCTCCTTGACCTGCCTCCTGAGGAGAGGGACAAGAAAGGGATTACGGGCACCTTACCTCTTTTTAGTTTGTAAGCCTTCGGGCCTTTGTTAAATTTAAAACTTGTAATCCCCTTGTTCATGTTTTTCATTCCCTACGGACTGTCCCTGAGCGGGATGTTTTTTTAATGAAAAAGGGATGTTTGCCGGGTTTATTTATTTGCGGGTGGAACCCACGACAAGGAATAAATCCTTGATATCTCTAAGATAAACATTTTCTCGCCCGGCAACAGGCCTTGCCGTTCCCCCACTTCGCTCGACCTTTCTCACGCCCTTGGCGGAGGCAAGGATGAAGTGGCTTTAGGCTCCTTGTTTCACCCTTCCGCTGCCGCGACTACGACCAAACTCGATCCCAGGAACGAGCCCTAGGGCCTAGAGTTAGGGGAGCACGGTAGCCTAAGGATAAAACAAGGTTTCACATACCTCTGTCCATAAGGAAATGCATGATAAGGGATGGAAAACTTACCTGAATCTGTAGCCCCCGGCAACCTCGGTTTGCCGTGGGTGAATCTTTGCTCTTGCAGTCCCCGATAATACTGGCTTGCCGGGGACTCGATACTAGTCTGCCCCTTTTTCTTCCCAAGCGGCTCGGCAAGGATATTCGTTTGTCCTGCAAACCTAAGAAGACAAAGAGGGACAAAGAGACGCACACTCGAACTCTAAGCTAGGGGTTAGCCGCTGCTAAGCACTATCAACCCTAACCAAGGACGAGACTCGACCTAGCATGCATGCTATAACTTAGGGCGCCAGCGCTTCATTTATTTATGCTTAGGTTCTGCGCCTGGCTTTGTACAAAGGGTTACACGCCTTACCGGCAAGGCTTGTACAAAAGGTGGCTTGCCGGGGGGGCCGGCAAACCGCGCCTTATGGGTAAAACTTGCGAAGATGCTAAATATTCCAGGAATTGCTCACTGGAATGGCATCTTCGGTCTCCAGGCGGACTGCGCCGGGCCTGGTGACTCGTATTACCCGATAACGGCCTTCCCACTTTGGCGTAAATTTGTTGGTATTCTAGGCCGATTAAACATGCCGAAGAACAAGGTCGCCTTCCTCAAAGCTTCGGGCATGGACCTTGCGGCTATGGTAGCGGCGCAAGGCTTGTTGGTAGCGTGCTGCTCTCACAGCCGCCCGAAGACGATCTTCCTCAAGGAGCGTTGCGTCATCTTGCCGTAGTCGCTCTTGCTCAAGCTCATCATAAGCGAGCACTCGAGGTGACCCGTATATGAGTTCTTGTGGGGAGAACTGCTTCTGCCCGGTATACCAGAGCAAAGGGTGTCTGGCCGGTGGCTCGATTTGGTGTCGTTCTGATTGACCAAAGAACCGTCGGCAACTCATCAATCCAGCGCCTTCCACTCTTGTGCAGCCTGTCAAAGGTCTTTGTCCTCAGGCCTCGCAGTACTTCAGTGTTTGCCCTCTCAGCTTGACCATTGCTTCGTGGGTGAGCAACGTAAGCGAAACAGACTTTGCTGCCGAGGTCTTGGATGTATTGCATGAAGGTGCGGCTTGTGAACTGCGTGCCGTTGTCGGTGATGACCCTGTTGGGTACACCAAAACGGCATACTAGCCCCTTGAGGAACTTGACGGCTGACTGGGCTATAACTTTCCTCACTGCTTCCACCTCTGGCCACTTTGTGAACTTGTCGATTGCGATGTACAAGTACTCAAAGCCCCCAACAGCGTGGGGGAAGGGGCCCAGTATGTCGAGCCCCCAGACCGAGAAGGGCCAGGAGAGAGGACTGGTTTGAAGGGCTTGAGCTGGCTGATGAAGCTTCTTTGAATGGAACTGACATGCTTCACACTTGGTGACTAGCGTTGTCGTATCCTGGAGAGCAGTGGGATAGAAGAAACCCTGCCGAAATGCTTTGCCGGCAAGGGCTCTCGACCCTATGTGGGATCCACATATGCCTCCATGTATCTCCGCCAACAGCCCTAGTCCTTCCTCTCGAGGGATACACTTCAATTTCACACCGTTCGGCCTTTTCCTGTACAGGACGTCATCGACGAACTGATACATAGCAGACCGGTGGGCTACTTTTTCCGCTTCTTCCTACTCCTCAGGAAGTTCCTCTATTTGGAGGAATCAGACAGTAGGCTGCGCCCATGCCGAAGCCTGAGGCTCGACGGTGAGGACCAAAGTCATTTCTTCCATCATAAGGGCGGTCGTCTCTACGGCAAGAGCTTCACGCTCTGCCGGAGCCGATCGCCCTATGACGGGCTCAGCGTGTCCGGCAACATCTTCGCCAGCGGCTCCGGGGAGCTCGGCGAGAAAGTACTTGTCGGGCCCTGATTTCCTTCTCTTGCTCTGCTCTGCTGATGGACAATGGATGGCTGAGTTAGTTGGAGCACGAAGGTACCTGGTTCCACAGGCAGCTTGAGGGCAGCGCGCTTTGACAGGTAATCGGTGATGTCGTTCTCCGCTCGGGGAACGTGCTCTTCCTGTATACCGTCAAAGCGCTCTTCCAGCTTTCTCACTTCATCTACGTATGCCTTCATCAACGGGCTCTGGTAGTCTTTGTTGACTTGCTTGACGACAAGTTGCGAGTCGCCCCTGACGATGATTTTCTTGATTCCGAGGTCTGCCGCGATCCTGAGACCAGCAAGCAGCCCTTCGTACTCGGCAGTATTGTTTGTCGATGCCTCCTTGGGGAAGTGCATTTGGACCACGTACTTGAGGTGCTCTCCAGTGGGCGCGACAAGCAGTACGCCAGCCCCTGCGCCCTGTAACGAGAAAGCTCCATCAAAGTACATGACCCAGTTGCAACTTGCCTCCTTGCCGGGGAGGACAGCCTCCTGAGCTTCTTCATCAGGCGTCGCGGTCCACTCTGCAATGAACTCCGCTAGGACTCGACTTTGGATTGTTGAGGTACTCTCAAATTTGAGGCCAAAGCTAGAAAGCTCCAGTGCCCACTCTACGATCCTTCCAGTCGCGTCTGGATTGTGCAATATCTGTTGTAGAGGGAGGCGAGTCACGACAGTAATTTCGTGCGCCTGGAAGTAGTGGCGCAGCTTCCTCGAGGCCATAAGAAGGCCGAAGAGCAGTTTTTGCACACCGGAGTACCTTGATCTAGCCCCCTGCAGGAGGGAGCTAACAAAGTAGACCGGGTGGTGCATCATTTTCCTCCTCGGTAGCACTCCAACTGGCTGCATCGTCTCTACACCAATGGCATTAGGCTCTGTTGCTGCTATCACCTCATCGTAGACTTCTCTCTGCACCACTAGTGCGGCACTGACCACCTGGTTCGTTGCCGCCAAGTACAGTAGCAACGGTTCTGTAGTTTAGGCGCAACTAGTACTGGCGTAGAGGAGAGATACCTCTTCAAATCTTGTAATGCCGCATCGGCTTCTGGTGTCCACTCCATCGGGCCCGCCTTTTTCAAAATCTTGAAAAACGGGAGGGCGCGCTCGGCGGACTTGGAGATGAACCTGCTCATGGCGGCAATGCAACCAGCAAGCCGACGCACATCCTTGACCCGCTTGGGCGCCTCGATCTGCTCTATAGCCTTGATCTTGTCCGGATTGGCCTCTATCCCACGCTGCAACACAAAGAACCCGAGAAGCTTGTCGGACGGGATGCCAAAGATGCACTTCTCAGGGTTCAACTTGAGGTTGATCTTGCGTAGGTTTGCAAATGTCTCTTGTAAATCCGGTATGAGGGTCGCCTGACGAAGCTATGTATCTAGGGTAGGGGCATGGCTCAATCTTCAGTGCCCTACCCAAGGACATCCCTAGAAGAAGTCACCTTTCAATCGACTTGGAGGTATCCCACTCGACGGATTCAAGACACTCGACTATGGAGCTATCACTCGACCACGAAGCCAACCACTCGACTGCCAGGAGATCTAAAGTCACTCCACACGCAAACGGTCGGTCATTAAGTAGCTTTTATGGTCATCATAGCACGTTATTAGGGACGTTACCAGTAACTCCCGATCTTAATGTACCTTAAACCCTGCATTACTGAGGGCTGGAGGGGCCTGGCAAACTCTATATAAGCCACCCCCCTCCTTAGTGTCAAGGGTTCGCACCCCTGTTATTCACACACCTATAATCCAATCGACCGCCTTCGGGCACCGAGACGTAGGGCTGTTACTTCCTCCGCGAAGGGCCTGAACTCGTAAACCTCGTGTGCTTACAACTCTTCCATAGCTAAGATTTAGCCTCTCCATTCATACCCCCCTACATCACTATCAGAGTTAGAACCACGACAGTTGGCGCCCACCGTGGGGCTAGGAGTCTTAGCGCCTAGTTGGAGAAGTTGCGATTTTTCCGATCTCTTTGATCATGGTTTCGGGCGGAGCTTTGGTGGAGGGCTGCGAGATCCGTCTTGGCGCGCTCAAGTTCATCTCCGACGACTCCGCTTGGCTTCAAGAGGCCCCACTCGACGTTGATGCGCTCCTCGTCCGCGGGGCGACGCACTTTCGCGCGTGCGTCCGTGGTGTCCTCCTGCAGCAGCCGTCGACCCAGTATCGGTCGGCTCCAGTGATGTCCTCCCGCCTAGTCTCTCGCCGGCGCAAGCACTCCGGTAGGTCGAGGCTTCAGAGGTGGGTGAGACATGCGGTGGCCCGCCAGTCGGCCACCCCACAAGTCGCGGCGATCGAGCCTGACGAATCCCTCTACGGCCTGTTCGACCTGTCGACTGGCTCCGCAGAGACTGCATCCGAATGCGACAGCAGTGATCCAGTGGCGGAGGTTCTGGTGATCGATGGGACACGCAGTCCTCCCGGTTTTCCCCGCACCGACGGAGGCGCGGGTGGGGGCGACCCGTCGCATCCCCACGAGGAGTATCTCCTCGAGCCTCTTACTTCCGTGCAGCGAGAGGAGCTTCGCTGCCGAAACATGAATGCACTCCACACTCCTATCGTTGGAGAAGCCCCCGAGGCCCGAGCCTTGGAGGACGCGCGCTTGGCTAACTTGGCCGAGCGCACTCGACTGGAGAATCTCCAGCGAGCACTCGACGAGCGAGCACGTCAACGGGCTCCTGAATCCAGCCGGCGTCGGCTCTTCCCACCTACGCATGTATATCGAACTCCGGTTCAGAATTTGGCGGCTGCGACCCGTATAGCAGAGTCGATTCAGCCCTCCCAGTCAGAGGCTGGTAGGGGCTTGTTGCAAATCAGAGCGTTGCTCCGGGCAGCGGGAAACCAGAATTCTGCTGTTTCTCAGTCGCGGAATAAGATCCATAGTCGATCCATTGCAGCAGATACAGTCCAGTCGGCTCACAGCCCAAGATCGCCCCCGAGGCGTGAGGGACGTGGGGACCGACATGATCAGTACAGAAGGAATGAGAAGTATGATCACCGATTCGATCGTGGTGATCAACGTCGAGTGCCAACCCCTCCCCCGAGGAGCGGGTCATATGCGCCTCGACAGCAAGATGACAGGCGCCCTCATAGTGTTGGGCGGAGAATTCTAGTCGACCCCAGAGATCCAGGCTTTGATGCGAGATCCATTCTCGTTCAAAGTTTGGTCGACGGGAATAGAGCTCACCGAGAAGGCCATGACAGAGATGCCCCTACCAGTAGCAGAGGACATGTTTCAGGACCAGAATGTTCCAGTCGAGCCATCAGGGCCGCTGTGATTCCTCCCAACTTCAGATTGGCGACTGGAGTTAGTAAGTTCACCGGTGAGTCTAAGCCTGACACTTGGCTCGAGGATTACCGAGTGGCTATCCAGATTGGCAGTGGCAATGATGAGGTAGCTATGAAGCATTTGCCTCTCATGTTAGAAGGCTCAGCCAGAGCGTGGTTAAACCAGTTAGCACCCAGCAGCATCTAAACTTGGGAGGACCTCTCCCGAGTGTTTGTCACAACCTTCGAAGGAACATGCAAGCGATCTGCAGGTCTTACAGAATTGCGGTCCTGCGTGCAGAAGCTGAACGAAACTCTGAGGGATTACATCCAGAGATGGATCACTTTGCATCACACAGTTGAAAATGTGCCAGATCATCAAGCAGTTTGTGCCTTTAAAGAAGGCGTTAAATACAGAGAATTGAATCTGAAGTTCGGTCGAACCGGAGAGATGTCTCTCAATCGGATGATGGAGATCGCCACCAAATACGCTAATGGTGAAGATGAGGATCGGCTCCGGAGTGGCAAGCAAAAGGCAGTGGCCCAGGAAACCGGAGGAAATTCCAGTCGGAAACAGAAGCGGAAGGCCGAGCCAGCCGCTCCTGGGGAGGCCCTGGTCGTAACCCAGGGAAAATTCAAGGGAAAACCCAATGGGCCTTGGAACCCTGAGAAAGTTAAGGACCAAGATGGAAATGATGTTTTGGATCTGCCGTATCACATCCACACCAAGAAGGATGAAGAGGGTAAACTCATTTACCCAAAGCATACCACTCGACAGTGTCGGCTCCTGATCCAGCAGTTTCAGGGCAAACAGTCCAAAGATAAGGAAAAGGAGTCGGACAAAGTTGACGACAAGGAAGATAGTGACGATGGATACCCCTAGGTCAATTCCACCTTGATGATTTTTGCTGATGTTGAAAGCAAAAGTTGACTGAAAGTCATTAACCGCGAGGTGAATATGGTTGCTCCGGCAACACCCAGTTACCTGAAGTGGTCTCAGACTGCCATCACATTCGACCAGTCCGATCAACCAACGCACATCGCCACCCCTGGGAGGCAAGCTTTGGTGGACGACCCAGTTGTCGAAGGCACTCGACTGACCAAAGTCCCGATGGATGGTGGCAGCGGTTTGAACATACTGTATGCAAAAACCTTGAAAGGGATGGGCATTCCGATGTCGAGGCTCAGTACCAGTAACATGAGCTTCCATGGAGTCATTCCTGGGAAGAAAGCCGAGTCACTCGGCCAAATTGCTCTCGATGTGGTTTTCGGTGACTCCAAGAATTACCGCAAGGAAAAGTTGACATTCGAAGTTGTGGATTTCCAAAGTGCTTATCACGCCATTTTGGGCAGGCCAGCTTATGCACGCTTCATGGCTTGACCATGTTATGTGTATCTCAAATTGAAGATGCCTGGTCCCAAAGGTGTGATCACTGTTACAAGCAATCGGAAGAAAGCAGAAGCGTGTTTTCAGAAAGGCTCAAAGATTGCAGACGCTCAAATGGCAGTGGTCGAGCTGCAAGAGTGTAACGCCCTCGATGCGGCTATATCTCCCACGTGTCGAGGCACGACTTAGAGGCATAACCGCATTGAAAGCAATGTCGCAAGTGAGGTAATCTTCACACAATCCATGTAATAAATAAAGGGGAAAGATACATAGTTGGCTTACAATCGCCACTTCACACAGGTACATAAATAACATCCATCAAACAGGTTACACTCAAGGTCCGTCTACGGCACCAAAATGAAAGAAGACTACCCCAAATGCTAAACAGATCCCCGGATCACCCAACTGGGCTCCACTACTGATCATCTGGAAAAGAAACATAGTAACGGCCACGTTCCTCATCGAACTCCCAAGTGAGCTCGATCGCGTCATCAGTACTGACATCGTTGGTACCTGCAACTGAGGTGATAATATCTGTGAGCCACGGGGACTCAGCAATCTCACACCCGCGAGATCAAGACTATTTAAGCTAAAAGGTGGGAAAAGGGGTTTATGAGGTGGAGCTGCAGCAAGCGACTAGCATATGGTGGCTACAACGTAACAGAGAGCGAGAAGAGAAGGCAAAGCACGGTCGAGAAACTAGAAGTGATCAAGAAGTGATCCTGAAACAACCTACGTCAGGCATAACTCCAACAACCGTGTTCACTTCCCGAACCCCGCCGAGAAGAGACCATCACGGTTACTCACGCGGTTGATGTGTTTTAGTTAAGGTCAACTTCGGGTTTTCTACAACCGGACATCAACAAATTCCCATCTGCCTCATAACCGCGGGCACGGCTTTCGAAAGATAATACCCTGCAGGGGTGTCCCAACTTAGCCCATGATAAGCTCTCACGGTCAACGAAGGATATTCCTTCTACCGGGAAGACCCGATCAATCTCGGAATCCCGGACTACAAGACATTTCAACAGCAATAAAACAAGTCCAGCAAAGCCGCCCGATTGCGCCGACAAATCCTGATAGGAGCTGCACATATCTCGGTCTCAGGGCACATCCGGATAAGCGAAGCGTACAGGAGCCAACATAACCCAAGTTGCCAAGGGACGGCCCCGCACGGTGCTCTAGTTTGGACCAGCAATCGAAGGTGAACTGGCCCGGGGGGGTTAAAATAAAGATGACCCTTGAGTCTGCAGAACCCAAGGGAAAAAGGCTAGGTGGCAAATGGTAAAACCAATGTTGGGCCTTGCTGGAAAAGTCTCATTCAAAGTGAACTGTCAAGGGGGTCCCATAATCACCCAACCGTGTAAGGAACGCAAACTCCGGGAACATAACACCGGTATGACGGAAACTAGGGTGGCAAGAGTGGAACAAAACACCAGGCATAAGGCCGAGCCTTCCACCCTTTACCAAGTATATAGATGCATTAATTAAATAAGAGGTATTGTGATATCCCAACAAGTAAACATGTTCCAACAAGGAACAACAAGTCCATGTTCCAACAAGGAACAAACTTCATCTTCACCTGCAACTAGCAACGCTATAAGAGGGGCTGAGCAAAGCAGTAACATAGCCAAACAACGGTTTTGCTAGGACATGGATGGTTAGGGGCTGACATGGCAATATAGGTGGCATGATATAGCAAGTGGTAGGTATCGCAGCATAGGCATAGCAAAAGAGCGAGCAATCTAGCAAGCAAAGATAGAAGTGATTTCGAGGGTATGGTCATCTTGCCTGCAAGGTTCTCAGAGTTGTCGAAAGCTTGGTCCTCGTAAGCGTTCTCAACAGGTTCCTCGTTCACGTACTCGTCTCCCGGCTCTACCCAAGACAAGAAAACAAGCAAAGGGGACAAGATCAACCACGATGCAATGCGCAAGCAACATGATGCAAAACATGGCATGAAATGCGAGAGGTGATATGCAATGCGTATGCATGCTCCGGAAGGACAAGGATGAACAGGGCATAATCTTGGCAAACCAAGCATGCCACTGGATAGATGAGGTGATTTCGGTTGAAATCGATATAAAGATCACCGGAATCGGATGCACGGTTTGCAAATGGCAAGCAATACAAGAATGACACGTATCTGCCATAACCAGCATGATGCTACTTAGCAAGCAACAAATAATTAAGCTACTGCACCCAAACATGGCAACAAAGCATATGACAGTAATCTACTCAAGATGCACGACAAAAGATGAACACTGAGCTACGGCTCAATCCCATCATAACAGGTCCAAACCATCATGGCAAAAGTGCAAACGATAACAAGTTCCCAGACTTAGTGAAATTATCAACAAGCAGAAACTAACATCAGGATGACATATTCAGAGCAATGAAACAACATGCTACAGGTTCAGAACATAGCAAAATAAGACATGGCATGAATCTACACATAGCACTTGACAAAAGACTCTTACTGACCATAAGCCAAAAAGAACCAGAAAATATGATTACACCCATGTCAAATAAGCAAGTTTCGTTACAGGTTTCAGACTTAGCAGAAAACTGGACAAGGCAGAAAACTGTTAACGACTAGGCATGTTCGTGAGCTCGATGCACTCACTACAGAGCATTTCATGATAAACTAAGCATACATACATCAAGAAGACATGGCATAGTAACTAGACATGGTAAGAATAACATCATATCATGCAAGGATCAACTACACCAAGCTTGGCAAAATCGAATAACATGTAAACAATCTGCCAGCAACATTCTGAAGCAAAAGTAGAGCTCGATTGACTCAAGCTATGGCACTCCATAATTGCAAACAAAGGCATGGACGGATTAATCCAATACTCAAGTTCAAAACTCCCTTACTGATCATACTCAAATTATGCATGGATCTCTCAGAAACAACATGAACACATGGCATAAAAATAACAGCAGTCAGGGACTTAGTGAAATCACTAAGTCTCTGAAATCAGCAACATCAAGACACCTAGTTTGCAAGCTTGTGCTAGTCACCAGATAGATCAAAAAAATACATGGCAAAATCCTATGGATAGATAACATGGCATATTACAAAACTCATGTAGGACTCAACTTCATAGGAGGTACACATCAATCATGGCAAAAATGACAAAAGTGCATGTTCAGATAAGAACCAGCAATAAACATCAACTAGCCCTCTTCTAACAGCATTTCGGGAATCAAGATGACTTCAAATGAAAATGATGCAATGGAACAAAATTATGTACTCTTCGAGACGAACAATTTGACATATTATACGCGCGAAACGGAGCTATAGATGCAAAGTTATGACATGTCGAACATGGCAAGATAATAGAAAAAGCTGGGACTTAGAAATATTCGAGGGGGGTAAAAGTCAACCGCCGGGCGCGCGGATCGAGGGCGGCGTGGATCTCGCCGGATCCGCGCCGGAGTTGCGCCGGAGTCGCCGGGGAGGGCGAGGGAGGCGGCGGCGAGCTCGGGGCCGCCGGATCCGCGCCGGGGCGACCGGATCTGGCGCCGGCGACGGCGGAGCGCGGCGACGCGGGCGGCGCGGGTGCGGGGCGCGGCAGCGGCGGCGCGGGCGGCGGGGAGCCGTCGGGTGGCAGCGGAGCGCGCGGCTCGGGCGGCGGAGCGACGGGGCGCGGCGGCTGGGCCGCGGGGGCCTGCCCCGGGCCGAGCGGGCCGCGGGCGGGCGCGCGGTGGCCGGCGGGCGGGGCGGCCACGTGGCAGGCGCCGATTGGGCGCGGGCGCGCCGGCGGCGGGAGGAGAGAGAGGGGCGCGGAAAACGAGGAAGAAGCTAGGGTTCCGGGGTCTCTCTCTCAGATTTAGACGGGGGAGACGTTTTTATAGGCAGAAGGAGCTAGGGAGCTCCAAATGGAGTGCGGTTTTCGCCCACGCGATCGTGATCGAACGGCGGAGGACATGGGAGTGACTTAGATGGGTTATTGGGCTGTTTTGAAGGGGTGTTGGGCTGCAACACACACGAGGCCTTCACGGTTACCCGGTTAACCGTTGGAGTACCAAACGAACTCCGATTGACCCGAAACTTGACAGGCGGTCTACCGGTGCTATACCAAGGCCACATGTCAAACCTCGGTCCATTCCGAGAATGTTTAATACCCGCTCACGAAGAAATGTAAAAGGGGACGCCGGGAGGCATAGGAGCGCCGGATTGCAAAACGGACAACGGGAAAGATGCTCGGATTTATGAGACGAACACGTATGCAAATGCGATGCACATGATGACATGATATGAAATGCATGACATGAACACGATGCAAAATGAAGAGAACCCAACCACGGAGGGAATATCATAACACATAGCCGGAAATGGCAAGAGTTGGGTTACAAATATGGCAAGTTACATCGGGGGCGTTACAACACACCACCACTACGAGAGGATCTCGTCCCGAGATCTAGGACTGAAAGAACTCCGGGTACTCAGAACGTAGGTGGTCTTCACGCTCCCAGGTGGCCTCTCGATCTGAATGATGTGACCATTTCACTTTCAGGAATTTAATTGACTTGTTGCGAGTCTTGCGCTCAGTTGTCTCAAGAATAGCAACTGGATGCTCATGATAGGACAAATCTTCTTGAAGATCAATCTCTTCGAAGTTGATGGTGCGCTCAGGCGTCTTGAAGCACTTGCGAAGCTGTGACACGTGGAAGACATCGTGCACATTTGCAAAGTTGGAGGGGAGCTCAAGTTGATAGGCTAGATCGCCTCGTTTCCCGATAATCTTGAAGGGACCCACGTATCTGGGAGCAAGTTTCCCCTTGATACCGAAACGACGAGTTCCTTTCATTGGCGAGACACGGAGGTAAACATGGTCTCCGATCTCGAATGCCACATCACGATGTTTGCTGTCGTAATAGCTCTTCTGGCGCGACTGCGCGGCTTTGAGGTTCTCACGAATCACCTTGCACATGGCCTCAGCCTCTGAGATCAAATCATTGCCGAGCAATTGACGTTCACCGGTTTCAGACCAGTTGAGAGGAGTACGGCACTTTCTGCCATAGAGAATCTCGAATGGGGCTTTGCCCGAGCTGGCTTGAAAACTGTTGTTGTAAGAGAATTCAGCATAAGGAAGACAATCCTCCCACTTCATGCTGAAAGAGATAACACAGGCTCTGAGCATATCTTCAAGAATTTGATTGACACGCTCAACTTGTCCACTAGTCTGAGGGTGGAACGCTGTGCTGAAGCGAATGTTGGTGCCCATGGCCTTCTGAAAAGAATCCCAAAATTTGGAGGTAAAGATACTGCCACGGTCTGAAGAGATCAATTGTGGAATGTCGTGCAAAGAGACAATTCTGGAGGTGTAGAGCTCTGCCAGCTGCGCTGCTGTGATAGACTCTTTGATAGGAAGAAAATGAGCCACTTTGGTGAGCTTGTCGATGACGACGAAGATAGCATCATTTCCACGCTTGGACTTAGGAAAACCAGTCACGAAGTCCATTTCGATATGATCAAACTTCCATTCTGGAATAGCAAGAGGTTGGAGAAGTCCAGCTGGTCGTTGGTGTTCTGCTTTCACCCTTCTGCAGACATCACACTCATTCACGAATTGAGCGATCTCACGCTTCATTCGAGTCCACCAATACGACTGCTTGAGGTCATGGTACATCTTCGAACTTCCAGGATGACTTGACAGAAGAGAATTGTGCGCTTCGTTCATAATGACTTTACGGAGATCACCCTTTGGAACCACGATCCGGTCCTCGAAGAAAAGAGTATCTCTGTCATCAACTCGATAGTACTTGTATTTGGGGATGCTCTTTTCAATACCACGTTTCACCTTCTTCACCATGGTATCCAACAATTGTGCCTCACGAATTTGATCTTCCAAAGTAGGAGAGACAATGAGGTTGGCAAGAACACCTTGAGGAACAACTTGGAGATTCAACTTGCGGAAAGCTTCACAAAGATCCGGTTGAAAAGGCTTGAGGATTAAGCTGTTGCAGTAAGCCTTTCTGCTCAAAGCGTCTGCAACCACATTAGCCTTGCCTGGAGTATATTCAATACTCGGATTATACTCTTGAATCATTTCGACCCGTCGAGTTTGCCTGAGGTTGAGATGAGGCTGAGTGAAGATATACTTCAGACTCTTGTGATCGATGAAGATGTCCACTTTCCTTCCCAACAGGAGATGTCTCCATGTTATTAGAGCGTGGACAACTGCCGCCAACTCAAGGTCGTGAGTGGGGTAGTTCCTTTCATTGGGCTTCAACTGGCGAGAGGTATAGGCAACAACCTTCTTCTCTTGCATTAACACAGCACCGAGGCCGTGGAGAGAAGCATCACAGAATACTTCATAAGGCTTTGATTCATCAGGAGGAGTCAGAACTGGAGCAGTGACGAGTTTCTCTTTGAGAGTGTTGAAAGCAACGTCACACTCAGGAGACCAGACATATTTCACATGCTTCTGGAGGAGGTTGGAAAGAGGCTTGGCAATCTTGGAGAAATTCTCAACGAATCTTCGGCAATAGCTTGCAAGTCCAAGAAAACTGCGAAGCTGCTTGACATTCTGAGGAGGATTCCAATTCAAAACTGCAGACACCCTCTCTGGATTAACAGCGATGCCCTTGGCAGAGATGATATGGCCAAGATAAAGAACTTCATCAAGCCAGAATTCACATTTGGAGAACTTCGCATATAATTGATACTCTCTGAGCTTGTCGAGTACCAACCGCAAATGTTCGGCATGATCCTTCTTATTCTTGGAGAAGACCAAAATATCATCGAGATAGACCAATACAAATTCGTTGATGTAGGGGTTGAAGATGAAATTCATCAAGCGAGTGAAATACGGAGGAGCATTGACGAGGCCGAAAGACATGACAGTATATTCATAAGAACCAAAGCTTGTTCTGAATGTTGTCTTGGGAATATCTTCTTCACGAATGCGAATCTGATGATAACCCATACGAAGGTCAAGCTTGGAGAACACCTTAGCACCTTTGAGTTGCTCAAATAGCTCATTGATGTTGGGAAGTGGGTACTTGTTCTTGATAGTCTTCTTGTTCAATGGACGATAATCGACGCAAAGTCGGTCCGTGCCATCCTTCTTCTTGACAAAAAGAACACCACAACCCCAAGGAGAAGAACTCGGTCTGATCAGACCCAGACGTTCTTGTTTATCGAGTTGAATCTTTAATTCCTTGAGCTCATCTGGTCCAAGCTTGTAAGGACGCTTGCAAACGGGTTCTGTGCCAGGCTCAAGCTCAATAACGAATTCAACTAGCCTGCGGGGAGGCATACCCGGAAGCTCTTCTGGAAAAACATCTTGGTACTCACAAACGACTGGAATCTGAGAGATAGCCTCCATTTCACCCATCTCATTGAGAGAAAACAACCGAATGGTATCATCATGAGAAGCATAGATGATCACATCGTTAGAAGAGTGAGTCAATTTGATTTCCCTGGCAGCACACTCAAGCTGAGCCTTGTGCTTAGAAAGCCAGTCCATCCCGAGAATAAGATCAATATCAGAATCACCAAGCACCATTGGAGAAGACAGAAATTTGTAATCACCCATCTTGATAGAGACATCAGGAACTAAAGAGTTTGCTCTCATTGATTTCGCCGGAGAAATAACACCCAACGGTTTATCCAGGTAAGTCCAAGGAAAATCATTCTTTGCAAAGAACGATCTTGACATGAAACAATGCGATGCACCCGTATCAAATAAGACTTTGGCAGGAATATCATTAACAGGAAGATTACCCATGATCACTTCAGAAGAATCCTCTGCTTGAGCTGCATTCAACATGTTCACCTTGACGTGCTTAGGATTATGCTTGACCACTGCATTGCTGGAAGATTTCACAGGAGGAGGAGGCGGAAGGCGCCTTTGATTGAAGCACTTGTTCGCATAGTGACCCTTTTGCTGACATTTGTTACAAGTCACTTCTGAGAGCGGACGATGGTAAGGAGCACTTGGCCTTGGAGCTTGGTTCTGAGACTTGTTCTGAAAGCCAGGGTTGGGTGGGTGGGAAGATCCACGACCACTTGAATTCTTCTGCTGATAAGGCTGACGGAACGGAGGAGGAGGAGGCAACCAGAACTTCTGTTGCTTAGCTGCCACAAGTGAGGAGGAAGAAGACTGGACTGCGTCTCTGACTCTCTTCTTAGATGCCTCACACTTGAGCTGAGCAGCTTCTTGTTTCAGTGCCATGTTGTAGAATTCATCATACTTTAATGGCTCGAAAAGCACGAGAGCAAGTTGCAGATCTTCTCTGAGACCACGCCTGAACTGGTAGATCATACTCTTCTCATCAGGGATGTCTTGCCTTGCAAAACGAGAGAGTTTCTGAAACTGAGTGTTGTATTGGTAGACAGTCATGTTGCCTTGCTTGAGATTGCGGAATTCCTCACGCTTAAGCTCAACAACACTTTCTGGAATGTGGTGCGCTTTGAAATCACGACGGAAATCATCCCAAGTGATCACACGACCTCCTCTGGAATCTTTGTATTGCTGGAACCACTCAGCAGCTTGATCTTTGAGTTGAAAAGAGGCAAACTTGACAAAGTCCTCAGGTCTCACATTGCTGCACTCGAAATGTTTGCTGATGTCCACGAGCCAATCATCAGCGTCAGTGGCCTCGACACAGTAGCTGAAGGTTTTTGGTTCCGGAAGGTTGTTGCCTATACCTCTCGCCAGTTGAAGCCCAATGAAAGGAACTACCCCACTCACGATCTTGAGTTGGTGGCAGTTGTCCACGCTCTAATAACATGGAGACATCTCCTGTTGGGAAGGAAAGTGGACATCTTCACCGATCACAAGAGTCTCAAGTATATCTTCACTCAGCCTCATCTCAACCTCATGCAAACTCGATGGGTCGAAATGATTCAAGAGTATAATCTGAGTATTGAATATACTCCAGGCAAGGCTAATGTGGTTGCAGACGCTTTGAGCAGAAAGGCTTACTGCAACAGTTTAATCCTCAAGCCTTTTCAACCGGATCTTTGTGAAGCTTTCCGCAAGTTGAATCTCCAAGTTGTTCCTCAAGGTGTTCTTGCCAACCTCATTGTCTCTCCTACTTTGGAAGATCAAATTCGTGAGGCACAATTGTTGGATACCATGATGAAGAAGGTGAAACGTGGTATTGAAAAGAGCATCCCCAAATACAAGTGCTATCGAGTTGATGACAGAGATACTCTTTTCTTCGAGGACCGGATCGTGGTTCCAAAGGGTGATCTCCGTAAAGTCATTATGAACGAAGCGCACAATTCTCTTCTGTCAAGTCATCCTGGAAGTTCGAAGATGTACCATGACCTCAAGCAGTCGTATTGGTGGACTCGAATGAAGCGTGAGATCGCTCAATTCGTGAATGAGTGTGATGTCTGCAGAAGGGTGAAAGCAGAACACCAACGACCAGCTGGACTTCTCCAACCTCTTGCTATTCCAGAATGGAAGTTTGATCATATCGAAATGGACTTCGTGACTGGTTTTCCTAAGTCCAAGCGTGGAAATGATGCTATCTTCGTCGTCATCGACAAGCTCACCAAAGTGGCTCATTTTCTTCCTATCAAAGAGTCTATCACAGCAGCGCAGCTGGCAGAGCTCTACACCTCCAGAATTGTCTCTTTGCACGGCATTCCACAATTGATCTCTTCAGACCGTGGCAGTATCTTTACCTCCAAATTTTGGGATTCTTTTCAGAAGGCCATGGGCACCAACATTCGCTTCAGCACAGCGTTCCACCCTCAGACTAGTGGACAAGTTGAGCGTGTCAATCAAATTCTTGAAGATATGCTCAGAGCCTGTGTTATCTCTTTCGGCATGAAGTGGGAGGATTGTCTTCCTTATGCTGAATTCTCTTACAACAACAGTTTTCAAGCCAGCTCGGGCAAAGCCCCATTTGAGATTCTCTATGGCAGAAAGTGCCGTACTCCTCTCAACTGGTCTGAAACCGGTGAACGTCAATTGCTCGGCAATGATTTGATCTCAGAGGCTGAGGCCATGTGCAAGGTGATTCGTGAGAACCTCAAAGCCGCGCAGTCGCGCCAGAAGAGCTATTACGACAGCAAACATCGTGATGTGGCATTCGAGATCGGAGACCATGTTTACCTCCGTGTCTCGCCAATGAAAGGAACTCGTCGTTTCGGTATCAAGGGGAAACTTGCTCCCAGATACGTGGGTCCCTTCAAGATTATCGGGAAACGAGGCGATCTAGCCTATCAACTTGAGCTCCCCTCCAACTTTGCAAATGTGCACGATGTCTTCCACGTGTCACAGCTTCGCAAGTGCTTCAAGACGCCTGAGCGCACCATCAACTTCGAAGAGATTGATCTTCAAGAAGATTTGTCCTATCATGAGCATCCAGTTGCTATTCTTGAGACAACTGAGCGCAAGACTCGCAACAAGTCAATTAAATTCCTGAAAGTGAAATGGTCACATCATTCAGATCGAGAGGCCACCTGGGAGCGTGAAGACCACCTACGTTCTGAGTACCCGGAGTTCTTTCAGTCCTAGATCTCGGGACGAGATCCTCTCGTAGTGGTGGTGTGTTGTAACGCCCCCGATGTAACTTGCCATATTTGTAACCCAACTCTTGCCATTTCCGGCTATGTGTTATGATATTCCCTCCGTGGTTGGGTTCTCTTCATTTTGCATCGTGTTCATGTCATGCATTTCATATCATGTCATCATGTGCATCGCATTTGCATACGTGTTCGTCTCATAAATCCGAGCATCTTTCCCGTTGTCCGTTTTGCAATCCGGCGCTCCTATGCCTCCCGGCGTCCCCTTTTACATTTCTTCGTGAGCGGGTATTAAACATTCTCGGAATGGACCGAGGTTTGACATGTGGCCTTGGTATAGCACCGGTAGACCGCCTGTCAAGTTTCGGGTCAATCGGAGTTCGTTTGGTACTCCAACGGTTAACCGGGTAACCGTGAAGGCCTCGTGTGTGTTGCAGCCCAACACCCCTTCAAAACAGCCCAATAACCCATCTAAGTCACTCCCATGTCCTCCGCCGTTCGATCACGATCGCGTGGGCGAAAACCGCACTCCATTTGGAGCTCCCTAGCTCCTTCTGCCTATAAAAACGTCTCCCCCGTCTAAATCTGAGAGAGAGACCCCGGAACCCTAGCTTCTTCCTCGTTTTCCGGGCCCCTCTCTCTCCTCCCGCCGCCGGCGCGCCCGCGCCCAATCGGCGCCTGCCACGTGGCCGCCCCGCCCGCCGGCCACCGCGCGCCCGCCCGCGGCCCGCTCGGCCCGGGGCAGGCCCCCGCGGCCCAGCCGCCGCGCCCCGTCGCTCCGCCGCCCGAGCCGCGCGCTCCGCCGCCACCCGACGGCTCCCCGCCGCCCGCGCCGCCGCTGCAGCCGCTGCCGCGCCCCGCACCCGCGCCGCCCGCGTCGCCGCGCTCCGCCGTCGCCGGCGCCAGATCCGGTCGCCCCGGCGCGGATCCGGCGGCCCCGAGCTCGCCGCCGCCTCCCTCGCCCTCCCCGGCGACTCCGGCGCAACTCCGGCGCGGATCCGGCGAGATCCACGCCGCCCTCGATCCGCGCGCCCGGCGGTTGACTTTTACCCCCCTCGAATATTTCTAAGTCCCAGCTTTTTCTATTATCTTGCCATGTTCGACATGTCATAACTTTGCATCTATAGCTCCGTTTCGCGCGTATAATATGTCAAATTGTTCGCCTCGAAGAGTACATAATTTTGTTCCATTGCATCATTTTCATTTGAAGTCATCTTGATTCCCGAAATGCTGTTAGAAGAGGGCTAGTTGATGTTTATTGCTGGTTCTTATCTGAACATGCACTTTTGTCATTTTTGCCATGATTGATGTGTACCTCCTATGAAGTTGAGTCCTACATGAGTTTTGTAATATGCCATGTTATCTATCCAGAGGATTTTGCCATGTATTTTTTTGATCTATGTGGTGACTAGCACAAGCTTGCAAACTAGGTGTCTTGATGTTGCTGATTTCAGAGACTTAGTGATTTCACTAAGTCCCTGACTGCTGTTATTTTTATGCCATGTGTTCATGTTGTTTCTGAGAGATCCATGCATAATTTGAGTATGATCAGTAAGGGAGTTTTGAACTTGAGTATTGGATTAATCCGTCCATGCCTTTGTTTGCAATTATGGAGTGCCATAGCTTGAGTCAATCGAGCTCTACTTTTGCTTCAGAATGTTGCTGGCAGATTGTTTACATGTTATTCGATTTTGCCAAGCTTGGTGTAGTTGATCCTTGCATGATATGATGTTATTCTTACCATGTCTAGTTACTATGCCATGTCTTCTTGATGTATGTATGCTTAGTTTATCATGAAATGCTCTGTAGTGAGTGCATCGAGCTCACGAACATGCCTAGTCGTTAACAGTTTTCTGCCTTGTCCAGTTTTCTGCTAAGTCTGAAACCTGTAACGAAACTTGCTTATTTGACATGGGTGTAATCATATTTTCTGGTTCTTTTTGGCTTATGGTCAGTAAGAGTCTTTTGTCAAGTGCTATGTGTAGATTCATGCCATGTCTTATTTTGCTATGTTCTGAACCTGTAGCATGTTGTTTCATTGCTCTGAATATGTCATCCTGATGTTAGTTTCTGCTTGTTGATAATTTCACTAAGTCTGGGAACTTGTTATCGTTTGCACTTTTGCCATGATGGTTTGGACCTGTTATGATGGGATTGAGCCGTAGCTCAGTGTTCATCTTTTGTCGTGCATCTTGAGTAGATTACTGTCATATGCTTTGTTGCCATGTTTGGGTGCAGTAGCTTAATTATTTGTTGCTTGCTAAGTAGCATCATGCTGGTTATGGCAGATACGTGTCATTCTTGTATTGCTTGCCATTTGCAAACCGTGCATCCGATTCCGGTGATCTTTATATCGATTTCAACCGAAATCACCTCATCTATCCAGTGGCATGCTTGGTTTGCCAAGATTATGCCCTGTTCATCCTTGTCCTTCCGGAGCATGCATACGCATTGCATATCACCTCTCGCATTTCATGCCATGTTTTGCATCATGTTGCTTGCGCATTGCATCGTGGTTGATCTTGTCCCCTTTGCTTGTTTTCTTGTCTTGGGTAGAGCCGGGAGACGAGTACGTGAACGAGGAACCTGTTGAGAACGCTTACGAGGACCAAGCTTTCGACAACTCTGAGAACCTTGCAGGCAAGATGACCATACCCTCGAAATCACTTCTATCTTTGCTTGCTAGATTGCTCGCTCTTTTGCTTTTCCTATGCTGCGATACCTACTGTCGTGGAATTGTCACGTCAGATGTCCTAGTAAGAGGACTTAGTCGTAGAGCCATCGCAACGGGTTAGCTTGAAGGGGTTAAAGTGGACACAAGGACACGGTTTTTATACTAGTTCGGCCCCTTCGATGAAGGTAAAAGCCTACGTCTAGTTGTGATGGGATTGATGGGTTTCGAGGGCTTAGGGAGCGATATGATTCGCCTAAACCTCGAGTTCTTCTTCTCTGTCCTCAAACCGCCGTCGGGTCGTCCCCTTATATACACGGGTGACGCCCGTCGGTCTGCAAAGTCTCGACCTCCGGCTTATAAACGTGCCCGGGTCGGTCTCTCTATTCCTATCTTACAGTACAAGTTGGCCCCAGGCCGGTTTACACCATAAACCTTTAAACCGTTTATAGATCTTGGGCCTTTCTACTCCTCCTTGGGCTTTAACATCTCGGGTCTTGTTGACGGTGGTAACCCGGGCCCTGCAGGCCGGTTTACCCCAGATAGCAACATCCCCAACATTAGGCCCCAGATTGATTTGAACAGGTTCATGTCAACCCTTAATAAGAATTTCTGTCTTCAAATGTCTTCCAGTGACTTGTTAAACCGTCGTTTCTCCGTCTCCTCTGCTGTGGTAAACCGATGTGACGTCAACGCAGGCTACCGTCTCCTTTCGCTAACCCGCAAGAATCAAGGCGACGGCTGGGCTTCCGAAATCTCCGGCCCCTGGATTCGCGCGCCTGATACACGCGCCGCGCCTTATAAATAGGACTTGAAGGCCATCTTCCTTTCCTCCCCTTCTTCGTCTTCCTCGCGACCCAGACCTCAGAGCTCCGCCGCCGCCGTCAACTGCTGCATCAACTCCGGCCGCTGCATCAACCTGATCGGTTCAGAGCACCGCGGCGACCTTCCGCATCTGTTTGGACCCCGGTAAGGCCCCTGTTCTTGTTGCTTTAGATCTGTTCTAGGGTTCATCGTCCTGCTACTGTTTCTTGCTCATCCCCATAGCAGCCTTTACGAACAGACGACGATACCTGTACCTGGATTTGTAGTTTCTCTTAGCAGTCGCCATAAATCTGCATTCATTTCCTTAGATCTCACTCTTGTTCCTGCTTGTCGAACTTATGTTGTTCTGCTGTGAGCCCGACTTCATATTACCTGTTTTTATTTCTTTTTCACCCTAGCTGTAGATCCATTGCTTTGAACGAATCCGTACGGGATCTGTTTCTGCTTTCATACTCACAACTGCTTAGATCTGATCGGTTTAACTCTTAGCAAAGTGAACAAAACAACCCACACATCCATTAGTCCCCTTGATGAACCGCTGGTTGATATCATTGTGGATAACCTGACTCTATAAGATCATATTTGGTTTATAATCACACTTGTTCTCAAACCGGAAAACATTTATCTTGTAGATCTCCTCATGGCCAAACAGGTGTACGAATGCAACTGGGTTCCCTCTTGCATCACTGAGACCCATTTAAACAACTTAGTCCTGACTGGTGCTTTGAGTAGCAAAAATACCATCCATTGGAGGGTTCCAGGAGACGAATGTCCTCCTACCCCGCAGGAGGGAGAAGTGGTGGTGTTTGCGGATCACCTGGCCCGGGGGTTTAACCCACCCGGTTCGAAATTTTATCGGGACGTTTTGGCTAATTTTAGGTTGCGCCCACAAGATGTTGGTCCAAATTCAGTCACGAACATCTGCCATTTTCAAGTACTTTGCGAGGCGTACTTTCAAGAGGAACCCACTGTAGAGTTGTTCCGGGACTTTTTCCATCTGAACCGACGTACTGAATTCACCGATGGTCCCAATATGGAACTGGGCGGTATGGCGATCCAGAAGAGGAAAGAGGTGACTTATCCTCACACCAAGTTGCATAGTCATCCGCAAGAATGGAACTGCACTTGGTTCTATTGCAAGGATACTTCCCCTGCTGAAGAAAATCCACTGCCCGGTTTCCGTCCAGAGAGACTTAGCAACACTCACCCATTCCCCCCACGGCTAACTGCCAAAGAGAGGAGTAAGTATGCCCCTCAGTTGTCCAAGCTCAGAGCCTTTATGGCTAATGGTTTAACGGGGGTTGATCTTGCTCGTTGCTGGATTTCATGGAGCATCCTGCCCCTTAGCATCCGCTCCGGTTTGATGTGCCAATACACGGGTCGGGTTGACGATCCTTTGAGGCACTGTAACATTCAGCTGACGGAGGACGAAGTCGCTGAAGCTGTGAAGAAGATGCTGAACGAACCGGAACATGTCTGCGCTCGAGCCGGCCTGCTTCCATTTTGTGCCACAAACAAGCCACCTGCTGTAAGCAACTCCTCTGTTCATAGAATCTTTGATCTCCTTATATACATGTTGTTAACTTCCAGTCCTTTTCGAAACAGGGAGATGATCCATTTTGGAGCAAGAAGTTACAAGAGCCGACCGAAAAGGTAACCCGACCCAAGACGAGGGTGAAGAAGCCTGCTCAGAGGAAAAGGAACACCGCCTCCTCCACTCCGGATCTAGAGGAGGATGATGTGGGTAATCCGGACCTCGGGGTAGACCTCGATTCAGTTGGTTTGCTTTTTATACGTCTTATTGATGATGATATTTGTCAGGACGACGCTGAAGTGAGCCATGCCGAAGGCCCAGAGGTAACTATTCTTTCTTCTGATGCCGTTCTTTTGCCTTTGAAAAAACCTCGCCAAGCAAACCGGAGAATTAAATTTTCTCACCCTCTTGCTTACTTGGATCCCGAATTTCTTGTGAAGACCCAGCAACATGAAGCTCGACGCACCACCCGACATAGCGGCCAGGTAGTCACCTCCGCCGGTTTACCGAACAGCCCGGTTCGGAAACGCCGCTCAGAGGTCTCCGATTTACGCGCTAGCTTTCCTCCTAAAGCAGGTTTAACCCGTCAGCCTCTAAATCCATCTGACTCCGATTATCAGGTCACTTCCCATTCCTCTTCCGGTGAATCTTCAGCCACTCAACTGCCCCCGTTGAAGACAGTTATTGGGTAAGTTGGACCGATCACAACATATCTCTGTATGGGTCTCTTAATCCATTTTATACCGTTTTTTCAATCTTTGTGCTTTTTTCAGGGCTAAGCCTAGACCGAGCAAGAAGGCTCGTCTGGATAATCCGGCTGAAGGAACTGCCGCTCCTGAACCGGAGAAAACTCCTGGTGCTGACGCTCTGGGTTGTGAAGATACTCAGAACTATCCATCTCCGCAAGATGACATCTGCGCTGAAGAAAGGACTACCGAACCTGCTAACCGTACTGATCCGCCTGCCAGTCCTGTTCGGGTTGAAGGATCCATCCCCCCTTCTGCAACTGCTGATAAACCGACAGGGCCACTGCAGAGCAGCGACTCCAAGGATGATGATGTCGTTATTACCGGTATTGGCCGCTCTGAACCGGGGAACACTGCTACTTTGACCAAGCATACTGCCAAAGACGAAATCTCGGCCACAAAGGGCAAATGGGACCTTGACTTGTCTACGTTCGCCTCTTTAAGCGCCCCGGATCTTTATTCTGGGTATCTGAACCGGCTGTACACCAGTCGGGATTATGAGGCTGCCATGATCAAGATGATGAAGGAGAAACTTGAGGTAACTCCCTTGTGCTTCATTCTATTGCAACTTAGCTTATCAATATTTCCAAACTGAGGTAGTAAACCGGACCAGGCTGCTTTTGACAATTAAGGTCTGGTTTAGACAACCCCAGGTTTCAACATCGGTCATAATCAGAAAACATCATCAGATAACCATTAGCCCCCAAGTGCCAAGTTTAAATACTTGTATTAATCTTGGGACTCTTTGTAATGGAAAACTTGCGTTAAAATCAAGTATGCATTAGCCCCCAAGTATCGAGCACATAACTTGCTTGTGTGGTTGATACTTCCAAATCGTGCAATATTTTCTGAACACTGTTGATGACCTGCTGCAGGGGGATTTGAAGACCAAAGAGAACCAAGTCTCGGACCTTCAGGAAGCTTTAAAAGCCCAGCAGATTGAAACTGAAAAAGCAAAGGAGGAATTGACCAAAGCCTTAACTGTTATGGAGCAGCTGAAAGCAAGCCGCAAAAAGGAGCAAGCCGATTGGGCTACTGAAAGAGCTCTTTTGACGAAGAGGGCTGAAAATGCCGAAGCTGCTCTTAAACCGGTGGTTGATGAGTTATCCACCGTGAAGCGACAAATACACTCCATGACATCTGCCGTCTTTGGTAAACCTTTCAATGCCCTTCTTCCAATTTGTACCTTGTTTGCTACACCCTATGTCCGGTTGGTAATCCACCTTGAAACACTGCAGGCTCACGTATTGGACACTTGGGTTCTGATGTGCGGATGAAACTCAAAGCTGCTTATACTCTGATTGAACAGTTATACACCGGAGCCCAAAGAGCTATCACCACTGCATCGCACAACAACCCTGCGCCGGCTCTGATTCAAGACACATTAAAGAGGCTGTCCATGCTTCCGGCCCGGATTGAAGAGTTGAAAAGATCAGCTGCTCGAACTGGAGCTATCACTGCCTTGATCCGGGCCAAAGCGTGGGTACCAGATTTCGATCCTGTCGAAGCGGCCCAAGGATACCCCAGCTTGAAGGAAGACGGTTCAGACTTTGGTGAAGATGATTTGAGGGCGATAAACCGGGCGGTGCGCCCCCTAGCTTGTCAATTGGCTGAGGAGGCAGATCTGTCACGTTACCAAGCCCAATATGACAACCAGAACAAACGAGTATCTGCCCCGGTCCCTGAAGCGGGAAACCTTGTTCCTCCAATCCGTAAGCATACTTATGCCCCAGACATTGAACCGTCTTCGCTGATTCACGAAGAAGCCGTCTTCCAAGCGCTAATGGGAATCGACTGGACCACTGCTGATTTCCAGCCAATGGGTAATCAAGATGGAGCTGAAGCGGCGCGAGATGACCCCCAGCCTTCGAACCGAGGCGTCGAACAGGCGTAATCAACGCTCCGGTTTACTTGGTGACGTCTTAATCCGTCACCGAACAATATATTCAGGCACTACGTTGCCTTGTAATAAGATAGTTTAATACTTCTGCCTTTGAACGTGCCTTCGCGCACGGGTACTGATGCTCTTTCCAGCGACATTTCCAACTTATGTTTCCCGTCTTTACTGAGTGCACAATATGATTTTTCGACCACCTGAACCGTGCTGCGCCTCTGCCAAACCGGGCAATTTGCCTCCGGGCTTAAAACGGACCGGGCTATGCCAGCTGAATCGGTTTAAGGATACTTGACGTTCCGAAGAACCAAAAAACACCACAATAAAGGCAGAAAACAAAACCAAATATGAAAAGGCAACGCGATAGTAAAACGCATGCGAATAGTGGTTACTATGAACCGTTCAGAAGGCGTGACCATCGTCAAGACAAAACCGAGCCCCCAAGAGGTGTAGCTACGGTTTAAGTCGACTAGGTTCCTTACTGAATCGTGGCAAACATGCCGGCCAAATGGCATTGCATTGGTTCGTCAACCAAGCCCCCAAGTGACTCAATGGCTAAAAAGCCGACCAGAAGGCATTACCATCATCAAGACATGACCGAGTTCCCATAAGGCGTAATCTACGGTTCAAGTCGATTAGGTCCCCAACTGATTCTGTGGCAAATATGCCAGCCAGAAAGCATTACCGTCGTCAAGGCCTGACCAAGCCCCCCGGAGGTGTAGCTACAGTTCAGGCCGACTAGGTCCCCAACTGACTTTATAGGGATAGCTATGTTCTCTTTGGTTCGAATACGACCTATGTTTGAACAGCTGCGTTCTCTTTGGTTCGAATACGACCTATGTTTGAACAGAAATCCCCATGTTTGAATAGCTATGTTCTCTTTGGTTCGAATACGACCTATGTTTGAACAGGAAGCCTCATGTTTGAATAGCTGTGTTCTCTTTGGTTCGAATACGACCTATGTTTGAACAGGAAGCTTCATGCTTGAACCGGGATATTGAACCGGATATTAAGAGTTTCACAACCCTGTAGGAGACATCTTCCCTTGAACCAGCTTTTAAACCGGAATTTGAACTTCTGTGAAGCGACCTCCAGGGGTAGGTACACATGATGTGAAGAACAGTAGAAACCCCGCTTTACTTGAGGCTCTTGGTTTATTGTATTCAATCATAATATATACATGGTCATGATATGTACATAAACAGAGCCCAGGGCTCATGTATAATAAGGTCGAAGATGAGCTATGTTCCACGGCCTGCTGGTCTCCTCCTCTGACGTGCGTGAATCCTTGCGCTCTCTAATATCAATCAAGTAATATGACCCATTATTCAGATTCTTGCTGACCACAAAAGGTCCCTCCCAAGGCGGGGATAATTTATGCTGATCAGATTGATCCTGGATGAGCCGAAGCACCAAATCCCCCTCCTGAAAGGTTCTGGTCCTAACCCGACGGCTGTGGTAACGGCGGAGATCTTGCTGGTAAATCGCTGAACGGGCAGCTGCCAAGTCACGCTCCTCATCCAACAAGTCAAGAGCGTCCTGCCGTGCCTGCTCATTGTCCGCTTCAACATATGCTGCCACTCGAGGCGAGTCATGTCGTATATCACTTGGGAGAACCGCCTCTGCCCCATTAACCATAAAAAACGGCGTAAACCCCGTGGATCTGTTAGGCGTGGTGTTGATGCTCCATAATACAGACGGTAGCTCCTCCACCCAACAACCCGGCGTCCTTTGCAAAGGGACCAGAAGTCGGGGTTTGATACCTCTCAAGATCTCTTGGTTCGCTCGTTCTGCCTGACCATTAGACTGTGGGTGCGCTACCGAAGAAACATCAAGCCGTATATGCTCCCGTGCACAAAACTCTTTCATGGCCCCCTTGGATAGATTGGTACCATTATCCGTGATGATGCTGTGTGGGAAACCAAACCGGAAGATCACCTTCTTTATAAACCGAACCGCCGTGGCAGCATCACACTTACTGACAGGTTCTGCCTCCACCCACTTGGTAAATTTGTCAACCGCCACCAGTAGGTGGGTCTTCTTATCTTTGGAACGCTTAAAAGGCCCAACCATATCAAGCCCCCAAGTCGCAAACGGCCAAGTGATTGGAATCATCCTCAATTCTTGAGCCGGTATGTGTGCTCGTCTAGAAAATTTCTGGCACCCATCACATAACCTGACTAGGTCCTCCGCATCAGCATGAGCAGTTAACCAGTAGAAACCGTGGCGGAACGCTTTAGCCACCAATGATTTTGAACCGGCGTGGTGGCCGCAATCCCCTTCATGTATTTCTCGTAATATCTCGCACCCCTCCTTAGGGGATATGCACCGTTGCAGCGCTCCTGATACGCTGCGATGATGTAACTCTCCTTGGAAAATGGTCATAGACTTGGACCGTCGTACTATCTGTCGAGCCAAGCTTTCATCTTCTGGCAACTCACCCCGGTTCATATATGCCAGGTAAGGGAGCGTCCAATCCGGGGTGGCGTGAAGAGCCGCCACTAACTGAGCCTCCGGATCAGGAACAGCCAACTCCAGCTCACCGGGCAGCTGTACCGATGGGTGGTATAATACATCCAAGAAAACATTGGGTGGGACCGGTTTACGCTGAGAGCCCAAGCGACTTAAAGCGTCTGCTGCCTCATTTTTTCTGCGGTCCACATGATCCACTTGATAGCCTTTGAAATGCCCAGCCACCATATCTACTTCACGTCGGTATGCAGCCATAAGCGGATCCTTAGAGTCCCAGGTGCCAGATACTTGCTGAGCCACCAGATCCGAATCACCAAAGCACCTAACTCTGCTCAGATTCATCTCTTTAGCCACCCGAAGACCATGAAGCAAAGCTTCATACTCCGCCGCATTATTTGTACAGGGGAACATTAAACGGAGGACATAACAAAACTTATCTCCTCGTGGGGAAGTTAAAACGACTCCAGCCCCCGAGCCTTCCAATTGTCTTGATCCGTCAAAATGAACGGTCCAATAGGTGTTATCTGGCTTCTCCTCAGGCGCTTGTAACTCCGTCCAATCGTTTATGAAATCGACAAGTGCCTGTGACTTTATGGCTGTTCGGGGTACGTACCTTAAATCGTGCGGCCCAAGCTCGATAGCCCACTTGGCAATCCGACCAGTCGCCTCCCGGTTCTGTATAATGTCACCCAAAGGAGCAGAACTGACCACCGTGATTGGGTGTCCTTGGAAATATTGTCTCAGCTTCCGGCTTGCCATAAAAACTCCATATACCAGCTTATGCCAATGCGGATACCTTTGTTTGGACTCGATAAGTACTTCACTGATATAGTAAACCGGTCGCTGAACCGGATGTTCCTTTCCAGCCTCTTTTCGTTCTACCACCATCGCCACACTGACTGCTCTGGCATTCGCTGCAACATATAACAGAAGTGGCTCTTTATCCACAGGGGCTGCCAACACTGGCGGATTGACTAGTTGCCGCTTCAAGTCCTCAAACGCTTTATCAGCCTCCGGACTCCAGACAAACTGATCCGTCTTTTTGAGCATTTGATACAAAGGGATCGCCTTCTCACCAAGGCGACTGATAAACCGGCTTAACGCTGCAATCCGCCCGGCCATGCGCTGAACATCATTGATGCATTTCGGTTTGGCCAGGGAGGTGATGGCTGTGATCTTTTCTGGATTGGCCTCAATTCCTCTATGGGACACTAAAAATCCCAACAGCTTGCCTGCAGGTACACCAAAAACACATTTAGCCGGGTTGAGCATCATTTGGTACACTCTCAAGTTATCGAAAGTCTCCTTCAAATCGTCAACTAGGGTCTCCTTCTTTCGTGACTTGACCACAATATCATCCACATAAGCATGCACATTACGACCAATCTGCTCGTGGAGGCAATTTTGCACACATCGTTGATAAGTAGCCTGCGCACTCTTAAGCCCAAAGGGCATAGACACATAGCAGAAGGCTCCAAAGGGAGTAATGAACGCTGTCTTCTCCTGGTCCTTAACTGCCATCTTGATCTGATGATAGCCCGAATAGGCATCCAAAAAACTTAAACGCTCGCAACCTGTCGTAGCATCAATGATCTGATCAATCCGGGGGAGAGCAAAAGGATCTGTTGGGCAAGCCTTATTCAAGTCTGTGTAGTCCACACACATGCGCCAGGTACCGTTTTTCTTAAGAGCGCGCTTTCCTATTTTGGATCCAAGTTTGCACTGATGCTGAACTGCTTGGACGAATCGCCAGGTACAAAGTCAACAAGCTTAGTTTCGGCCGCTGACTTGAACTTCAAGGCCAGATCGTGGTCCGTAGTTGGCTTTTTTAATGAAGTCATATCCTCCGGATCAACACTGTCTTTGTACTGCTTTAGCTCCTCCGTAGCACAAACCGATTCAGCGTAAGTCGCATCTCCTTCTTCGCATTCCAAAGCGATTCGGCGGCTCCCGTGAACCGTTATAGTACCCTTGTACCCTGGCATCTTAAGTTGCAGATATACGTAGCAGGGCCGTGCCATAAATTTTGCATAAGCTGGCCGCCCGAACAAAGCGTGGTACGGACTTTGGATTTTAACCACCTCGAACGTCAGCGTCTCTGATCTGGAATCGTGGCTATCGCCAAATACCACTTCAAGGGCTATCTTACCAACCGGATATGCAGACTTGCCAGGCACCACCCCATGGAACACTGTGTTGGTCGGTCTGAGATCCTTATCTCCCAGTCCCATACGACGGAAGGTCTCATAATACAAGATGTTAATGCTGCTCCCTCCGTCCATGAGCACCTTGGTGAGCTTATAACCCCCCACCTGTGGCGCTACCACCAGTGCTAACTGACCCGGATTATACACCCTGGGAGGATGATCTTCTCGGCTCCATATGATAGGCTGCTCCGACCAACGCAGATAGTGAGGCGTGGCCGGTTCGACAGTACTGACTGCCCGCCTCTGAAGCTTCCTATCTCGTTTATCCAAGCTCGTAGTAAAGACATGATACTGTCCACCACTCAACTGCTTCGGGTTGCTCTGATAACCGCTTTGATTCCCTTGATTATTCTGATTGTTTTGGCTGACCTGTCCGCCCGGGTTACCCTGGAACCCTGGACCGGAATTCCCGCCACCGTACCCTGATCCGGAACCGGAACCGCCACCGGAGCTGTGATCATATTGGAAAGTGTTTGAGCTTTTGAACTCCTTCATGATATAACAATCCTTCCAAAGATGGGCTGCTGGTTCCTCCTTTGTTCCGTGCTTCGGACAGGGCTGGTTTAAGAAAAAGTTCAAACGCTCCGGATTAGGACCGGGATGCTCGCGAAAACTCGGCTGTTTCCCCTTACGCCGCTGGCCTTTAACCTGTGCACTTGTGCTGGCCACCAAGTCCATGCTCCCGTCCGGTTTACGCTTTCCTCCGCCTCCATTACCTGTCGGCCGATGCTGCTGGCCTTTGGTGTTGCCATTCTTCTTTCCCTTCCCTGCTTTGTCATCACCAGAGTCAGGATCCTTGGTACTGTCAGAATCCGCATACTTCACTAAAGCGGTCATGAGCGTTCCTATATCTGTACAATCACGCTTCATCCGGCCCAGCTTTAGCTTCAAAGGGCCAAACCGACAGTTGCTCTCCAATAGCACCACGGCGGTGTCTGCGTTGATGCGATCTGACGAGTGCAAAACTTCTGATACCCGCCGTACCCAATGGGTAGTTGATTCCCCTTCTTGCTGAACGCAGGCTGCTAGGTCAACTATTGACATTGGCTGCTTGCACGTGTCCTTGAAGTTCTTGATAAACCGGGCGCGTAATTGGGCCCATGAACTAATTGAATTAGGCGGTAAGCTCTTTAGCCAAGTCCGGGCCGTTCCTTCTAACATCATAGTGAAATACTTGGCACATGCCGTCTCGTCCACATCCAGCATCTCCATAGCCATTTCATAACTCTCCACCCATGTCTCCGGAGGCTGATCTGCCGTGTAGTTTGGTACCTTGCGGGGGCCTTTGAAGTCTTTGGGCAGGCGTACATTACGTAAAGCGGGAACAAGGCACGGTACTCCCAAAGAGCTGGAAACCAACCCCGGTTCAACCTGATGCTGCGCTGCTAATCCGGCCTCCCGTGCACGGGTGCGATCCACATTTTCGTGAGCATTGTCGACGCCCGCCGGATTGTTGCCGCGGAGCGCTTCCCGCCTGTCGTTAGAAGAGACGGCCGGCTCCTCCACGCGCCTACTATAGCTCCTGCTGGGGCGAGGGGTGGAGTGAATCCGATCACGGCTTTGCGAATACGCTTATTGCTGGGCCAACGCGGTCCTAAGGAGCTCCTTGACCCGGCGTGTCTCTTCATCCTGCGGTGAATCTCCTTCGATCGGAATGGCTTCCAACCGAGCCGCCGCCGCGACGAGGTTATCCATCGGGTTGGAATAATGATCTGACGGCGTTGGCATGGCCGGTGGCGTATCAGTGTTATGACGAGGCAAGTTTATAATCCGGTGCTGAACCGGGGCGCCGGCCGCCGCTTCCGCACGGTTTACCCCCGGGGTGTTGAAGAGATTTCGAGCGTCGAGGGCGGCGGGCAACCGAGACCGGGATTTTCTCTTCAGGACCTCCTGAGATGCCTTCTGGTCCATCATGAGCCTGTAAGCCTGTGCTTCTAAAGCGGCGCGCTCCGCCGTCATCCTGATCTCTTCTGCTGCCAGCTCCGCTTTAGCCCGAGTGATCTGCTCTCTCACCTTGGCAATCTCAGCATTGTGAACCTCCTGATCCACCGGGTTGGCCTCCGCCATGAGCGCTGCTAGTACGTCAAACAGGTCTGACAGAACTTGGGCCGGTGAACCGGTAGGGCCTCCTGCCCGCGCAGCCGTTGCTGCTGCCGATCCGGAGATCGCTGCTGCTGCAGTTGATGATCGTGGCGCCGCCTGTGTCCCAGCCATGAAGATCCCAACTCGATAGGGCAGATCAGAGGGGTCCGGAATACTGTTGCCATCGGAGCCGCCCCCAAACCGATCATCTTGTAGCTGGTAAAGAGATTCGGTCTCCCCGGTTGACGTTTCATCGCCAGAGTAGATGGCGGTTTCGTCACCAGATTCGGATCCTTCCTCGTAGCTTCCCCCGTGGATGACTCCCACGAAGGCGTGCTTCCTGGTCGGTTTAGCCAGGGTCGATCTCGTGCGCTGAGCTGTCTCAATGAGGTCGGCGCAGTCGCCTAACTCGGGGCCCGGTTCTCCGATCTTGCCGATGAAAACATGGACGCCGCCAAAGGGGACCCGGTACCCGTACTCGATCGAACCGGCGTCGGGGCCCCAGCCTGTGCTGTCGATGTAGAGTTTTCCGCGGCGGCTCTTGGTCATCCGTCCCACAGCGTAACCCTCGAGTCCTTCAAAGCGGCCCTCCAAGAACCTGAAACCATCTCGCGATAGCCCCACGGTGGGCGCCAACTGTCGTGGAATTGTCACGTCAGATGTCCTAGTAAGAGGACTTAGTCGTAGAGCCATCGCAACGGGTTAGCTTGAAGGGGTTAAAGTGGACACAAGGACACGGTTTTTATACTAGTTCGGCCCCTTCGATGAAGGTAAAAGCCTACGTCTAGTTGTGATGGGATTGATGGGTTTCGAGGGCTTAGGGAGCGATATGATTCGCCTAAACCTCGAGTTCTTCTTCTCTGTCCTCAAACCGCCGTCGGGTCGTCCCCTTATATACACGGGTGACGCCCGTCGGTCTGCAAAGTCTCGACCTCCGGCTTATAAACGTGCCCGGGTCGGTCTCTCTATTCCTATCTTACAGTACAAGTTGGCCCCAGGCCGGTTTACACCATAAACCTTTAAACCGTTTATAGATCTTGGGCCTTTCTACTCCTCCTTGGGCTTTAACATCTCGGGTCTTGTTGACGGTGGTAACCCGGGCCCTGCAGGACGGTTTACCCCAGATAGCAACATCCCCAACACCTACCACTTGCTATATCATGCCACCTATATTGCCCTGTCAGCCCCTAACCATCCATGTCCTAGCAAAACCGTTGTTTGGCTATGTTACTGCTTTGCTCAGCCCCTCTTATAGCGTTGCTAGTTGCAGGTGAAGATGAAGTTTGTTCCTTGTTGGAACATGGACTTGTTGTTCCTTGTTGGAACATGTTTACTTGTTGGGATATCACAATACCTCTTATTTAATTAATGCATCTATATACTTGGTAAAGGGTGGAAGGCTCGGCCTTATGCCTGGTGTTTTGTTCCACTCTTGCCACCCTAGTTTCCGTCATACCGGTGTTATGTTCCCGGAGTTTGCGTTCCTTACACGGTTGGGTGATTATGGGACCCCCTTGACAGTTCACTTTGAATGAGACTTTTCCAGCAAGGCCCAACATTGGTTTTACCATTTGCCACCTAGCCTTTTTCCCTTGGGTTCTGCAGACTCAAGGGTCATCTTTATTTTAACCCCCCCAGGCCAGTTCTCCTTCGATTGCTGGTCCAAACTAGAGCACCGTGCGGGGCCGTCCCTTGGCAACTTGGGTTATGTTGGCTCCTGTACGCTTCGCTTATCCGGATGTGCCCTGAGACCGAGATATGTGCAGCTCCTATCAGGATTTGTCGGCACAATCGGGCGGCTTTGCTGGACTTGTTTTATTGCTGTTGAAATGTCTTGTAGTCCGGGATTCCGAGATTGATCGGGTCTTCCCGGTAGAAGGAATATCCTTCGTTGACCGTGAGAGCTTATCATGGGCTAAGTTGGGACACCCCTGCAGGGTATTATCTTTCGAAAGCCGTGCCCGCGGTTATGAGGCAGATGGGAATTTGTTGATGTCCGGTTGTAGAAAACCCGAAGTTGACCTTAACTAAAACACATCAACCGCGTAAGTAACCGTGATGGTCTCTTCTCGGCGGGGTCCGGGAAGTGAACACGGTTGTTGGAGTTATGCCTGACGTAGGTTGTTTCAGGATCACTTCTTGATCACTTCTAGTTTCTCGACCGTGCTTTGCCTTCTCTTCTTGCTCTCTGTTACGTTGTAGCCACCATATGCTAGTCGCTTGCTGCAGCTCCACCTCATAAACCCCTTTTCCCACCTTTTAGCTTAAATAGTCTTGATCTCGCGGGTGTGAGATTGCTGAGTCCCCGTGGCTCACAGATATTATCACCTAAGTTGCAGGTACCAACGATGTCAGTACTGATGACGCGATCGAGCTCACTTGGGAGTTCGATGAGGAACGTGGCCGTTACTATGTTTCTTTTCCAGATGATCAGTAGTGGAGCCCAGTTGGGTGATCCGGGGATCTGTTTAGCATTTGGGGTAGTCTTCTTTCATTTTGGTGCCGTAGACGGACCTTGAGTGTAACCTGTTTGATGGATGTTATTTATGTACCTGTGTGAAGTGGCGATTGTAAGCCAACTATGTATCTTTCCCCTTTATTTATTACATGGATTGGGTGAAGATTACCTCACTTGCGACATTGCTTTCAATGCGGTTATGCCTCTAAGTTGTGCCTCGACACGTGGGAGATATAGCCGCATCGAGGGCGTTACAAAGAGTATCAGAAGATTGCAGATCCGAGTGAGTTGCTACGAGCCAAGAAGCCAGCTTCAGAGTCAGCTTTTTAGTCATCCGGTGAAACGAAGCCAGTTCACACTCACCCGACCGATCCAAATGCTGCTCCGACTCACATCTCAACAACGCTCGACTCCAAATAGGAAGAAGCGCTCATCTAGTTCCTCCGTGTGAACTGGTACATCTTCACATGGAAACCTTCTGACATGCCTGGAGTTCCCAGGGGGCTGGCTGAGCACCGTCTACGAGTCGACCCAAAATTTAAGCCTGTGAAAGAGCATCTTCGACGGTCCGTCGTTCAGAAGAGGAAGGCCATTGGCGAGGAGGTGTGTTGGTGTCAAAACCGACGGATCTCGGGTAGGGGGTCCCAAACTGTGCGTCAAGGTCGGATGGTAACATGAGACAAGGGACACTTTATTTTACCCAGGTTCGGGCCCTCTCGATGGAGGTAAAACCCTACTCCTGCTAGATTAATATTGATGATATGGGTAGTACAAGAGTAGATCTACCATGAGATCAAGGAGGCTAAACCCTAGAAGCTAGCCTATGGTATGATTGTGTATGATGATGGTTCTTATGGTCGTCCTACGGACTACAACCCTCCGGTTTATATAGACACCAGATAGGGTTAGGGTTACACAGAGTCGGTTACAATGGTAGGAGATCTTGAATATCCGCACGCCAAGCTTGCCTTCCACGCCAAGAAAAGATCCTTCCGGACATGGGACGAAGTCTTCAATCTTGTATCTTCATAGTCCTGGAGTCCGGCTGAAGGTATAGTCCGGCTATCCGAACACCCCCTAATCCAGGACTCCCTCAGTAGCCCCTGAACCAGGCTTCAATGACGACGAGTCCGGCGCGCAGATTGTCTTCGGCATTGCAGGGCGGGTTCCTCCTCCAAGTTCTTCAAGAAGATTACAAACACCAAAAATAGTGTCCGGCTCTGCAAAACAAGTTTCCACATATTGCCATATAGAGAATAATATTAACACAAATCAAATCTGCTAACGTATTACGCAGTGCGTCAAAACACTGCGGCCAAGCTCTTTATATAAATCGTTTTCATTGTTCCACCTCAGCGTGTTTAGCGAGGCGGTTTCCTTGGCACGTCTTTTCCAAGCAAAGATCGTGTGCCCCTTTTAACGGGATTCTCATCAAAACGGACGTGGATAACCCAATCACGCCATTTACCACGGCGCTTGGGAGGCAAGTGAGTTTTATTAGGTAGGTGGGGACGCCTAACCGCACCCGCTTGTATAAAGGGATAAGGATTCGCCTTTTTTAACCTACGCCTTCTTCCTCCTTTGCCAATCCATCTCTCGCGCACTCAAGCTCCAACGCCCAAGTCCGCTCTTCCTTCCTCAACCTTCTCCAACAATGTCCGGAGCGGGAGGCAAGTGGATGGCCTCCTCCGTTATGGAGGCCCAAGTAAAAAAGCTAAGGAAAGCCGGATACTTGTCCAAGGACATCCCGCATCGGCTTCCTGAGAAGGGGCAGCTTCTTCCTACCCCAGGGCCCCATGAGAGGGTAGTTTTTCTTCCCCACTTCCTCCGCGGACTAGGCTTTCCACTTCACCCATTTGTCCGGGGGCTCATGTTCTACTACGACCTGGATTTCCACGATCTGGCCCCGAACTTTGTCCTCAACATCTCGGCGTTTATCGTCGTGTGTGAGGCCTTCCTCCGCGTCCGCCCCCACTTTGGCCTCTGGCTCAAGACCTTCAACATCAAGCCCAAGGTGGTGTCCGGCACCCAGGCGGAGTGCGGAGGCGCTATGGTCGGCAAGATGGCCAACGTCCTTTGGTTCGATGGCTCCTGTGTGGAGTCCCTAAAGGGGTGGCAGGCCGGGTGGTTTTACATCACCGAGCCACGCTATCCAAAACGGGTCGCAGCCCCCGAGTTCAGATCCGGACCCCCCACGTGGCTCATGTCCTGGAAAGAGACGGGCCTGTCGTGGGGCAACGAGGAAGAAGTGACTGGGTTGCAAACGTGCATCCAGTCCCTGGTGAACAAGCCAATCCGGCTGATCAATGTGATCCAGGTCATGCTCGTTCGCTGGATCCTCCCGTGCCCAAAACGGGATTTTACTTTGTGGGAATTCGACCCGGCGCAGCACCAAACCCTTAGTAGGCTCTTCGACACGACGTATGAAGACGTCTGGAAGGTGCTGACCAAACGCGCCGAGTCCTCCACATCCGCTTCCGAGGACCGCGGATACAGCTCGCAGCATAATGCCAGCGAGGTGATCTATCTATACCTTTGACAGGTTTGTTAAGCTCTTCTTCATAGATTAACTCTATGCGGGATCTAAACTCCCTTTACCTTTGATAGGCTTGGCTGGCTATATCCGGACTAACTAACTGTCTGGCTCCCCTACCCGAAGACCCAGCCCCAACTCTCTTGGTGAAGCTGATGGCTCCGGCACCTTATGTGGTGCCGGAGAAGAAGGCCAAGAAGAAGAAAACCACCGGGACTCGAAAAAGTTCCCGCAACATGGTGGTGTCGGACTCGTCATCTAACGAGTCCGCGTTGCTCTCCTCTCGTGAAAACGAGGAGGAACAAGAAAGCTCTCCCCCCCCCCCCTAGCGAGGGGAGCAAAGAAGAAGAAGGCCACCCCAACGGGGGAGGCCGAGGGGTCGAGGAAAAGGAAGACACCTCCGCCGGACTACTCCCACGACACCGAAGAGGGCGGAGAGGAGTGGACGGACAGAACCAAGCGTCCGGCAAAATTGTAAGTATTCATATACCAGAGTGACTCATGATATTCTTTTAATGCGCGGCTTTCCCTAATATCGCTCGTAATTTATGCAGCCCGCCCCGGGCCGATCTCGACGATTCGTCGAGCGGCTCCCTGGATTCGTCGGACGTGAACTCTGTTCCGCCCGCTGTCTCCCCCCGCAGGGCGGACGACGCTGAAGTGGCGTCCCGCCAAGCAGGGCAGGAGGAGATAGTCCTGGAGGAGCCGCAAGGCAATCCTCCGGACCCGAGGAGTAAAGGGGATGAAACTCCCCAGGGCTCCAAGTCCGGCTTTGTGCCGGACACCGCGCCGGACTCGACAGTCCTGGTCCGCGGTGGGCGAACTCCTTCCAAGAGGAGTAAGCCGTCTGAGCCGACGGCCTCCGTCCAACCGGAGGCGCCGGACAATCTGCTGGAGGTGCTTAAGGGCGCCGCCATCGATGAGGAGCACCGTACTGTTATGAGTACGGTGATCCAAAAGGTTCAGTCCACCAAGAGCGGACTGACTGAAGCTTGCGCTAGCCTTCTAACAGGCTTTGAGGTAAGTAGAAATATGTCAAATTATTTGCCGCATAGATAGTAGCCCCTGATGCTCTGTTCGGTGTTCGGAAAGAAAAGCCGAATAGAGGATCTAGTAATTTTCGCAGGAGTCTAACAAAAAGTCAAATATGCGTATGCAGGCTTCGCTGCTGTCCACCGCTGCACTGACTGCGCAGGTGGATGTCCTTAAAAAGGATCTCGGGCGGACCGAGCAAGAGCTCGGCCTTGCCAAACGGCAGCTCGAGGAGAAAGAAGGTAAGAAATACCCTAAAAAAGGAAAAAAAAAAGGTGCCTATAGAGAGGCTTGATTGCATAAAGAAATAACAGGATTGTACTGCTTATTGTAGGGGCCACAACAGAGGTGGCAACCCTGAAGCAGGCGCTGGATGAAGCCGGAAAGAAAACGGCCGAGGAGTGCGCTGAGCGAGAAAGGCTTGGGGTTCAGGTCGGCGAGGTGCAGCAAGAGCTGCAAGGTCTCATGAAAAAACATGAGAGTTTGGAGCTTGAGTCAAGAGCGCAAGCATCCGGGCTCGAGTCGGCCCTTGAGACCGCCAAGAGTGCCAAGGCCGAAGCCCAAAAGGCCCTCCAAGAATTGGAGGAGGTGAAAAAGATAGCAACGGGTAAGGCATTCTTAATGCAAAGTAGGAATATAAAAGTAAACTACCTGTTACTTACCCGAATCCGGAGTTCTCCAGGGGCGTTCGCCGATCTTCCCCGCAGTGTATCCGACGCCGCCGCGTTCTACCGAGCTGAAGAGGGCAGCTCGATGGAGAGTGTGTTCTGGTCTCACTATTCTAAGGCCGGACACCCTGTGCCTTTGAGCGATCAGCTGAAACAGCTGGTCGAGCTCCACAAGGCGGCCGAACAAGCCATGAAGGGCTTACTAGTTCGGCTGTGGCCTGGAGAAGCCCTGCCTGGGAGCTATTTCGGGTTAGTGCAGCGGCTGGTGGAGGCCTGTCCATGGCTTGAGGTCATCAAGCGCTCCGCCTGCATTGAAGATGCCCGGAGGGCCCTTGCCCGTGTAAGGGTACAATGGGGTAAGCTGGACGGAGAGAAGCTGGTGAAGGACGGGCCGCCGCCGGGGAAGGAGCATCGCAAGCCCGAGAACTACTACAAGGAAGTTCTTGCCGGAGCCCGCCTTGTCGCGGATGAATGTACTAAAGATGTAGTATTTGAATGAACTCGCTCGTTTGTATCCTGTGCGCTGAAAACTTGTTCATGTGCGCTAAGCAATGCTTATTGAATTTAAAATATTGTTTTCTGTGCGGCCATTTATCAAAAATTGAGAGATGGCCAGTCGTCGGCTTCTGCCCCCATGCCACTAGTACTGGGGTGTTCGGGATAAACCTGAGGGCTCTTTTTCCCATAGTTGGGTCCTTCGAGGGAGGCGCTCAGCACAACGAACCAGGCAATCGGACTATAATGCTTGAACACTCTCACTTAGCCATAGAACATTATAATTTTAAATTTCGGCGAAGCCCCTAGTTCGGAAGGCCGAATTCGGGGCGCTCTCCATGCCTTTGGCCGGACATAGCCAGCTCCTCGCTCGAAGCGGCATAAGTCTTTAAGGACTCGAAAAACCTCTCGTACAGCGACCGGTCTCAAGCCTTATCATGACAGTCTGTTTTAGCTTTCTCCACTGAGGTGCTTAACCCACCTGAACTGGGGCACAATCGCAGTGGTTCTCCTAGTGCCACCTTAGCCGATATAACGGAACGTAAGGCACCAAAACATAGGACCCGGGCAAACCCAACATGTGACCAAAATCATGATTCGGAGCCGATGCATATAGTGCTATAAGTTCGGGGTGCCGCACTTGTGAAAGTGTACGGACTTCTCACGCCAGATAGAAGGGTAATTAAGCCCCTGGCGTGTTTTGCCGTACCATGGTGTACGGTTGCGATCAAGTTTTTTTTTGAACATATATATTAAAAGAGGACAACGCAAGAAATAAGTGAAAAGCTATACATTGTTTATAGAGAGGCTATTTATCAAAGCCAAACGATACAAGTAGTGCAATAAGCAAAAAAAAGATATTAGACTATTTAACATGTCCTGACCAGGCGCAGGCCGCGGAATTTAGAAACAGATATATCGCTCGAAATAGAGACCACCTGAGAGTTCTGTAATGCGGCGTAGCTTTGTCTGCTTTCCTGGGTCTTGCATCGTTTGTGCGGCAGCAAAGCCGAACAGGTTATCCAGAGTGTGGAGTCCGGAAAGTAAAAAAAAGTCCAGCAGCCCCTAGTACGTTTGACGCCGTATTGTAAGCATGCCATTAATGTGCCCCTCCCCCCGTGCCCATGGAATTTCGAGGGCGTAATTGTGTACTCGAGGTACTAGCTCCGCTATGTTGCGATGGCTGGGGTTGGGGCCGTATTGCTACGCTTGCTCCGAACGTGCCAGGCGGTCTTGTTGCAGGTTACTCCGGGCGCGCTTTGCATTGTCCGGCTTTTTAACGACCGGACTGGAGAGTTGCCTTGAAAGGCTGCTTTGTACTTCCGCTGCGAGGGCCGCCGTGTGCTCCTCCGTACGGATGGAGCGTTCTATGTTTCCGTTGACCGTAATTACTCCTCGGGGGCCTGGCATCTTGAGCTTGAGATATGCGTAGTGCGGCACCGCATTGAATTTAGCGAATGCGGTTCGTCCGAGCAGGGCGTGATAGCCACTGCGGAACGGGACTATATCGAAGATCAACTCTTCGCTTCGGAAGTTATCCGGAGATCCGAAGACCACATCAAGTGTTACCGAGCCTGTGCAATTGGCCTCTACACCTGGTATGACGCCTTTAAAGGTCGTCCTTGTGGGCTTGATCCTTGACGGATCTATGCCCATTTTCCGCACTGTATCCTGATAAAGCAGGTTCAGGCTACTGCCGCCGTCCATGAGGACTCTTGTGAGATGAAATCCGTCAATGATTGGGTCAAGAACCAATGCGGCAAAACCGCCGTGACGGATGCTAGTGGGGTGGTCCCTTCGATCAAAAGTGATCGGGCAGGAGGACCATGGGTTGAACTTTGGGGCGACTGGCTCCATCGCGTATACGTCCCGTAGCGCACGCTTCCGCTCCCTCTTGGGAATGTGGGTCGCGTATATCATGCTCACTATCCGCACTTGTGGGGGAAACCCCTTCTGTCCATTGTTGTTTGGCGGCCTGGGCTCCTCCTCGTCGTCGCTATGCAGCCCCTTGTCTTTGTGTTCGGCTCTTAACTTGCCTACCTGCTTGAACACCCAACAATCCCTGTTGGTGTGATTGGCTGGCCTTTCGGGGGTGCCATGAATCTGGCACAAGCGGTCGTGTATCCGGTCCAAACTGGACGGGCCCTAGGTATTCTTTTTAAATGGCTTTTTCCGCTGACCGGATTTATAGCCTCTGAATCCGGCATTTACTGCCGTATCCTCATTGCTGTCGCTGCTAACGCGGCGCTTTTGCTTATTTCGACGTGTCCTGCCACTTTTGTCCTTGGTATCCGAATTACCAGGGTTCTTTGATAAGTTGTTGCTGCGAGCTAGCCAGCTATCTTCACCCGTGCAAAAGCGGGTCATGAGTATCGTGAGGGCTGCCATAGATTTCAGCTTTTCCTGTCCCAGGTGCCGGGCAAGCCACTCGTCACGGATGTTATGTTTGAAAGCTGCTAGGGCCTCTGCGTCCGGACAATCGACTCTCTGATTTTTCTTTGTTAGGAACCGTGTCCAGAATTGCCTGGCCGATTCTTCTGGCTGCTGAATTATGTGGCTTAGGTTGTCGGCGTCCGGTGGCCGCACATAGGTCCCCTGGAAGTTGTCGAGGAATGCGGCTTCCAGGTCTTCCCCAGAACCGATCGAGTCCGCTGGTAGGCTGTTAAGCCAGTGCCGGGATTTATTTCATAACTAAATAACCGTAACTCGGAATTTAATAATTTATATATGTAAATGGGGTAGAAAAATGCATAGATTAACATGGTACACTTTATTTTGCTGTTTAATAACATTTAGTTTTGTTGAGTACCTAAACGAGAGAGAACTAAATAAGTCACGTGGTGTTTCGTCAATATGCAACGGAGTTGCATATTGAGCTCCACTTAATTTGTAGTATTGTTTGTTGCACTTTGCCATGCCATGCTTCATTAAACCGGACATGCATCATACTTGGTTGTGCATCATGCCATGTTTATGTGATGGTTGTTTACTATGTTGTTTGTTCCTTTCCGGGTTGCTTCTCGCGTTAGCTTCGGTTTCGTTCCGGAGTTGTGAGGATTCGTTCGACTTCGTCCGTTTGTCTTCTTCATGGACTCGTTCTTCCTCCTTGCGGGATTTCAGGCAAGATGACCATACCCTCGAAATCACTTCTATCTTTGCTCGCTAGATTGCTCGCTCTTTTGCTATGCCTATGCTGTGATACCTACCACTTGCTATATCATGCCACCCATATTGCCATGTCAGCCTCTAACCATCCATGTCCTAGCAAACCGTTGATTGGCTACGTTACCGCTTTGCTCAGCCCCTCTTATAGCGTTGTTAGTTGCAGGTGAAGATGATGTTTGTTCCTTGTTGGAACATGGAGATGTTGTTCCTTGTTGGAACATGTTTACTTGTTGGGATATCACAATATCTCTTATATTATTAATGCATCTATATACTTGGTAAAGGGTGGAAGGCTCGGCCTTATGCCTGGTGTTTTGTTCCACTCTTGCCGCCCTAGTTTCCGTCATATCAGTATTATGTTCCTGGATTTTGCGTCCCTAACGCGGTCGGGTGATTTATGGGACCCCCTTGACAGTTCGCTTTGAATAAGACTTTTCCAGCAAGGCCCAACATTGGTTTTACCATTTGCCTCAGCCTATTATTTTTTCCCTTGGGAGTCGCACATCCCGAGGGTCATCTTTATTTCAGCCCCCCCCCCCCGGGCCAATGCTTGTCTAAGTGTTGGTCCGAACTAGAGCCCTTTGCAGCGCCACCTCAATGAGGGCTGGTTTTAGTTGTACGGAGTGTTCATCCGGTGTTGCCCTGAGAACGAGATATGTGCAGCTCCTATCAGGATGTCGGCGCATCGGGCGGCTTTGCTGGACTAAGTTGGGACACCCCTACAGGGTTTGAACTTTCGAAAGCCGTGCCCGCGGTTATGTGGCAGATGGGAATTTGTTAATGTCCGGTTGTAGAAAACCCGAAGTTGATCTTAATTAAAATACACCAACCGCGTGTGTAACCGTGATGGTCTCTTCTCGGCGGGGTCCGGGAGGTGAACACGGTTGTTGGAGTTATGTCTGACGTAAGCAGCTCAGGATCACTTATTGATCATAGTTGTTCGACCGTGCTTTGCCTTCTCTTCTCGCTCTCTTTTGCGTATGTTAGCCACCATATATGCTAGTCGCTTGCTGCAGCTCCACCTCATACCTTTTACCCTACCTATAAGCTTAAATAGTCTTGATCTCGCGGGTGTGAGATTGCTGAGTCCCCGTGACTCACCAGATACTTCCAAAACCAGTTTGCAGGTGCCGATGAGACCGTGCAGGTGACACACCCGAGCTCAAGGAGGAGCTCGATGAAGATCTTGTTCTTTATGTTGTTTCGTTCTAGTCGATCAGTAGTGGGCCCAGTTGGGGTCGATCGTGGACCTTTGTCGCTTTTGAGGTTTCTTCTTTTATTTTGGCTCCGTAGTCGGGCCTTGATTGTATCTGTATGATGTAATGTTTTATTCATGTATTTGTGTGAAGTGGCGATTGTAAGCCAACTATGTATCTTTTCCCCTTATGTATTACATGGGATGTGTCAAGATTACCTCACTTGCGACATTGCTTTCAATGCGGTTATGCCTCTAAGTCGTGCTTCGACACGTGGGAGATATAGCCGCATCGGGGGCGTTACAAGTTGGTATCAGAGCCGACCCTCGCGGTTACACGGATGGTTGCGGACAGGTGCGTGGTCATGTTGTTCATGACGTTTGTGACCCATCGTGGCACCCGGCATGGCACATGTACCGGACTGGAAGCACAGACGTTTGTGCCAAGAGGGAACGTTCCTGTGGCCCGACGAGGACGTCGGTTCCTCTGAGTGGGGGTGTATGTGATAGCCTGGCTTATTAGGGATGATAGACTACTCATATCAATAAGAAATTCCTTCTTTTCCGGGAGCCATTCGGACAGAACTCCAAAGTTAAGCGTGCTCAGCTTGGAGTAGTGTCAGGATGGGTGACCGACCGGGAAGTTGCTCCCGGGTGCGCACGAGTGAGGACAAAGTGCGCAGAAAAGACTAGTATTGATCTGTGGGGCCAGTCTAGATCCCGCCAGGAGTAACGACCACCGGCGGGTGTATCCGGGGCGTTACAAGTTGGTATCAGAGCCTTCCCCGACCTTTGGAGCCCCCACTGATTGATCGTTTTTAGTGGCCGAGTTGTGTCTAGAAAAATGTTTTGAGTCATTTAGGAATTATATATCGGAGAGTTTAGGAATTCTTTTTACTTCCCAGTCTCCTCATCGCTCTGGTAAGGCACCCTGACGTAGAGTTTTGACTCTTCTCTTCTCAAATTTCACTAAAAAAAATTTAGGATCACGCGGGTATATTACGATCGTTCCGATGGTTTTATGATGACAACAATCGTTTTTAGTGGCCGAGTTGTGTCTAGAAAAATGTTTTGAGTCATTTAGGAATTATATATCAGAGAGTTTAGGAATTCTTTTTACTTCCCAGTCTCCTCATCGCTCTGGTAAGGCACCCTGACGTAGAGTTTTGACTATTCTCTTCTCAAATTTCACTAAAAAAAAAATTTAGGATCACGCGGGTATATTACAATCGTTCCGATGGTTTTATGATGACAACATTGTCTTGGTTGCCTCCTGACATTTAGGGGTTGTGGCAGTGTCCCGGGGAGTTGAGCTCCGAGGTGTTGTCGTCATAATTTTATCGTTGCGGTTTTGGAATACCTAAGTTTAGTACGCCGACATCGAAAATCTCTTTTGTACATTTGTTGGTGAGATAACCCTGATAGCCCAGTACTGAGGCGAGTGCGCGAGTATTGCCATGACTTGTATAGCGGATGCTTTTCGAAGGTTGAGGTAGATGATTTCCGAAGGTTTCTTGGTTATGTGTTGAAGGATGGATACAGCTGGATCTAGGTATTGTTAGTTTGGGTGATATATTTTGTGTCCCCTGTATCCCCAACACCTGATTGCATAACCAGAAAGTTTCGGGAGTTTATAAGTGGGAATTCAAGTAGCTCCTAGAATATCTTTCCTACAGACACAAGATACGATATGGGGTCTATCATATGTTTGTTTCCGGCTTATTTTGCAATCCAAATCCTTTGTTTTGTTTTATTTGTGGTATTCGAGTTGCTTCGATGTCAAGTGTTGATTCCATACCTTTTCTAAACGGTGTTCTCATATTCCTATGTGGATACCAATCCTTCTTGATCATCGAATTTATCATGCTAATTCTTTTCTAACCGGTGTGTCTCTCTTCAAGTGGATCTGATCACTTCAACTTTCGCAAGATCAATTATCAGTTCTTCGCAACGGTGTTTGCTTCATCCGATCCAAGTTGTCTTTGTTTTTCCCGCCCTCCCACCCTTATTTCTTCAAGGACGCAGATTTCTTGATCAAGTATCCATCTTATTCTTGTGAAGCCTCTCCATTCTTCTCCTTCATGTTCTTACCCGGTGTTTCTTATGAAGATACTAACGGAGCCTCAAGTTCATCATTCGTCATTCTTTTCTTCTCCGGTGGTTCCAATTCAAGCTTTATCGATCATATCTTTTCCTCGTTTCTAATGTTTTCTCATGCCGGTGTACCTCTTAATCATTCACCTCTCGCTGTTCATTTGTTCCGGAGTGTTGAAGATATCTCATAAGATTCAAGTTTCCATTCTCAATTCACTCAAGTTCTTCTGAGGATGCTATCTCATTCAAGCCAATTAATTCAACCGGTGCAATCCCTCTTTCAAGCAATCGTTCAACGGTGTTCTTTTGAGTGGGCCCTAACCCACAGGTCTTTTCCCAGGATCTTACCTGACTCTCCTAATTTGTCCGGAGTTATTCCCAAATTCATTTCAAAGTTTGACGTAAGAATGAATTTTCATCAGTCAAATGTCTTTCTCCAAGATCGCTTCCAAATTCTTTTCATCGTTGGTTCAACCTTTCTATTCTTCATTCCGGAGTGCCTCAACAATTCATGGTGGTGTTTCTCGTCGTCATTCTCGGATTTTGAACACCGAAGAAGAGTTTCCCTTAAATCTTGGTCCGTTCTCTTCAAGATTCATGGTTCTAGCTTGATGCCATCCTCTCATAATTGTTTTCGATTGTGAGGATTCTTTTCACCCATCCAGTGCAAATTCAGGAGTCTTTTCAGTTTGATTCTCCGGAGGCCATCATCTCAGAATTATTCATTCTAGCTTTCAGCTCTTGTTCTCCAAATCATACCGGTGCATCAATCAAGTATCCGCTAATCAGCTCGTGATCTATTCGTTCATTTGTGTCAAAAATCTCTCAAGTATCTTCGTTCATTTTTCTAATTCTTACCGATGTCTCCTTATCTTTTCTTCTTTCATTTTCAATTCTTATGGTGGTTCGTTCAAGAGTTCTCTTTCTTGGTTATCATATTAATTCATTCGTTCTTTCCAAATCCTACCGGCGGAGCATTGAAGAATTTTCTCAAGTTTACGCGATATTTCTCTTAATCCTTTCTACGAGAATAAGTAGTATGCCAAATCCATTGCTTGACATCAATTTAATTGGTGAAGGATGCGCATAACATAATTCTTGTTCTTGTTTCATCCAAGTGATTAATTCCTCCTTTCGGAGTTTGTTCATGATGAAAAAATTCTTGATTCAATTTGTTTATCTTTCCTTCCGGAGTTCCAAGTTTTCTCGGTTATATCATTTCAAAGTTTCATCTTATCATTGCAAGGCTTCACCTTGTGTTTTCAACTTCTCTTTCTTTTTATCATCCTTTTATTACCGGAGTTCTTCATGGAGGCTCTACATGGTGGTTCGCCAATGATTCTTTTCATTCTTCAATTGTTCTTCAAGATTTCTCTCGAAGTTATGATCCGTCAAGCCATACTCTAAATTAAACATGGTGCTCAATACATGTTTTGTTTGGAGGAGTTCAAGCATTTCTTCTTCGTACATTCCAAAGTGCAATTCTTTCTACCTTATTTTGAGGTGGTGTTATATCACTCTTGACAACTTCTCTTCGTGGTTCATGATTCACATGTTGTCAAGAATGAGATAATTAAACCCATCGTTTCTTCATTGGAGTTATCTTGGGTTATATTTCACCTAAAGCCTTCCATTGGGAATGTTGCTATTTGTGGTGCTTATCAATGTTCCAAGTCATCTCTCTATCATCTCAGTGAAGAAGTTTTTTCATCTCGTCAGTGCTCTCAATCAAATCAATGGTTTCCATTAGTGGCCGGTTGTCACCTCATCATTTTGAGATGTTTGCCATAAGCCCACTACAAGCTTATTCGTTTCGTTGTTGGTTTTCCAACAACTCCATTCTAACCTTCTTGGAAGGGTACTTTCCAAGCTCACTTGTGGCAAAAGTTGTCATTTTCTTCTCCGTCCCTTTATCCCAACGATCTAACTTCTATTCTTTCGTTACGGAGGCATTGTGATGTTGTGCTCTTCACCCATCACCTCGTTTTGTGAGGATCATGTTCTTTTCTTGCTTATCCATTTAACCGGAGTGTCATGCCTTCTTTTCAAGTTCTTCCTATTTTGTCAAGTTTTACCTCCCTTCTCAACCGGAGTGTTGTGTCATCTCTTCAAGTTCTTTTCATCTTATCAAGTTATCCTTCTTCCTTCGGTCGGAGTGCTGCCCGAAGTATATCAATCTTATTCCTTCTCTATCTAGTTTTAACCGGAGTGGTTTCAATATCTATCTTATCACTAAACCTCTTGATTCTCGTCGTATCCCTTGTTCCTTTTTTCTAACGGAGTGTTTTCGACTTTGTTCAACTCCGTTGTGTTCTTTCATTCAACTTTTCAACCTCTCAAGGTTCTTGGTTTCACTCGTTTGTCAAAGAAGCAACTTAGCTTTACCTCTTCCCCTTCCGTTTCTCTCTGGTGCCATCCTAGATCTCGGGACGAGATCCTCTCGTAGTGGTGGAGTGTTGTAACGCCCCGAGACCGACGCTCCAGAAGACTTCCAGCTATTCCGGGTTTTGCCGTGTGTTTCATTTGTGCCTGCCCTTTTATTTTTGCATTGCATAATGTCATCATGCCATCATCTCATAAATCTTTTGCAACTCAACTAAATAAATGGCATGGATCTTTGGTCCATTTAAATCAAGGGAATTCACATGGTGATTTCTCTTTAAAACATATTCAAAGTCTCCTACTATTATTAGGGAGCTATAATAAATATTTCATTATTTGGAATTGATCATAACACACTTGAAAATAAATCCCAATGCCTTTGTTATCGCAATTCTTGGTCTCCAACTCTACCCATAAATCCTTTCGTCATTTTCCGGAGCTCTTCCTAAATGTTCAACATTTTTGGACCTTCCCAACCCTCACTTCCTATTCAAACCATTTGAATTAAATTCAAATGAATTTGAATTTAAATCTCGCAACCATGCTCACTTCTATTTTCTTGGATCAAGCTCATTTTTACGGGTCCGGGAAAATTATCCATACGCTCAACTTCTTCCTCTAACCCCTCTTTCTTTTCTTTCTTTATCTCTGTTTTTTTCTTTTTCTTTTCTTTATTAGCGAGAGTGAGAGAAGGAGCCCAGCAGCTCCCAACCTCCCGCGCAGGCCCACCTAGGCCCAGCCGCCGGCCTCTAGGCCCAGCCCAACGCCCACCTAACCCTAGCTCGACCGATCCCCATCTCCCCTCTCCCTCTCGCTCGCTCCCTCGTTCCCTCACAGCGCCGCCACCCCCCTCATCCTCCCGATCCCCATCTCCTTCCCTCCAGCGCCGTATCGCGCCCGAGCCCCCCTCGTAGCCTCCCGCGCGCCTCCCTCTGCCCCGCATCACCGCGCCACCGGAGCCCGCCGCCACCTCGCCGTCCTTCATCCTCGCAACGCCCTCGTCCGAGCAAGAGGAGCGCTGCTGCTCGAGCTCGAGCACGCTCCCCAAGAACCATGGCGCCCCCCCCCCCGTGTGCGTCTCCCCCTCCCTTCCACGCCGTGCAGCGCCCGAAGGGAGCCGAGCTCCTCCCGATCCAGAGCTCCTCCATCCCCCTCGCCGCCCGATCCACCGCTCCCGTCGCCCCGTCTCCTGGCGTCGGCCCCGCCGCCAAGCTCTGCCTCGCGCCCGAGCGCCTCCTGTCGCGAGCTCCCCGTTCCCGCGCACGCCATGGCGCACCTCCACCTGCGTCGTGCCCGTCGTCCGCCGCCGCCTGGCCATTCGCCCGCCTCCTCGCGCGACCACAGCGCCTCACCGGACCCGGGGAGCACCGCCGTCGCCTGCAGTCGCCGAACCCGGTCCCGGCCCCCGCGCCCTCCTCCCTCTCCGTGCGGCTCCCTCCCCGCGCCTCTACTTCGTCTTGACCGCGCCCCTGCCTCGCGTTGACTCGCACAGCGCCTAGCTCCAGCGCCCGCAGATTTGGACGCGCCAAGTTCCTCTTCAAAATGCACAACTACATCCGATGTGGATTTCGACAAGTACCACGACGCCGGGAGCCCCCGGATACGTCAAGTTCGACTTCAAGTACCTCTACCGTCGTCTCCGGAAATGCCAAGTACCCCTTCGAATCCTTCAAGACCATCAAGTGAACGACTACCATCGCTCCAAGATCCGAACGGCTACGACGATATGAACATCTACGGAACGTTTACGACTACCACCAAGGCTGGCTACAACCCATGTACCACTACTATCGCCAAGTACCACGACGAGCGAAGCATAGTACCTCTACGTTTGCCTTGTACATCTACCATCACCGAAAACCCATGACACGTGAACATGAACGACTACCGTCGCCACGTGAACAACTACTTCCCACGACGACCCGTGAACGACTACTTCCTCTACATCGTACCGAACTTGATCCACTCCGATAACGCATGCTTCGAAGGTATAACCCCGAGACGACCGCCCGTGAGCGAATGCATGTGTTGTATGAGTTGCACCGTTCTCACCATATCTGATTTGTCACTCGTTGCCATGCCACCGACTCATTGGAAACCCGGTAACCGGGATCACCCCACCTTCTATCATGTGTCTCGCATCCGCACGCTTCCTTTTGCACCGGTATCTTCATGAGTACCGGAACCGATATGTTGCCGTGGCACCATTTTCGGATTCGTTGCCGTGGCACACTTTCTTTCCCCCACGATGAAAAATGCTTCTTAATGCTCTTACCAACTTTTTCATAATAATTGCATAAAACTTGAAATTGTCATCCGCATCATGGTAACTACATTTAAAATGCTTAAAATTGTTGTTTGCATTTATTTTGCTAAATGCCATGTTAAAATGATTTATTTCATAACTAAATAACCGTAACTCGGAATTTAATAATTTATATATGTAAATGGGGTAGAAAAATGCATAGATTAACATGCTGCACTTTATTTTGCTGTTTAATAACATTTAATTTTGTTGAGTACCTAAACGAGAGAGAACTAAATAAGTCACGTGGTGTTTCGTCAATATGCAACGGAGATGCATATTGAGCTCCACTTAATTTGTAGTATTGTTTGTTGCACTTTGTCATGCCATGCTTCATTAAACCGGACATGCATCATACTTGGTTGTGCATCATGCCATGTTTATGTGATGGTTGTTTACTATGTTGTTTGTTCCTTTCCGGGTTGCTTCTCGCGTTAGCTTCGGTTTCGTTACGGAGTTGTGAGGATTCGTTCGACTTCGTCCGTTTGTCTTCTTCATGGACTCGTTCTTCCTCCTTGCGGGATTTCAGGCAAGATGACCATACCCTCGAAATCACTTCTATCTTTGCTCGCTAGATTGCTCGCTCTTTTGCTATGCCTATGCTGTGATACCTACCACTTGCTATATCATGCCACCCATATTGCCATGTCAGCCTCTAACCATCCATGTCCTAGCAAACCGTTGATTGGCTACGTTACCGCTTTGCTCAGCACCTCTTATAGCGTTGTTAGTTGCAGGTGAAGATGAAGTTTGTTCCTTGTTGGAACATGGAGATGTTGTTCCTTGTTGGAACATGTTTACTTGTTGGGATATCACAATATCTCTTATATTATTAATGCATCTATATACTTGGTAAAGGGTGGAAGGCTCGCCTTATGCCTGGTGTTTTGTTCCACTCTTGCCGCCCTAGTTTCCGTCATATCGGTATTATGTTCCCGGATTTTGCTTCCCTAACGCGGTCGGGTGATTTATGGGACCCCCTTGACAGTTCGCTTTGAATAAGACTTTTCCAGCAAGGCCCAACATTGGTTTTACCATTTGCCTCAGCCTATTATTTTTTTCCCTTGGGAGTCGCGCATCCCGAGGGTCATCTTTATTTCAGCCCCCCGGGCCAATGCTTGTCTAAGTGTTGGTCCGAACTAGAGCCCTTTGCAGCGCCACCTCAAGGAAACTTGAGGGTTGGTTTTAGTTGTACGGAGTGTTCATCCGGTGTTGCCCTGAGAACGAGATATGTGCAGCTCCTATCAGGATGTCGGCGCATCGGGCGGCTTTGCTGGACTTGTTTTATTACTGTCGAAATGTCTTGTAGCCGGGATTCCGAGACTGATCGGGTTTTCCAGGGGAGAAGGAATATCCTTCGTTGATCGCGAGAGCTTATCATGGGCTAAGTTGGGACACCCCTACAGGGTTTGAACTTTCGAAAGCCGTGCCCGCGGTTATGTGGCAGATGGGAATTTGTTAATGTCCGGTTGTAGAAAACCCGAAGTTGATCTTAATTAAAATACACCAACCGCGTGTGTAACCGTGATGGTCTCTTCTCGGCGGGGTCCGGGAGGTGAACACGGTTGTTGGAGTTATGTCTGACGTAAGCAGCTCAGGATCACTTATTGATCATAGTTGTTCGACCGTGCTTTGCCTTCTCTTCTCGCTCTCTTTTGCGTATGTTAGCCACCATATATGCTAGTCGCTTGCTGCAGCTCCACCTCATACCTTTTACCCTACCTATAAGCTTAAATAGTCTTGATCTCGCGGGTGTGAGATTGCTGAGTCCCCGTGACTCACCAGATACTTCCAAAACCAGTTTGCAGGTGCCGATGAGACCGTGCAGGTGACACACCCGAGCTCAAGGAGGAGCTCGATGAAGATCTTGTTCTTTATGTTGTTTCGTTCTAGTCGATCAGTAGTGGGCCCAGTTGGGGTCGATCGTGGACCTTTGTCGCTTTTGAGGTTTCTTCTTTTATTTTGGCTCCGTAGTCGGGCCTTGATTGTATCTGTATGATCTAATGTTTTATTCATGTATTTGTGTGAAGTGGCGATTGTAAGCCAACTATGTATCTTTTCCCCTTATGTATTACATGGGATGTGTGAAGATTACCTCACTTGCGACATTGCTTTCAATGCGGTTATGCCTCTAAGTCGTGCTTCGACACGTGGGAGATATAGCCGCATCGGGGGCGTTACACAGGCTGGTCCCTTGAGCTTAAGGGGGAGATATTTGATGGCGTGTAGATCGTCGCCACGTGCCATGTGGATGTGAAGGAGATAATCCTCAATCCATACTGCCGGATCTATCGTACCATCGTACAACTCGATGTTGACGGGTTTGAAACCCTCTGGGATTTTATGATCCATTACTTCATCTGTGAAGCATAGTGGGTGTGCGGCGCCCCTGTACTGGGCTATGTCACGACGCAGCTCGGAAGAGCTAAGCCTGTTGTGTTCGGCCCGGCTGGATTTATTGTGTCCGGAGTGAAGATCATCACGTGTCGTCGCGCGTCTGCGCGATCCATAGATCGATCTTGTTTGCCTTGCTTTATCCTCCAGTACGTCTCACAGTTCTGGCTTGTTTTCCCGTGCCTTAGTTGAGCGGCACCGGGGCATGGCTTGTTTAGAGGTTCGACAGGCCTCTCTGTCGCGGCCGCGAGGTGGCTGGTCTGCCATGTCATGCATTGGTGATGTAGGTATTTCCCCCTCTGATTGGGGTAGCGGCCTGTGCTTAGGATAATTTTTGGAGGGGTGCTCGAGTTCATACTCTTCGGCCGCAAGGACTTCAGTCCATCTGTCAGCTAGCAAATCTTGATCAGCTCTAAGCTGTTGCTGCTTTTTCTTTAGGCTACTCGTCGTGGCTAGAAGCCTGCGTTTAAAACGCTCTTGTTCGGCGTGGTCTGATGGTACGACGAATTCGTCGTCGTCGAGGCTTGCCTCGTCTTCGGAGGGAGGCATGTAGTTATCATCCTCAACCTCTCGCTCTGCCGCTCTCTCATGAGGGCTGGCTTCTCCATCTTCCTGCGCCGAATCTTGCTGGATTTGGTGTTCTTCGGCGCTATCCGGGGTAGTATTATCTCCCGTGCCGGAATCACCATTTCTGCTGTGGCGGGATTTAGAGGGGCGCCGTTGACGCCGGCGTTTTGGCTGTTTTTTCGAGGTGTCATCCTCCGCTATTCCATCGCCATCTCCATCCTTTGGAGCGTCCACCATATATATGTCATATGACGAGGTGGCGGTCCAGCGCCCTATAGGTACTGGTTCTTGTTCGTCTCCTCCTTCATCGTCCATACCGTCGAAGTCTTCGGAGCCAAAGTCAAGTATGTCGGTTAAATCATCAACAGTGGCTATTAAGTGGGTGGTGGGTGGGCTTTGAATTTCTTCGTCGTCCGAATCCCAACCTCGCAGACCATAGTCCGGCCTGGGCTCTCCTGATAGAGAGAGGGACTTGAGAGAATTCAGTATATCACCGAAAGGTGAGTGCTGAAAGATGTCCGCGGCGGTGAACTCCATTATAGGCGCCCAATCGGACTCGATCGGCAGGGGCACGGGAGGCCCGGAGTTCGGAGAAGAATCCGGCTCCTTGGAGTCATGGGCCGTGCGGAGTACGGGGCTGGCGTTCGCTCAATCGCCTTCAAGATCGCAGCCCCCGAGGTGACGTCCAACCGTTCATCCTCAAAGATCGCAGCGGGCTTCGAGTCGAGGATCGGGGCCGGTGCGTGTGCGGCCTCCAGGACACTATTCGGAGGCAGAGCTATATCCTGCCCCTCGAGGTAGTGCGGCGCGCTTGGCTATGGCTCGAACCCGTCGAAGATCAAGTCTCCGCGGATATCTGCCGTGTAGTTTAAGCTTCCAAACCTGACTTGATGGCCAGGGGCGTAGCTATCGATCTGCTCCAGATGACCAAGCGAATTGGACCGCAGAGCGAAGCCGCCGAAGACGAAGATTTGTCCAGGGAGGAAAGTCTCACCCTCGACCTCATCGTTGTTGATGATCAAAGGAGCCATCAGGCCTAAAAGCGACGACACAAAGGAACTCTCAATGAAAGCACCAATGTCGGTGTCAAAACCGGCGGATCTCGGCTAGGGGGTCCCGAACTGTGCGTCAAGGTCGGATGGTAACAGGAGACAAGGGACACTTTATTTTACCCAGGTTCGGGCCCTCTCGATGGAGGTAAAACCCTACTCCTGCTAGATTAATATTGATGATATGGGTAGTACAAGAGTAGATCTACCACGAGATCAAGGAGGCTAAACCCTAGAAGCTAGCCTACGGTATGATTGCGTATGATGATGGTTCTTATGGTCGTCCTACGGACTACAACCCTCCGGTTTATATAGACACCGGATAGGGTTAGGGTTACACAGAGTCGGTTACAATGGTAGGAGATCTTGAATATCCGCACGCCTAGCTTGCCTTCCACGCCAAGAAAAGATCCTTTCGGACACGGGACGAAGTCTTCAATCTTGTATCTTCATAGTCCTGGAGTCCGGCTGAAGGTATAGTCCGGCTATCCGAACACCCCCTAATCCAGGACTCCCTCAAGGTGGCTCGGCTCTTAGCAGCAGAGTTCATCCGAGAAACTTACCACTCCGAGTGGCTCGCCAATGTTGTCATGGTCCCAAAGAAGGACAAGTCACTTCGCATGTGCATCGACTTCGAACATATCAATCGGCCCTGCCCGAAAGTTCATTTTCCTCTCCCCCGCATCGACCAGATAGTTGACTCGACTGCGGGATGTGAGCGATTGTCTTTTCTAGACGCCTACTCCGGGTATCATCAGATCCGTCTGTATGGACCCGACGAGATCAAAACTGCTTTCATCACTCCATTCGGGTGCTTTTGTTATGTCACCATGCCTTTCAGCCTCAAGAATGTTGGAGCCACGTTCATGAGGATGATTCAGAAGTGTTTGCTCACTCAAATCAGTCGGAATGTGGAAGCGTACATGGATGACATTGTGGTCAAGTCACGGAAAGGTTCCGACCTACTGACTGACCTAGCTGAAACCTTTCCCAACCTCAGGAGGTACGATATCAAGCTCAACCCGTCAAAGTGCACATTCAGAGTTCCAGGTGGAAAATTACTCGGTTTCTCGTTTCTGAACGAGGAATCGACGCCAATCCTGAAAAGGTTGGAACTATCCTTCGGATGAAGCGTCCTGAGCGCGTACACGATGTTCAGAAGCTTATAGGTTGCTTGGCTGCTTTAAGTCGATTCATTTCTCGGCTCGGTGAAAAGGCATTGCCTCTTTACCGACTGATGAAGAAGTCAGACAAGTTCGAGTGGACTCCAGAAGCTGATGCAGCATTTGCAGAGCTCAAAGCCCTGCTATCCACCCAGCCGGTGCTTGCTGCCCCGATCAGCAAAGAGCCTTTGCTGCTTTACATTGCAGCCACGGGACAAGCTGTCAGTACAGTACTTACGGTCGAGCGGGAAGAAGAAGGAAAGGCCTTCAAAGTTCAGCGCCCAGTATACTATGTTTCTGAAGTTTTGACTCCTTCAAAGCACAGATACCCTCATTATCAGAAGCTCGTATATGGGATCTATATGACCATGAAGAAGGTTGCACATTACTTCTCTGACCACACCATTACAGTCGTCAGCGACGCCCCACTATCAGAGATTCTTCACAACAGAGATGCAACTGGTCGAGTGGAAAAATGAGCGATTGAACTCCTTCCCCTAGATATCCAGTTTGAGGCAAAGAAGGCTATCAAGTCCCAAACAATTGCAGATTTCGTCGCCGAGTGGATCGAACAGCAACTGCCAACTCAAGTTCACTCGAAACACTGGACCATGTTCTTCGATGGGTCTAAGATGCTGAATGGTTCCGGTGCAGGGGTGGTATTGGTTTCCCCCCGAGGAGATAAGCTCAAATATGTTCTCCAGATTCACTTTGATTCCTCCAATAACGAAGCAGAATACAAAGCACTTTTGTATGGCTACGCATGGCCATTTCACTCGGCGTCCTTCGCCTCATGGTCTATGGCGACTCAGATTTGGTGGTTAATCAGGTGATGAAGGAGTGGGACGTTAGGAGCCCAGCTATGACTGGTTATTGCAATGCAGTGAGAAAGCTGGAAAAGAAATTCGAGGGGTTAGAACTTCATCACATACCCCGACTGAAAAATCAAGCAGCTGATGATTTGGCAAAAATAGGTTGCAAGAGAGAAGCCATTCCTAGCAATGTGTTTCTGGAACACATCCACTCGCCTTCAGTTCAGGAGGATCCTTTCACAAATGAAGCTCCCCACCAAAGAGTGCCTCAGATCCGACTGAAGTCGAGATTCCAGCAGTGGTCGACCTAATCATGGAAGTCTTGACAATCACCCCCGACTAGACGATACCGTACATCACGTATATCCTGAGGAAAGAACTCCCGGAGGACGAAGAAGAGGCTCGAGAGGTCGTCCGTTGATCCAAAACCTTCACAGTCATTGTCGGCGTTCTGGGAACGGGGGTCCCCAGACTTGCCTGCCTGCGGCCTGCGGCGTGGCTCGAATGGGGGCCCAGCGTGGCCCATCTTCATCAACACAAGGCTCAAGACCCTCGCGAGGGGCCAAGCCTCGCGAGGGGGACGACACCGCGCTTCCTCAAGCACGGCCTCCTCAGGCTGGCTCACGGGGAGGCGGAGAGATCAAGGCGGGGTGCCTTGCGAGGTGCCCATGACGCAAGTCGTGACGATCGAGGGTGCCAGGCGGGCGCCAGGCCACGCAGTGTCCTCCCCTTTCCTCTTTGGTGCAAAGGGGGCAAGCGCAGGCGAGAGGATCCAGCAAAGGCACCCATTTCGGTGCAACGAGACCAAGACCAGTCCAACGGTGGGAAGGAGGTCACCATGGAGCCCAGGACGGCGTCACCACAGAGCCTTTGGCAGGCGAAGACCGACTTTAGTCAGGAATAGTGTACTAGATGTTGACCTTCAAATTGGCCAATTGTTGGCGCAATTCCCGCTCAAATATTTGGGAAGAGGCCCAGGGCCTTTTCCTATAAATAGGACTAGCCACCCCCAGGGTAGAGGCATCTTGACATCGAGAGATCGAGGAGTATTCAGAGCAAGCAGAGAACAAGTAGAGATAGAGAAGGGCGGTTGAACTCCCCCAGCAGTTCATCCCCTAGCCAAGAACAGACCCTCGCGAGGCTGTTCTTCCTTGTATTGTTCTTCTTCATCAGCCCAAGAGGCAATCCACCCACCACACACTGGAGTAGGGTATTACACCACATCGGTGGCCCAAACCAGTATAAACCCTGTGTCTCTTGTGTCGTTCTTTCAACAGTTAGTTCTTTGCGAGACGGTGAGGTAGAGGGCAGAATCTCCGCGCGCACCCCAGAGTTCGAACCTTAAGGGTCTGCCGGAACCCGTGATTCGACATTTGGCGCGCCAGGTAGGGGTGCGCCGGGATTTTCCTTCCTACCGCTCCGCCTCTCGTCGCATCGTCGTCACCATGTCCGGCGACCCGGCAGGCAACCAGGATCCATGGGCGGCGTGGCCCGCTCGCGCAGAGCCGCCCGCCTCGGGTAACCCCGTGCCCCAGGCAGCTAGAGGTTCGCAGGGTGCTGCGGGCCGCGGGTGGCGCGGACAAGCTTCTGCAACCCTCACGCCGCGGCAAGCGCGGTCGGCGGCGAGGGCCTCCAACCACGCCGCGACTACGACACCGTACACCCGCCGGGAGTAGGCGAACTCGAGGGCCGCGCTCACGGTAGCACGAGAGCTGCTGCAGTGCAGGCTGCTGGAGGGCGGCCGTGACGTGCTGCTGGAACGAGTCGCAGAACTCCTGGGCTTTGCCGCTTCAGGGGCTCACCCCTTCTGCATCCAACTTCCGCCTCAAGCCCAGGGCAGTGCACGAGGAGGCCCCGCACGCTCCCGCGGGCCTCAGGGCTACCCCAACACCGGCGAATCCGCCGGCGCTAGACTGGCGATGACGCTGCCCCTGCCCCCGGCGCGCGAAGGAGAGGGGCTCGATGCGTCCCACGGCGCCGGCGGGCAACCGCGCTACCACCCCACGGTCGGCACGTCAAGCAACGCCACATGGCGCATGGAGCACTACAGCACAACATTCGGGGTGGCGGCGCCAGAAGAGTACGTGCCTCACATGATGGACCAAGGGCACGCTCGCGAGGGCGCGCAGGGCTCACTCTTCAGCCCCAGCTGGGGAGACGAGACGCCAGAGGCCGAGCCCTTCCAGGAGCCCCAGGACGGCTCCGTCGGCCACGCTGGGGGCGACGACTATCCGGTACCGTTAATTCCTCAAGAGCAGGCGTACGCTAATCATGGGTCACAGGAGGTGCAGGTCACCGCAGCAAGCAGCTGCCCCGCTCCCGCGGCCTCCTCCCCTCGGGAGGAGGACGCCGGGGGCTGCAGGAGAGGGGCAGGGATCCTACATCACCACCACGGCATTCGGAGCAAGGCGTTCTTAGAAGGTAGGCCCTCCGCTGGGGAGGCGCCTGAGGGCCTGCCCCTGGCGGAGGACCCGTGGTCGTCGGGGGAACCGCTGGCGACCGCTATACCCCACATGCGGCGTCCTGGTTTCCGGTCGTCGTTGGTGGCACTAGAGTGTGGCGCAAGGCGGGGCCCTCGTCTGGCGATATGAAGCAAGGCCGGTTCCTGTGAAGAAGGCCCAGTGCCTGTGAAGCTCGCCGCCCCGTGACACTCTCACGTAATAATGAGTGGGGTTGTACACGCCCCGGAGTCTCAGGGGTGCCGGCCTCAAGCGCTGGGGCTCCCTCCCACGCCCAGTGGACCGCACTTAGCTCCGCGCTGGTGAGAAGACGTCCAAGACTAGATTAGGTGCCGGACGCGGCCTTTTTTGTCTGCTTTCATTGCCTTTTCCCTTTGGTTGTAACCTTTTCCCCCGCTGGATTTAAGTTGAAATTCGAATTTGAGCTTTGCGTGTGTTCGGGGAAGGGGTGCTTGGTCTTGTTTGAACCATTTCTCGCATTATGGTCGCCATCTCACCACTGCTGCCTCCCCTCGCGAGCTCCTCGCGAGTCGGGCCAGGCCTAGCTTGAGCGCAGCCCAGACTGCCACTGTCGCTCCCTCTCGAGGTGACCTTTGGTGCTTACGGAGTTTGCCTTCTCATAAAAAGGCCCGGAGCCTGTGAAGAAGGCGAACGCCTGTGAAGCCCTCGCGCTCAGGAGAAGGCCCGGAGCCTATGAAGAAGGCGAACGCCTGTGAAGCCCTCGCGCTCAGGAGAAGGCCGAGAGCCTGTGAAGAAGGCGAACGCCTGTGAAGCCCTCGCGCTCAGGAGAAGGCCCAGAGCCTGTGAAGAAGGCGAACGCCTGTGAAGCCCTCGCGCTCAGGAGAAGGCCCAGAGCCTGTGAAGAAGGCGAACGCCTGTGAAGCCCTCGCGCTCAGGAGAAGGCCCAGAGCCTGTGAAGAAGGCGAACGCCTGTGAAGCCCTCGCGCTCAGGAGAAGGCCCAGAGCCTGTGAAGAAGGCGAACGCCTGTGAAGCCCTCGCGCTCAGGAGAAGGCCCAGAGCCTGTGAAGAAGGCGAACGCCTGTGAAGCCCTCGCGCTCAGGAGAAGGCCCAGAGCCTGTGAAGAAGGCGAACGCCTGTGAAGCCCTCGCGCTCAGGAGAAGGCCCAGAGCCTGTGAAGAAGGCAAACGCCTGTGAAGCCCTCACGCTCAGGTGAAGGCCCAGAGCCTATGAAGAAGGCGAACACCTGTGAAGCCGTTTCGCTCGGGAGAAGGCCCGGAGCCTGTGAAGAAGGCCCAAGCCTGTGAAGTTTCCTGTCAGCAATGACCCCACATCCAGAGGTTTCAACTAAAAAGCACCCAAGGCGCGGCGCCCTCCGGCAGGCAACTCTGAAGCCAGCAAGGAACAAGGGTAAACCAGCCTACCGTCAGGCACGCGCGGGATTTAATTACTACTGATATAATGGATACAAGTTCTTACATGAGGGGCTTCCCCTCCCAAAAATGCTCTCACAACCGTCAGGCCAAACACCTGAGTTCTATCTATACAGGGTAAAAAGACGGGGATGGTACATGGTCAATCGGACAAATCCCCCAATGCATCCTCGGGAGCGCCTCCTGAGCTGTCGCTGGCGTCGCTGAACTCATCTTCGTTGTCTGCACCACCGTCAGCGGCGTTGGGATCGTCCACCACACCACCCTCGTCGGCGGCCACGATCACGTCATCGTCATCTGAAGTGAAGGCCCGGACGAGAGCATCCACGTTGTTCTCCACCTAATCCGCCAGGTCGCCTCGGACGGCCTGGGGGACTGGGGCGATGGTGGCATCAAAGTCGAAGTGGGGATCTATATTCTGGAGATGGCTGAAGACGCGAGAAAAGGTGCGTCCAAGCAAGGCGCGGCTCCTCTCCTCCACCAACCTGTCGGCCCTGACCGACCGAGCCTCCAGCTGCGTCACTACAGCGGTGAAGAACTGCAGGTTGCCGGCATAGTTTATCGTGTGCGGCTCGCCGACAGCTACCTCGCAGATGTTGCCCAAGGCTGTGTTAGCCCTCTCCCTGAGCGTAGTGAGCATGGGGCCGTGCACGTGCTCCAGGACTTGCCGCTGACGTATCTCGTCGGTATTCTGACGCTCGACGGCCATAGCCTCTTCCACACGTTGGCGAAGGCGGAGCACCTCGGCCTGGGAGGTGGCCAGCTCCTTCTTTGCCGCCTCGAGAGCGACCCGGGAGGCGTCGGCTCGTCGCGTCGCTTCATCCCGTTGGGCCCTCAAGGCGGCGGTTCTGCCCTGAGCTTCGACTCGGATCATCCCCAGCTTCCCCTCGAACTCACGCTCGAGGCCTCGGCGCGCTGTCGCCACCCGACGACAAACCTCCTCCAGGACACGCGTTTCCCGCGCGGCGACATCGTCTTCCGCCCGCGTCACTAGGCGCTCCCTCGTCTCCAGCTGCTCGTACTCGCGGGCTCATTCGGCGGCCTCCATCACCAACGCTTCCTCGCGCTTCCGAAGCTCAGCCGGGTCGCCAGAAGCCACCTTCATCGACGCAAGGGCCGCCTCGCGCAGCTCCACCTGCTCCTCCAGCGAGCGGCACCGGGCCAGGAGCTCCCGGGTCCATTCTTCTGCTGCTTCTCGTTGTTGGTCAGCTTCCCGGGCCTCCTCAGCGGCTTGGGATCGGGCCACCCGGGAGGCCTCCAGCGATGCCTTCGCTTCTCCGTCTTCAAGGTCGCGCTGGTGGCGCGCGAGGGCGATGGCGGCCTCCAGCTCGCGCCTCTCCGCGGCCAGGCACAGGCCCTCGGCTTCCAGGCGCACGTCTTCCTCGGCGAGCTCCTGCCCAAGCAGGTCTACAGCGCCACTCGCCCTTCGGAGGAATTCATGGTGACGGGCACGGCGCTCCCGAGCATGCTCAAGCACATCTGCCACACCATCATCCGCCCCAAGCAGGCGTCGAGGACCTCGGACCATCGCTCCGGCCCCGGGCAGGGGGCTGGGGGCTGGCACCCTCACGACGGCCGGCCGCGCCGCATCAGAAGCCCGACCTGAGTCGAACCTGACCTCAGGAGAAGGGCCCAAGGGGTGCCTCTGCCAGTCGCAGCCTGCAACCAGACAGGAAGCCCATGGCAGGCTGCCTATGCTAAAGGAGGGCCCGTGGAAGGAGATCGCGGGAACAGAAGGTTCGCCGCACGCTATGCGACGGCCCACCCCGTCGCTCGCCCAAACCACAAGGGCAGTGCTACTCGGGGCACTCAGGGGCGGCGGAGGAGACGAAGCCAGGGAAGGCGGCAACTCGGCGGCTTCATCAAGCCCAGTAGGGAGAGGCCTGCAGAGCAAGGATCAGCGGATGCGGCAAGTGGGATAGGAAACAGAGAAGGGGAAGACTTACTGATCGGTAGCAAAGTATTTCCGGCGCTTCAGCAAGCGGCAAGGGAAGTCATCGCCTAGGGCCTCCCTTTTTCTCCGGAGGGCCTCAAAGTCCACGCGGAAGCGGCCCAGGAGAGATGCACAGGAATCAACCTGCGAAGAGGGCGGAGCACCAAGGCTACTTGCGTCAAGGACACATGCCTGACGCGCATGGTCAGTTGCCTTGCCAGAGGCCACGGCCGGGGGCTCAAGAGCCTCGGCCTCAAGCGTCGGAAGCAACAGCGCCTCACCCGCAGCCTCGGCAGCACGGGACTCATGAGCTGCCCCATCAAGAGCATCGCCACGTGTGGTCGCATCATCAGCGGCTCTCCCGACCCCCGTTGTATCCTGCCTCCCTGCACCACCACTCGAGGAGGATTCACCTAGGCCGACCAAAGGGGTAATCACCACCACAGGGTTCTCGCGAGGCCCTTGAAGGCCGACGGGGCGTAGCCCCCACTCGTCGAAGGGGGCATCTGCCTCACGAAGTCATCCCTGTTCTGGCAGAGGTACAGCAAGGCTCCCCCGTGCCGGATACTACCGGGGTTGGGATCGCCTGTCAGGACCAAGAGCACCTCCCTCAGCGCCGCGGGCGCCAAGTCTTCTTCCTGAAGCCTCATGCGGTCATCATGCCCGCTGAAGGCCCCCATTCGACGAGAATGGCGCTGAAGAGGGGCGATGCGGCGCAATAGGAACTCCTTCACCACCTTGGGCGCCGTCACGCCGAGCCTTTTCAAGGACATGAAGCGGTGCCAGACGAAGGCGAGCCGGGGGCTCACGAGCGTCTCCGGACCCCAGCCCGAATTGGGCACAGCAGGCGAAGTCGGCTTCGCCAGCAGGGGGCTGGGTACCCCAACATCGACGTACAACCACCGCTCGCGGAACCCGGCTGAAGGCGGGGGGAGGTTGAAGTCAATGCCAGAGGCCGCAGTCTCAGGCGAAGCTACGAAGCTCACGCATGCCGAGCATTGAGTGGGGTTGGCGAGGCGCAAAGAGAAGAAATGGCGCAGCAAGGCGACAGAAGGAGGAATGCCCATCAGCGCCTCGCAAACAAAAGCAAAGACTGAAAGGAGGGCAATGGACTCAGGACCCAGATGCATCATGCGATCTAATAATGGGTGAGGACGGCGTTGAAGAAATCGGAGAAGGGAGGAACCAAACCCGCCCACAAGGCGTCGGCGAAGTAATGGACCTCGGTGATTATCCTGTCAGTGGGGAAGTGATATGTAGGCCAGGCCGTCGTCCTCCCGCACTCGTTGAAGGTGGTGGCCAGAGCCGGGCTGAGCTTGCCCACGCATTCCAGATTGAGTATGATCGAGCGGCCAACAGCAGGCGCCACCGACCGTAGCGAGCGAGATGGAGACGCAGGCTTCTTCCCCTTCTCTTTCTTCGTCGGAGCCATGGCGGCGGACGGAAGAGAGGAGATGTGAGATGGGATTGGAGGCAAGGGTCGTAGTTCGGGGGGAGGAAGAGCAGGAGACAGCCGAGCAACAGGAAGAGGGGCGGCTGTGTACAACTGTGGGGCAACCTAGCGCGGTGTAGAATAAGGGAGCGTGGATGAACAGTGCCGCCCACGTCCAATCAACCGCCACGCGACGCCCAAGGCCGCAGGCTGTTAGGGCCCGCGGCGCTTCGCCCTTGCCCTTTCTCCTCTCGGCACGGCCAAGTCCACGCGCGCCTTGGGCTCGGGGGCTACTGTCGACGTTCTGGGAACGGGGGTCCCCAGACTTGCCTGCCTGCGGCCTGCGGCGTGGCTCGAATGGGGGCCCAGCACGGCCCATCTTCATCAACACAAGGCTCAAGACCCTCGCGAGGGGCCAAGCCTCGCGAGGGGGACGACACGGCGCTTCCTCAAGCATGGCCTCCTCAGGCTGGCTCACGAGGAGGCGGAGAGATCAAGGCGGGGTGCCTCGCGAGGTGCCCATGACGCAAGTCGTGATGATCGAGGGTGCCAGGCGGGCGCCAGGCCGCGCAGTGTCCTCCCCTTTCCTCTTTGGTGCAAAGGGGGCAAGCGCAGGCGAGAGGATCAAGCAAAGGCACCCATTTCGGTGCAACGAGACCAAGACCAGTCCAACGGTGGGAAGGAGGTCACCATGGAGCCCAGGACGGCGTCACCACAGAGCCTTTGGCAGGCGAAGACCGACTTTAGTCAGGATAAGTGTACTAGATGTTCCCCTTCAAATTGGCCAATTGTTGGCGCCCTTCCCGCTCAAATATTTGGGAAGAGGCCCAGGGCCTTTGCCTATAAATAGGACTCGCCACCCCCAGGGTAGAGGCATCTTGACATCGAGAGATCGAGGAGTATTCAGAGCAAGCAGAGAACAAGTAGAGATAGAGAAGGGCGGTTGAACTCCCCCAGCAGTACATCCCCTAGCCAAGAACAGACCCTCGCGAGGCTGTTCTTCCTTGTACTGTTCTTCTTCATCAGCCCAAGAGACAATCCACCCACCACACACTGGAGTAGGGTATTACACCACATCGGTGGCCCGACCCAGTATAAAGCATGTGTCTCTTGTGTCGTTCTTTCAGCAGTTAGTTCTTTGCGAGACGGTGAGGTAGAGGGCAGAATCTCCGCGCGCACCCCATAGTTCGAACCTTAAGGGTCTGCCGGAACCCGTGATCCGACAGTCATAAAGGGACAGTTATATAGAGAAAGCGCGACCGGAATCAGTCAGAAGTGTATAACACCAGAAGAAGGTCAGATAATCCTTGATGATATCCACTCGAAGACCTGTGGTCACCATGCGTCCTCTCGGACCATCGTGGCGAAAGCATACCGAGCGGGATTTTACTGGCCAAGAGCAAACAAAATGGCAAAAGAGATAGTCGACAAGTGCGAAGGGTGCCAGTTCTACTCCAACATGTCCCACAAACCCGCATCGGCCCTGAAGACCATTCCACTCGTCTGGACCTTCGCTGTTTGGGGATTGGATATGGTTGGTCCACTGAGAACAGGCAGGAGCGGTTTCACACATGTGCTCATGGCAGTCGACAAGTTTACCAAATGGATTGAAGCTAAGCCTATCAAGAATCTTGATGCTTGCACTGCTATCAGTTTTATCAGGGAGATAACATTCAGATATGGAGTCCCGCATAGCATCATCACTGATAATGGGTCAAACTTTGATTCATACAAGTTCAGAGCTTTTTGCGCCTCGCAAGGCACGCGAGTCGACTACGCGTTGGTCGCTCACCCCCAGTCGAATGGACAAGCAGAAAGGGCAAATGGTCTGATTCTCAAAGGGCTGAAACCTCGGCTGATGCGCGACCTCAAGCATGCAGCAAGCGCATGGGTCGACGAGCTTCCTTCAGTTCTTTGGGGATTGAGGACCACCCCGAATCGGTCTATAGGAAGAACCCCGTTCTTTCTGGTCTACGGAGCGGAAGCCATCTTGCCGAGTGATCTGCTTCACAACGCACCCCGAGTCGAGCTCTACTCCGAAGTTGAAGCAGAACAAGCCCGGCAAGACGCAGTTGATGTCCTAGAGGAAGAAAGAGAAATGGCGATGATCCGATCGACCATCTACCAGCAAGACTTGCGTCGATTCCATGCCAGAAACGTGAAGAGTCGAGCCTTCCAAGAAGGAGATTTGGTCCTCCGAGTGGATCAACGGAAACCACACAAACTCGCTCCTACCTGGGAAGGCCCCTTCAACGTCACCAGAGTCCTCCACAATGGAGCGTATCACCTTTACAATGTCGATCGCCAGATTGACGAGCCACGAGCTTGGAATGCGGACCTGCTCCGCCCCTTTTGCACTTGAATTCTCACTCAGATGAGATGTAATAAGAAAAACTTCTTTAGTTTATTTATCAAAGACAAGAGTGTTACAATTTTTCCAGTAATTGTTGTTGCTTCTGTTTGCGTGTGAAATCCCCCAATGGGTGGCTCAGCTGCGAACTCGTTTCGCCTAAGTCTATATGTATAAAAAAATCCTACCGAGTGGAGAGCCAGCCTCTCACTCGGAGGCTTAGCTGCGAACCCGTTTCGCCTAAGTGTTTAAAATCCTACGGAGTGGTGAGCAAACCTCCCACTCGGAGGCTTAGCTGCAGCCCAATGCTCGCCTAAGATTGAAAAAATCCTACCGAGTGGCGAGCAAACCTCCCACTCGGGGGCTTAGCTGCAGCCCAGTGCTCGCCTAAGTGTTTAAAAAATCCTACCGAGTGGTGAGCAAACCTCCCACTCGGGGGCTTAGCTGCAGCCCAGTGCTCGCCTATGTGTTTAAAAAACCTACCGAGTGGTGAGCAAACCTCCCACTCGGAGGCTTAGCTGCAGCCCAGTGCTCGCCTAAGATTGAAAAAATCCTACCGAGTAATGAGCAAACTTCCCACTCGGGGGCTTAGCTGCAGCCCAGTGATCGCCTAAGATTGAAAAATCCTACCGAGTGGTGAGCAAACCTCCCACTCGGGGGCTTAGCTGTACCATAGTGCTCGCCTAAGTGTTTAAAAAACCTACCGAGTGGTGAGCAAACCTCCCACTCGGGGGCTTAGTTGCAGTCCAGTACTCGCCTAAGTTTGAAAAAATCCTACCGAGTGGTGAGCCAGACTCCCACTCGGGGGCTTAGCTGCAGCCCAGTGCTTGCCTAAGTTTTTAAGAAATCCTACCGAGTGGTGAGCAAACCTCCCACTCGGGGGATTAGCTGCAGTCCAGTACTCGCCTAAGTTTGAAAAAAATCCTACCGAGTGGTGAGCCAGACTCCCACTCGGGGGCTTAGCTGCAGCCCAGTGCTCGCCTAAGTGTTTAAAAAATCCTACCGAGTGGTGAGCCAGACTCCCACTCAGGGGCTTAGCTGCAGCCCAGTGCTCGCCTAAGTGTTTAAAAAATCCTACCGAGTGGTGAGCAAACCTCCCACTCGGGGGCTTAGCTGCAGTCCAGTACTCGCCTAAGTTTGAAAAAATCCTACCGAGTGGTGAGCCAGACTCCCACTCGGGGGCTTAGCTGCAGCCCAGTGCTCGCCTAAGTGTTTAAAATATCCTACCGAGTGGTGAGCAAACCTCCCACTCGGGGGCTTAGCTGCAGTCCAGTACTCGCCTAAGTTTAAAAAAATCCTACCGAGTGGTGAGCTAGACTCCCACTCCGGGGCTTAGCTGCAGCCCAGTGCTCGCCTAAGTACAGAACACATCCCAATCTGCAAGGACGACAAAGTGCGAATCGACTGCTATCTTCTCCTTCGGAGCTGCACCTCAAATACGAAGTTATTTCGAGTGAAGATCAAGTTCCACTCGACAGTTAATCCATGAAGATATTTAACGGTAAATCAAGTTCGGATAAGATCCCAAAGGTCCCAGACCTCAGATCAAAGTACTCGAGCCTTCAGCTCGACTGAGTTTAACGGTTACAAAATCCACTCGGCATTCTGAGGCAAATTTAAAGTGAAGCATCAAACTCTTATTCCTCCGGCGGAGGACTGGAAGGGGCGACGAACTCATCCAAGTCGATCCCGTCTGCAATACGAGTGGCCGCGGCGATGAAAGTCTCCATTAAATCTTGAAAGTTGTGCTTCCTGGTATTGGCGACTTGGATAGCAGCCAGCTTTTCCTCTCGCGCCTCCTTGCAGTGCACGCAGACCAGAGACAGAGCGACATCGGCACCACACCTTGCAGAGGATTTCTTCCATTCCGTCACTCGGCCAGGAACGTCATTCAGTCGAGTCATCAGATACTCGAGGTCGTTCAGAAGCGTCGTCCTGGGCCAGAGCGACGTGTCGATCCGCGACACCGCAACCTTCAGTCGGGCCAGATAATCAACCACACTTGCAACACGAGACACCAGTCGGAGCACGTTCATAGCAACTTCATCTTTCACTGGGGAGTTAATGGGATCCAAATCTCTCTCCACTCGACTGGTCTCCTCCTCGAAGTTCTGACAGAATTCTGAAAACACAAGTCAAAGTTAAGACAGCGACCCTGCATGAGCTTAGTGACGACAAGCCAGTCAGGTGAAAATTTGTTACCCTCAAGCATGATGAACAGCTTCTCGGCGAGTCCCCCGAGATAAGCCTCCAGATCGTTCTTCTTCCCCACCAGTTCACTGGCCTTGTCACCCAGAGCTATCTTGTCATTTTTCAGGCGGCTGACTTCTTGGTTAGCCGCATCAAGAGCAGTTTTCAGTCTGGAGTTCTCCTTTTCAAGAGTTTCGACTGAAGTCAGTTTTTATTCAGCAAGCTTGGTCTTGTTCAAAGCTTCCTTCTGTGCTTCGGCGAGGTCACGGTCCTTCTTATTCAGAGCTTCTTCTAGTTTGTCTGTGGAATGACAAGTAAGATCAACGCCAATAAAGCCCAGAAAGAAAGGACAGTCAAAAGCTCACCAGCCATACCTTTCGCCTCGTTTCTTGCCTTCTGCAAGTTCTCCTGAGCAAGCTTCAGGTCAAGGTTGAGCTGGATCTGTTGGTTCTCCAACTCGGTGAAGCGAGCCACAAGTTCACAGGATTTCTGCGAAAAACCAGTCGACAAACTTCAAAGATAGGTTGCTTCCGAGTAACCAAAAGGAAATAGTGGCGTTTCTAAGACTACAACCGAATCAAAACATTCGACTGCAGTCTGGGGCCTACACCCAGTGGGTGCACTCAGCGTGCCCCCACTGGTTCGACCAAAAATAATAATATCGACTGCCCGCAGTCGACCATGTACAGTTCCACTTGACATGGCCAGACTAGACCGAGTGAAGCAGTTCAACTAAAGCAACACAATATAAAGACTACAGTCGATTGCCAGCAGTCCACCATAGTCTCGGGGACTACACCCAGTGGGTGCACTTAGCGTGCCCCCACTCGACCGAAATGATTGATCGACACACCCAGTGGGTGTACAGGTCTAAAGATCTTCGGAAAAGAGATTCTTCAGATATCATATCCTAACAAAACAAGTGGCGAACGACTGACCTGGACGTTACTCTGGAGAGCTGAACTCGCGTCATAAGCTGCCTGGCTGGCTTCCCGAACCACCTTCACTTGCTCCATCATGATCCCCGCCTGGCGTATAGCTTCTTTAGCAGCACCCACTTGGTCCTCGGGGACGTGGTGTGTGGCGAAAAGCGAAGGCGGATCTGCAGTCGACGTTCAAGGCCGGACACTCGTCAGAGGCTCAGCAAAGGTCACAGAAGCCCGAGTGGTATCGCCACCCTCACGAACTACGGCCTCAGACGCCGGAGTAGTTTGTGGAGTCTTGCCAGTCGGCGCCCTCCTGTTCCTTCTCGCCCTCAGCGGCACTTCGTCGTCGTCGTCAAGGAGGTCAATGACATGAGGAGGAGATACAAGAGAAATCCAATCGACCGGAGTTATGAGAAATCGTCAGTCGATTAAAAACAGAGCATCAGCAATTGTACCAGGGTTGGAAGTAACATCATCTTCCATCTCTTGATCATCATCCTTGGCGGAGATCTCAGAGGTAGCATCACTGCAAGTTTTGAAAGTCAGTCAGCTTGTCAGTGAGTCAACCAAGAACCCGTCACGTTCAATAAAGGAAAACAAGTGCAAGTTTTACCCAGAAATGGTGGGGACAGTCATCTTCATTTTAGGCAAGGCTTTGGGTGGCTTGGATGGCATCGCGCGTGGGTGCTTGGGAGCTTTTTCTGTCGGCGCTGGAGAAGAGGTTCGAGGTTGCTTCGAGGACTGCCCAATGGGGGCAGTCGCCTTACCACGTTCCCGTGCAGGGTCGTGTGTAAGCTTGCGGGGAGGTTCGACTTCTTCCTCCTCTTCTTCGCTGGAGTCGTCGTCGTCATCCCCCTCCCCCTCGCCGTCAGATTCCCACTCTTCCTTCTCGTCTCCACTTTCCTATCCACTCGCCTCTCCTTCCTCGGTCTGCTCCTGTCCACCATTGGGCATCGAGTACATCTCTGAAACGGCCTAGAAGACACCAAACAAGACAAAAGTCAATCGACCGATCCAAAGAAGAACAATTAAAGAAAGCAAGATATCAGTCAGAGACACAAGGTCAGACCTGGTCCACTTTGTACGTGTGGTCGAGTGGAGGAATCCTCCTGGCTCCTCGGGGGTTGTCTTTGTTCCCTGTGATGCTCGACAACCACCCTTCCAGCATCTCGTCAGTGACCTCCTCTGGGTGAATCCTAGTGGTGTCATCGAGACCCGAGTACAGCCACATCGGGTGGTCACGAGCCTGAAGCGGTTGGATGCGCCTCCGAAGGATGACCTCCAGCAAGTCCATGCCAGTCACACCCTCGCGAACAAGCTGAACCACTCGACCAACCAGCACCTTGACTTGCGCCTTTTCCTCCGGCGCCACTTTCAAAGAGGCAGGTTTTTCCGCTCGGTTTAGAGAAAAGGGGGGAAGCCTAGTCGAGCTGTCGGGACCCCGATCCTAAATCACACCAATCTAGCATGTAACACCTCATATTACTTTGCGGCCTCACGCACGGTATTCCCACGGGTGCCACCTTACCTGGCCCGGGACCGTTTGCGCCTTTTGGCTCACGTATATGATAGTGTCGCTAGCATCCATATGACAGAGAACCCGGGCCGACATGGCTAGTCGTGAACCCAAGGCGGCGCCAACCTATGAGGACAGGCATACATGAATCACATCGAGCATGTCGGTCATCAACGTATTTATCCGGGCTGTAGCACTGGGCTAACAGGACTCCGGTAACCCGGGCTGTAGCAGGCTAGGCAGGACTCCGGATAACACCGCGTGACATTTCCCCGAAGGGACAGACACAGGAACGACGTGAAACACATGCCGGACAGTCAAGTGTTCCGAGCAGTAGTGCTGGGCTAGCAGGACTCCGGTGAACCGGGCTGTAGCGGACTACTATCGCTCGGAAGCACTAGACTTACATTTCCCCATATGAAAGGCTGCCAAGGAGAAACAACTAGATAGTCGGATCCCACACATAGCAATACATGTTACACGTACGCATAACATGCAAGTATGTGCTGTACAACATGGCATCACAACATAACGCAAACTCATATAGATAAAGGCCCAGAAGAGCCACATAGCATTAAATACAAACAGGGGTCACATGACCCATCATTCAGAACATACAAGCAACAAGCGAAAGCATTACATATCTGAGTACAGACAACTACAAAATAAAAGGCTGAGAAGCCTGACTATCTACAACCTCCGATCAAGATCGTAGCTGAGGTACAAGCTACCTATCGAAGTCCAGGCGGAACTACTAGTGAGACAGATGTCTCATCTGCAAAACATAAACAAAGCAAACGTGAGTACAAAGGTACTCAGCAAGACTTACATCAGATCCTATCATACATGCATTAGTATCAAGGAGGTAATGTGGGGTTTAGTTGCAGCAAGCCAGCTTTGACTCTGTGGCTATCCTGTTCTACGACTGTTGGTAACTCTTTTTGAAAAGGCGCACACGAGTCCACTAATCACCACATCAATACACTACTATGGATTCATCCCCGTCTCACTACGAGAAGGCCATCCATAGCACTCACACTTATCTTGAGCATTTTATGGTATCCACTTCAAGTTGTCTATGTACCACGTAAGCATCCAAGAAGTCCATAACCGAGGACGCGGCTATTCGAATAGATCATGATAACCCTGCAGGGGTGTACTTCTTCACACACGCTCTCACCACTTATCACCATGTACACGTCATGTATCTCGGCAACCTTCAAGCGGAAGCCTGGCGAGGGTGTCGGCCACGACCTGACTAACCACACCAGACTCTAATCCAGGTTTATCGCCTATTCGGGTTCCATCCGCGAGGAGATCCGGCCGGGGTGTCGCTCACGGCCCCAAACGATGTGTACAGGGTTCCCGAGCCCACCATCCGGGTGCCACTCGGTACACCGGGCCACGTGTGCCTAGTCTGTCCCAAGCCCACCTGGCCGGGTGCCACTTGGTAGACTACTAACACTACCTACAAACACCAGAAACTATTTGCAACTCCTGGACAGAGATCAAGTCGGTTAATAAGTCGAGAGGGGTCGAGTTACCGGAACCCAATGTGTGGTAGTATCGAGTCATTGGACAACATACATAGAACTCAGTGCTTAGGGACGGTTCCAATGAGACAACCCACCATGTACTCCTACATGGCCTCTCACCGCTACCTTTACCAAATCGTGTTCACACACTTAACTCTCAGCATCAGAACATATCATATCACTCCAATCCATTCCCAATGAATCAGACCTGACACAACTCTAAGCAATAGCAGGCATGGCATGGTAGAAGCACAACATGGCTCAATCAACTCCTACACATGCTAGTGGGTTTCAACTATTTACTGTGGCAATGACAGGTCATGCAGAGGAATGGGTTCAACTACCGCAGCATAAAGTAGCAGTTGATTCGCTGTTGTCCTAATGCAATAAAAGAGAGCAGGAGCGAGAGTGGGATCATATCGGAATGCACAAGGGGGGTTTGCTTGCCTGGTAGATCAACAGGGGGGCACTGCTCCTCTGACAGGTACTCTGGAACGGTCTCCGGAGCAGAACCTATCGAGAAGGAACGGTGTCGGCAATCAATACACAATCACATGCAACAATATGATGCATGAACATGGCATGAGAATGTGATGTTGTTTGAGCTAATGCAGCTAGAGTTTATTTGGTTGAAGTTCATATGAACCAAGGGTTCATATGCAAACCCCAAGTGAAGTATATAACATGCCATTATTACGTTTTCACTTATACAGCAAGTATAAGTTGGTTTCTCATGCATGAAACTAGCATAAATGGGTTCCTTGCATTTTTCTGATGATTTTTCATATATAACTTGTTTCAATCTGAGCTACGGTTGATTTGATATGAATTTTTGAAGTTTGAAACATTTTCTGGAATTTCCTGTTTAAAATTAAATCCAGAAAAATGAATAACTGCGTCAGCATTGCGTCATGCTTGCGTCAGCAAGTCAACAACGCTGACTGGGGTCAAACCTGACGTGTGGGGGCCACACGTCAGTGACACAGGGGCTAAACCCGGTCAAACCCGCACTGACTGGGGTTTGACCTGGCCCTGGGGCCCACGGTCAGTGGCTTAGGGTGGGTTTAGGCGGCAGGGTTAGCAGCTAATCACGGGGCCACGTCAGTCGCCGGAGTTTCGTCGGCAACGACCTCGAGCCACGGCGGAAGATCGCCGGAACGGGGCTAGGGGCCACGGTTTGGCGCACGGAGGCCACCGGCGGGTAGCCCGTGCACGGGCGGATCCAGCCGCGCTCAGGGGAGGCCGTGGGAACGGCGGAGCTCGCCGGAGCGAAGCTCGCGGCGGCGGCCGGAGTTCGGGCTCAAGCGGCTGTGGTTTACAGAGCACGGGGAGGCAGGAGAGGAGGGGGAAACGGTGTCGGGGCTCACTGCGGATCCGGTGGAGTCTTCGGAGAGCTCGGGGGAGGCCGGACGCGAGCGGAACGGCGGGGGCGATCTCCGGTGGCCGGAGATGAAGACGGCGGCGATGGCAGCTCTCCAGGGCTTCCCGCGTCGCGTGGCTCGACGGGGAGGTAGCAGACGGCGGCGCGGAACTTGCAGACACAGAGAGAGAGCGAGGGGGAGGCGGTGGCCGCGGTGGTGCTTGTCGGCGGCGACGGCAGCGCTTCGGCGCGGGGGGAGGGAGAGTTCCGGGGGAGGAGGGAGAACGGGAGAGAGTGGGAGCGGTGCGGGGTAACGCGTGGCGTCGCGCGGGACGGCCAGGGCGTCGGGGAAGAGGCCAGGCAGGCAGGTGGCGTGGCGGCACGGCCGTGCGCGCGCGCCGGCCACACGCCTGGCTGACTGGCGCCAGGAGGACGACGGCGCGGGTGGGCTGGCCCAGCTGGGCCGCACAGTACTGGGCCAGACGGCGGCAGGTAAGCGCCAGGTAGTTTTTCCCATTTATTTCTCTTTTCTATTTTCTGACATTTGTTTTGATTTAATAAAAAATACTAAATCAATTTATTTTCTTATGCCAAATTTTGTAGGAACTAGTGGTATTATTCCAGAGCTCCCCAACAAGTGGCACAATTTTTGGACAATATTTTATATACATAACAATATATATCCAAGGCAAATAATTATTGCATTAATTCCAAATGCCCAAAATAATTATTTATGAGCTCCTAAAAATATTGGTTGGATTTTTATCTCTGTCCAATATTTTCAGAGAGAGACATGAACATTTCTTGGACCCTTTTGGAGCAATTTTTATTTGGGTCATTTCCAGAAATGATTTCTGAGGGTTTCACAAATCCCCATTTCAAATTTAAATGAAATTTTAAACATGATGCACACATGACTAGCTAGCCTTGAGCATACCAGAACTAGGGATGTGACAACTCTCCCCCACTCGAAAGAATCTCGTCCCGAGATTCAGGGGTCGACCGAAAGAAGGCGGGGTACTCCAGTCGAAGACGATCTTCTCGCTCCCAAGTAGCTTCTCTCTCGGAATGATGAGACCACTGAACTTTGAGAAACTTGATGTTCTGACGTCGAGTAACACGCTCTGCTTGATCAAGAATGCGAAAAGGGTACTCTCGATATGTGAGGTTATCTTGGAGATCAAGCGTTTCGTGGTCCACTCCGCGGAGGGGATCCGAGAAGCAACGCCTGAGTTGAGAGACGTGGAAGACATCATGTACCCGAGAAAGGTGTGGCGGTAGTTCCAACTGGTAGGCAACCTCTCCTCGTTTAGCGAGAATGCGAAAAGGACCAATGTAACGAGGAGCCAACTTGCCCTTGATACCGAATCGATGGGTACCCTTCAAAGGAGTAACCCGAAGGTAAGCCTTGTCGCCAACTTCATAAGCCACTTCCTTATGACGACGGTCATACTGGCTCTTTTGACGAGATTGGGCTGTTTTCAAATTTTCACGAATGATGCGAACTTGCTCTTCTGCCTCCTGAATCATATCCGGTCCAAAGAATTGTCTTTCACCGGTTTCTGACCAGTTCAAAGGTGTTCGACATCTTCGTCCATATAGAATCTCAAAAGGAGCTTTCTTGAGACTGGATTGGTAGCTATTGTTATAAGCGAACTCGGCGAAAGGAAGACACTTCTCCCAATCCATACCGAATGAGATAACGCAAGCTCTAAGCATGTCTTCGAGGATTTGGTTGACCCTTTCCACCTGACCACTTGATTGAGGGTGGAAAGCGGTACTGAAGGAAAGATGGGTGCCCATGGCAGTTTGGAAACTCTCCCAGAAATGAGAAGTGAAAAGACTACCACGGTCTGAATTGATCTCTAGTGGAACACCATGAAGTGAAACTATTCGAGAAATATATAAGTCAGCGAGCTGACTAGCGGTGATACTCTCTCGAACAGGTAGGAAGTGAGCCACTTTGGAAAGACGATCAATGACTACAAAGATAGCATTATTCCCTTTCTTGGTCCTGGGAAAGCCGGTGATGAAGTCCATACCAACCTTATCCCATTTCCATTCAGGAATAGCTAAAGGCTGAAGGGTGCCAGCAGGCCTTTGATGCTCTGCCTTAACGCGACGACAAACGTCACAGTTAGCAATGAACTCAGCGATTTCTCTCTTCATCCTAGTCCACCAGAACCTCTGGCGTAGGTCCTGATACATCTTAGTACTACCGGGATGAATCGTGAGAGGGGATTCATGCGCCTCCTTAAGGATCAACTGTCGAAGATGTTGCTTCTTGGGAACCACCAAACGGTTCTCGAAGAGGACAACACCTCGATCATCTCTAGAGAAGCTACCAGCAATGCCCTTGGCAATGTTTCTCTTGATCTGGGTAATCCCCGTATCATGCTTCTGGGCTTCTATGATATGATCCACAAGAGTAGGTTTCGCCACCAAGGTAGAAAGGAATCCATGAGGAGCGATGTGAAGGTTAAGCTTACAGAATTCCTCATGGAGAGGTGGTTGGCCCTGCTGCAACATAAGATTGTTGCAATAGGACTTACGACTTAGCGCATCAGCCATGACATTGCCCTTGCCTGGGGTGTAGGTAATCCCTAAGTCGTAATTTGAGATCAACTCCAACCAACGTCTTTGCCTAAGGTTCAAGTCTGGTTGGGTGAAGATATACTTGAGACTCTGGTGATCGGTGTATATCTCACAACGTTTACCGAGAAGGTAATGTCTCCATGTCTTAAGTGCATAGACTACGGCTGCAAGCTCTAGGTCATGTGTAGGATAATTCTCCTCATGTGGATGCAACTGTCGAGATGCATAGGCAATCACATGACGATCCTGCATAAGAATGCAACCTAGTCCCTGTCGTGAGGCATCACAGTAGATAACAAAGTCCTTAGTGAAATCCGGTGGCACAAGTATGGGAGCAGAAGTCAGGCGTCTTTTCAGTTCCTGAAAACTGTACTCACACTGTGGGGACCACTCAAACTTTTTATCTTTCTTGAGAAGTTCCGTGAGGGGTTTGGCTACTTTGGAGAAGTTTTCAACAAAGCGGCGACAATAGCTGGCTAGACCAAGGAAACTCCTAACTTGTTTAACTGTTTCAGGTGGAGTCCAATCAAGAACGGCCTGAACTCTTTCGGGATTGACAGCAATGCCCTTACCAGAGATCACGTGGCCTAGGTAGGTCACTTCTGGCAACCAAAATTCGCACTTGGAGAACTTGGCATAAAGGCGGTGCTCTCTGAGTTTTTCTAGCACAAGTCTAAGATGTTCGGCATGCTCTTCCTCGTTCTTCGAGTAAATAAGAATATCATCAAGGTAAACCACGACGAACTTATCTAAGTACTCCATGAAGATCGAGTTCATCAAGCGGGAAAAGGTAGCTGGAGCATTGGTTAGACCAAAGGACATGACGGTGTACTCGTACTGGCCATAACGAGTGACAAAAGCCGTTTTAGGAATGTCCCCGTTTCTGATCTTGATTTGGTGGTAGCCTAACCTTAAATCCATCTTGGAAAAGACTGAGGATCCAGCGAGCTGATCATACAGGTCGTTGATCCTGGGAAGCGGATACTTGTTCTTTATCGTGACCAAATTAACGGGACGATAATCTACAACCATCCGGTCCGTACCATCCTTCTTCTTGACGAAGAGGACGGGGCAAGCCCAGGGCGAAGAACTAGGACGGATGAAACCCTTTTGCAAGGACTCATCGAGTTGTTTCTTAAGCTCGGCTAGTTCTAAGGGTGCCATCTTGTAAGGTCTCCTAGAAATTGGGGCGGTTCCTGGGATAAGATCTATGACAAATTCTACATCTCTGTCAGGTGGAACAACTGGCAGTTCTTCTGGAAAGACATCTGGAAAGTCACGGACTATCGGGATATCTTCAAGGTCTGGAAGAGGGCTGGCATTAAGAGAATAGAGTTGACGCTTTGCAACTCTATTAGAGACAGTGACTATCTTGCCAGATGGATGTGTAAGTTGAACAGACCTGGTGTAACAGTCAATCTTGGCATAATGAGCTTTCATCCAGTCCATACCCAAGATGATGTTAATATCTGTAGACTTGAGGGCTATAAGTGATGCAAGGAATACAAGTCTATCGACAAGGATTTCATTACCATGGCTTATTCTGGTAGTTTGCCATCTAGACCCTGGAGTTTGGATTTCAAGTGGAGTTGGCATATCACAAAATGACATGTCGTGCAAACGGGCATAGCCTTCAGAGATGAAGGAGTGAGATGCTCCGGTATCGAAAAGAACCGAAGCTGGATGACAGTTGACAAGGAGTGTACCAAGAACGACATCCGGATCATCATGAGCGTCTTCAGCTGAGACGTGATGCACACGTCCATGTTCAGTGGGAGCTGACTTGACATTAATAATCTTGCATGGTGGCTTATCACGGCCAACAGACTTCTCGGGCGGGGGTGGAGCATAACTGGCTTGAGAGCAGTCACGTGCGTAGTGTCCTGGCTCTCCGCATGTGAAGCAAGTCCCTGAGGTAGGACGTGGACCCGCATTGACAAGCGGTCTACCAATAGGTCTGGGTGGAGCATACTGCTAAACTGGGTGAGGCGCCACACAAGATGGCCTCGGGGTATAACCGGCTGGAAGAGCGGAGTTCGGAATCCAAATCCGACGCTTCTGAGAACTAAAATCGGAGGAAGAAACCAAATCACGGGTGTGCTTGCGAGACTCCTCGTAGGTGAGCTGAGCTGTCTCCGCGTTAATGGCCTTGTTCACAAGAGCCTGGAATGTATTGCATTGGTGCAAATGGAGATCACGACGCAACTTGGGGTTGAGACCCTTCCGGAACCTAGCTTGCTTCTTGGCGTCTGTGGACACTTCTTCTGTAGCATAGCGGGCGAGATTCTCAAACTCCCTACTGTAAGCATCAACAGCCATCTTACCCTGGGTGAAACTACAGAACTCTTCTCTCTTGCGATCGATGAGGGCTTCAGGAATGTGATGCTCGCGAAAAGCCTCAGTGAATTCTCTCCAGGTAGGTATCTGACCAACTGGAAGCATAGCCTCATAGTTCTGCCACCAAAGACTAGCAGGACCCTCCAGATGGTATGCAGCATAGATGACCTTGTCACCTTCAGCTACGTTCGCAGAACGCAGCTTGTGTGTGATACTACGAAGCCAGTCATCTGCATCGAGTGGCTCAATAGAATGATGAAAAGTGGATGGGTGCAAGCGAATGAAGTCATGAATGGTTGCAGACCCTTTGAACTGAGGTGTGGTGTTCTCCTCGATATGTGCCAACAAGCGGTTGGTCTCACGCTTGTTCATCTCAACCTCTAACATGAACTTTGCCAACGAAGACTGATCGGGAGGATCCTCATCCCTACCATCTCCGTGGTTCTGGCTACGAGCAACAGAACTTTGTTTAACTGATGACATCCTGAAGAACGAAACCAAGGAAAACAAGGATGGATTCAGCATCAACTATAGGATGCAGAAGGTAGCACAAGAATTTAGTAGTCGTGCATTCGTTTATCTATGCCTATTACTCTTGTGGTTTGTCAAGCCATTCTATCCGGGAATGACTAGGAGAAACAAACTCCAGTACCTTGTCCATTTCAAGGATTGGGCCAAAGTAATTGTATTCCACAGATCAAAATGCCAATCCAGCTCTTGTTCTGTTCTACCTTGGAGTGTTACCATCTTTATGTCAAGAAAGTCATGAGAATTGCACCACCTCTTATGAATTCTTGACGCAGTAATACTTCTTGCCATCATTGTTCATTCCTCGGTTTCGTGTTGTTGCAACCGGAATGCCGAGTAGTGATTCGTGATGTGTGAAATCAATACTCTGAGCAACTCGTTGCTTTGTAGTAAATGGACAATATTCTCATTCTTAGCGTGTTGGTTACTAAATCATCATCCTAAGATTGATCGTGCTACCTAGTCCTTATTTCTGGTGCACTCTTCGATCAATGAGTAAGGATTGTTCAATCCCTTGTTTATTTGATCATATCATCTTGCCCTGAAAGGCAAGATTGATCTCAAGCCTAGAGGCATATCGGTGGTTCGTGATTTTCTGAATATCTTCTCGGAAGTATTACCAGGTTGTCCCCAGACTGTTATGTTGAGCTCGTGATCAAGTTGGTTCCTTGTGAACCACCCTTTCTCCAAGAATCTGTGTTAGATATCCCTGAGCTAGTTGGTTGAGCTAGACAACAACTTGGAGAGTTGGAAGATAAAGCTTGTCTGACTTAGTTCATGTTAAGGGATATCTTTTGTGGTGTGTGTTGAAGAAAGATGATATCTTCACCAATTGGTCCTCGTGATCAGTTGTTGGATGTATTGTCTTGTCAAAACTTTGACTTGAGTATGGGCTATCGTCAAGTCAAATCAGAACCAACAATGTTCGTAATGTTGTCTTACTCGTGGTTGATCCCTCGAGCATACACCATTACATCTTTTGGTCTGACCAATGCTATCACCGTGTTCACATGATGGTGGAAGTCCAGTGATATGGTAATTCCGATGAGCTGTTGTTGAGCCCATCAGCAGCATTTTGTCTCCCCCATGATTCATGTTGAACGCTACACTAGTATTGGAAATTTGGTAAGCAATGCCTTCGTGTTCCGTTCATGAAGCTTATGCCTGGATGAAAGAAGTGACTTCCTCTAGTTCATGTGCATTTGAGGCAAGTTGCCGCCGTGGATTCGAGAAAGCTTGTTTTTGTTTCCTCTGGTACCATCCCAAGTCAGTCATGCATGTGCGAAGTATGCGATGGTTTGACAGGCTCGCAACCTTCCTTCCATATGTATTCCTAGCACACCATGCCACTGATTGAATCGTTCAAGGAGAAGAAGTTCCTTCTTAAGAGCATGCCTTATGCAGGGAATTTGATATCCTCGACGATGGTTCCCAACCAGAACTCGGTAGTGTTTTATTATAAGACTACCATGTGGTCATGCTTGTCTAGGACAGCGTGTTCACATGTGTTTAGCAGAACCAGCTCATGTTTTGGAGCTTGCTATCGTAGTTCATTTCCTGATAATCTTGCAACGTCATTTCGTCGATTTGTGTTGCAAACTTTCATTTTTCTTTCTAGACTTGATGGGTCTGGATTATCCTGTTACCAACTAGATCTGAATCTCAGGCAGATATGATGGTTGGAACTTTTCCAAGATCTATGATGTAGGTCCCGACAAGGTTGATGTCTGGCCGACACACCTAGCCGGAAGATCTACCATTATAGTATCTTGATTGAACTATTTGACCATCTTCTCCATGAGGATTTCGTGCGGCTTATTCTAGAAGTTGCTCCCTAGGGATCCTTGTGCTCTCAGTTTTCTCGACTATACCATAACCATTCAAACAGTGGAATTGCTCTCGACTGTTGAGTTATCTCCCAGTTACCAGAATCATTCCCAACATTTGCATTTTGTTCCCAGCTTGCACCGCTGTTGTGCCATTCTACCTTGGGTTCCATCCATTTCCGGTGATAAGCAAAATCATTCATTGCGTTGTCTTCAACAAGGTAGTCCACATCATCCAACCTAGTCCGAGTATGTCACCTTTCCGAGCTCCTTCAAACGATCATTTGTGATTACCTTAGGCTGGAATAAAGAGTTCCAATGATCTCAGTATCAAAAGTAATTCTTTTTGCCACTTAAGGGAATATTTCTGCGAGTCACCTTCCCTGAGGTGCCCCGTTATGGAATCATGGCAATTTTCCTCGCTACCGTGACACCCTCCACCATCTTTCTAAGTGTGGAATTTTTGCCCATCAAATCAAACCCCGTTGTTGTTCTTCCGTCCCTCACGATGCGTTTTGTGCCTCAACTCGAGATGTTCCAACATCTCATTCCACGAGTTAATCCTGAATGCTCGATCTTCGAGGAGATCGTTTCCTATAGAGTTTCTTTCTGTCACCATCGTGTTGGATGAAGATCTCAAAAGCATGGATGTCAAAATCAATTTGAAGCAATTAATCAACATCTCTGAGAAGGACAGTTGGATCGTGAAGACCGTGTTAGCTTTGTGCTCCCTCTGTCTTCTTACCTCACGTCTTGAATCTCGGGACGAGATTCTTGTTTAGTGGGGGTGAGTTGTCACAGCCCTAGAGTTTGCTTGTAACTAGTGGCATTGCATCCATGCATCATGTTTAAAATTCCAAAGAAATTTGAAATGGGGATTGTTGAAACCCTAGCACCAAATGAAATTCACTAGGTTCAACTAAAATATTTTCATTGATTCCAAATGGCTTTAAAAATGTTCATCATTTCTGGAAAAATGCTTTGAGCAGTAACCAGAGATATTGCACATTTTCCATGACATTTGGATTATTGAATTAAATCATATAGTATTTGCATTTGGGCATTTAAATTTTATATATTATTTTAAATGTCCAAATATTCATGAACTGAATTGCTGGTTATTGGAAATAATCCAAACAGTGGCCACAAGCAGTCTCATGATTTTTGAAAGTGCTTAAGTATTTTTAATAAAGCCCTAAAATTTACAGAATAATAGAAAACTGAAATAAATAGAAAAGGAGAGAGAGAGAAAGGAACTTACCTGGCAAAGCCACCAGAGCCGGCCCAGCTGTGGCCCAGCGTTGTGGCCCAGCCCACCAGGCCCTCCACCGTCTTCAACCTCCTGCCAGTGGGCAGGAGGGCGTGTGCTCGCCGCGCGCGTGCCACCTCCACTCTGCCTGGCTGTCCTTCCGTCGCCTGGATCGTCTCTCGCAGCGCCACGCAGCCCCCTGGTCCCTCCCGTTCACTCCCTCGAGCTCATCCCCCTCCTCTGTTCTCTCTCTCGCGGCCACCCGAAAGAGCCGTCGCCGCCGACGAGCACCGCCGTGGCCACAGCCACTGCCTCGCCTCGCCGATGCGCCCAGAGGCTCCGCCTCGACCCCTTCTACCTCTCCACCTAGCCACGAGGCCCCGGACGCACCGCAGCACCGCCATCGCCGTCTTCTTCAACCTCGGTCCGCCGAGATCGCCGGCGACCGTGCGCCCGCTCCGTTGCTTCCCCGAGCTCCCCAAGACCACCGCTGCACTCCCCGTGAGCTTCTCCTTCGATCCCCACTTCCCCCTTGCTCGTTTGCGCCACGTAGCCACCGCCCCCTTCGAGCCCGAGCGCTCCTCGCCGCCGGCCATGTCACCGTCGTGGCTACGGCCGTGCAAGCACGCGTCCGAGCGTGTCACCATGCTCAGTGCACCCCCAGGAGGCCATAGCACCCTTCTGCGCCCCCTGCCGTGCCTCCTAGCGTCGTTCCCGTGCACGCCCGAACTCCGGCCACCGCCGCGAGCTTGCCTCCGGCAAGCTCGGGCCACCTCAGCCCCTGCCGTTTGCACAGATGGATGCGGGCGAGTCCCAGCTTCACGTAGAGCCCCTCCGCCGCCCATTTGGTAGCCGGAGGGCAAAACCCGAGCAACACCGCCGTCTCTGGACGTCGCCGGCGACTAACCCCGGCGGCCGCTGACGTGGACCCGTCATTAGCACTAATCACGGGGCTAACTAACCCCCTCTCTCACTGACAGCCGGGCCCCACTGCCTAACTAATCAATTAACAATAATAGATTAAGGTTAATCTAATTGCAGCGGGCCCACGCGTCAGCTTTGACTATGCTGACATGTACGTTGACCCGGACCCACACGTCAGCCTCTGTAGTTGACACTGTGTCACTGACCAGTGGACCCCACCGGTCAGGTTTGACCTGGACCGTGCCCCGTTGACCTGCTGACGTCATGATGATGTCAGGCTGACGCAGTAATCCTTTTCTGGAATTTAAATAAATCTTAAATGATTTATCTATTTCAGAAAATATCCAAAACTTTGAAAAATCATAGAAAATAATCTATAACTCCAATGGAAATAATTTATATATGAAAAATTATCAGAAAAATTCAAGGAATCCATTTGTACCATTTTCATGCATGTTTGAACAATGTTTGTCCTCTGTTTTGGACAAAACAAATATAGGGCATTTAAATAATCACATATGGAGTTGGAATTTGACTCATGTATTCAAACCAACTTCATTTAAGTCATGGTTAGATGCATTAGCTCAAATCACAGCATATTGCCATGTCATGATCACGCATCATATTGTTGCATTGCATTGATTGTGTCTTTCTGTGTTTGCCGGTAACCGTCCCCTCTCACTAGACGATGTTTCGACGATGAGTTCGATGACACCGATGAAGAGCTATGTTATCTTCAGAAGTGCCAGGCAAGCAAAAACCCCTTGTTCATCCCGATACAATCCCACCCTCTCGCTCCTGCTCTCTTTTACTGCATTAGGACAACAACGATTCATGTGTTACTTGCTGCGGTAGCTGAACCCCTTTATCCTTTGCATGACCTGTCATTCCACAGTAAATAGATGAAACCCACTAGCATGAGTAGGAGTTGTTTGAGCCCATGTTGTGCCTACTCATTCATGCTTGTTTGTCATGCCTGCTACTGCTTAGAGTTGAGTCGGGTCTGATTCATCGGGAATGAATTGGAATGGTGATGAACATGTCCTACTGTGTGTGAGCTAAGTGTGTGAATACGATTTGGTAAAGGTATTGGTGAGAGGCCATGTAGGAGTACATGGTGGGTTGTCTCATTGAAGCCGTCCTCAGGAACTGAGTTCTGTGTTTGTGATCCATGAAACAGCTACTACCATGCATTGGGCCCTGAAATATGACCCCGCTCGACTTCTTAATCACCCTTGTCCTCTGTCCAGGAGTTGCAAGTAGTTTCTGGTGTTTGTAGTATGCTGGGGGCCGCACGCAGCGCTGACCGTAGGGGTGGGCTGTGTTGCGGTAGGCACGTGGCCGGGCAGCCGGGCGCCCGTTTGGTGTCTCGAACCATGTACACATCGTTCGGGGGCGTTAGTGGAAACCTCGGCCGGACTCCCTGCGGATGGAACCCGAATAGGCGATAAACCTGGACTAGAGACTTGAGTGTTTAGGTAGGTCGTGGTCTACACCCACGTCGGCTTTCGCTTGAAGTCTGCCGAGCACATGTCGTGTGCAGACGCTAAGTGGTGGAAACATGAATGAAGAAGTACACCCCTGCAGGGTTAACATCATCTATTCGAATAGCCGTGTCCGCGGTAATGGACTTCTGGGTTGCCTATAACAGTTCATAGACAAGTGAAAGTGGATACTCTAAAATACGCAAGATAAGCGTGAGTGCTATGGATGGCCTTCTCGTAGGGAGACGGAAGTGGATCCATAGTGGTGTGTTGGATGGTGAATATGTGGACTCGTGTGCGCCACCCCAAAAGAGTCGCTTGCAGTCGTAGTTCAGGTTAGCCACCGAGTCAAAGCTGGCTTGCTGCAGCTAAACTCCACTACCCCCTTTTGATACTGATGCATAAGTAGTTAGTTCTGATGTAAGTCTTGCTGAGTACGTTTGTACTCACGTTTGCCTATTTTATGTTTTGCAGAGAGACGTCAGTCTCGCTAGTAGTACCGCTTGGACTTCGACGTTTAGCTTGATACCTCAGCTACGATCTTGTGCCCTCGGCAGGATCTGGTAGATAGTCAGGCTTCTCAGCCTTTTTCATTTGTAGATGTCTGTACTCAGACATGTTAAGCTTCCGCATGTGCTTTGACTTGTATGCTCTGATTGTTGGGTCATGAGACCCATGTTTGTAATATCTCGCTCCTCAGAGCCTAATGAATAAATACTTTGAGTCGTAGAGTTATGTTGTGATGCCATGTTGTATTTACTCATATCGGGCATATTGTGTGTATGAATGAAATGCTTGGTATGAGTGGGATCCGACTATCTAGTTGTTTATACTTGGCAGCCTATCATATGGGGAAATGTAGTCTAGTGCTTCTGAGCGATAGTAGTCCGCTACAGCCCGGTTCACCGGAGTCCTGCTAGCCCAGCACTACTGCTCGGAACACTTGACTGGCCGGCATGTGTTTCACGTCGTTCCTGTGTCTGTCCCTTCGGGGAAATGTCACGCGGTGTTATCCGGAGTCCTGCCTAGCCTGCTACAGCCCGGGTTACCGGAGTCCTGTTAGCCCAGTGCTACAGCCCGGATATATACGTTGTTGACCGACATGCTCGATGTGATTCATGTATGCCTGTCCTCATGGGTTAGTGCCGCCTTGGGTTCACGACTAGCCATGTCGGCCCGGGTTCTTTGTCATATGGATGCTAGCGACACTATCATATACGTGAGCCAAAAGGCGCAAACGGTCCCGGGCCAGGTAAGGTGGCACCCGTGGGAAAACCGTGCGTGAGGCCGCAAAGTGATATGATGTGTTACATGCTAGATCGGTGTGACTTAGGATCGGGGTCCTGACACAATTCCCTTATATAACTAAAGAATTTCTAGACTCAACTTCGACCAGGTTGGCTTGGAAATCCTACAGGCAGTCAGGCTCTGATACCAACGCTGTCGGGACCCCGATCCTAAATCACACCGATCTAGCATGTAACACCTCATATTACTTTGCGGCCTCACGCACGGTATTCCCACGGGTGCCACCTTACCTGGCCCGGGACCGTTTGCGCCTTTTGGCTCACGTATATGATAGTGTCGCTAGCATCCATATGACAGAGAACCCGGGCCGACATGGCTAGTCGTGAACCCAAGGCGGCGCCAACCTATGAGGACAGGCATACATGAATCACATCGAGCATGTCGGTCATCAACGTATTTATCCGGGCTGTAGCACTGGGCTAACAGGACTCCGGTAACCCGGGCTGTAGCAGGCTAGGCAGGACTCCGGATAACACCGCGTGACATTTCCCCGAAGGGACAGACACAGGAACGACGTGAAACACATGCCGGCCAGTCAAGTGTTCCGAGCAGTAGTGCTGGTCTAGCAGGACTCCGGTGAACCGGGCTGTAGCGGACTACTATCGCTCGGAAGCACTAGACTTACATTTCCCCATATGAAAGGCTGCCAAGGAGAAACAACTAGATAGTCGGATCCCACACATAGCAATACACGTTACACGTACGCATAACATGCAAGTATGTGCTGTACAACATGGCATCACAACATAACGCAAACTCATATAGATAAAGGCCCAGAAGAGCCACATAGCATTAAATACAAACAGGGGTCACATGACCCATCATTCAGAACATACAAGCAACAAGCGAAAGCATTACATATCTGAGTACAGACAACTACAAAATAAAAGGCTGAGAAGCCTGACTATCTACAACCTCCGATCAAGATCGTAGCTGAGGTACAAGCTACCTATCGAAGTCCAAGCGGAACTACTAGTGAGACAGATGTCTCATCTGCAAAACATAAACAAAGCAAACGTGAGTACAAAGGTACTCAGCAAGACTTACATCAGATCCTATCATACATGCATTAGTATCAAGGAGGTAATGTGGGGTTTAGTTGCAGCAAGCCAGCTTTGACTCTGTGGCTATCCTGTTCTACGACTGTTGGTAACTCTTTTTGAAAAGGCGCACACGAGTCCACTAATCACCACATCAATACACTACTATGGATTCATCCCCGTCTCACTACGAGAAGGCCATCCATAGCACTCACACTTATCTTGAGCATTTTATGGTATCCACTTCAAGTTGTCTATGTACCACGTAAGCATCCAAGAAGTCCATAACCGAGGACGCGGCTATTCGAATAGATCATGATAACCCTGCAGGGGTGTACTTCTTCACACACGCTCTCACCACTTATCACCATGTACACGTCATGTATCTCGGCAACCTTCAAGCGGAAGCCTGGCGAGGGTGTCGGCCACGACCTGACTAACCACACCAGACTCTAATCCAGGTTTATCGCCTATTCGGGTTCCATCCGCGAGGAGATCCGGCCGGGGTGTCGCTCACGGCCCCAAACGATGTGTACAGGGTTCCCGAGCCCACCATCCGGGTGCCACTCGGTACACCGGGCCACGTGTGCCTAGTCTGTCCCAAGCCCACCTGGCCGGGTGCCACTTGGTAGACTACTAACACTACCTACAAACACCAGAAACTATTTGCAACTCCTGGACAGAGATCAAGTCGGTTAATAAGTCGAGAGGGGTCGAGTTACCGGAACCCAATGTGTGGTAGTATCGAGTCATTGGACAACATACATAGAACTCAGTGCTTAGGGACGGTTCCAATGAGACAACCCACCATGTACTCCTACATGGCCTCTCACCGCTACCTTTACCAAATCGTGTTCACACACTTAACTCTCAGCATCAGAACATATCATATCACTCCAATCCATTCCCAATGAATCAGACCTGACACAACTCTAAGCAATAGCAGGCATGGCATGGTAGAAGCACAACATGGCTCAATCAACTCCTACACATGCTAGTGGGTTTCAACTATTTACTGTGGCAATGACAGGTCATGCAGAGGAATGGGTTCAACTACCGCAGCATAAAGTAGCAGTTGATTCGCTGTTGTCCTAATGCAATAAAAGAGAGCAGGAGCGAGAGTGGGATCATATCGGAATGCACAAGGGGGGTTTGCTTGCCTGGTAGATCAACAGGGGGGCACTGCTCCTCTGACAGGTACTCTGGAACGGTCTCCGGAGCAGAACCTATCGAGAAGGAACGGTGTCGGCAATCAATACACAATCACATGCAACAATATGATGCATGAACATGGCATGAGAATGTGATGTTGTTTGAGCTAATGCAGCTAGAGTTTATTTGGTTGAAGTTCATATGAACCAAGGGTTCATATGCAAACCCCAAGTGAAGTATATAACATGCCATTATTACGTTTTCACTTATACAGCAAGTATAAGTTGGTTTTTCATGCATGAAACTAGCATAAATGGGTTCCTTGCATTTTTCTGATGATTTTTCATATATAACTTGTTTCAATCTGAGCTACGGTTGATTTGATATGAATTTTTGAAGTTTGAAACATTTTCTGGAATTTCCTGTTTAAAATTAAATCCAGAAAAATGAATAACTGCGTCAGCATTGCGTCATGCTTGCGTCAGCAAGTCAACAACGCTGACTGGGGTCAAACCTGACGTGTGGGGGCCACACGTCAGTGACACAGGGGCTAAACCCGGTCAAACCCGCACTGACTGGGGTTTGACCTGGCCCTGGGGCCCACGGTCAGTGGCTTAGGGTGGGTTTAGGCGGCAGGGTTAGCAGCTAATCACGGGGCCACGTCAGTCACCGGAGTTTCGCCGGCGACGACCTCGAGCCACGGCGGAAGATCGCCGGAACGGGGCTAGGGGCCACGGTTTGGCGCACGGAGGCCACCGGCGGGTAGCCCGTGCACGGGCGGATCCAGCCGCGCTCAGGGGAGGCCGTGGGAACGGCGGAGCTCGCCGGAGCGAAGCTCGCGGCGGCGGCCGGAGTTCGGGCTCAAGCGGCTGTGGTTTACAAAGCACGGGGAGGCAGGAGAGGAGGGGGAAACGGTGGCGGGGCTCACTGCGGATCCGGTGGAGTCTTCGGAGAGCTCGGGGGAGGCCGGACGCGAGCGGAACGGCGGGGGCGATCTCCGGTGGCCGGAGATGAAGACGGCGGCGATGGCAGCTCTCCAGGGCTTCCCGCGTCGCGTGGCTCGACGGGGAGGTAGCAGACGGCGGCGCGGAACTTGCAGACACAGAGAGAGAGCGAGGGGGAGGCGGTGGCCGCGGTGGTGCTTGTCGGCGGCGACGGCAGCGCTTCGGCGCGGGGAGAGGGAGAGTTCCGGGGGAGGAGGGAGAACGGGAGAGAGTGGGAGCGGTGCGGGGTAATGCGTGGCGTCGCGCGGGACGGCCAGGGCGTCGGGGAAGAGGCCAGGCAGGCAGGTGGCGTGGCGGCACGGCCGTGCGCGCGCGCCGGCCACACGCCTGGCTGACTGGCGCCAGGAGGACGACGGCGCGGGTGGGCTGGCCCAGCTGGGCCGCACAGTACTGGGCCAGACGGCGGCAGGTAAGCGCCAGGTAGTTTTTCCCATTTATTTCTCTTTTCTATTTTCTGACATTTGTTTTGATTTAATAAAAAATACTAAATCAATTTATTTTCTTATGCCAAATTTTGTAGGAACTAGTGGTATTATTCCAGAGCTCCCCAGCAAGTGGCACAATTTTTGGACAATATTTTATATACATAACAATATATATCCAAGGCAAATAATTATTGCATTAATTCCAAATGCCCAAAATAATTATTTATGAGCTCCTAAAAATATTGGTTGGATTTTTATCTCTGTCCAATATTTTCAGAGAGAGACATGAACATTTCTTGGACCCTTTTGGAGCAATTTTTATTTGGGTCATTTCCAGAAATGATTTCTGAGGGTTTCACAAATCCCCATTTCAAATTTAAATGAAATTTTAAACATGATGCACACATGACTAGCTAGCCTTGAGCATACCAGAACTAGGGATGTGACACGACTGTCCTGGGGTCGCCTGGTCTTTACAGTAAAACCAAGTCGACTGCCAACCACGGACCGACTCGGGAAAGGTGATAGACGGAAAAGAACTTTTACCCCTCATCTGGATCGCCAGGCCCCCGCACAGCTGGATCACCTGCGTCCGTTCGTCACTCGACTTGGCCTTCTTTACTGATTGGGAGCGACAAGTGAAGATGTGCTTGAAGAGTCACCAATGAGGGCGGCAACCCAAGAAATTTTCACACAAAGAAACGAAAGCAGCAAGATACACGATGGAATTGGGAGTGAAGTGATGGAGCTGCGCTCCGAAGAAGTTCAAAAAGCTCCGGAAAAAAGGATGAGGAGGCAGAGAAAATCCGCGATCGATATGGGTGGTGAGGAGGACGCACTAACCGTCAAGAGGCTGGGGTTTGACTTCTTTCCCCGGGAGACGCGAAGATTCGTGGGGAATGAATCCCCCCTCGACCAGATCATCAAGATCATCCTGCCGAATCGCTGACGGCATCCAGTCGCCCTGGATCCAATCCTTGGGCAGAGCAGTCCTCGAGGAAGATCCGCCCCGAGCTGACTTCTTCCCCTTCCCCTGCACCGCCGCCTTCTTCGCGCGCTCCAGAGCCGACGTCTTTTCCTTCCCCATCGTCTCCGGCGAAGCTCGAACAGACCTACTGCTCGGAGGTGAGAGCGGAGGTGGCGGAGGAACTCGTGAAGGGAGGTGGAAAATGAAGGCGCACTGTTCGGGGGTTCCGAGACAGCGGCTTATAAGAGGTCGCTTCCGAGTGACTGACTAGTAGGGCCGGGTAATCCCGTCAAATCCCGCAACAGGCGCGCGCTGTATGTGGCAAAAAAGGTGGCGCGGGGATCAAGGAGCTTCCGTCTTATCCCATTAGATTACGGTGGCCGCCCCCGTCCCGCGCGCTTCCCGAAATTCAAATCCCGCAAAATCCACAGGCTGCAGAACAACTCGTCAGACAGAAGATCCTTTTCACACCATCACTCGGAACTTCATAAGTAAAGAAATTCACTCGACAAGAGTCCTAGAATGGATCAAGGCGACTGAAAGAAGTTGAAGACGTCATCCGTGACAATTGATCCGAAACAAGGCGCTCATATAGCACAGAGAACCAGTCGGAAGGATTCCCAACTCCTTCCCCACTCAAACCTCGATCCATTCGGGGAATAAATGACGAAGCTATGTACCTAGGGTAGGAGCATGGCTCTGTCTTCAGTGCCCTACCCAAGGACATCCCTAGAAGAAGTCACCTTTCAATCGACTTGGAGGTATCCCACTCGACGGATTCAAGACACTCGACTATGGAGCTATCACTCGACCACGAAGCCAACCACTCGACTGCCAGGAGATCTAAAGTCACTCCGCACGCAAACGGTCGGTCATTAAGTAGCTTTTATGGTCATCATAGCACTTTATTAGGGACGTTACCAGTAACTCCCAATCTTAATGTACCTTAAACCCTGCATTACTGAGGGCTGGAGGGGCCTGGCGAACTCTATATAAGCCACCCCCTCCTCAGTGTCAAGGGTTCGCACCCCTGTTATTCACACACCTATAATCCAATCTACCGCCTCCGGGCACCGAGACGTAGGGCTGTTACTTCCTCTGCGAAGGGCCTGAACTCGTAAACCTCGTGTGCTTACAACTCTTTCATAGCTAAGATCTAGCCTCTCCATTCATACCCCCCTACATCACTATCAGAGTTAGAACCACGACATCACCCTATTCTTGGTTTTGACCACTATATCATCCATATAAGCTTCCATATTTCTATGGAGCTAGGGTTTAAAACCAATCTGGACCGCCCTTGCAAATGTTGACCCAACACTCTTCAACCCGAAAGGCATCCGTATGAAACAATACGTACCACATGGGGTGATGAATGTTGTCTTCTCTTCGTCTTCTCTCATCATGAAGATCTGGTGGTAGCCAGAGTAGGCGTCTAGGAATGACAACAAGTCACACCCAGCCGTTGAGTCAACAATCTGGTCGATGCGCGGCAATGGGAAAGGGTCCTTGGGACAAGCCTTATTGATATCTGTGTAATCAATACACAGCCTCCACTTCCCATTTGCCTTGCGCACTACCACTGGATTGGCCAACCACGTTGGATGGAGAACCCCTCTTACCAAACCCGCTGCTTCCAGTTTCCGGATCTCCTCTGTAATGAACTCTTGTCGTTCCAAAGCTTGCTTTCTGACCTTCTGCTTGACGGGTCGTGCATGAGGACAGACAGCAAGGTGGTGCTCAATCACCTCCCTGGGAACGTTGGGGATGTCAGATGCTTGCCATGCAAATACATCGACATTCGCCCGTAGGAAGGTGACAAGCACGTCTTCCTATTTGTCGTCAAGGGCAGATCTTATGGTGATAGCTCTTCCCGTGCCGTCCTCCTTGACGGATACCTTCTTGGTCTCCGGCGACGTGGCCCTGGATTTGTTGTTCCTGCCGGTGGAGCTCTCTGGCACATTCTCGACGGGAGCACTACACTCCGAAGAGGTGCGCTTGCCGGAGTGGGTGTCCAGGTCTCACCGGTCTTCTTCTTCCCTCCCGGGGCTCCAGTGGCAGGAGCAACTGCCTTAGCGGCGGCGGCTGCTGCAACTGCTTCTTGGTAGAGTTGATCAGCGCAAATCAATGCATCTTTCTTGTCGGAGGGGATGGTGATGATCGTTACTGGCCCTGGCATCTTCAGGGTGTTGTAGGCGTAGTGTGACCCTACCATGAACTTGGCCAGCGCTGGGCGGCCAAGGATCCCGTTGTAGGGCAAGGGGATCTTGGCAACATCCAACACGATCCTTTCCGTCTTGTAGTTCAGATCACTCCCGAAGGTCAGAGGCAGCGTGACCTTCCCCTTTGGTTGACTCCTTCCCAGGTTGATCCCCTGGAACGTGCCTGTTTCTTCGAGGTCTCCGTCGGGAAATCTGCAGCTTCTTGATCACGGCGGGCGAGATTAAGTTCAGACCGGCCCCGCCATCGACTAGCATTTTCGTCACCTTGAGGTTGCGTATTGTCAGCGAAACCAACAACGGCAAGCACCCGACCGCAGTGGTGCGATCAGGTTGATCCTCAGTGTCAAAAATGATAGGTGTGCTGGACCACTTCAGCGGCTTTCAGGCATCAAACGACGGCTCTGCTGCTGTAATCTCACGCGCCCACTGTTTAAGTTGGCAGTGAAAGGTATGCAGTGAGGCGCCGCCATCGACGCACATGGCCTCTGTAGCTTTCTGAAACTCTAGGTCACCGGACTCGTCGTCCTCTTCGTGATCATCGTCTTCTGGCTTCTTGTCGCGGCCCCGGGCGGGCCTCTCTTGTTGTTTATCCTTACCGCGACGGCCTGCCTGGCCGTCACGCTTCTTGTCGGACCCCTCAGCACCGTCCTGGCCCTTCTCCTTGTCCCGCCTCTCATATTCAGCTTTTTGCTTCTCAGCAAGCAGCTCAACTTGTCGGCAGTTCTGGAGGTCATGGCCTTTGGTGCGATGGATCTTGCAGTATTGCTTGTCGGAGTTGGCTTCTCAGCAGGCGACACATCCGACAATTTCCTTGCCGGGGTCATCTGCCTTGGTTTTCTTGGCGGAGCCGGCGTCATCAGATCCCTCGACGGCAAGCACAGCTTTACCCTTGCGCTTCCTATTGCGGCGCCGGCCTTTCTTCGCTGGGGCGGCAATATCCTCGTCTGAAGAGTCGGTTTCCACGCCGGCATCTTCGCCGGGGTACTTCCTTCCCTCTTTAGTCCGGGCACATCTGTCAGCAAGAACGTAGAGTTCCGCCACATCCTTCACCTTGTTCATTGTCAGATCTTCGCGCATCTTGCGTTACGCACGTTCTGATGGAATGCGTTGATGATTGCGGCAGGATGAACATCAGGGATATTGTACTGTACCTGGCTGAATCTCTGTATGTACTTGCGTAGACTCTCGCCTCCCTTCTAGGGGATGACGTGCAGGTCGCTCGCTTGGCCATGGGCTTGGTGGCCTCCAGTGAAGGTGCCAACAAACTCATGGCACAAATCCAACCAAGAGGAAATAGAGTCTACTGGCAAGTGCATCAACCATGACATGGCATTGGGTTTAAGAGCCAACGGAAAGTAATTCGCAAGCACCTTATCATCGGGGGCTCCGGCAGCTTGCATCACGATGGTGTAGCTGCTGAGGAACTCCGACGGGTGGGTCTTGCCGTTGTACTTCTCGCCAAGTCAGGTTTGAAAGTGCGGTGAGTGGGCTATTGGAACTGACGTAGCTCATGGGTAAAAGCCGGACAGCCTACCTCGTAAGGTAGAACTCCATGGCTCCCCGGTGTTGGGTGGTTCACAGCAGGCCCTACTCGCCTGTCTGACTGGTGGCGCGCTCCACGCCGGCGCTCGATGGTGGTTCGAGCGTCTTCATGGGCTCGCTCCCGAAGAACTTGACGCTGGTCACAGTGGGTCCGTGGGTCGGACGACGCTATGGAGATGTCATCGCCCGTAACGTCACGACGAGTCGACATCCGCGGTACTGGGCGAGGAGGGGGCGAATGCACCGTGGCCGCGGCGCCGCCGGTCCTCCCGCCGCTGGTGCGTGGGACTCCATCGGAGCGTCGACCCGGGGGCCCCGCTGGACTTGGTTCGTCCTTGTTGGCGACGGCAACAAGGCTTCGGATGGTAGCTCTCCATTCATCGAGTTTCGCCGTAGCAGGAGGAAAGTCGAGGAGCAACTGCGCGCGCTCCAGGGCCTCTGCTGGCGTTGGCGGCAGTGAAACCTGCACGGACCGTGACGCGCGTCGACTTCTAACTATGTCAGAAGGAGCTCTATCACGGTCCCGCCATCGCACGCCGTTTTCGCCAGTGCTTTGGCGAGCGGGCAGGTCTTCTGCGTCCCGGGAGTGGTGCTCGGGGCTCTTCCCGCGGCGGCGTCCGGGATCTTCGTCGTGACGACGCCTTTCGTCGCGTGCAACTTCAGAGGAGTGCGCTATGGGCACTGGCGTGGGAGTCTTTGAGGCCGCTGCGCCGCCTTCGGGCGGTGCGACGGCGCTTCTGGAGGTCCCCGCGCCGCCTGCGGAGGGCCTGGCTCCAATTTTAGATTTGGCGACGTGCAGCTCATCGCCAAGCACGCGAACGCCTCCGTGTCCCAAGCTCTGACTACCGGGGTGGTGTTGGTTCTCGCGAGCTGCGCCCCGGGTCCTCTCCGCGACCGGTCCGCTGCTCGCCTGCGTCGGGACGGGCCGACTGTCACCGTTGCCTTCTTCTTGGGCGCCATGGCGATGAAGAAGCACTGAAATAATTGCTAAAGCCGATTCTCACAACTGTAGTTCCCCTACCTGGCGCACCAAAGATGTCGGTGGAAACGACACCTATGGGATCACAAGAATCCCAACTACAGTTAGCGGGGTGCGGGGTTGAGAGAAGAGCGGATCAAACACATACCACGCGCTTCGTTTATCCAGGTTCGGGTCGCGAGGATGCGTAAAACCCTACTCCTGCTTTGGTGGATGTATATTTGTGTTCTTGAATTAGCTATGGGGCGTGAGGAGCTCCAAAACGCCGAATCCCTCTCCTGGTCGCCTCGGGCCTCCTTTTATAGGGAGAAAGGGGTTGCCACAGTGGCACACAGGAGGTGGAAAGGGCACAGTGTTGCGAGGTTATCCCTCGCATTACATGACAAGGCGCATTTAATGCGTCTGCTTAGGTGTCATCTTGCTTTATCGGGGACGGGGGCGAAGCCCGTCCCGTCCGTTGCCGCTCCTCCTCGTGTTGACACACGGCCTAGCCAGCGGTGCGTGCGATGCCATGTAGGCAGGCAGACAGCTGAGGTGGCGCGGTGGTGGAGTCTTTACGAAGATCTGCATGCCACCACACAGGTGCCTGCCCAGTTGGTTGGGTCGGCGGCTGCATGTGAACGGCGGTCGAGGCTTGGTCGGCGCGGGCCTGGGTGTGGCCCTGTAGATGTCCTCGGCAAGGACCTTGTCGGGGCCCCGGCAAGGGTCTTGCCGTGGTGCCCACTGTCGTCCCCGGCAAGGCGCTTGCCGGGGGTCTCGTGGTTTTCTTTGGCTGGGATCTCGCCAAGGGTCGTCGTCTTCTAGTGCTCATCTGATCTTGAATGTTTCTTCACAAAAATCTGCATGCCACCACAGAGGTGTCTCCCAAGCCCTTGCCCCAACATAGTGGACCATGGTGGGGGCCGTGGACTGAAGGGTGACTCGCTCCGTAGGCGAGGGGCGAGCTGCCGCGGCAAGGGTCTTGCCGGGGCTGCTAGGGCTGATCCCGGCAAGGATCTTGCCGGGGGGAGCCCGCTTCATCCCTTTGCTCTTCGTGGTCTTGTCCTTGGCGTTGTTCCAACTACCTTGGAATTCGGTCTTACCCTGGCTCACCTCCCTTGCCCTGCTTGGTGTGGTCGCTGGTGTGGCTCTGACTGCCCGTGCACAGTCATAGGGGTACAAAAAGTACGCGCGACTCGAGCGCGCGCTGCAACTGGTGCGCACTTCACGTGGGGCCCCTTCCGGCAGAGTGGCGAGCTCCGCAAGGTTCTCAGAAACTCGGCACATCACAGCCTAGCTCAAGGCTGGCGCTGACTAAGGTAAACAAAGGCAGAAAACTCTCATCAGGATTCGCAAGTTCACGAGGACACAAACTTGCACCGCATTGAAAAATAAAAACTGCGATTTGCTTATATGAGGGGCTCCCTCTCAAAATGCTCTTACAAGTTTCCAAGAGCCACGCCCGAGTTTGTGCGTAGGAAGAAATGACAGGAGAACAAGGGATCAGCCGGAGATGTCGCTTGCTGTGTCATTTGCAGACACGTCACTCGCGTCGTTATCGTCTTCATCGGCCTCGTTCCCGTCATCGGCGATGCCCCCGTCCCCATCATCGACCATACCGCCTTCGTCTGCGACGACCACCACCGCATCATCCTCCAAAGCAAAGGCAATGACTAACGCGTCCACACGGTCCTCGACCCAGCGCGCTAGGTCGCCCCGGACAGCCATAGGTACGGGGGCGATGGCGGCGTCGAAATCAAAGTTGGGGTCAGCGTTCAAGAGGTGGCTGAAGACGCGCGAGAAAGCGCGCTCAAGCAAGCCATGCCCCCTTTCCTCCACAAGCTGGCGAGCTTGGGCAGATCGAGCTTCTAGGCGCGTCACCACCTCGGTGAAGAAGGTCAGGTGGCTGGCGTAATCATTCGAGCGAGGAGTCGGCGCCTCCACATCGCAAATGTGGCCCAGGGCGATATAGGCCCTGTTCCGAAGATCCTGAAGCATGGGGGCATGCTGCACTCCAGCGTTCAGCGTTGGAGCACCTCCTCCGTGTTCTGCCTCACGACGACCTCAGCATCATCAACCCGTCTCAGGAGGGAGCACAGCTCGGCGCGGGCCGAGGCCAAGTCCGCCTGTGCCGCAACCAGGGCAGAAGTTGTGGCTTCCGCGTGCCTCTCGGCCTCGTCCAACTTGGGCATGAGGGCAGCAACCCTGCCCTCATCCTCCACGCCGGCGAGTTTCAACTCAGATCGTACCTACCCCCAGGTCTGCGCGAACCTCGGCCACCCGGCGGTTCACTTCCTCCTCAACTCCAGCCTCGCGAGCCCCGACGGCGTCTTCTGCTTGGGCAACTTGACGCTCCCTTGTCTCCAATTGTTCGAGCTCACGGCTACGCTCCATGGCCTCCCGGGCTAGCGCTTCCTCACGATTCCGGATCTCCACCTCCTCCGCAGGCGTCCCCCTCAGCCATGCAAGAGCAGCCTTGCGCGCCTCCACCTGCCGCTCGAGAGATGCGCTCCAGGCCTGGAGTTCCCACACGCGTTTCTCCGCGGCCTCGCGGCGACGGTCAGCCTCGTGAGCCACCTCCAAGGCTCGAGTGCGGGCTTCGTAGGAAATCTTGAGAGACGCCTCAGCCTTCGCGTTCTCAAGGTCACGCTCATAACGACCGAGGATGATATCCACCTTGAGCTTGCGCCGCTCCTCTGCTAGTCGGAGACCTTCAACCTCAAGGCGTGAATCAACACTCGCGAGCTCTTCACCAAGCCGGCCCATAATAGTCATCGCCTCCTAAAAGAGCTCATGGCGGACCATGCTCCACCCGCGCTCAAGCTCGAACGCCCGGCCTTCTCCGTCCTCCGCCTCGGGGGCTGCAGGCGGGGCGCCACGCGGCGCGCCACCCCTCAGCAGGAGGCTGGGGGCTAGCGCCGCACCAGGCACCACCCCGTCTTCGTGAGAAGCCCAAGCCAGCTGGGGCTCGCTGCTCGAGGAGGGGCCGAAGATTGAAGCCAACAAGTTTCCGTCAAAGACTAGCAAAGGAGCCTTGGGCACGCCTGCCAGGCTCCACGCCAGTCCAATGGGGAGGAGTGACGAGGCGACATGATCAGCACGCCAGGAAGGCATGAGTGCCCCTTCAACCAACTCTGCCCCAGGGGCAGGATGCAGAGCGCTTGAGGCAGGCGGAAGAGTTGAGGAAGAAGGAGGCCGTTTCTCGGGAGATCCAGCGGCCTCAGAGGAAGGAGCCCTGAAAGACTAACGTCAGGAGAAGAAAGCAGCACACGGAAAGCCACGACTGTGCGATACTCACCAGTCAATGGCAAAGTACTTCCTCCGCTTCAGCGGTCCAAAGATGTTGCTGCCGCTGCGGGATCCTTTCCTCTTGCGGAGCTCCTCGAAGTCCACGCAAAGGTGACCGAAACTCTGGACGTGACGGCCGGGGCGCAGCGGGGCCGCAGAAGAGCTCGGGAGAATATCCTCAGGGGCGCCCGGTTGCGGCGAACAGCCGGGCGCCGGTTCACCACGGCCTCCCGAGGCTCCCAGAGCCATGGCCACGGGAGCCGCATGCAATGTCTCCTCGGCAACCAATGCCCTAGAAGAGGGGTGGCAAGCTCCTGAGGATGATGCCCCAGGATCACCACTCGGCGCGTGCTCCTCAGCACGCAAGCCGTCGGTCTCTGCCTGGGCTTGCCCACCTGCACCATCACTTGGGGCGGGCTCAGCATTAGGGGCAAGGAAGGGGACCATGACGACGGGATTCTCACGAGGCCCCTCCAGGCCGATCGGCTGCGGCCCCCATTCATCAAAGAGAGGCATGTCCTTCACAAACTCATCCTTGTTCTTGCAACGGTACAGCAGGCAGGTATTCCCGGGCAGTTCGGCCGGCAGAGAGACACCCATCAGGACCCTGAGCACCGTTCGCCGCGTCCCAAGGAGGAGCTCGGACTCCTGAAACCTCATGTGATCCTGGCTGCTGAGCAAGGTCCACATTGGGCGAGAATGGTGCTGAAGCGGAGCAACCCGGCGCTGGACGAATTCTTTCACCACCATCAGCGTAGTTAAGCCGCGATCCTTTAGCAGCCTCAACCTGAGCCAGACGCGAGCAAGGCCGGGGCTCACGAGCCGCTGATGGCCCCAGCCGGTGTTAGGAACAGCGAGCCCCGACGGGGCCTGAAGCAGAGGACTGAGCACACCAGCATCAATGAACACCCATCGTATCCGGAAGTCGCTCGTGGATGGAGGAAGCTCAATATCAATCCCCTCGCCAGCCGTTGCAGCCACGGCCCGGAAGCTCATGCACCCCGAGCACTGCTGAGGGTCGGCCAAATGCAACGAGAAGAAGTGGCGGAAGAGAGCCACCGAAGGAGCAATGCCCACCATGGCTTTGCACACGAAGGCAAAGGCAATAAGAAGTGTCACGGACTGAGGATCGAGATGCAGCATATGGACCTGGTAATGCTCAAGCACAGCATTGAAGAAGGCGGAGAAGGGAGGAATCAGGCCTGCCCAGAGGGCATCTATCAAGATTGGGATCTCGGTGGCCGTCTGGACCGTGCGAGCACGAGACGCGGGCGAAGCCACCGTCTCCCCCAACTCATTGAAGCTGGAGGCAAGCATCGGGCGCACTTTGTCCATGGCCTCGTCGTTAAGCACCCGAGACCGGCCGAGCGCCAGCGTGAAGGGCGGAGGCGCGGCCGAAAGAGGCAAAGGACCCTTCCGCTTCTCAGCTTGCTTAGGCGCCATGGCTATGGAGCAGGCGGAGCGCGAGTCAGGTTGGGGAAGAGAAGCAGAGCCACAAGGAAGTAGAGGAATTGGGGAAGCAAGGCGCAAGAGGCAGAGGAATAACTGTGTAGGCCGCGGGGGCCGCATAGCCGGGCGAATTCAAAGGCAGCATGGGGAAGCGGAGACGCCCACGTCCAATCAACCGCCACGCGTCGACCGAGGCCGCAGGCTTTTGGGGGCCGCGGCGCTCCAAACTTGACCCTTGGATTCGCCACGAAGCCAAGCCCGAGCGCACCTTGGGCCCGGGGGCTACTGTCGGCGTTCTGGGGACGGCTGTCCCCAGACTTGCCTGCCTGCGGCCCACAGCGTGGCTGAGCAGCAGGCCGTACGGCCCATCTTCATCAACAAGGCATCCAAGACCCTCGCGACGAGCCAAACCTCGCGAGGCGGACGACGCAAGGCCTCCTATGGAGTGGCCTAGCCAGGCAGGCTCACGAGGAGCGGAGATATGAAGGCGGGGCAAACCTCACGAGGCACTCATGACGTGAGCCATGACGAACGGCGTGAGGCGGGTGCCAGGCAGGCGCCGGTGCGTGCAGCGTCCTTGTTTCCTCTTTGGTGCTAAGGAGGCAAGCGCAGACGAAGAGTACCGAGGCATCAGGCAAAGGTTGCCATATTGATGCAACAAGACCAAGACCAGGAGGACGGCAAGGCGAAGGTCATCGTGGAGCCCAAGACGGCGTCATCCCAAGGCTTTTCGCAGGCGAAGACCGCTTTTGTCAAGATAACTTGTACTAGCTGTCCCCCTTCAAATTTTCCCACCGTTGTTGGCTCCCTTCCCGCTCGATATTTGGGAAGAGGACCAGGGCCTCTATAAATAGGACTAGCCACCACAGTGGGAGGCAACTGATCCAGAGCTGGTTCAGATCTTCCTTAGCTACACAAACACAAGAACACCTCAACCTTAGGAGGTTGTTCTTCCCTTGGACTGTTCATCATCAGCCCAGAGGCAATCCACCATCGCCACAATGGAGTAGGGTATATTACACCACAACGGTGGCATGAACCAGTATAAACCCCGTGTCTCATTCTGTGTTGTGAGTTCGTCGAGTTCGTCCGCAAGATCTTAGCGAGCTAGAGCGTAGATCGGTAGGAGGGAAAGGCTTCGCGCGCACCCCAGTGTTCGAACCTTAAGGGTTTTGCCGGAGCCCCACATCCGACAGAGTTCGCTATGGAGGCAACGGCGGAGCAGAAATCCATGGACAGCGACGGAAACAAGCGGCGGGAGGTCGCTAGCGGCGAGGAGACGATCCGGAGACCCAAGGAGGCAGAGCAGGACACACGCGCGGGCTGAGGAGTTTGAAGAACTTTCCAAAATCTCACCCGTGGGTTTATATATCCCGGCCCTGTCGGTGTAACCGAGTGGAACAACTCGGTGGCACCGAGATGCAGAATTGCAAGCGGTTACTGCAACTCGGTGTGACCGAAAAGTTCAAATCGGTTGCACCGAGATGGAAAACCTAGATCAACTTAGTGACCTCGGTGTGACTGAAGGCGATGACTCGGTCATATCGAAATGCACAAAGAGGTTTTGGAAGTTTAAGTCAATGACGAATCGGGTACTCCGAGTGCTCCTCACTTAGAGTGGTTTGAATCTGACTTGATCAAACTTTGTGATGTAGCATGAATAGAGTTTGAGACGAGAAAATCATAGATAGCTAGAGGGAGTTCTTAGGCATTCTTGTCCATCCATCTGGCAAAAGAGAAAAGCCAAACAACCAAAGCAACAAATGGATGTCCTCGAATGAGTAAAATATGCAATCAACATGCTCACACAATTAAATGGCAAATGAAATATGTGACAAAGCATGCATAAACATTCTAGCATCTATCAAGCAATTTGGCGATGACTAGGTCATCTATATATGAGTATATTGACTTAGCAGTCAAATGAGAACATTTGATCATAGGTCATACTCATTGTTTAAGCACAAGTGGGGTGACCACTTTTACATAAAGCATTGTTGTGTTCACATCATTAGAGTTGCTTTAGCTCAATAGGTTAGAGTAAAGCTCCCCCTAGATGTGATATCCCCCCTAAGAGGGATGAACTAACCTTACGTTTTGTCGATGATGACTTCATGTAGGTGTTGAAGATGTGGATGCTCAATGTTGATGTAGATCATTTGGAGCAATCCATTGGAGTGAGTTGCACTTTCAATACCTACATGGGTTAGTCCCACAAGGAACAAACAAGGATATCCATAGACATAGAATGATGTTCACATAAGATGATTGTCAGATTTCGGGTTCCGGCAGACCCTTAAGGTTCAAACTCTGGGGTGCGCGCGAAGATTATGCCCTCTACCTCTCCGTCTCGCAAGGATCTAAACTACCAAAGGAACAACACAAAAGACATAGAGTTTATACTGGTTCGGGCCACCGATGTGGTGTAATACCCTACTCCAGTGTGGTGTGGAGGATTGCCTGTTGGGCTGGTGATGAAGAACAATACAGGGAAGAACAGCCTCGCGAGGGTGTGTTCTTGGTTAGGGGGACGAACTACTAGGAGGAGTCCGGCCACCCTTCTCACACTCTCTCTCTCTCTTTGCTTGCTCTGATTCTAAGTTCTGCTAGCCTGATTGCTCGATGCTAGCTTGCTAGATTGATCGATCGCCCCCTCCCCCTACCCTGGGGGTGGCTTGTCCTATTTATAGGCAAAGGCCCTGGGTGTAACGCCCCAAGACTGGAGCTTCAGATGCCTTCCATGGATTCCGGGTTTCGTCATGTGTTTTGTGTTGTTCGTTGCTTTCGTCATGCCATCTCTTGCATTGCATCATGTCATCATGCCATCATATCATTATTATTTTTTTATAACTCTCCTAAATAAACCGTATGGATCTTTGATCCATTTAAATCGAGGGAATTCAATGGTGACTCTCTTTAAAACATATCCTCTCGATATTTAGAGAGCTATAATAAAATATTCCATTTTGGAATTCACCATAACACACTTGCAAAATCCCAATGCCTTTGTTATCTCAATTCTTGGCCTCTAACCTTGCCCATAATTTCTTTCATCATTTTCCGGAGCTCTTCCTAAATGTTCAACATTTTTGGACCTTTCCAACCCTCACTTCCTATTCAAACCATTTGAATTAAATTCAAATGAATTTGAATTTAAATCTTGCAATCATGCTCACTTCTATTTTCTTGGGACAAGCGCATTTTTGTGAGTCCGGGAAAATTGTCCGCGTGCCCAAATTCTTCCTCTAACCTTCTCTTCTCTCTTTTCCTTTCTCTTTTTTCTCTGTTTTGTTTTTTTATTTTTCTTTAGAGAGAGAGAGAGAGTTGAGGCCCAGTAGCCATCCAGCCAGCAGGCCTCCTGGCCTTTTTTTCCCTCTCCCCACCTTCCAAGGCCTAGGCCCAGCCGCCGGCCTCCCAAGGCCCAGCCGGCGCCCATCGACCGAACCCTAGCCTCCCCTGCCCGATCCCCATCTCCCTCCCGAGCGCCGTTTTTCTCCTCCTCGCTCGACCCTCTCTCCCTCGATCCCCTCGCCCGAGCCATCTCTCGCTCGCCCCCGCGCCCAACCTTCTCCTCGTGCGCCACCCCGCCGGCCCCGTTTCGCCTCGCCCCGCCCGGAACCGGTGGTCCTCGCCACAGATCCGCCGTCCCCGCCGCCGGATCACGCTTCTCCGCCGTTCCCGGCCTTCCCTGTAGTCCGCCGCCGCTCCCCTTCAAGTCCCGCATCGCCAGGAGGTCGTCCTCGCCCGCCCCTGCTCCCGGTCAACCTCGTCGCCGACCTCCTTGGTCCCGCCGCGTCGTTCCTCAAGCTCCTGCGCCCTGTTTCTCCTACCGCGCCGACGCCCTCCTTCGGCTGCTCGCGCCTGCAGCTCCGTCCGCGAGCTCGTGCAGCCATGGCCGCCACAGGAGCCTCGCGTCCGACCACCTCCTCGCCGCCCTTGGTGCCGCGCCACCAGGACCTCCGCCGTTCGCCTCCTGCAGCCCGAGCGCCTCGTCTCAGCGCGGCCCCGCCATGGATGCCGCCATGGACGCCAAGCTTCCTCACCCACGCCCTGCTGCAGCTGCTCTTCCCGGCGCCGCCCGTCGCCGATGAGCTCCACCACGAGCCCAGCTCCGCGCGCCCCTGCCTAGCTCCTGTTGAGCCGCACCAAGTCACTCGAAGACTGCCATGTTGCTGCCCCGTACGAGACCGTCAAGTTCCACGACGGACCGCGAGCTCCACGGATCCGCCAAGTACCTGGACGCCCGATGCCTAGAACGCCTACCGTCGACCCCGTGGACGTCAAGTACCTCTATGAACCGTGTACCACTACATGGACCGCCAAGTTCCACTACCGCCGCCCGAACATCTACAGAACGTCAAGTACCCCTTCGAGATGACGAGATCGGCAAGTTCAAATGATGCCAAGTACCTCTACGAACGACACTGGTAGTATATGAGCATGTACAACTACCATCCCGTGCATGTCACCGAGTACCACGACATCGACGACCCTTCCAGTTAGACTACGGACCGTGTACAACTACCGTCGACCCCGAAGACCTCGGATTCATCAAGTTCCCACGACGACTTAAGTGTACCCCTTTGGTTCGTCAAGTTCGACTACCGTCGCTACCTTGTACAACTACTTCCACTACTACCGTCGCGGAACAACTACTTCCACTACTTCCTTCGACGATCTTGAACCGTCCCGAATGCACGCTCCAAAGGTATAACCACCGAGACGACCGTCGTGGACCGAATGCATGTGTTGAATGAGATGCACCGTTTTCACCGTGTCTGAATTGTCACTCGTTGCCATGCCATCGTCTCGTGGGAACCCGGTATCCGGGATCACCCCACCATCTTGCCCAACTCGCATCCGCATGCTTCCTTTTGCACCGGTATCTCGATCGAGTACCGAAAACCGATATGTTGCCGTGGCACCATTTTCGGATTTGTTGCCGTGGCACCCCTTTCGTTCCGCCATGGTGACCAAATGCTTCATAATATGCTCATGTTAACATTTTCATAAAATTGCATAAAACTTGAGATTGTCATCTGCATCATGATAACAACATTTAAAATGCTTAAAATTGTTGTTTGCATTTATTTTGCTAAATGCCATGTTAAAATGATTTATTTCATAACTAATTAACCGTAACTCCGATTTTATTAAACTTTATATGTAAATGGGGTAGAAAAATGCATAGATTAACATGGTGCACTTTATTTTGCTGCTTAAAAACATTAAAATATGCTTTAGGACAGAACAGTACCAAATCTAAAATACGCACATGAGGATTTTCCGGAATTGTTGTTGTTATTTCCGGCCCCATTTAACCTTGCCTAGATAGCTAGTTTACTTATGCTTCATCTCTTGCCATGTTTAACAACATTTAATATTGTTGGGTACATAACCGAGAGAGAACTAATTAATTGATGTGGTGTCGCGTCAATATGCAACTCGTTGCATATTGAGCTCCACTTAATTTGTAGCGTTGTTTGTTGCACTTTGCCATGCCATGCTCATTGAACCGGACATGCATCATACTTGTTTGTGCATCATGTCTTGTGTATGTGGTGATTGTTTACTATGTTGTTTGTTCGTTTCCGGGTTGCTTCTCTCGTTAGCTTCGGTTTCGTTCCGGAGTTGTGAGGATTCGTTCGACTACGTCCGTTTGTCTTCTTCATGCAATCGTTCTTCTTCCTTGCGGGATCACAGGCAAGATGACCATACCCTCGAAATCACTTCTATCTTTGCTTGCTAGTTGCTCGCTCTTTTGCTATGCCTATGCTGCGATATCTACCACTTGCTTATCATGCCTCCCATATTGTTAAACCAAGCCTCTAACCCACCTTGTCCTAGCAAACCATTGTTTGGCTATGTTACCGCTTTGCTCAGCCCCTCTTTTAGCGTTGTTAGTTGCAGGTGAAGATGAAGTTTGTTCCTTGTTGGAACATGGGGATGTTGTACCTTGTTGGAACATGTTTACTTGTTGGGATATCACAATATCTCTTATTTAATTAATGCATCTATATACTTGGTAAAGGGTGGAAGGCTCGGCCTTATGCCTGGTGTTTTGTTCCACTCTTGCCGCCCTAGTTTCCATCATATCGGTGTTATGTTCCTGGATTTTGCGTCCCTAACGCGGTCGGGTGATTTATGGGACCCCCTTGACAGTTCGCTTTGAATAAGATTTTTCCAGCGAGGCCCAACCTTGGTTTTACCATTTGCCTCACCACCACCTATTTTCCCTTGGGAGTAATTAACCCAAGGGTCATCTTTATTTAGCCCCCCGGGCCAGTGCTTCTCTAAGTGCTGGTTCGAACCGAGCAACCTGCGGGGCCACCACGGGGAAACTCGAGGCCTGGTTTTACTCGTAGCTTGACTTATCCGGTGTTGCCCTGAGAACGAGATATGTGCAGCTCCTATCAGGATGTCGGCGCATCGGGCGGCTTTGCTGGACTTGTTTTATTGCTGTCGAAATGTCTTGTAGCCGGGATTCCGAGACTGATCGGGTCTTCCCGGGGAGAAGGAATATCCTTCATTGATCGCGAGAGCTTATAATGGGCTAAGTTGGGACACCCCTGCAGGCTTTGAACTTTCGAAAGCCGTGCCCGCGGTTATGGGCAGATGGGAATTTGTTAATGTCCGGTTGTAGAAAACCCGAAGTTGTTCTTAATTAAAAGACACCAACCGCGTGTGTAACCGTGATGGTCTCTTCTCGGCGGGGTCCGGGAAGTGAACACCGTTGTTGGAGTTATGTCTGACGTAAGTAGTACAGGATCACTTATTGATCATAGTTGTTCGACCGTGCTTTTGCCTTCTCTTCTCGCTCTCGTTTGCGTATGTTAGCCACCATTTATGCTAGTCGCTTGCTGCAGCTCCATTTGCGTACGTTAGCCACCATTTAGGCAATTCAAAGGGGAACATCTGGTACACTTATCCTGACTAAAGTTGGTCCTCGCCTGCCAAAGGCCCTGTGGTGACGCCGTTCTGGGCTCCACGATGACCTCCTTCCCACCGTTGGACTGGTCTTGGTCTCGTTGCACCGAAATGGATGCCTTTGCTTGATCCTCTCGCCTGCGCTTGCCCCCTTTGCACCAAAGAGGAAAGGGAGGACACTTCGCGGGCTGGCGCCCGCCTGGCGCCCTTGGTCGTCATGGCTTGCGTCATGGGCACCTCGCGAGGTACCCCGCCTTGATCTCTCCGGCTCCTCGTGAGCCATCCTGACAAGGCCGTGCCTGAGGAAGTGTCGTGTCGTCCGCCCCGCGAGGCTTGGCCCCTCGCGAGGGTCTTGGGTCTTGTGTTGATGAAGTTGGTCCGTGTTGGGCCCCCTCGAGCCACGCCGTGGGCCGCAGGCAGGCAGGTCTGGGGACCCCTGTTCCCAGAACGCCGACAGTAGCCCCCGGGCCCAAGGCGCGCCCGGACTTGGCCGTGCTGAGAGGCGAAAGGGCAAGGGCGAAGCGCCGCGGGCCCTAACAGCCTGCGGCCTTGGGCGCCGCGTGGCGGTTGATTTGACGCGGGTGCTTCAGCAACCACGCAGGTTATTAAAGGTGCAGCGCCCGCCCAAGTTTTGCTCTTCTCTTTCTCTGATTGCTGCTCAGATCCCCTTTCTTGCGCCTCTCCTTCCTTCCTCCTAACTCCCAGATCTGCTCTTCCTGTGTGACCTAGGAAGTCATGGCGCCTCGTCAGCCCCCGGCCGAAGCTTGGTTTTCGCCTGCCCTGGACTCGCTGAATGTGTCGGAGGCGAGCCTTGCCCAGCTGCGCCGGATGGCAGCGGCGCAAGGCATCGACGGGGCGCGGGTGTTCAAGGTCGGCTCCGCCACCCCTGAGGGCCGAGGAAGCACCTTCTACCCTCTCTTCGTAAGCTCCATTACTGCAGGCTTGGTTCCTCCTTTTTCCGAGTTCTTCCTCGCCGTCCTCCGTCATTACGACTTACAAGCTCTGCATCTCCACCCCAACTCCATCCTTCCCCTGGCGATCTTCGCCTACTACTGCGAGGCTCATGTGGGGGTGCAACCCTCAGTGGCCTTGTTGCGCCACTACTTCTACCTCCGGGTCACCCGCGGTTCCCCTTCCGCATGCGCGAGTTTCGTCGCGTGCGGTGGCGCCATTGCCATCTCGAATCCCGGGAAGAGGATTGAGGGGTTCAGGAGCAAGTGGGTCTTGGTGGACGCCGGGCGCATCCACCCTCGGCTGATCCTACCCACGGAGCAGCCCGTGAGTTCCGGCGAGTGGTCCCGCACGGAGCTTACGGACCCCCGCGCGAACCCGGTACTGCAGAAGATGGACGCGGACCTAAAGCCTGCCAGCACGGCGGCAGCGAAGCTGACCGGCGCGTCGCTGCTGAGGGTGTTCCTGGAGCACCAACTGGCTCCGCTTCGATAGTACTCATCTCCGATGTGGAGGCCTCATCCGAGCCCCGCGGCTATGGGCGACGAGGATTTGACCGCGGTTCTCCAATCTCTGGTCGGGGGCGAGGTGGCAAGGTTGGAGGGCGCACCCACGCCCTTGTTCCTTCGCGACGACTGGAAGCAGGTGGTGGATTCCATGCCCGTGTTCAACGGGGACGGGCCCGTGCCCGTGGTGGCTCCCGAGGGACTGGTGCACGTGTCCTCCGGTGACTCCAACGGAGAGGGGGGCGAAGAGGAGCGGGAAGAGGGCCCTGGCTCCGAGGCAACTGACGGAGAGTCTAGGGCTCCCCTTCCCCGGCGCAAGTCCCAGACTCTCCGTCTCTCGTTGAGCGATAATGATGAGGGTGACGACGTGCTGGGTAGCGGGAGCTCGCCCCCGATCCCGAAGAAGGACAGGACCGGGTTGATCCCCCGCGGGTCCGCCCCGGCTCCGGGACGATCCGCGGACGCGCCTTCTGCTTCTGAGGTTAACCCCTCCAGCCGGCTCTCGGGCTTCAAGTATGGCCGGAGGCTGCTCGAGCCCTCCAGCGGCGACCCGTAAGTGCTTGATCCCTCATCTTTTTGTTCCTTGTTCCGCTGCTGAGGCTTGATGTTCGCTCCTCTTGGATAGGCTGGCGCCCACGGCGAAGAAACCGAAGGGGGCTCCCGAGGCCCCATCCGCGGCAACGCCTCCGCCTGCAGGTGAAGGCAATCGTGAGGCACGGGCTTCTCCTGCCCGCTCGTCCTTGCGAGGCCTGGCTGAGCTAGCTGGGGAGAGCCCAGCCCCCATGGCTCAAGTGACTCCCGAGGTGCTCCTGCCTGCTGCCGCCACCAAGGCCGTCGGGGTGCAGCAGACTCCGCCTTAGGACGTTGTGGTCTCGCCGCCGCTACCTTCTCCTCCCGTTCCACCGACCGCTGCTCCCCCAAGTCCTCCTGCTGTCTTGGAGCGTGCTGATGCTTCTCCGTCTTCTTCTGTCGTCCTGGAGCGTGCCGTTACTGAACTGGACCGGCTGCGGTAGGATCTTCTTGGCGCCGACCCTCGCCTGGTGGCCGGGCGCCTGGAGCTGGCTTCGGGGTGGATCCGCTCCGACGCCTCGATTCGGGCAGCGCTGGTTCAGGCCTCGACGGCCTATGACAAAGAGAGGGAGGCCACCCTCGAGGCGAAGATTGCCCGAGACGCTGCCCTGGGAGAGGTGGTTGGAGTCCGTGGTCGCTGCAAGGAGCTGGAGGGCGAACTGCAAGTCCTGCGAGACCAGCTCGCGAAGGAGGTCCTCCTTCGCCGAGAGCAGGAAGAAGGCATGAAGGCTCGCGAGGCGGCCCTCGAGGACCGGGAGGCCAAGCTCAAGAAACGCCGCGACCGCCTAAGCGCGCTGGAGAAGGAGCTGGAGGCGACGAAGGCCGAGCTGGACGCCAAGGCCCGGGTCCTTGCCGAGGATCGCGTGGCCTTCGCGGGCATGGAGAAGGATGCTCGCGCTTTGCTGAAGACACTTTACGAGAGCGGCCTGGAGAGCCCGCTGGCCGGTGACGAGGACGGCCCCGCCAAGCTGCTTCCTTTCCTTGTTCAGGCCCTTGGGGATGTCGCCCTTGGCCTTGGCCCCAAGGCTGAGGCCGAGGCACGTGTCTTGTCTTCTGCTGCGCTGACGCGGGTCTTCGCCCACATCTACCTCCGCGATCCCAGCGCCGACCTCGACAGCCTGCTGGAGCCGATGAGCGGCAAGGGTGCTGTCGCCGCTGTCGAAGCCGTGAAGGGGCGCGAGGAGGCGCTGCTGGGGAAGTTCCGGGCCTTCAGCACCAAGCCGAAGCAAGGCGCTGCTGGTCCTGCTGCTCCGCAAGGCGAGGCCACTCCGCGCTGCTCCACCGCCAACAACTGACTCCGCTACTGCTCCTGTTCTTCTTTTACTTCCTGCATATGCACCACGCCTCGGGGAGGCATTTAAACTTGCGTCGGGTACTGAGACGACAGTATGGACTGTAATATTTTGCTTTTAATTTCCTTGAATTTTATGCTTTTCTTCCCTACTTGCTTGTGTTCTACGCCGGCAGAGCCCGGCCCCGCGCGTACCTCGCCCAGCATTAGCCCCGACCGGAAACCAGGATGAGACCAAAGGAGTGAGGGGCTACGGGACAAGTTAGGCTCCTGAGTCGCGATGCTCAGGGGTCCCCCTTGGCGCACGAACAACAAGTAGGGAAGCGTGATGTAGGTGTATCTTCCGTTCTACGTCTGCAGAGCCCGACTCCGCGCGTATCTCACCTAGCATAGCCTTTCGGAACTAAGGAGTGAGGGGCTACGGAGCCAGTTAGGCTCCTGAGTCGCGATGCTCAGGAGTCCCCCTTGACGCGCAAACAGCGGGCGATGAGGTGAGATGCAAGCGAGACTACCGTTCTACGTCTGCAGAGACCGGCCCCGCGCGTACCTCACCCAGCATAGCCTTTCGGAACTAAGGAGTGAGAGGCTACGGGACCAGTTAGGCCCCTGAGTCGCGATGCTCAGGGGTCCCCCTTGACGCTCAAACAGCCTTCATACCTTGGCTCCGCTCGAGGAGAGACGCGCGACGAGCCAGGCCCGAGGGGCCTGGCTGGGCGGCATACGTGTGGGCATGACCCAGGCATAGCCCCCGTGCCTAGCCCCCTCGCGCGGCGCTCCCGAGGGGAGGCGTTGCGATGAGGCTAGCCACTGAGCTCTGGGCTCCCTGAGGTTAACGCGGCCCGGAGGCCACCCTCAGTTGTTTATCACCAGCACGGAGCATAGCGCTTCCATATGTGTACGGGCATAGCCGCTCCTCGGCAGTGTCGTCAGCCAGCGCGGAGCATGGTGCTTCCACTGGTACGTGGGAGGGGGCTCTCCTCCGGGAGGAGCCCCCGGGGCGTGTACAGCCCCGCCCTGACACGTGGCCGGCACGGTAGGGCTAGGTGAGGTGTATCTGGGCACCCGTGAGCCAGCGCGGGACTCACGGGGCCCTACCTCTAGGCGGGTTGCGCCTGGCACTGGGCCGTATCTTAACACTTGTTCCTGCAAATTGGGTTAGATGCCGGCACTCTACGTCCTCGGGTCCCGGCCCTCGAGCTTGTCTCAGCCGTCGCTGGTATGCCAGGTCGCGATGCCATGGACAAGGCCAGAGGGTGAGGGCTGGAGAGCCAGTAAGAGCCCTGAGTCGCGATGCTCAGGTACCCCCCCCCTTTAATGTGCAAGTGGTCGACGTGGAGAAGGAGAGGTGCCGTGGACAGGCATCAAGTAATCAAGCATGATAGGCGAAAGCATAGCTGGAAATAAACGCAAGGGAGATACACGCCACCGGGCCTGGCCCGAGCGGCTTGGGGATGATGCAGCCCGAGGGGCGCCCCCAACAAAGCAAGCTAATGACCGAAAAATAAGAAAGGGATACACGCCGCAGGGACGGACCCACGTGGCCTGGGAATGAAGCAGCCCTGGGAGGGCGTTCCCAGCTGGAAATGAAGCTTGAAGGACGTCACCTGAAGATGTCGAGGATGAAGTGGTGTTGGTGCAGCAGACTCGGTGGGCTGCGGAAGCCGATCCTCACGAGCCCCCAGGCCCAGGGGCCTAAGGGGGCTCCGGAGGCGCTGGTGGCTCCTCGCGAATCGTCTCCATCTCCGCCAAGACCGCGGAACGCCTGTCTTCCTGAGTCTCCATGATGCCCCTCATGAGGCGCTGGTATGCAGCAGCCACGCTCGGCAAGCCGTAAGGCATGCGAACATAGCTGTGGGGTGGGCCTCCGCAACGCCCCACTTGCGAGGGCCAGAGGCGCTCCATTGAGGCGACCCGATTGAGCCCTGGTACGTCGATGCAGACGCGCAGCCCACCATCCTCGCCTGGATGGGGAGCCATAGCTGGTAGACGGCGGCAACCTCTCATGACTCTTGACTCCTGCAGTTCTTGAACGGCCTTGTTAACGAACTCCTGCTGGTCTAACCTTCTTTTCCCTGCTCCTTCTCGAGGGAAACGTGCTTCGAGGCACGCCTCCACGTGGTGCCCAAGCGCCTCCCTCGTGACCCTGGCCAGGTCGGTGGCCCTCCAGGTGAGAGCCCCCGAGCCCTGCCTGAGGAGGGCGCCAGGCGTGCTTTCCTATGCAATGGAAGGAGGGTCCCCCTGGGCAGACGCGGGCCCTGAGGGGCCTGCCCCCTGAGGGGCTAAGCCTAACGATGTCTTCTTCTTCTTGGGGGTGATCTCGGGAAGCCTCTTGCTTCCACGATCTGGGTCTTCTAGTGACGCGGCCTGAAAGGCTCGCTCCAGGGAACACACTGCATCCTTTTCTTCACACGGCACCGTGATAACTCCACCACTTCCTGGCATCTTGAGGACGTTGTAACCATGATGAGTCACGGCCATGAACTTGGCCAGTGCTGGGTACCCGAGGATGGCGTTGTACGGCAGGCGTATGTGAGCGACGTCGAAGTCAATGAGCTCGGTGCGGTAGTTGTTGCGGGCTACGAAGGTGACAGGGAGGCGGACCTGCCCGATCGGGATCGTGGAACCGTCGGTGACTCCGGAGAAGGGCCTGGTCGGTTGAAGCTGGTCGTAGGGCACTTGAAGGTTGTTGAATGTCTCCACGGACAAGACGTTGAGCCCTGCTCCACCATCGATGAGGGTCCAGGTGACCAGTACGTTGCTGATGACTGGGGAGCAAAGCATCGGGAGGACCCTGGCTGTGGCCGAGCACTTGAGCTGATCCGCTGAGCTGAACGTGATGGCGCACGCCGACCACTTGAGAGGGCGTGTAGCTTCGAGCATGGGGGAGGACTGCATTCACTTCGCCGGCAAACTGCTTGAAGATGCGTTGGGAGGCTGGGGTTTGAGCTCCGCCCAGGATGCAGGCGATTGCGCGTGGCTCCTGGAAGCCCCCAACCCCCTCGTCCTGGTGGCGGTCCTCGTTCCTTCTTGGCTGAGGCGGCGGTGGAGGGAGGCCTGCATTGCCCTGCAGGCGATCCTCACAAGGCTGATCCCGCCAGTCCCCCTCACGAGGCAAGTCTCACCAGCGGTCCTCGCGAGGTTGATTGCGCCACCCTTGGCGCGGGCCACGGTCTTCCCAGCGTCCTGGGTTCCTTCCTCCTCCTCGGCCGTAGCCCCGGTCGGCACGGTCAGGACGACGGTCGATCCTTCCTTCTCGCACGGCACGGAGTTCTTGGCATTCGTTGGTGTTGTGGGTGTGGAGGTCGTGGTACACACAGTACCGACTGCCCCTGGAAGATTCAGGCAGATCCTTGCCCCGCTTGGTGTCTAGTTTTTCCGCGAGCACAGCAGCCCCCTTGCGCTTCACATCCTTAGCCTTGGGTTTCTTCTCTTTTGTGTCTGCGGCAGGCAACTCGAGGAGGGAGAGACGCCCCTCCTCAGCCCTGGCGCACTTGGTCGCCAAGTTGAACAGCTCCAATGAGGTGCACAAGTCTTCATGCGTCGCCAGCTCCTCCTTCATCTTGACCGGAGAAGGCCGAGATGATGGCTTCCTCGGACACCCTGGGGATCTTGAGGCGCGCGTTGTTGAAGCGCTGGATGTATTTTTGCAGGGTTTCTCCGGGTTGTTGCTTGATGCGGCGCATGTCGCTCACGGCAGGCGGCCGGTCACGAGTACCTTGGAAGTTGGCGATGAAGCGGGTCTGCATCTGGTCCTAGGAAGAGGTCGTGCCTGGGGCCAGGTTCAGGAGCCAGGTGCGAGCTCCTTCTTTGAGTGCCATGGGGAACCAGTTCGCCATGACTTTTTCGCCTCCACTGGCAGCTTTGATGCCCAGCTCGTAGAGCTGGAGGAACTCTGCAGGGTCAGTCGTGCCATCGTAGCGAGGAGGCAGGTCCGGCTTGAACTTGCCGGGCCAGGCGACGCTACGCAGCTCGGTGGTGTAGGCGCGGCAGCCTGCGGTGGCCACGGGAGGCTTCGGTTGAGGGAGGGCTTGGCCTTTCGGGTCCCCATGCGCTGCAGCTGGAAGCAGTGCCGGGTCTTGACGTGCCGGAGCCGGAGCAGGGTCACGGCGAGCCGGAGCAGGAAGCGCCCGGGCAGCCTCTTGCGGTTGAGGGATTTCTTGGCAGCTCCGTTCTTGCTGGGTTGGCGCCTGACGGAGCGGGTTCCGCCCAGGGGCCACGCGCCTTGGAGCCACGGCGTCTTCTTGGAGAGGAGGCGGCTGGTACGCCCCTGGAACTTCATTGCCAGCGCGTGGCGGGGTGCGGCGCAGCGGTGCGGATGGCGCAGGAGAGCCCCCTGCGGCGCGGACGAGCTCGGCGACGCGGTCAAACCACTCTTCGTAGACGTCGTCGACGGGACGGTAGCGCAGGAGCTCGTTTGTTGCGATGAGCGCAGCTCGAGCCTCCAAGGGTGCGCGGAGCGCGCGGGACGAAGAGCCAGCTGGTGCGAGTGATGGAGTAGCGGTGCGGCCGTCTTGCCGCATAGACGGGTGCTGAGACGACGCTTGCTGCTCGTTCCCCGCCGAGCCGGTGGCAGCGTTGATGGCGGGCGACGGGGAACGACGAGGACGCCCACCGACGGGGGCCGTCTGGGCGACGCGGGAAGCGATGGCGGCCCGGCGCTCGGCGCGGGCTCGACGAGCGTCAGACATGGACGCGATGGTCGGCGCAGAGCGGAGCGGTGGAAGACAAATTCCGGCACACCCCTACCTAGAGCGCCAAATGTCGGATTTCGGGTTCCGGCAGACCCTTAAGGTTCGAACTCTGGGGTGCGCGCAGAGATTATGCCCTCTACCTCTCCGCCTCGCAAGGATCTAAACTACCAAAGGAACAACACAAAAGACACAGAGTTTATACTGGTTTGGGCCACCGATGTGGTGTAATACCCTACTCCAGTGTGGTGTGGTGGATTGCCTCTTGGGCTGGTGATGAAGAACAATACAGGGAAGAACAGCCTCGCGAGGGTCTGTTCTTAGTTAGGGGGACGAACTACTAGGAGGAGTCCGGCCTTCCTTCTCACTCTCTCTCTCTCTTTGCTTGCTCTAATTCTAAGTTCTGCTGGCCTGATTGCTCGATGCTAGCTTGCTAGATTGATCGATCGCCCCCTCCCCCTACCCTGGGGGTGGCTTGTCCTATTTATAGGCAAAGGCCCTGGGCCTCTTCCCAAATATTGAGCGGGAAGGGCGCCAACAATTGGCCAATTCGAAGGAGAAAATCTGGTACACTTATCCTGACTAAAGTTGGTCCTCGCCTGCCAAAGGCCCTGTGGTGACGCCATTCTGGGCTCCACAATGACCTCCTTCCCACCGTTGGACTGGTCTTGGTCTTGTTGCACCGAAATGGATGCCTTTGCTTGATCCTCTCGCCTGCGCTTGCCCCCTTTGCACCAAAGAGGAAAGGGAGGACACTGCGCGGGCTGGCGCCCGCCTGGCGCCCTTGGTCGTCATGGCTTGCGTCATGGGCACCTCGCGAGGTACCCCGCCTTGATCTCTCCGCCTCCTCGTGAGCCAGCCTGACGAGGCCGTGCCTGAGGAAGTGTCGTGTCGTCCGCCCCGCGAGGCTTGGCCCCTCGCGAGGGTCTTGGGTCTTGTGTTGATGAAGTTGGGCCGTGCTGGGCCCCCTCGAGCCACGCCGCGGGCCACAGGCAGGCAGGTCTGGGGACCCCCGTTCCCAGAACGCCGACAATGATGTCCATGAAAGTATTAGGTTACCTTGTCCCTTGTCTTACCAACAAGAGGGTTTGTGACTCCTTGAACTAGTGCAAGATGTGGAAGTTGTTTGCACATGTCCTTGCTGAAAGATATGAGTAAACTATGTTGGCGGAGTCACCCTCAAGAACTCTCTAGTTCTTCTTCTTCGGGATCCACACCATCTTGATGGGAATCCTTGGAGTTTTAGTCGTACTTTATGAAGCGGAACTTGATGTAGTCTTGGGAACCCACTTGACCAAGGCCTTGGGAGCTTCTTCAAATGCATCAATCTGCTCTTGAAGCTTGTCCTTGCCTTTTTTGCTTGTGGTCTTGTGGTGGAAGATCATCTTGAGCTTGTGTTCCTGGAAGGAAGTAGGATCATACTTATCTTGTTGAGGAACAAACTTCGTCTTGGGGTATTGATCTTCTTCCCACTCAACTCCATTTGCATTGAACTTTCGTTCAAAACAAACACCTTGATTCTTCTGGTGTCTTCCTTGCTTGCGTACAATTTCCTCAAATTGCTTACTTCCGGCAAGGCTCTTGTAAACACCTTTCTCTATAATTCCCTTCAATAAGCTATTTTCTTCCTCAAGTGTAACTTGGCTAAGAGAATCATTAGTGGAATCAAGAGAACTACTAGAAGCAACAATATTGGATTTAGCATGATTATTGTTACTACTAGATGAAGAATCTTTCTTACTCTTGTTGCTAGATTTTACTTGTGGCATGTAAGTATACAAGAGTAAACGCTTGGCAATGTAAGAAGAACTTTTCTTGCGAAGATCATCATTGGTTGGATTTAAGAACTCATGCTCTTGCTCAAGATTGAGCTTTTCAAAGCGTAGCTTCTCATGAGTCTTTAAAAGTTCTCGATGATCTTCCAAGGTAGTTTCATGACCTAACTTAAGAGTGTTTAGTTCTTTAGTTAGAAGCTCAATCTCCATCTTATCATCGTTATTCGTTTTATCTTGGTTAGCATGATTAATAGCAAGTCCATCATAGTTTTCATAACTAGAGTTGTCAACAAGTAAATCATCATCATCTCCTAGCAAATCATCTTCATCACTACTAAAATCAACATACTCGGGGTGTGATACCTTTGGGCCTTTAGCCATGAAGCATCTTCCAATTCCTTCATTTGGTGAGTCAAATATGTTGTAGGAGTTGGTTGACACAAGTGCTAGACCGGCAACACCTTCATCTTGAGTATATTCGGAGTCGGAATGATAACTTCTTTCGGAATGATGGTCGGAGCCGGATACCCATTCACCAACATGAGCTTGGTGTCTTCGTTTTGTGTAGATCTTTGATGATTTCTCCTTCCTTTTCGAATCCTTGCTTCTCTGAGAGGATCTACGTTCATAACGATCATCTCTACTCCTTCTCTCACTTGGTGGTGATTCTTCTCTTCTACTTCTTCTTTTAGGAGAATCTTCTGTTGTTGTAGGGAGCCGTACACTCATTGGAGTAGTGTCCGGGTCTTCCACAATTTTAGCAATTTCGCTCACGGCTAGATCTTTTGTCATTGTAGGACCTTGACTTGGAACTTCTTTCCTTGCTTTTACTCTTGTAGAACTTGTTGAAGTTCTTCACCATTAAGCTCAATTCTTCATTGAAGGTTTGTTTCTCACTTGATGATGTGGGAGCATCACATGAGGCTTTGTAAGCACCACTTGACTTGTTGTGGAGCTCTTCCTTATCCTTAAGTGACATCTCATGAGCAACAATTCTTCCAATGACTTCCGTTGGCTTGAGATCTTTTTAATTGGGCATCATTTGGATCAATGTGCACACGGTATCATATTTTCCATCCAAGGCTCTTAGGATCTTCTTAATGATGAATCTATCGGTCATCTCTTCACTCCCCAAGCCGGCAATCTCATTTGTGATGAGATCAAGCCTAGAATACATTTCAGCGACACCTTCACTATCCTTCATTTAGAACTTGTCAAGTTGACTTTGAAGCACATCCAATTTGGATTCCTTGACGGGGTCAGTACCTTCGTGCATATCAATCAAAGTATCCCAAATTTTCTTTGCATTCTCAAGACGACTCATTTTGTTGAATTCTTCGGGGCACAATCCGTTGAAGAGAATATCACAAGCTTGAGCATTGTATTGCAGCATCTTCAACTCTTCCGCGGTAGCTTCACGGTTCGGTTCTCTCCCATCGAAGAATTCACCTTGCAAGCCAATACACACAATATCCCAAACGGCGGGGTTATGTCCAAGAATATGCATTTTCATCTTGTGCTTCCAACTAGCAAAATTAGTACCATCAAAGTAAGGACCTCTACGGTGGTAATTTCCCTTGCTAGACGCCATACTCTCCTAGGTTTTGGAACCAAGACTATGATCACCAAAAGCTATGGAAATCAAGGCAAATGGAGACCTTAGCTCTGATACCACTTGTAGGAACGAAAGTATGTCTAGATGGGGGGTGATTAGACTACTTGACCAAATAAAAATATAGCCTTTTCCCAATTTTAAGTCTTGGCAGATTTTAGCAACTTAGCACTAGTCAAGCAAACAACCTACACATGCAAGTGTAAGAGTATAGTAGCGGAATGTGAAACATTGCACATGAAGGTAAAGGGAGGAGTTTGGAGGGAGAAAACGCAATGTAGACACGGAGATTTTAGGCGTGGTTCTGATAGGTGGTGCTATCGTACATCCACATTGATGGAGACTTCAACCCACGAAGGGTAACGGTTGCGCGAGTCCATGGAGGGATCCACCCATGAAGGGTCCACGAAGAAGCAACCTTGTCTATCCCACCATGCCCATCGCCCACGAAGGACTTGCCTCACTAGGGTAGATCTTCAAGAAGTAGGCGATCTCCTTGCCCATACAAACTCCTTGGTTCAACTCCACAATCTTGACGGAGGCTCCCAAGTGACACCTAACCAATCTAGGAGACACCACTCTCCAAAAGGTAATAGATGGTGTGTTGATGATGAACTCCTTGTTCTTGTGCTTCAAATGATAGTCTCCCCAACATTCAACTCTCTCTCACAGATTTGGATTTGGTGGAAAGATGATTTGAGTGGAAAGAACCTTGGAGAAGGCTAGAGATCAAGATTCATATGGTTGGAATGGAATATCTTGACGTCAACACATGAGTAGGTGGTTCTCTCTCAGAAAATGTATGTTGGAAGTGTAGGCATGTTCTGATGGCTCTCTCCACGAATGAAGAGTGGGTGGAGGGGTATATATAGACTCCACACAAAATCTAACCGTTACACACAAATCACCAAACTCGGTGGGACCGAATAATGAAACTCGGTCAGACCGATTTAGTTCGAAATGTGAACGTTAGACTTTTCGGTGTGACCGACATGTCAACTCGGTAGGACCGATTTCATTAGGGTTAGGGCATAACGTAATCTCGGTGAGACCGATTACACAAACTCGGTGGGACCGATTTTGGTAATAAGCTAACCAGAGAGTTGGTCAGGAAAACTCGGTGTGCCTGATTCGCACATCTCGGTGATACCGAAACGTTACGAAGGGGAAACAGAGAGTTTTCATTGCGAACTCGGGGGGGCGATCGCTCATCTCGGTTGGACCAAAGCGTTACGAAGGGAAACTGAGAGTTTGCAATCCCATCTCGGTGAGACCGAGATCCTATCGGTGAGACTGAAATGACTAGGGTTTTGTGGCAGTGGCTATTGAAGGAAATATGCCCTAGAGGCAATAATAAAGTTATTATTTATTTCCTTATATCATGATAAAGGTTTATTATTCATGCTAGAATTGTATTAACCGGAAACATAATACATGTGTGAATACATAGACAAACAGAGTGTCACTAGTATGCCTCTACTAGACTAGCTCGTTAATCAAAGATGGTTATGTTTCCTAACCATGAACAAAGAGTTGTTATTTGATTAACGAGGTCACATCATTGGTTGAATGATCTGATTGACATGACCCATTATATTAGCTTAGCACCCGATCATTTAGTATGTTGCTATTGCTTTATTCATGACTTATACATGTTCCTATGACTATGAGATTATGCAACTCCCGTTTGCCAGAGGAACACTTTGGGTACTACCAAACGTCACAACGTAACTGGGTGATTATAAAGGAGTATTATAGGTGTCTCCAATGGTAGATGTTGGGTTGGCGTATTTCGAGATTAGGATTTGTCACTCCGATCGTCGGAGAGGTATCTCTAGGCCCTCTCGGTAATGCACATCACTTAAGCCTTGCAAGCATTGCAACTAATGAGTTAGTTGCGGGATGATGTATTACGGAACGAGTAAAGAGACTTGTCGGTAACGAGATTGAACTAAGTATTGGATACTGACGATCGAATCTCGGACAAGTAACATACCGATGACAAAGGGAACAACGTATGTTGTTATGCGGTCTGACCGATAAAGATCTTCGTAGAATATGTAGGAGCCAATATGGACATCCAGGTCCCGCTATTGGTTATTGACCGGAGACGTGTCTCGGTCATGTCTACATTGTTCTCGAACCATAGGGTCCGCACGCTTAACGTTACGATGACAGTTATTATGAGTTTATGCATTTTGATGTACCGAAGGTTGTTCGGAGTCTCGGATGTGATCACGGACATGACGAGGAGTATTGAAATGGTCGAGACATAAATATTGATATATTGGAAGCCTATGTTTGGACATCGGAAGTGTTCCAGGTGAAATCAGGATTTTACCGGAATACCGGGTGGGTTACCGGAACCCCCCGGGAGCCAAATGGGCCATAGTGGGCCTAAGTGGAAAGGAGAAAGGGGCTGCCCTAGGTGGCCGCACGCCTCCCCCCTTCCCCTAGTCCTATTAGGACTAGGAGAGATGGCCGGCCCCCTCTCTCTCTTTCCCCCCTTGAGGAATCCTATTCCAACTAGGATTGGGGGGGGGAATCCTACTCCCGGAGGGAGTAGGACTCCCTGGCGCGCCACCCCTTGGCCGGCCAGCCCCTCCCCCTTGGCTCCTTTATATACGGGGGCAGGGGAGCACCCTAGAACACACAAGTTGATCTACGGATCGTTCCTTAGCCGTGTGCGGTGCCCCTTCCACCAAATTCCACCTCGGTCATATCGTTGCAGTGCTTAGGCGAAGCCCTGCGCCGGTAACACATCAAGATCGTCACCACACCGTCGTGCTGACGGAACTCTTCCCCGACGCTTTGCTGGATCGGAGCCCGGGGATCGTCATCGAGCTGAACGTGTGCCAAGAACTCGGAGGTGCCGGAGTAACGGTGCTGTGATCGGTCGGATCGCGAGGAGAACGTACGACTACTTCCTCTACGTTGCGTCAACGCTTCCGCTTCGGTCTACGAGGGTACGTAGACAACACTCTCCCCTCTCGTTGCTATGCATCACCATGATCTTGCGTGTGCGTAGGAATTTTTTTGAAATTACTACGTTCCCCAACAGTGGCATCCGAGCATGGTTTTTATGGTTTGATGTTATTTGCACGAGTAGAACACAAGTAAGTTGTGGACGATACAAGTCATACTGCCTACCAACATGTCATACTTTGGTTCAGCGGTATTGTTGGACGAGACGATCCGGACCAACGTTACGCGTACGCTTACGCGAGACCGGTTCCCTCGACGTGCTTTGCACATAGATGGCTTGCGGAAGACTGTCTCTCCAACTTTAGTTGAACCGAGTGTGGCTACGCCTGGTCCTTGAGAAGGTTAAAACGGAGTCTATTTGACAAACTATCGTTGTGGTTTTGATGCGTAGGTAAGATGAGTTCTTGCTTAAAGCCCATAGCAGCCACGTAAAACTTGCAACAACAAAGTAGAGGACGTCTAACTTGTTTTTGCAGGGCATGTTGTGATGTGATATGGTCAAGACATGATGCTAAATTTTATTGTATGAGATGATCATGTTTTGTAACCGAGTTATCGGCAACTGGCAGGAGCCATATGGTTGTCGCTTTATTGTATGCAATGCAATCGCGATGTAATGCTTTACTTTATTACTAAGCGGTAGTGATAGTCGTGGAAGCATAAGATTGGCGAGACGACAACGATGCTACGATGGAGATCAAGGTGTCGCGCCGGTGACGATGGTGATCATGACGGTGCTTCGGAGATGGAGATCACAAGCACAAGATGATGATGACCATATCATATCACTTATATTGATTGCATGTGATGTTTATCTTTTTATGCATCTTATCTTGCTTTGATTGACGGTAGCATTATAAGATGATCTCTCACTAAATTATCAAGAAGTGTTCTCCCTGAGTATGCACCGTTGCAAAAGTTCTTCGTGCTGAGACACCACGTGATGATCGGGTGTGATAGGCTCTACGTTCAAATACAACGGGTGCAAAACAGTTGCACACGCGGAATACTCAGGTTATACTTGACGAGCTATGCATATAAGATATGACCTCGGAACACAGAGACCGAAAGGTCGAGCGTGAATCATATAGTAGATATGATCAACATAACGATGTTCACCATTGAAAACTACTCCATATCACGTGATGATCGGTTATGGTTTAGTTGATTTGGATCACGTGATCACTTAGAGGATTAGAGGGATGTCTATCTAAGTGGGAGTTCTTAATTAATTTGATTAACTGAACTTAAACTTATCATGAACTTAGTATCTGATAGTATCTTGCTTGTTTATGTTGGTTGTAGATAGATGGCTCGTGCTGTTGTTCCGTTAAATTTTAATGCGTTCCTTGAGAAAGCAAAGTTGAAAGATGATGGTAGCAATTACACGGACTGGGTCCGTAACTTGAGGATTATCCTCATTGCTGCACAGAAGAATTACGTCCTGGAAGCACCGCTAGGTGCCAGGCCTGCTGCTAGAGCAACACCAGAAGTTATGAACGTCTGGCAGAGCAAAGCTGATGACTACTCGATAGTTCAGTGTGCCATGCTTTACGGCTTAGAACCGGGACTTCAACGACGTTTTGAACATCATGGAGCATATGAGATGTTCCAGGAGTTGAAGTTAATATTTCAAGCAAATGCCCGGATTGAGAGATATGAAGTCTCCAATAAGTTCTATAGCTGCAAAATGGAGGAGAACAGTTCTGTCAGTGAGCATATACTCAAAATGTCTGGGTATAATAATCACTTGATTCAATTGGGAGTTACTCTTCCAGATGATTGCGTCATTGACAGAATTCTCCAATCACTGCCACCAAGCTACAAGAGCTTCGTGATGAACTATAATATGCAAGGGATGACCAAGACTATTCCCGAGCTCTTCGCAATGCTAAAAGCTGCGGAGGTAGAAATCAAGAAGGAGCATCAAGTGTTGATTGTTAACAAAACCACTAGTTTCAAGAAAAAGGGCAAAGGGAAGAAAAAGGGGAACTTCAAGAAGAACGGCAAGCGAGTTGCTGCTCAAGAGAAGAAACCCAAGTCTGGACCTAAGCCTGAAACTGAGTGCTTCTACTGCAAGCAGACTGGTCACTGGAAGCGGAACTGCCCCAAGTATTTGGCGGATAAGAAGGATGGCAAGGTGAACAAAGGTATATGTGATATACATGTTATTGATGTGTACCTTACTAATGTTCGCAGTAGCACCTGGGTATTTGATACTGGTTCTGTTGCTAATATTTGCAACTCAAAACAGGGACTACAGAATAAGCAGACACTAGCAAAGGACGAGGTGACGATGCGCGTGGGAAATGGTTCCAAAGTCGATGTGATCGCAGTCGGCACGCTACCTCTACATCTACCTTCGGGATTAGTATTAGACCTAAATAATTGTTATTTGGTGCCAGCGTTGAGCATGAACATTATATCTGGATCTTGTTTGATGCGAGACGGTTATTCATTTAAATCAGAGAATAATGGTTGTTCTATTTATATGAGTAATATCTTTTATGGTCATGCACCCTTGAAGAGTGGTCTATTTTTGATGAATCACGATAGTAGTGATACACATATTCATAATTTTGAAGCCAAAACATGCAGAGTTGATAATGATAGTGCAACTTATTTGTGGCACCGCCGTTTAGGTCATATCGGTATAAAGCGCATGAAGAAACTCCATACTGATGGACTTTTGGAGTCACTTGATTATGAATCACTTGGCACTTGCGAACCGTGCCTCATGGGCAAGATGACTAAAACACCGTTCTCCGGAACTATGGAGAGAGCAACAGATTTGTTGGAAATCATACATACGGATGTATGTGGTCCGATGAATGTTGAGGCTCGTGGCGGATATCGTTATTTTCTCACCTTCACAGATGATTTGAGCAGATATGGGTATATCTACTTAATGAAACACAAGTCTGAAACGTTTGAAAAGTTCAAAGAATTTCAGAGTGAAGTTGAAAATCATCGTAACAAGAAAATAAAGTTTCTATGATCTGATCGTGGAGGAGAATATTTGAGTTACGAGTTTGGTGTACATTTGAAGAATTGTGGAATAGTTTCGCAACTCACGCCACCCGGAACACCACAGCGTAATGGTGTGTCCGAACGTCGTAATCGTACTTTACTAGATATGGTGCGATCTATGATGTCTCATACTGATTTACCGCTATCGTTTTGGGGATACGCTCTAGAGACAGCCGCATTCACGTTAAATAGGGCACCATCTAAATCCGTTGAGACGACGCCTTATGAACTATGGTTTGGCAAGAAACCAAAGTTGTCGTTTCTTAAAGTTTGGGGCTGCGATGCTTATGTGAAAAAGCTTCAACCTGATAAGCTCGAACCCAAATCGGAGAAATGTGTCTTCATAGGACATCCAAAGGAAACTGTTGGATACACCTTCTATCACAGATCCGAAGGCAAGACTTTTGTTGCTAAGTTCGGAAACTTTCTAGAGAAAGAGTTTCTTTCGAAAGAAGTGAGTGGGAGGAAAGTAGAACTTGACGAGGTAACTGTACCTACTCCTTTATTGAGAAGTAGTACATCACAGAAAACTGTTTCTGCGACACCTACACCAATAAATGAGGAAGCTAATGATGATGATCATGAAACTTTAGATCAAGATACTACTGAACCTCGTAGATCAACCAGAGTGAGATCCGCACCAGAGTGGTACGGTAATGCTATTCTGGAAGTCATGTTACTAGACCATGATGAACCTACGAACTATGAAGAAGCAATGGTGAGCCCAGATTCCGCAAAGTGGCTTGAAGCCATGAAATCTGAGATGGGATCCATGTATGAGAACAAAGTATGGACTTTGGTTGACTTGCCTGATGATCGGCAAGCAATTGAGAACAAATGGATCTTTAAGAAGAAGACTGACGCTGATAGTAATGTTACTGTCTACAAAGCTTGACTTGTCGCAAAAGGTTTTCGACAAGTTCAAGGGATTGACTACGATGAGACTTTCTCACCCGTAGCGATGCTTAAGCCTGTCCGAATCATGTTAGCACTTGCCGCATTTTATGATTATGAAATTTGGCAGATGGATGTCAAAACTGCATTCCTGAATGGATTTCTGGAAGAAGAGTTGTATATGATGCAACCGGAAGGTTTTGTCGATCCAAAGGGAGCTAACAAAGTGTGCAAGCTCCAGCGATCCATTTATGGACTGGTGCAAGCCTCTCGGAGTTGGAATAAACGCTTTGATAGTGTGATCAAAGCATTTGGTTTTATACAGACTTTCGGAGAAGCATGTATTTACAAGAAAGTGAGTGGGAGCTCTGTAGCATTTCTAATATTATATGTGGATGACATATTACTGATTGGAAATGATATAGAATACTGGATAGCATAAAGGGATACTTGAATAAAAGTTTTTCAATGAAAGACCTCGGAGAAGCTGCTTACATATTAGGCATAAAGATCTATAGAGATAGATCAAGACGCTTAATTGGACTTTCACAAAGCACATACCTTGACAAGATTTTGAAAAAGTTCAAAATGGATCAAGCAAAGAAAGGGTTCTTGCCTGTGTTACAAGGTGTGAGATTGAGTAAGACTCAAAGCCCGACCACTGCAGAAGATAGAGAGAAAATGAAAGATGTTCCCTATGCTTCAGCCATAGGCTCTATCATGTATGCAATGCTGTGTACCAGACCTAATGTATGCCTTGCTATAAGTTTAGCAGGGAGGTACCAAAGTAATCCAGGAGTGGATCACTGGACAGCGGTCAAGAACATCCTGAAATACCTGAAAAGGACTAAGGATATGTTTCTCATATATGGAGGTGACAAAGAGCTCACCGTAAGAGGTTATGTTGATGCAAGCTTTGACACTGATCCGGACGATTCTAAATCGCAAACCGGATACATTAAACGGTGGAGCTGTCAGTTGGTGCAGTTCTAAACAAAGCGTCGTAGCGGGATCTACATGTGAAGCGGAGTACATAGCTGCTTCGGAAGCAGCAAACGAAGGAGTCTGGATGAAGGAGTTCATATCCGATCTAGGTGTCATACCTAGTGCATCGGGTCCAATGAAAATCTTTTGTGACAATACTGGTGCAATTGCCTTGGCAAAGGAATCCAGATTTCACAAAAGGACCAAACACATCAAGAGACGCTTCAACTCCATCCGGGATCTAGTCCAGGTGGGAGACATAGAGATTTGCAAGATACATACGGATCTGAATGTTGCAGACCCGTTGACTAAGCCTCTTCCACGAGCAAAACATGATCAGCACCAAGACTCCATGGGTGTTAGGATCATTACAGTGTAATCTAGATTATTGACTCTAGTGCAAGTGGGAGACTGAAGGAAATATGCCCTAGAGGCAATAATAAAGTTATTATTTATTTCCTTATATCATGATAAAGGTTTATTATTCATGCTAGAATTGTATTAACCGGAAACATAATACATGTGTGAATACATAGACAAACAGAGTGTCACTAGTATGCCTCTACTAGACTAGCTCGTTAATCAAAGATGGTTATGTTTCCTAACCATGAACAAAGAGTTGTTATTTGATTAACGAGGTCACATCATTGGTTGAATGATCTGATTGACATGACCCATTATATTAGCTTAGCACCCGATCGTTTAGTATGTTGCTATTGCTTTATTCATGACTTATACATGTTCCTATGACTATGAGATTATGCAACTCCCGTTTGCCAGAGGAACACTTTGGGTACTACCAAACGTCACAACGTAACTGGGTGATTATAAAGGAGTATTACAGCTGTCTCCAATGGTAGACGTTGGGTTGGCGTATTTCGAGATTAGGATTTGTCACTCCGATTGTCGGAGAGGTATCTCTGGGCCCTCTCGGTAATGCACATCACTTAAGCCTTGCAAGCATTGCAACTAATGAGTTAGTTGTGGGATGATGTATTACGGAACGAGTAAAGAGACTTGTCGGTAACGAGATTGAACTAAGTATTGCATACTGACGATCGAATCTCGGACAAGTAACATACCGATGACAAAGGGAACAACGTATGTTGTTATGCGGTCTGACCGATAAAGATCTTCGTAGAATATGTAGGAGACAATATGGACATCCAGGTCCCGCTATTGGTTATTGACCGGAGACGTGTCTCGGTCATGTCTACATTGTTCTCGAACCGTAGGGTCTGCACGCTTAACGTTATGATGACAGTTATTATGAGTTTATGCATTTTGATGTACCGAAGGTTGTTCGGAGTCCCGGATGTGATCAAGGACATGATGAGGAGTCTCAAAATGGTCGAGACATAAAGATTGATATATTGGAAGCCTATGTTTGGACATCGGAAGTGTTCCAGGTGAAATCAGGATTTTACCGGAATACCGGGTGGGTTACCGAAACCCCCCGGGAGCCAAATGGGCCATAGTGGGCCTAAGTGGAAAGGAGAAAGGGGCTGCCCTAGGTGGTCGCACGCCTCCCCCTTCCCCTAGTCCTATTAGGACTAGGAGAGGTGGCCGGCCCCCTCTCTCTCTTTCCCCCCTTGAGGAATCCTATTCCAACTAGGATTGGGGGGGGATCCTACTCCCGGAGGGAGTAGGACTCCCTGGCGCGCCACCCCTTGGCCGGCCAGCCCCTCCCCCTTGGATCCTTTATATACGGGGGCAAGGGAGCACCCTAGAACACACAAGTTGATCTACGGATCGTTCCTTAGCCGTGTGCGGTGCCCCCTTCCACCAAATTCCACCTCGGTCATATCGTTGCACTGCTTAGGCGAAGCCCTGCGCCGGTAACACATCAAGATCGTCACCACGCCGTCATGCTGACGGAACTTTTCCCCGACGCTTTGCTGGATCGGAGCCCGGGGATCATCATCGAGCTGAACGTGTGCCAAGAACTCGGAGGTGCCGGAGTAACGGTGCTGTGATCGGTCGGATCGCGAGGAGAACGTACGACTACTTCCTCTATGTTGCGTAGAGAACGCTTCGGTCTAAGAGGGTACGTAGACAACACTCTCCCCTCTCGTTGCTATGCATCACCATGATCTTGCGTGTGCGTAGGAATTTTTTTGAAATTACTACGTTCCCCAACAGCTATGTCAACTGAACTCGGTGGCGCCGGATAGAATGTTTCGGTGGGGCTGAGTTTGACTTTTTGTTTGGGACATATGTGGATATGAGAAAGTGGTTGAGGGTATTTGGAGCATATCACTAAGCATTTTGAGCAAGTAACCCATTAAGCAACACCTCATCCCCTTTTAACAGTATTGGTTTTTCCTATGGACTCAATGTGATCTTGGATCACTAAAAGTAAAGTGTAGAGTCTTGAGCTTTAGAGCTTCAGCCAATCTTTTGTCCTTAGCATTTTGAGGTGTCCACATTTCTAATCCATGCCATGCCAATCATTGAGCTTTCCTAAAATATTTATCTTGAAATAGCATTAGCTCAGTGAGCTATATGTTGTTAGGAATTACCAAAAACACCTAGAGATAGTTGCACTTCCAAGAAGCCTAGCAATACATATTGGAATATACACTTTGATGGGTCCAGGAAATTGGAAGGCTCGTGGGCTGGAGTTATTTTGGAATCTCCATGAGGTGAAAAATTTTGTTATGTCTTAAGGCTCATGTTCCCTTGTACTAACAATGCAGCTGACTATGAGGCTTTGCTCCATCGATTCCAAATGGCTAAAGAGATGAACTTGAGACGGGTTAGATGCCTGGGCGACTTAGATTTGGTGTCACTTAGGAAAGTGGGATTCTAAAGACCCGCTTATGGCGGCTTATCGTCAGGCAGTGGATAATATTGCTGATCACTTCAGAGGTTATCAGGTGGATCACATAGGCAGCCAGAAAAACGAGGTGGCTGATGCATAGTCTCAGCTCGGGTCACAGCGTAAGCCGGTTCCCCCAAATGTGTTCCTTGATGTACTGCAAAATCCTTCCGTTAAAGTGCCTTCAGAGGAAGATCTTGCTATTCCTGACCCGGAGGGACAATTGCTGGTGGCTCTTCGTGCTATTCCTGACTGGACGATGCCTTATCTGGCTTACCTAACTCAAGTCGAGTTACCGGAAGATGAAAATCTGGCACATCAGATCACAAGGCGGTCCATGTCCATGACTATTGTCAATGGCGAGTTACACAGACGTAGTGTGACCGGCGTGTTCCAACGTTGTGTTTCTCCTGAAGAAGGCCGTGAAATTTTGCAAGAAATTCATGCATCTGATTGTGGCCATCATGCCGGGTCACGATCATTGGGGGCAAATGCTTTTCGTCACGGGTTTTTCTGGTTGACGGCTTATGCTGATTCATAGGACATCGTTAGCAAGTGTGATGGGTGTCTGAAATTTGCGAAGCAAGCTCATGTTCCGGCACAGGAATTGCGGATGACTCCAATCACTTGGTCGTTTGCGGTCTGGGGGCCTTATATGGTCGGGCCATTCAAGCGGTCTAAAGACAAGAATTACACAGATGTAGTTGACAATTATCTCTATGATAAATAAGTTTTGAGGCGAAACATTAAGCCCCTATATTTCTCTGTGTTCGATGGATGCCATTTGGTCTAAGAATATGCTTTGAGTACTAGCAATCATAGAACACTATATGATGATTGAGTATTTGGAGCTCTTACTTAGACTTTGTTGAATAAGTTGAATTGCAATTGCTTGGTGACTGAGAACATAGGTTGTTAAGTTTCAAGAGAATTCATTGTTTGAACCATAAAATGTGAATTGGTTGATACTTTAACATGATGAGTTTTATGAGAAAGAGTTGTTGTTATGATGCAAGGAAAAGTGACTGAAATTATCATTGATCAAACTTATGCACTTTGCTAGCATTCACACTTCATAAATTATTTCTTTTATCATTTACCTACTCGAGGACGAGTAGGAATTAAGCTTAGGGATGCTGATACGTCTCCAACATATCTATAACTTATGAAGTATTCATGCCATTTTTACAATAATTTTATATGGTTTTGGTATGATTTGGATGGAACTAACGTGAACTAACGTTGTTTTCATCAGAACTACGTTGGTGTTGTTTTTTGTGCAGAAATAGAAGTTCTCCAAATGCAGCGAAACTTTTCGACGATTTTTCTGGAACAAAAGAGGCACTAGAAGCTTCGTGGGAGGACCTGAAGGTGAAGGAAGTGAGCACAAGACACCTAGACGCGCCAGGAGGCCCAGGCACGTCCAGGTGGATTGTGCTATCCTTGTGGCCCATCTTCGCGTGAAACCGACGCCAAAAATCCTATAAATACATAAACCCCCAAAAATAACCCTAGACCAGAAGTTCCGCCGTCGCAATCCTCTGTAGCCATGAAAAACCAATCTAGACCCCGTTCCGGCACCCTGCCGGAGGGGGAAATCATCACTGGTGGCCATCTTCATCATCCCGGTGGCCACCATGATGAGGAGGGAGTAGTCCACCCTCGGGGGTAAGGGATTGTACCAGTAGCTATGTGTTTAATCTCTCCATCTCTCTCGTGTTCTTGAGATGTCACTGTCTTGATGTATCGTGGGCTTTGTTAATATATGTGTATCATATGTTGTTATTTTAGTACGAATTCTTGGATAGATCGACCGAAAAGAATAGCTTGGTATTATTTTAGTACGGACTCTAGGATAGATTAATCGGAAAGAATAGCTTTGAGGTGGTTTCGTACCCTATAGACAATTTCTTCTTATGTTCTCTGCTAGATAGGAACTTTGGAGTAGTACAGTTTGTGCTCCATTTTATCAATTGCTACCTTGCTATTTTTTATTGTTCCTATTACAAAAATCAATATCTACTATCATTACTACGCTTGTGCCACCGTTTCTTCGCCGAACTTGTGCTCCTATACAAATTACCATTGTATTTGGAGTGTTGGGGACACAAGAGACTTTTTATTATTTGGTTGCAGGGTTATTTGAGAGAGACCATCTTCATCCTACACCTCCCACGGATTGATAAACCTTAGGTCATCCACTTGAGGGAAAATTGCTACTGTCCTACAAAACTCTGCGCTTGGAGGCCCAACACAAGTCTACAAGAACAAGTTGTCTAGTAGACATCAACCTGCATCGCTATCATAGCCGCAGAGTTCGAAGCCGGACGTTCCAGGAGGGCGACTTAGTGCTCCGTCTGATTCAAGATCAGATAGGCATGCGTAAGCTATCAGCCCCTTGGGACGGGCCCTTTGTGGTTAGCAAAAACCTCAACTATGGGTCTTATTATCTCATCGACATACATGAACACGATAAGTCACGTACCTCTGAGGAGGAGACCAACAAGCCTTGAATTATTACTCATCTCCGGCCTTACTACACTTGAGCCATTGGCTCCAATCATTGTACATACATATATGTATATATTTTTACAATCAACGTAATAAAGCCGGCATCCCCAAAACACGGGGCCTCTATTGTTTCATCTAATATATATTTTGCATGAGTCTTTTATTAATTGATCATAAGGGCACTTGGGGGCTTCCAACTCACCGAGTTTAGTTTACTCACCCTTCTGACATGGCAAAAATGCCACATTATTGGTTAAACCTGACCGTATGCTTGATGCTACTCCGAGCAAGATGACCCGTCGTACGCTTGACAAAATCAATCTTTAAAGACCCTGAACTTGTCATAGTTAAAACGGCGGCTGAAGTTATGAGAGAGCCTAGCTTACTAATAGCAAGGATAAACCAAGGCTATCAAGCCAAAGCTTCTTTGAAGCAAGACTCGAGCTACAAAAGACAGTGCTTTTATTGAGCCTAAAAGGCCGACTTGCAAATATTGTGATATACATGTTTGTATGGTTTATTATTTTGTCTTTGCAAGAAATTTAATGCTCTTGATCATCTTTATGTGCAAAACTCTGAAGTTGCCTGGTCAGAAGATGACAGGGTTAGCATTGATTAGTATTGAGCTTATTCAGGACATGAGCCTCCAAGTTAACACCTTAAATAATTTTATGACAAGGAGTCATTGGGTCGTTAACCCTCCATTGCTTTTAAGCAATTAAGTGTTGTGATTATAAGTCGCCACTTTGGGCAAAGGTGAGTTATATTATAACCTCTTGCAGCCTATATGTCAAGATATCAGATGAGCAACTTCATTCGAATGGCGTTGCAAAGCAAATATGTATCGCAATCTTGCTCAAACATCCAACAAGGATTGGTACGATAGTGTTGGACCAAATAATTACAACATGCACGAAGGCACGACAAGGCAACCAACTATTTTTAACTACGGCTATTACAAGGCTTTAGTTGAGCCCAAAAGTTTTTCAAACAAGTTTTTAAGGAGTTATATTACTCCTTTGAGTCGGCCTCTGTGCCGTCCAGGTTAGTGCCCTCTGGGTTAACACTTGGTTGTTGCCCTATTGTAGAGGTTCTTGCTTCATCCTGAGCCGGCTCTTCGTTGTTTCCGATCTGAAGATTGTCCGAGGCCCAGTCGATACCAGTTAAAGCCTCAAAGATTGCTTCATTGTTGATGAGAGAAGAAAGGACGATATCAGAGGAAAGAATATGCTTACGCCTTTGAGGAGTCAAATCTGCAACATCAAACGAAGGCGCCTTGATTCGCGTATTATTGTTGTGATAAGCCGGCTGGTACATCTGCAGATCCAGTTCTTGAGCAAGTTGACACGCCAATGGATGCATCTCTTTGTTACACTTGGCATAGTATGATTGGCTGATGACAGACAAGTCGCCTTGTATCATGGAAACCCGCCAGCCATCTCTTTAGGATCTAGTTCCATTTGATAAGCTTTTGCCTGACCTAACCCGGCTATTGCTCCTGCACGGGTGGCTGACTTCTTCAATTCTTCAATTTGACTGGGCATTGTGGATAGTTGATCCAATACATCTTTGATGATCTGTGGTGGTTTCTTGCCATTGGATACAGCCGCCAGAGTGCGAAGGCTTCCAGCATATAATTTCTCTGTTAAGGAGTACACGACTTTCAGTTTTGTCAGAACACTTTGCCCAAGGTTGGCACTCCTGGCATGTGTCATACATTCAAAGCAAGAGTCGCCAGGCGAGTTAGATTCATATATTTCAAGTCACCAGGCAAGTTATGTCAATTGATTGCAAATCTTACACTACAAAAATACACTTCCGTGATGATACGTGTTTGTCACAGCAGGTCACGTTTTCTGTCATGCATGTACATCCATGACAAATTTATGACAGAATCAAGATAGTCATACCTGTGCTGTCGTAGAAGTGTTCCATGACATTACCAAAATTACCATCACAGAAGTGTCCACTTCCATGACGATAAATCGCGCGTCACAGAAGTGCTTTCGTCAAGGGTGACCGACACATGGCATCCACCGTAACGGAACCTTAAGCTATCGAGTCCGGTTTTGGATCCGATAACCCATTAACAACCCAAACCAATGGGGATTTTCCACGTGTAAAATCATCATTGGCCGGAGGAAACACGTGTTGCCTCACCGTTGGGACGGATGCCATCCACTCATTGGACAGGAGGCGCCTATGACAGGTCGACATGTGGCACGGACCAACAGTGGCCCATTCCGGTGAAAAAGGTCGGCCCAGTAAAAAATAGCAGGCCGGCCCATATAAGGCCTACTTGTGTCAGGTCCATTTAAGCCCACGACCCATGCAAGATGTGCCAATTCAGCCCGTCAACGGCCCGTTAAAGATTTGACACCATTGCAGCCCATCATCAGTTCGAGCCCGTTAACAGCCCGCTATATATTTGGGCTCAATATCGGCCCGATGAGATTTCGTCCTATTAACGGCCCATTCAGTGGATGGGCCAATTTTCACGATGTACATATTTCGGCCTCTTAGCGACCCATTTAAATATTGGGCTAATTTCCGGCCCGGTGCTTCTTTTAGCCTGTTAACGGCCCATAAGTTGGGCTATTTCTATTCGGACCTGAGTTTCGGCCTTTTAGCGACCCATTTAAGTGTTGGGCTAATTTTCGGGCCGGTGTGTCTTTTAGCCTGGTGACGGCCCATATATCTGTTGGGCCATTTGTAGTCGGACCTGAGTTTTGGCCTTTTAGCGACCCATTTAAGTGTTGGGCCAATTCCTGGCCCTGTGTACCTTTCAGCATGTTAACGGCCCATAAATGAGTTGGGCCATTTGTAGTCGTACCTGAGTTTTGGCCTTTTAACGGCCCATGCCCTTCATGGTCCAATACCAGCCCGATTTCTCTTTCGGCCTGCTAAAGGCCCACAACACAGTTGGTCTATTTACAATACAAACTGACTTTCGGCCTCTTAGCGGTCTATGCTCTTCATGGTCCAGTACAGGCCGCTGTCTCTTTCGGCCTGCTAAAGGCCCACAGTATACTGGGCCTTATGTAGCCCGAACTTAGTAACGGCCTGTTAATGGCCCGTGAAATCAATTGGGCCCACCTGTTGCCCGCTTCGATGGCAGCCTGTTAACGACCCGGCAGTTAAGAGGGCCGACCATTAACTTTCGGCCTGGTAATGGCCCATTAACTTAATGGGCCCACTAAAGTTCATACATGTCTTTAGGCCAAATTAGATAATTTGAGCCCATTACGATGAGCAATTATGCACAGGAACAAAACCGATCAAGCAAAGGTACGGCATACAGGGGAAAACATTGCACATCCAGCATATATTACAGGAAATTACATCCATTAGGCAATCAAAGATTGATGCCAGTGCAAATAAATGAACAGAACCTAATGATCTACAATGTCACAATCTGCAACCTCAACACGGATGACGCCCATAAGCATGTGGGCAAGTTCTTGGTACTTTTCTACACTGTCTCTGAAAACATTGATCAGTTGTTGTGTCGCACGACTCTGCACCTCTGATTCCCCCACCATTTCCATCATTCCTTCATCCATTAATTGGTTCACAAACATACATTTTTTCGTTGCATTCGAGACAGAGGATACTGAACAGATTCAGATGGCGATTTTGGCAGGCTTGTATTATTGATAGTGGAGAGTGTCTCGAACACTGCATCATAACATAAATTAGGAGGGGAACCAAACAGATTAATCATGAGTTATTGGCATATTACCTGGCCTAGATTTATTGGAAAGAAACAATGGGGTTGCCTTGCTGTTTTCAGAGTTTGTCTTCTTATCTTCAGCAACCTACACCAAATTAAGACACTAGCATTACTATCATTGGCCAAGTCAGATAATAGGAAAGCAACATTGGCACAACGAACGTTTGGGCAACTAGCCAACACCAAATTAACACAATATGGCACAGCTATCATCAGCCAGGTAAGGTAATACGAAAGCAACATTGACACAATGAATTAATGGGCAAGCAGAGCAGCACTACAATTCAGTAATGTGGATGATATGAGATAGTACACTCATGCAGCTCAGTATGCAAAACTACCAGGCAGTTTTCTTTACAAAAATCAACATTGGCGCCTTTAACATTTTGCTACAACTAATTTTAGATCAGAAAAAGGTTGGATTCACGCCGATTAACAAAATACATGTTGATGTAAAAACATAGTGATATACAACAGGTACTTACATCAGCATTGGAGCACAGAGAATTCCCGCAAGATATTTTCCACGAATGCAATCCCAATGAAGAAAATCTTCTATCATTTAACCTTATTTTCTAAAAGAGAGATGGGTAAGAAACATGTAGAAAATATGATCAGAATGCTATAAAATTTCATGATATGAGGATACGCACACGCTTCTTATAATGGATTTGACATTCTTTTGCTGGACTGGAGCGGACTAGTTCTTTGGCCACTGGAATCTGCTTATTATCAGTGGGAGTTGGGTTTCTCTGTGCTGGAGCAGTATCTATGAAAAATGGAGTTGGTTTATTATCTCCTGTCGTTTGGATCTTTTGCAAAGACCTGGTTTGTAACCCTTCAGATTCTAACATAGCTGTCTTCCCCCTGCATGCCTTATATAGAAGAATGGTGCTTCAATTATAAAACATGCTACAATAGAGATGGAATAGGTACTGAACAACAGAAAGGCATGACATATTGACATGTATTCCCTCCATCCGGAAATAAATGGATGGGTCTAGGCGTATTTCAGTTCTAGATACATCCAGTTTTATCCATTTCTGCGACATGTAATCCGGACGGAGGGAGTATGATGTAAGAGCTAGGGATATGACAGGACAACAAAGTAAAAAAACACTGAAAACCCACTGTAGAACCAAAGTAATCAAACCCACTAATATGAGATAGTACACTCATGCAGCTTAGGATGCAAAACTATCAGGCAGTTTTCCTTACAAAAAACAACATTGTGGCCTTTAATCATACATTTTTCTACAACTAAATTTAGATCAGATAAAGGTTGGATTCACGGTGATTAACAAAATACATGCTGATGTGAAAATATAGTGATATACAACAGGTACTTACATCTGCATTGGAGTATAGAGAATTCCTGCAAGAATCTTTCCTCATAGACGATACCAGTGCAGAAATTCTTCTATTTGTTAAGCTTATTTTCTAAAAGAGAGATGGGTAAGAAACATGTAGAAAATATGATCAGCATGCTATAAAATTTCATGATGCAAGGATACGCACAAGCTTCTTAGAATGGAGTTGACATATTTTTGCTGGACTGGAGCGGACTAGTTCTTTGGCCACTAGAATCTGCTTATTATCAGTAGGAGTTGGGTTTCTCTGTGTTGGAGCAGTATCTATAAAAACTGGAGTTGGTTTATTATCTCCTGGCGTTTGGATCTTTTGCAAAGGCCTGGTTTGTAACCCTCAGATTCTAACATAGTCGTCTTCCCCTTGCATGCCTTGTATAGAAGAATGGTGCTTCAATTATAAAACATGCTACAGCAGAGAGATGGAATAGGTACTGAAGAATAGAAAGGCATGACATATTGACATGTATTCCCTCCATCCGGAAAAAAATGGATGGGTCTAGGCGTATTTTAGTTCTAGATACATCCTTTTTTATCCATTTCGGCAACATGTAATCCGAACGGAGGAAGTATGGTGTATGAGCTAGGGATACGACAGGACAACACAGTAAAAAAACACTAGTTGAATGAAAAACTGTGTGCTAGCGGAATACGTACAGAAAAAACTAAGGCAACATACACATGTATGATTGGGAAACTAAGATGGCATTGCAACATAGCACTAGAACAACACTTCAATGTAAAAAAACATGGTATGGTAGACAGATGAAGTACGTACTGATGAATAACAATGCATAAGATATTCAGAAGCATGATGTCCAAATTAAGCAGATGGCATTGCAATAGAGTAGAATGACAGTACTTGAATTTGAAAACATGTTATCATGAATGGAATAGGTACTGAAAAACGGGAAGGCATGACATATTTACATGCATGATCAGCATGCTAAGCACATGGCATTGCAAAAGAGTACATACACTCCAGGACATTATATGCATGTTGTACCCATATCACGGGCCAAGTTAGAGCAAGGACCTTGTGGGGTGAAGAGGATTCAACATCTTTCTGCAAGTCTTCTAAAGAACTGCCTTTACATGTTCCATCATATTGGGTATCATTTACATCAAGTTTATTGGCCTTTACATTGCTCCGTGAGGTTCTTGTGGATATATCAGTGTGTGCAATTATATATGACATGCATGGAAGACAACTAGTAGTTATATTTATGTATTGAGTGCCTGTAGGAGACGACATAAATAGTAGGACTGGGGTTAACTAGCAGGAACAGGTCTCAAAAACTAAAGGGAGAACACAGATGAAAGCTACATAATATGTATCGTTTGAACTCGAGATTAACTAAGATGGCACACAAAAGTATTAAAGAACAACATAGGTAATACTAGAAGTGGTATAATACTATAATCACCAACCTGTGGGATAGCATTAGCTGATGGATGATAACTATGGAACAGCATTACCTAAAGAACAAGTATCTTAGCTGAACTATGGAACAGCGTTAACTCCTGGACAAGACCCGTCAGAGATCAGCATTAATATACAATGAAATGTGATAATCTATTTTCCATTCTTAGATGAATAACAAAGCCATAAATGTTGCACACAAGTAAGATGAGGGTACAACCTAACTGGCCGCCATCCATAGAAGTGAGCATCATGTGCTGGCTTGTCGATGGCCCTGCAGTTGTTGTGGATGTCCATGTCGGGCACGCGCATTTGATGCAGGAAACTGTTGGGTGGGGACTATAGATTCCTTCTTGTGTATGCTTCCCTTGTTGGAGCAGCTGCGGTGAGTCGGAAGACGGTGTGGCTGAAGATGCAGATAACGCATAATGTTAAGAACGACACATCTCTTTGATCTGAAGAAATACACTAAGAGATCAACAGCAAGGTACGAGAGTGGTCACACGTCTGTAGACTGAGACTAAATTGGGGTCACACGATTTTATTTTATTTTGGTACTGTCCGATCTACACCGGATGGCTTGATGGCTGAGGGAGTCCTGGATTAGGGGGTGTTCGGGTAGCCGGACTATACCTTCGCCGGACTCCTGGACTATGAAAATACGAGATTGAAGACTTCGTCCCGTGTCCGGATGGAACTTTCCTTGGCGTGGAAGGCAAGCTTGGCGATGCGGATATTCAAGATCTCCTACCATTGTAACCGACTCTGTGTAACCCTAACCCTATACGGTGTCTATATAAACCGGAGGGTTGTAGTCCGTAGGACAATCAACTCCATACACAACAATCATACCATAGGCTAGCTTCTAGGGTTTAGCCTCCCTGATCTCGTGGTAGATCTACTCTTGTACTACCCATATCATCAATATTAATCAAGCAGGAGTAGGGTATTACCTCCATCGAGAGGGCCCGAACCTGGGTAAAAACATCGTGTACCTTGTCTCCTGTTACCATCCGGCCTTGACGCACAGTTCGGGACCCCCTACCCGAGATCCGCCGGTTTTGACACCGACATTGGAGCTTTCATTGAGAGTTCCTCTGTGTCGTCGCCTTTAGGCCCGATGGCTCCTTTGATCATCAACAACGATGACGTCCAGGGTGAGACTTTTCTCCCCGGACAAATCTTCGTCTTTGGCGGCTTCGCTCTTCGGGCCAATTCGCTTGGCCACGTGGAGCAGATCGAAAGCTACGCCCCTAGCCATCAAGTCAGGTTTGGAAGCTTAAACTACACGGCCGATATCCGCGGAGACTTGATCTTCGACGGGTTCAAGCCACGGCCAAGCGCGCCGCACTATCTCGAGGGGCATGATCTAGCTCTGCCTTCGAACAGTGTCCTGGAGGCCGAACACGCACCGGTTCCGACCCTTAACTCGGAGCCTATTGCGCCGATCGAGGATGAGCGGTTGGATGTCACCTCGGGGGCTGCGATCTCAAAGGCGATCGAGCCGAACGCCAGCCCCGCACTCTGCATGACCTGTGACTCCGAGGGTCTGGACTCCTCCTCGGACTCCGAACCCCCCACGCCCCTACCAATCGAGTCCGATTGGGCGCCGATAATGGAGTTCACAGTCGCGGACATCTTTCAGCACTCGCCTTTTGGCGACATCCTGAATTCTCTCAAGTCTCTCTCCTTATCAGGAGAGTCCTGGCCGGACTACGGTCAGCGAGGATGGGATACGGACGATGAAGAAATTCAAAGCCCACCCACCACCCACTTTGTAGCCACTGTCGACGATTTAACCGACATGCTCGACTTCGGCTCCGAAGACATCGACGGTATGGACGACGATGTAGGAGACGAACAGGAACCAGCACCTATAGGGCGCTTGAAGGCCACCTAGTCATATGACATATATATGGTGGACACTCCAAAAGATGGAGATGGCAATGGAACAGCGGGGGATGACCCCTCCAAGAAACAGCCAAAGCGCCAGCGTCAGCGGCGCCGCTCTAAATCCCGCCAAAGCAAAAACGGTGATTCCGGCACAGGAGATAATACTACCCCGGATAGTGCCGAAGAACACCCACCCCATCAAGATTCGGCGCAGGAAGATGGAGAAGCCAGCCCTCATGAGAGAGCGGCAGACCGAGAGGTTGAGGACGATAACTATATGCCTCCCTCCGAAGACGAGGCAAGCCTCGATGACGACGAATTCGTCGTACCATCAGACCCCGCCGAACAAGAGCGTTTCAAACGCAGGCTTTTAGCCACGGCAAACAGCCTCAAGAAAAAGCAGCAACAGCTTAGAGCTGACCAAGATTTGCTAGCTGATAGATGGACTGAAGTCCTTGCGGCCGAAGAGTATGAACTCGAACGCCCCTCCAAGAGTTACCCAAAGCGCAGGCCGCTACCCCGATCAGAGGAGGAAGCGCCTACATCACCAGCGCACGACATGGCAGACCGGCCACCTCGCGGCCGCAACAGAGAGGCCTCTCGGCCCTCCACCCAAGACATGCCCCGACGCCGCTGAACTAAGGCACGGGAAAACGCGCCAGACCTGCGAGACGTACTGGACGATAAGGCAAGAAAAACAAGATCGATCTACGGATCGCGCAGGCGCCCTAAGGCACGTGACGATGATCTTCACTCCGGATACAACAAATCCGGCCGGGCCGAACACAACAGAAATAGCTCTTCCGAGCTGCGTCGTGATATAGCCCAGTACAGGGGCGCCGCACACCCACTATGCTTCACGGATGAAGTAATGGATCATAAAATCCCGGAGGGTTTCAAACCCGTTAACATCGAATCATACGATGGCACAACAGATCCGTCGGTATGGATCGAGGATTATCTCCTTCACATCCACATGGCACGCGGCGATGATCTACACGCCATCAAATACCTCCCGCTCAGACTTAAAGGACCGGCCCGACATTGGCTTAACAGCTTGCCAGCAGACTCAATCGGTTCTTGGGAGGACCTGGAGGCCGCATTCCTCGACAACTTCCAGGGCACTTACGTGCGACCACCGGATGCCGACGACCTAAGCCACATAATCCAGCAGCCAGAGGAATCGACCAGGCAATTTTGGACACGGTTCCTAACAACGAAAAACCAGATAGTCGACTGTCCGGATGCAGAGGCCCTGGCAGCCTTCAAACATAACATCCGCGACGAGTGGCTTGCCCGGCACCTGGGACAGGAAAAGCCGAAATCTATGGCAGCCCTCACGACACTCATGACCTGCTTTTGTGCGGGAGAAGACAGCTGGCTAGCTCGCAGTAATAACTTAGCTAAGAACCCTGGTAATTCGGATACCAAGGACAAAAGTGGCAGGACACGTCGGAATAAGCAAAAACGCCGCGTTAGCAGCGACAGTAATGAAGATACGGCAGTTAATGCCGGATTCAGAGGCTATAAATCCGGTCAGCGGAAAAAGGCATTCAAAAAGAATACTCAGGGCCCGTCCAGTTTGGACCGAATACTCAACCGCTTGTGCCAGATACATGGCACCCCCGAAAGGCCAGCCAATCACACCAAACAGGGATTGTTGGGTGTCCAAGCAGGCAGGCAAGTTAAGAGCCGAAAACAAAGATAAGGGGCTGCATAGCGACGACGAGGAGGAGCCCAGGCCGCCGGACAACAATGGACAGAAGGGTTTTCCCTCACAAGTGCGGACGGTGAACATGATATACGCAACCCACATTCCCAAGAGGGAGCGGAAGCGTGCGCTACGGGACGTATATGCGATGGAGCCAGTCGCCCCAAAGTTCAACCCATGGTCATCCTGCCCGATCACCTTTGATCGAAGGGACCATCCCACTAGCATCCGTCATGGCGGCTTCGCCGCATTGGTTCTCGACCCAATCATCGATGGATTTCATCTCACAAGAGTCCTCATGGACGGCGGCAGTAGCCTGAACCTGCTTTACCAGGATACAGTGCGAAAAATGGGCATAGATCCCTCAAGGATTAAGCCCACAAAAACGACCTTGAAAGGCGTTATACCAGGTGTAGAAGCCAACTCTACAGGCTCAGTAACACTTGACGTGGTCTTCGGATCCCCAGACAATTTCCGAATCGAAGAGTTAATCTTCGATATAGTCCCGTTTCGCAGTGGCTATCACGCCCTGCTCGGACGAACCGCATTCGCAAAGTTCAATGCGGTGACGCACTACGCATATCTCAAGATCAAGATGCCAGGCCCTCGAGGAGTAATCACGGTCAACGGAAACACCGAACGCTCCCTCCGTACGGAGGAGCACACGGCGGCTCTCGCAGCGGAAGTACAAAGCAGCCTCCTTAGGCAACTCTCCAATACGGCCGTTAAAAAGCCGGACACTGCCAAGCGCGCCCAGAGTAACCTACAACAAGACCGCCTGCCACATTCTGAGCAGGCGTAGCAATGCGGCCCTAACCCCAGCCCTTGCGACATAGCGAAACCAGTACCTCGCGTACATAACTACGCCCTTGAAATACCATGGGCACAGGGGAAGGGGCACAATAATAGCACACCCAAAATACGGCTTAAAACGTACTAGGGGCTGCCGGATTCTCTTTTTCTTCTTACTTTCAGGACTCCACACTTCGGACGACCTGTTCGGCAATTCGATCGCCGCACAAACGACGCAAGATCCAGGGAGGCAGACAAGCCATGCCGCATTATGACACTCCCAGGTGGTCTCTGTTACAAGCAGTATACCTGTTTTAAATACAATTCCGCGGCCTGCCCCTGGTCAGGACATGTTAAATAGTCCAATATCTTTTTGTTTATCGCACTACTTGTATCGTTCGGCTTTGATAAATAGCTGCTCTATAAACAATGCATAGCTTTTTGTCTATTTTTTGCAATATCCTGTTTTCATATATCTGTTTATTAAATAACATGATTGCACCCGTACAGCATGGTACGGCAAACACGCCAGGGGCTTCAGTACCCCTCATTATGGTGTGAGAAGTCCATACACTTTCACAAGTGCGGCACCCCGAACTTATAGCACTATATGCATCGGCTCCGAATCATTATTTGGGTCAATAGTTGGGTTTGCCCGGCTCCTATGTTTTGGTGCCATACGTTCCGCTATATCGGCTAAGGTAGCACTAGGAGAACCACTGCGATTGTGCCCCGGTTCAGCTGGGTTAAGCACCTCAGTGGAGAAAGCTAAAATTGACTGTCATGATGAGGCGAGAGATCGGTCGCTGTTCGTGAGGTTTTTTGAGTCCCTAAAGACTTATGCCACTTCGAGCGAGGAGCTGGCTTTGTCCGGCCAAGGCGTGGATAGCGCCCCGAACTCGGTCTTCCGAACTAGGGGCTTCGCCGAAATTTAAAATTATAAAGTTCTATGGCTAAGTGAGAGTGTTCAAGCATTATAGTCCGATTGCCTGGTTCGTTGTGCTGAGCGCCTCCCATGAAGGACCCAACCATGGGAAAAAGAGCGCTCAGGTTTATCCCGAACACCCCAGCACTAGTGGCACGGAGGCAGAAGCCGACGACTGGCCATCTCTCAATTTTTGATAAACGGCTGCACAGAAAAAAATATTTTAAATTCAATAAGCATTGCTTAGCGCATATGAACAAGTTTTCATCGCACAGGATAAACACGAGCGAGTTCATTCAAAAATTACATCCTTGGTACATTCATCCGCCACAAGGCGGGCACCTGCAAGAACATCCTTGTAGTAGTTCTCGGGCTTGCGATGCTCCTTCCCCGGCGGCGGCCCGTCACTCACAAGCTTCTCACCGTCCAGCTTACCCTAGTGCACCTTTGCACGGGCAAGGGCCCTCCGGGCACCTTCAATACAAACGGAGCGCTTGATGACCTCGAGCCTTGGACAGGCCTCCACCAGCCGCCGCACCAGCCCGAAATAGCTCCCAGGCAGGGCCTCTCCGGGCCACAGCCGAACTATGAAGCCCTTCATGGCCTGTTCGGCCGCCTTGTGGAGCTCGACCAGCTGTTTCAGCTGGTCCCTCAAGGGCACAGGGTGTTCGGCCTCAGAATACTGAGACCAGAACACCTTCTCCGTCGAGCTGCCCTCTTCAGCTCGGTAGAATGCGGGGGCATCGGATACGCTGCGGGGAAGATCTGCGAATGCCCCTGGAGAACTCTGGATTCGGGTAAGTAACAAGTAGTTTACTTTTATATTTCTGCTTTGCATAAAGAATGTCTTACCCGCTGCTATCTTCCTCATCTCCTCCAACTCTTGGAGGGCCTTTGACTCAAGCTCCAAACTCTCATGTTTTTTCATGAGAGCCTGAAGCTCTTGCTGCACCTCGCTGACCTGAGCCCCAAGTCTCTCTCGCTCGGTGCACTCCACGACCGTTTTCTTTTCGGCCTCAGACAGCGCCTGCTTGAGGGTCGCCACCTCAGTCGTGGCCCCTACAATAAGCAGTACAATCCTGTTATATTTTGCAATCACGCCTTTTTATAGGCACTTTTTCTCTAAGGCAATTCTTACCTTCTTTTTCCTCGAGCTGCCACTTGGCAAGGCCGAGCTCTTGCTCGGTCCGCCCGAGGTCCTGTTTCACGACACCCACCTCCGCAGTCAGCGCGGCGGTAGATAGCAGCGAAGCCTGCATACGCATATTGACTCTTTTTTGTTAGACTCCTGCGAAATTTAATAGATCCTCTATTCGGCTTTTCTTCCCGAACGCCAAAAAGAGCATCAGGGGCTACTGTCTATGCGGTTATATTCTTGCATATTTTTTGCTTACCTCGAAGCCTGTTAGAAGGCTAGCGCAAGCTTCGTTCAGTCCGCTCTTGGCAGACTGAACCTTCCGGATCACCGTACTCATAATAGTACGGTGCTCCTCGTCGATGGAGGCACCGTCAAGCACCTCCAGCAGATTGTCCGGCGCCTCCGGTTGGACGGAGGCCGCCGGCTCAGAAGGCTTGCTCCTCTTGAAAGGAGTTCGCCTACCGCGGTCCGGAACTATTGAAGATTCCGGCGCGGTGTCTGGCACAAAGCCGGACTCGGAGCCCTGGGGGGTCTTGTCCCCTTTATTCCTGGGATCCGGGAGGTCGCCTTTCGGCTCCTCCAGGACCACCTCCTCCTGCCCCGGAGCTCGTTGCGACACCACTTCGGCATCTTCTGCAGTGCGGGGGGAGACAGCGGGCGGAACTGAGTTCACGTCCGACGAATCCAGGGAGCCGCTCGACAAATCGTCGAGTTCGGCCCGGGGCGGGCTGCACAATTGTGTTCGGCATTATGGAAAGCTGAACGATCTAGGAATATCATGAGTCACTCTGGTATCCGAATACTTACGATTTCACCGGACGCTTGGTCCTGTTCGACCATCCTCGTCGGCGTCAGGAGAGTAGTTCGGCGGAGGGGTCTTCCTCTTTCTGGACCCTCCGGCCTCCCCCGTTGGGGCGGCCTTCCCTTTTTCTCCTCCCCCCGCTGGAGGGGGAGAGGTTTCTTCTTCCTCCTCCTCGTTCTCATGGGGGGAGAGCGTCTTGCACTCGTCAGATGACGAGTCCGACACCACCACGTTGCGGGCACTCTTTCGAGTCCCCGTGGCCTTCTTCTTCTTAGCCTTCTTCTCCGGCACCACATAAGGCGCCGGAGCCAGCAGCTTCACTAAGAGAGCAGGGGCTGGGTCTTCGGGCAAGGGAGCCGTACAGTTAATCGGTCCAGATATCGCCTGCCAAGCCTGTTAAAGGTAAGGGAGTTTAGATCCCGCATAGAGTCAAACTATGAAAAAGAGCTTAAACGTCCCGTGAAGGGTAGAAATAGCTTACCTCCCTAGCATGACGCTGCGAGTTGTATCCGCGGTCTTCAGAGGCGGATGTGGGAGCCTCGGCGCCTTTGGTTAGCACCTTCCAGACGTCTTCATACGTCGTGTCGAAGAGCCTGTTGAGGGTTTGGTGCTGCGCCGGGTTGAACTCCCACAGAGTAAAGTCCCATTGTTGACACGGGAGGATCCGGCGGACGAGCATAACCTGGACCACGTTGACAAGCCTGATCGGTTTGTTCACCAGGGACTGGATGCATGTTTGCAGTCCGGTCACCTCTTTCTCGTCGCCCCACGACAGGCCCGTCTCTTTCCAGGACATAAGCCGCGTGGGGGGTCCGGATCGGAACTCAGGGGCTGCGACCCATTTCGGATCGCGTGGCTCAGTGATGTAAAACCACCCGGATTGCCACCCCTTTAGGGTCTCCACGAAGGAGCCCTCGAGCCATAGGACATTGGCCATCTTGCCCGCCATGGCGCCTCCGCACTCCGCCTCGCTGCCGCGCACCACCTTGGGCTTGACGTTGAAAGTCTTGAGCCAGAGGCCGAAATGGGGGCGGACGCGGAGGAAGGCCTCACACACGACGATAAACGCCGAGATGTTGAGGATGAAGTTCGGGGCCAGATCGTGGAAATCCAGGCCGTAGTAGAACATGAGTCCCCGGACGAATGGGTGGAGTGGAAAACCCAGTCCGCGGAGGAAGTGGGGAAGGAACACTACCCTCTCATGGGGCCTTAGGGTGGGGAGAAGCTGCCCCTTTTCGGGAAGCCGGTGCGGGATGTCCTTGGACAGGTATCCGGCCTTCCTCAGCTTTTTCACTTGGACCTCCGTGACGGAGGAGACCATCCACTTACCTCCCGCTCCGGACATGGCTCGAGAAGGTTGAGGTGGGAAGTGCGGGCTTGGGCGCTGGAGCTCGAGTGCGTAGGAGATGGATAGGCAAAGGAGGAAGAAGGCATAGGTAAGAAAGGTGGATCCTTATCCCCTTATATGGGCGGATGCGGTTATGCGTCCCCACCTGCCTGATAAAACTCGCTTGCCTCCCAAGCGCCATGGTAAATGGCGCGGTTGGGTTACCCACGTCCGTATTGATCAGAATCCCGTAAAAAGGGCACACGATCTCTGCTTTGACAAGACGTGCCAAGGAAACCGCCTCGCAAAACGTGCTAAGGAGGAAAAGTAAAAACGATTCGAGTAAAGGACTTGGCCGTAGTGTGATGATGCACTGCGGAATGCGTCAGGAGATTTGATTTGTGTTAATATTATTCTCTCTATGGCAATATGTGGAAATTTACCTTTGAGAGTCGGACACTATTCTTGGTATTTACAATCTTCTATGAAGGACTTGGAGGAGGAACCCGCCTTGCAATGCCGAAGACAATCTGCGCGCCGGACTCGTCGTCATTGAAGCCTGGTTCAGGGGCTACTGAGGGAGTCCTGGATTAGGGGGTGTTCGGATAGCCGGAGTATACCTTCGTCGGACTCCTGGACTATGAAGATACGAGATTGAAGACTTCGTCCCGTGTCCGGATGGAACTTTCCTTGGCATGGAAGGCAAGCTTGGCGATGCGGATATTCAAGATCTCCTACCATTGTAACCGACTCTCTGTAACCCTAACCCTATCCGGTGTCTATATAAACCGGAGGGTTGTAGTCCGTAGGATAATCAACTCCATACACAACAATCATACCATAGGCTAGCTTCTAGGGTTTAGCCTCCTTGATCTCGTGGTAGATCTACTCTTGTACTACCCATATCATCAATATTAATCAAGCAGGAGTAGGGTATTACCTCGGTCGAGAGGGCCCGAACCTGGGTAAAAACATCGTGTCCCTTGTCTCCGGTTACCATCCGGCCTTGACGCACAGTTCGGGGCCCCCTACCCGAGATCCGCCGGTTTTGACACCGACAATGGCCGTCTTGTGCCTCTCGGCTGACACTGTTAGGAATCTTCCCTGAAGAGCCAGCGACCAACGGCAAAGCAGCTTGCCTCCGCCGTCCGTGGCCCCGGCCAAAACCCTGCTCCCCGCCCCACCACACTGTCGTGGTTGCGCCGCCCCGGGCCAATCCACAAAGACTCCCCGTCATCCAGATCCAGCGGCGGTAATACCTTGAACCCACGCAACTCTAAGATAGCCATCTAAGCGCTGCTCCCGCGGCAAACTTGCGGCCCCGCACCCATACATTAGACACCAGCCAACCGGCAGCCTAGGAGCTCCGCTGCCTCGAGGGGTGCTGCTTCCCATTGGGAATCGATTGGCCCAGAATAAAAATTCAGACAACTGACGCCTAAATAAAGTGATTTGAGATGAGGGTGCGACCTATCTGGCGGCATGGTGAAGTAGGCAGGTCCAGCTGCCGAGTCGGTGAGGCCGGCGCGGTTGCAGTGGCCACCGGCGGCAGGGAAACAGCGATGTCGCGACGGTCGACGGCTACGGGGAAGCAGTGCCGGGACTCTGGACGGATCCGAAGTTGGAGCCGCTCCGGCGCCGTGAACAACGCCGGGAGTGAATCGGCTCCGGTACTGTTCACGTGGCCGTCGTCGAGGCAGCTCCAGGAGCACGGAGTAAGAGGCACACGGCCCAATGCACGACGGCAAATGGACAACGTATCCGGCATTAGGGAGGAGGGCGGTTGTGAAATTGGTGCGGTGGGGCGCCATAGAGGAGGGGCTGAGGTTTCGCAACTCGGGAGAAGGGAGCTTCCGGGGAGAAGGTGATTTGGCACCCACGAGGTATAAATGGGGGGGGGATTGGGATACGGATGCATTTGTCAGAAATGTGAGGGGGAGTTATAGTTCTACCCCTGCCTTTAGGCTTCTCGGCTTGGGTCTGTGTACTGAGGGTCGGGGATAGTAGAGTAACTTTGCTTCTCCCCAAATAGTGGGCGGGAGCGATTTCGGGCGACGAGGGCGTGTTTTGAAATATAGTGGGCGCAAGCGATTTCGGGCGAGGAGAGCGTGTTTTGAAATAGTGGGCGCTAGCTATTTCGGGCGAGGAGAGCGTGTTTTGCCGACCATGGTTTATGAATTATTCGGCACATGTTATTTCGGCCGAGGAGAAGGCGCGCTTGGATTACGAACCCACCCTCGATGCACAACGGTCCAATTAATGTGTCTCCCACATAGGACAGTAATTTCGCGTCTCCCATTTATTTGCTCGGGCGAATTCCACCAAGCAGAGGATGTTTAACTGTTCGTTCAAAATTTGGGAGAACGAGCATCCACGTCTACCTTACCAAGTCGATTCGAATCAAATTTAGAAATATTAGCTTGCCACTTCTTTTTTAGATGGAGAGATGATGCTCGGGAGTAATGTGTTTTTACATGCTCGTTGCTAGCGATTTACTATATGACAAATAGTTGACCCACTCAAAAACGGGAATCAAACCCAAAATGAAATATCTCGATTCAATGAAATAGCTCGTTCACCAGGTCAAAATAGTGAACTAAATCCAAAATTGAATACCTCAATCGAATAGCATGTTGTACAGTATTATAGTACTCCATGAACATGTTGAAAGTCAAATTAATGAACTTGTTTGATATACGCATATATCCATTCATGTGTGGATTGCAGACAACATTTTCTCCAATTTAAATATTGGAATGCAAGTTTATATCGAAACATGGTTTATATCAGTGTTGATGCATAAAACGCGACCTCCCCCTGTCCCGGACTCCTGCTCTCTCTCTCTCTCTCTCTCTCTCTCTCTCTCTCTCTCTGTCTGTGTGTGTGTGTAACGCCCCGGGTTCGATGCGCCAGGTGTCCGTCAGTTATTCTTCGTCATTGCCATGTCATGTGCTTGCGTGTTGCACTTTGCCATGTCATCATCTGCATTACATATCATTTCATCATGTGCATCGCATTTGCATACGTGTTCGCCTCATGCATCCGAGCATTTTCCCCGTTGTCCGTTTTGCAATCCGGCGCTCCTGTGTTCCCCGGCATTCCCTTTTACCTTTTTCCGTGAGCGGGTATTAAAACTTTCTCGGAATGGACCGAGGTTTGCCAAGCGGCCTTGGTATAGCACCGGTAGACCGCCTGTCAAGTTTCGGGCCATTCGGAGGTCGTTTGATACTCCAACGGTTAACCGGGTAACCGTGAAGGCCTCTGGTGTGTTGCAGCCCAAAACCTCTCCAAAGTGGCCCAAAACCCATCTAAGTCATTTCCATCCTCTCGGTCGTTCGATCACGATCGCGTGGCCGAAAACCGCACTCCATTTGGAGCTTCCTAGCCCCCTCTACCTATAAATATGTGGCTCCCTCCAAAATTCGCGGTACAAACCCTAGTCTTCCTCTTCCTCGCGCCGCCGGACATGTCCATCCGCGCCGGACATGTCCAGCCTCCACCTCGCCCGGACCAACCACGGCGCGCCACATCAGCGCCACCGCCGCCGCAGCCAACCGCACTCCGCCACGTCATCGCCGCGCCTCCCTCTCTCTCCTCCGCGCCCGCCGCCGACCCGCGGAGCCCGACGCCGGCCCGCCCGAGCCGCGACCGAGCCCGCGCGCCCGAGCCCCCGCAGCGCCGCCCGGCTCCCTGCCCGTCTTCCGCCGGCTCCGCTCCCCTCGCCGCCCGCTTCGGCGTGCGCCGCCGCCCGCGCCCGCTCCGGCGTCCGCCGCCGCTCGCGGCCGCGCTCGCCCGCTCCCCGCCGCCTCCATCCCTCGCCCGCGCCGTGCCGCGCCTCCGCCGTCACCGGATGGCCGCCGCCGCCCCAGCTCCGGCCAGATCCGGGCATGGCGCCCCCGGATCCGGCCCCGCGCCCCATCTCCCTCCGCTCCGGTGCCTCCTCCGTCGAACAGCTCCGACCCCGCCTCGGTTTCCGCGCCCGGGTCAACTCTCAGATCCGGAGGTGAAAATATTCCTAAGTCCCGAAATTATTGACATTATCATGCCATGTTCATCGCATAATAACTCTCTGCATGTAGCTCCGTTTCGTGCGTGTAATATGTCAAATTATTCGCCTCGATGAGTACATCATTTTATCTCATTGCATCATTTTCATTTGAGCTCATCTTGATGCCCTAAATGCTGTCGGAAGAGGGCTATAGGATGTTAGTTTCAGATCTGTTTCAGTAGATGCACTTTTGTCATTTTTGCCATGATTGATGTGTGCAACCTATGAGCTTGAGTCCTACATGTGTTTTGTAATATGCCATGCCATCTTTTCAGGGGTGTATGCCATGTATTTGTGTGATCTTTGTGGTGACTAGCACAAGCATGCAAACTAGGGTACTTATTGTTGCTGATTTCAGAGACTTAGTATTTTCGCTAAGTCATGTCCTGCTGTTATTTTTATGCCATGTGTTCATGTTGTTTCAGAGAGATCTATGCCTCTTTTGAGCATGATCAGTAAGGGTGTTTTGAGCATATGGATTTGCTCTATCCATCCATGCCTTTGTTTGTAATTATGGAGTGCCATAGCTTGAGTCAATCAAGCTCTACTTTTGCTATAAAATGTTACTGGCAGATTGTTTACATGTTATTCGATTTTGCCAAGCTTGTTGTAGTTGATCCTTGCATGACATATTGTTGTTCTTTCCATGTCTAGCTTCTATGCCATGTCTTATTGATGGATGTATGCTTAGTTTTTCATGTAATACTCTGTAGTGAGTGCATCGAGCTCGTAAACATGCCTACTTGTTATCTGTTTTTGACATGTCCATTTTTCTACTGTCTGAAACCTGTAACGAAACTTGCTTATTTGACATGGGTGCTATTATATTTTCTGGTCCTTTTTGGCTTATGGTCAGTAAGGGACCTTTGTTAAGTGCTTTGAGTAGATTCATGTCATGCCTTATTTTGCTATGTCCTATTCCTTTAGCATGTTGTTTACTTGCTCTAAACATGGCATCCTGATGTTAATTTCTGGCATGTTATTTTCAGTGTCTGTGAACCTGTTATCTTTTGCACTTTTGCCATGCTTGTTTGAACCTGTTGTGGTGGGATTTAGCCGTAGCTCAGTGTTCATCTTTTGTCAAGCATCTCGAGTAGATCACTGTCATATGCTTTGTTGATACGTTTGGGTGCAGTAGCTTAATTTCTTGTTGCTTGCCATGTAGCATCATGCTGTTAATGGCAGAATCTTGTCACTTGTTTTGCTTGTCATTTGCAAACCGTGCATCCGATTCCGGTGATCTTTATATCGATTTCAACCGAAATCACCTCATCTTTCCAGTGGCATACTTGGTTTGCCAAGATTATGCCTGGTTCATCTTTTTCCTTCCGAAGCATGCATATGCATTGCATACCACATCTCGCATAGCATGCCATGTTTATGTGGTGGTTGTTTACTTTGTTGTTTGCTTCTTTCCGGTGTTGCTTCTTCGGGTTAGTTCTGATAACGTTGCGATTGTGAGAATCCGTTCGTCTACGTCTGTTTGTCTTCTTCATGGACTCGTTCTTCTTCCTTGCGGGATCTCAGGCAAGATGACCATACCCTCGAAATCACTTCTATCTTTGTTTGCTAGTTGCTCGCTCTTTTGCTATGCCTTTGCTGCGATACCTACCACTTGCTTATCATGCCTCCCATATTGTTAAACCAAGCCTCTAACCCACCTTGTCCTAGCAAACCGTTGTTTGGCTATGTTACCGCTTTGCTCAGCCCCTCTTATAGTGTTGTTAGCTGCAGGTGAAGATGAAGTTTGTTCCTTGTTGGAACATGGAGATGTTGTTCCTTGTTGGAACATGTTTACTTGTTGGGATATCACAATATATCTTATCTAATTAATGCATCTATATACTTGGTAAAGGGTGGAAGGCTCGGCCTTATGCCTGGTGTTTTGTTCCACTCTTGCCGCCCTAATTTCCGTCATATCGGTGTTATGTTCCCGGATTTTGCGTCCCTAACGCGGTCGGGTGATTTATGGGACCCCCTTGACAGTTCGCTTTGAATAAGACTTTTCCAGCAAGGCCCAACTTTGGTTTTACCATTTGGCTACCACCTATACCTTTCCCTTGGGAGTAGCTAACCCGAGGGTCATCTTTATTTAGCCCCCCCCCCCCCGGGCCAATGCTTGTCTAAGTGTTGGTCCGAACTGAGCAACCTGCGGGGCCACCACGGGGAAACTCGAGGCCTGGATTTACTCGTAGCTTGACTTATCCGGTGTTGCCCTGAGAACGAGATATGTGCAGCTCTATCAGGATGTCGGCGCATCGGGCGGCTTTGCTGGACTTGTTTTATTACTGTCGAAATGTCTTGTAGCCGGGATTCTGAGACTGATCGGGTCTTCCCGGGGAGAAGGAATATCCTTCGTTGATCGCGAGAGCTTATCATGGGCTAAGTTGGGACACCCCTGCAGGGTTTGAACTTTCGAAAGCCGTGCCCGCGGTTATGTGGCAGATGGGAATTTGTTAATGTCCGGTTGTAGAAAACCTGAAGTTGATCTTAATTAAAATACACCAACCGCGTGTGTAACCGTGATGGTCTCTTCTCGGCAGGGTCCGGGAAGTGAACACGGTGTTGGAGTTATGCTTGACGTAAGTAGTTCAGGATCACTTCTTGATCATAGTTGTTCGACCGTGCTTTTGCCTTCTCTTCTCGCTCTCTTTTGCGTATGTTAGCCACCATATATGCTAGTCGCTTGCTGCAGCTCCACCTCACTACCCTGTCCTACCTTTAAGCTTAAATAGTCTTGATCTCGCGGGTGTGAGATTGCTGAGTCCCCGTGACTCACAGATACTTCCAAAACCAGTTTGCAGGTGCCGATGAAACCGTGCAGGTGACGCCTCCGAGCTCAAGGAGGAGTTCGATGAAGACCTTGTTCATTGTGTTGTTTCGTTTCAGTTGATCAGTAGTGGAGCCCAGTCGGGACGATCGGGGATCTGTGTAGCATTTGGGGTAGTCTTCTTTTATTTCTGGTTCCATAGTCGGACCTTGATTGTATCGTATGATGTAATGCTTTATTCATGTATTGTGTGAAGTGGCGATTGTAAGCCAACTATGTATCTCTTTCCCTTATGTATTACATGGGTTGTGTGAAGATTACCTCACTTGCGACATTGCTTTCAATGCGGTTATACCTCTAAGTCGTGCTTCGACACGTGGGAGATATAGCCGCATCGAGGGCGTTACACTCTCTCTCTCTCTCTCTCTCTCTCTCTCTCTCGCCGACAATCTTCAATTCTATCGCACGCATCCAACACACAAACACAAGAGGACCCACTGAACCTACACATCTTTCACCTCGACGTGTTGGTGATGAAAAACAAATCCAATAAAGATCTTTAGTGGCCACTTTTGGAGTTACTCAAGAGTAGTAAGATTCTATTTACAGTTTAACCCAAGATGCACATCACGTGGCTTCAACTACCACTCTATTTTCTTGCATGACACGACCTGGATGCTGGATGTCCCACGTGTCGGCAAAAGGAGGAAGAACTCGACCAAATCTTCGGTTGTGCTCTCGGATTAGACTAGTTGTGCTAACTTAAAATTTTATTGTGTAGAATGGATGCAAGTTTTGGTATTGGGAAGAAGAGTACAACGATATATTGATAGAGCGCAATTTAGTAGATGTTCTAGCACTTTTAGCTAGCATAGAGGCTAGAGATGAGACTAGTGCACTTGTTGACAGAATAGAGGCTAGACATGTCTACTTCTTTACACTCGAAGAAGAAAGAAGCACGCAGGATCGAGCCTCCGCAGATCAACAATGAATGCATCGAGAAGGCACTAATCCAACTTACAGGAGCAGTTATGGAAGTTGGATATCTTCTAAAATGTATTCTTGTGGTTCTTGTTTTTCTAGTCAAAATTTTGGTGATGTATTTCCTTGTACCAAAAAATCAATGATGAAAAAAAGATATGTGTTCGCAAAGAAAAATATACGCGGCCGAGATGCGTCCGCGCGTTCGGCGCACGGCCACCGCATCCGAGAAATGGCCCGGACACGACCCCATTGCCCTACCCAAATAGACAGAATCAAGGCAAAACGGAGGTCCGTTTGGGGTCGTGCATTGGAGTTGGCCTTATAAGTGGGACTGCAGTTGAGGAAACCGACTATCGGCAAACCCCCACCTCGCCCGTCGCGCGATGGTTGAGTTAGAGAAACGACGAGGTTGAAGAGATTGTTGTAGCACGGACTCCAAGAAATATGGTGTCAGATGGAAGTCATGCTGGTGGCGCGTGTCGTACTCCTAGACGTGAATGCTTGTTCTGGCCCATGCCACCCTACTACTCCTACTACTCCTATCAAGGATTCGAGGTGCTGGTTACGTAGAGAGAACACGTTAACATATGGCCCACCTCACACTGTGGCCAAATTTCCTAGAGTCTGTGCTAGGTTAAAAAGTGTTCTTTGTGAGGATGGGTGGCTGGTCTCAAGTTTAAAACTTGTTGTATTACGTACGTAGACATAGAGATAGTGCAGCATGTGAAGCTAGTACAAATAGTGTACTATTGTTGATTGGCCTCATCCGATAACCTGTTGCAATGCACGTACAATTATGTATTCGGAAAATCTATTTTTTCCTCGTCGCAGCACCCACTCAGAGAAGCGACTCGAAAGCCATTCATAAATTTAGTAAGTTTATCATAGGCATATCATTTTATTACATACAACAGGTCATCAACCCACAACGACAACGAGGATACATTATAAATACTAAAGTTTTCATCACACAACAAATAATAAGCAATGAAATGAACTTCAACTCAACCAATCCTCGGCATTGGAGACGCTTGCTTTGAACCACAAGCGATTCTCTGGGAAGAGCCAGCTACTGTCAATCTTGAGACCAACAGAGGACTGATCATCGAGGCTGAAGCGGCCTACTATATCACGACCAGGGTAGGGAACCACCGCAATGTCCGACGTATAGATATAGTTGCTTCTCATAAATGGTAGTAACGTTGTGTCAACAGCAGTTGGATCGCCTTTCACCATCATTGGATAGTTTTGTCCAAGGAAGAGCGAGTTTGCTCCAAGACTATCAATATTGTACCAGGGTGAAGGTGTTGGCGCTAGCACACTAGTATCCATCCTGAATACCATGCAACGGTTGTTGGAATAGGTCCGGAGAGTGCGACCATTGGAGACAACACCTGCTCCCTCAGTAGTAACATCAATAGTGGGCTGTATACAGACAAGAAGTGGTGATCCATTGGAATTAGTTGCCAGCCGCCAGTGAGCATAAGGGCCCTGCTCGTCCTCATGCTCGTGATCATCACCATCGTCATCTCCCCCTGGTTATAAAAATTTTCAAGTATAGGTGGTGGAATGTTTACAGGACCTTGGAAACACAAGAAGAAGGTTAATTAGTAGAGAAGGGAAACTTGCTAACTCGCATGCATGTGGATGAAACAATTATAATTACGGTGGAAGACAAACGTACCGAAACTACGAGGATCCCATGCAAAAACAGTGCCACGAGTGGTGGCAGCAAACACAAGACCCTCGTATTCAATTGCATCACAGTACACATCCGTGTATAGAAAATGATTTTTGAGCAATATCCATCCAGTCGAACCACGGAGGAAGGCAACAAACTTGTCGAAGATAGCAACAAATTGATAGTTCTTGTAATTCCAAGAGCGGTTGGGAACTCAAGAAATTGCTATCTTCCATAGACGACAGTCACCATGATCATATTTGAACGTACGTAGATCATCTGTGTGCTCAACCTCAGGGCACTCGGAGATTTTTGGAAGTGGAATCCGCTGACGAGTGTACACATTCACAAGTTCCTACTCGCAATTGTATCCAATATAAACAACCCAATCTCCATTTGCGCCTGCCCAAGCCTTGCCCTCAAGCGATGGCATCTTAACATCATATGTATCATTATCAAGCGGCATCAACTTGCACAAGGCGAGGCTTCGCTTGTCCCTGCGCCAGTCAGCAGGGTCACGGCGAAGAAGATAGGGGAGATCAAACCGCTCCTGGACCCTTGGGTTCCTTGTAATGATGTTATTAATTGAGTCGAGAATGTTCTTGAATGAACCTGCCATGCTAGCCGAGGTGATGACGTCGCACCGATCAATGAGTTCCCCCACCACCTCATCTTTCAGATCGGGGCAAGAATAACGGGGTCGTTTCTGGCTTGTTCCCTCCATGGATAAGATGATTGAACAATGACAGAAGGAAGGGTGAATACAAATGGAGGAGGGAGGAAGAGCATGCGACAGCAGTTCCAAATCGAGAGGGAAACACGAAGAGTCGGTGGACGGTTGCCAGTTTGCCACGGTACACGAAGAGGCGCCCCGACATACACGTCCTTTCAGAAATTGTACAAAAGGACTCACCATCGTCTCACTGACATGTTGGAACGGGACCACATGTCAATGAAACATGGTGTGTAATTTCTCGTGCAAAATGCGATCTGGCCGCGTTGGCCCGAGGTGCCGTATTAGTTATCGACCTTTATTTTTTTACTCCCTCCGTCTAGGTGTATAAGTCATCATAGGTTGTGCACCGCGACCAAGGTGGAGGGGAAAACGAGAGAACTTAATGTCTTTTTTGCTAATTAATAGCATTGCATGCAATGAAATAACCACTGCATGTCATCTTTGTTAGTCTCAAGTCATTAAAAGCATGCACGGCCCACATCTCTTATTGGTTGATACGTCATGAAACAAGAAACGAGGAGGGAGTTAATGTACCGTGCCTAAGTGTTTTGGGATTAAGTATTTCGTTTTCGTAAGGTGACTTACACACCTAGACGGAGGGAGTACTATAGAATGGTATAGGAACGTGGAAAGATTTGGTTGATTTTATATCGCTGAATAATATAAAATATTATGAGTGCAGACGCTCCATCCTGAGGTTTGTAGCTCCTTCTCGGTCGTCGGGAATCTATGTTCTTCCACTCTTTCGTTTAAGACATGAGCTTTGTTCATCCTGTTGCCGACATGCGGGACATCTATATGCCTCCATTTTACAAAATCATACTATATGCTTCCATGACACGCGGGACATCTAGCATCAAGGATGCTTTAGGTGTTGGTTATATTGTTGAATTCATTCATGATGCTACTGAAAATTATTATGAGGGAGGAATATATGCTTGTAGGAATTGCAATAATATCAAGTTTCCTCTCTATGTGCTTAAAATTTTAAGGTTATGCTTGTTTTGCCTTCCTATGCTAGTTCATTATTGTTCCCATAAGTTGTTTGCTCACAAAATCCCTATGCATAGGAAGTGGGTTAGACTTAAATGTTCTAGTCATATTCTTCATGATGCTCTCTTTATGTTTCAATTCCTATCTTTTATGTGAGCATCGTTGAAATCATCATGCCTAGCTAGGGGCGTTAAACGATAGCGCTTGTTGGGAGGCAACCCAATTTTATTTTAGTTTCTTGATTTTTGGTTCTGTTTAGTAATAAATAATCCATCTAGCTTCTTCTTAGATGTGATTTTTGTTTTAATTAGTGTTTGTGCCAAGTAGAACCTTTGGGAAGACTTAGGTGAAGTCTTTATGATCATTCTGTAAAAAAACAAAATCTTTAGTGCTCACAAGATTAGCTTCAACTTTTTACTGGAGAGTGCTATTTAGTTGATTATTTTTGAAGATGAGTACTAGACAAGTTACTCAGGTCCACCAATTTATTTTAGAATTTTTTAAGTTCCAGAAGTTTGCGTTAGTTACAGATTACTACAGACTGTTCTGTTTTTGACAGATTCTGTTTTTCGTGTGTTGTTTGCTTATTTTGATGACTCTATGGCTAGTAAAAGAGTTTGTAAACCATAGAGAAGTTGGAATAAAATAGGTTTAACACCAATATAAATAAAGAATGAGTTCATTACAGTACCTTGAAGTGGTGTTTTGTTTTCTTTCGCTAACGGAGCTCACGAGTTTTCTGTTAAGTTTTGTGTTGTGAAGTTTTCAAGTTTTGGGTAAAGATTCGATGGACTACGGAATAAGGAGTGGCAAGAGCTTAAGCTTGGGGATGCCCAAGGCACCCCAAGGTAATATTCAACGATAACCAAGCGTCTAAGCATGGGGATGCCCCGGAAGGCATCCTCTCTTTCGTCTTCATTCATCGGTAACTTTACTTGGAGCTACATTTTTATTCACCACATGATATGCGTTTTGCTTGGAACGTCATTCTTCAGACCGTCATTACCAACTACCAGCAGCAGAACACGCAAGTCGTCTACGGCCTCGACATGACGTGTTGCCCTTTGCGCCAGCATAGTGCAACAAGCTTGCAGCGTTGCTATATTATTTTGTAAAGAGATAGAACTTGTAGTACCGATCATGTGAAATGCGCCGATGTGGTAGGCAACGATCTTTTTTGAATGAAATGTATTTTAGATTGTAAACCAAAAAGGGTTGTTGAATGGGCGTTATCCTACCTGGCACCGCACAAACTTCCTCTCAAGAGGCGCCACAGGTGGCGCCCCAACCACTAGTAATATTGAAAGTGGGCTCGGAAGAGTGTCAACTTTAGGTAAAAATAATCCCACATATTTGGAGAGTGTCCGATCTTATGAATTTTTTTATAAAAGTGGGTTTGGAGAGGTCATGACTTTAATTGATGTTAACCCCACTATCCTGGAAGATTATAAAACTTTTATGCATGTGGATCATGAAGAGAAAATTTTGTATGATAACACTTGCTGGGCCCCCCCGAAACCCCTTTCGGTCATGCTAGTCATCACCCGGTACCCCCGGAACACTTCCCGACTCCAATACCCTTCGTCCAATATATCAATCTTCACCTCCGGACCATTCTGGAGTTCCTCGTCATGTTAGGGATCTCCTCCGAGACTCCGACCAACCTTCGGTAACCACCATAATGACTCAACTATACTTATATCGTCACCAAACGTTAAGTGTGTAGACCCTGCGGGTTCGAGAACTATGCAGACATGACCGAGACACCTCTACGGTCAATAACCAATAGCGGGACCTGGATGCCCATATTGGCTCCTACATATTCTACGAAGATCTCAATCGTTCGAACCTCGATGTCAAGGATTCAGCTAATCCCGTATGTAGTTCCTTTTGTCTATCGGTATGTTACTTACCCGAGATTCGATCATCGGTATCTCCATACCTAGTTCAATCTCGTTACTGGCAAGTCTCTTTACTCGTTCCGTAATACAAGATCCCGTGGCTAACCCATTAGTCACATTGCTTGCAAGCTTCTTGTGATGTTGGATTACCGAGTGGGCCCTGAGATACCTCTCCGTCATACGAAGTGACAAATCCCAGTCTTGATTCATGCCAACTCAATAGACACCCTCGAAGATACCTGTAGAGCACCTTTATAGTCACCCAGTTACGTTGCCACGTTTGGTACACACAAGGTATTCCTCCGGTGTCTGTGAGTTGCATGATCTCATGGTCATAGGAACATGTATACTTGACATGCAGAAAACGATAACAATAAACTTGATATGATCAGACGCTACCTTTATAGTTTGGCTCTTGTCCATCGCATCATTCTCCTAATGATGTGACCTCGTTATCAAATGACAACTCATGTCCATGGCTAGGAAATCACAACCATCTTTGATCAACGAGGTAGTCCGGTAGAGGCTGACTAGGGACATCTTGTTGTCTATGTATCCACACATGTATTTGAGTTTCCGATCAATACAATTCTAGCATGGATAATAAACGATTATCATGAACAAGGAAATGTGATAATAATCCATTTATTATTGCCTCTAGGGCATATTTCCAACAGCTTCGACGTTGTCGCAGCATGGTCGTCTGCACAATTAAGATCGTTAAACTGGAATCATGCACTAAGTTTAATGGATCACCATTATCTCATGTTGTCTTTGATCCTCATAGATGTCTCCACTTGTCACGTCAGAGGTCACATATTTCCTAAACAATATGTGTTACCTATGTAGATCTTGTGATCATGTTGCTTTATCCTCAAATTGGACAACATGCATAGCGTTCACCACAGTATAACAACTTACTAGAAAAATCATAAGACTACAAATACAAATGACGACATATACAATAGGCACAAATTAATCTCACCATTCGCCTACATTTACAACACCTAGGGGGGTTACTCACACATCAGGAGAGAATAATCAACCATCATAGAAAATAAATCCGTCAACATCATATCGGTAATACCAGATCCACAATAAGATGAATGATTCAACAATTCGGATGAGTATGAATAGAGCTATAAGCCCTGGTCTTACTACTTGGAATACCTGTTACAATGGTGATGATGAAATGAAAATGAGTACGATGGGAAGAGAATTAAACGAGAAGGATTTGTTGGGTTCCTCCTCTACGGATCTCCTTGTCCCTCTCTGCTGGATGAACTGGCGGCGGCTATATCTCTCTGATGCGTTGTTGCCCTTCACAGAAGTTGTTTCGTAGATGCGGCGGCTAGGTTTATATGAAATTCATCCGTTTTGTTGAAATTTGATTTAAAATGTGTACTGGCACGGTTGGATGGCCGGTTCCCGCGTCAGTGTCCGCGGACTGTTCTTCACCAATCCGCGAAAAGTTACGGTGCCCGGCTTGGGGGTTAGCGTTGGAGGTGGCCTAACGATACAACTTTTTTCACTGCCTGGTTACCGCAATAAATGGATCTGCTGGCATCTTTACTCTTTACGCATGGCAGTGATTTGCCTACGGATTTCATTCCCATTTTCTTTTTGCGGGCAGAAGAGGACACGGTCTCATGGGTTCGTTGGATGGCCAGAAGCTACTATGTATACTCCTGTGCAAACCCGCAAGCGAAGCAAATACACCGCGCCCATACGTCGGCCAAATTCAAGTCATTTCTGGCTCCATCGTACTCGCAAACAACGAAACAGTACTACGCTCCTCCCATGACACCGCAATGCTGCGACACACTGGCATCTTAAAAAAAATGCAGTACTAGTACACCGGCAGCAACGATGGCAGACGCCGTAAATATGCTCAACTAGGCCCCCCATTAAAGTCACTCCGTGAAACAAACCTTATCCACACCACTCCCCGTCCCCCTCCCGCCGCTATAAAACCCGCCGCTCCACTCCACCAGTTGGAGTAGGAAGAAGAACAAAACGCCATCGCGGTTCACATACACTTTTACACACGGCAGCACACGGAACACGCACACACATTGCTTGTGCACCTCCTCCGCCGGATCACGAGCCAAGCGGGCAGGGTAAGAGGGCGCGACGATGGCCGGCCGGAGCAGCAGCCGTTCCATGGTGTCCGCGCACCGGCTCTTCGCGCCGGCGCCGGCGCGCACCCTGCAGCACGCGGCCGACCCGGCCCTGGAGCTCGACGAGGCCGACATCATCTGGGGCGGCGCGGCGCCGGCGTCGTCCCCGCCGGCCGACGCGTACGGGCGGGCCCTGTCCGTGTCCACGCCCTCCAAGGCCTCCAAGCCCCGCGCCGCGGCGCCGCGGGATGCCGCCGGTGGGGGTGGAGGCGTCGGGGGCCCGGCGTCGCTGCCTGTCAACATCCCGGACTGGTCCAAGATCCTGGGGTCGGAGTACGGCGGGGGCAGCGCCGGCGCGGGGCGGTGGCCGTCGGACGATCGCGGGGAAGCGTACCTGGACCGCGGCGACCGGCAGTGGGTGCCGCCGCACGAGCAGCTCATGTACCGGGAGCGCGCCGCGGCGTCCTTCTCGGTGCGCGAGGGCGCCGGGCGCACGCTCAAGGGCCGCGACCTCCGCCGCGTCCGCAACGCCATCTGGGAGAAGACCGGCTTCCAGGACTGATCCTGATCCGGCCCGCCTACGGCGATCGATCGTCCGTCCCCTTACGATTAATTTGATGAGTTTTTCTTTTCTTCTACGAGTAGTTTGTGATCGGTGATGAGAATGAGATGAGATGCAGAGGAGGGTAGTAGAGATTGGTTAAGCCTCTGGTTTTGGCAGTTTTCCCCGGAGAGGCTGGCTGGCTCGATGTACTACCACTACAACAACCAGCGAATCGATTGCTCCTTAACAAAGATGATGAGTACGAGTTGTACCAGCAATGTCCATGTGCCGTCCACTGATTTCTTGCTGCTTAACCACTGATCTATAATCATCTGCCATCACCAGCAGTAGTACTAAAATGATCTGCCACCTGCAGGGAAAACTGTTTGTAAAGATTCCCAGAGAAATTAGTTGTAGGTAGAGTGAGCTGTTGGGATTATTGGCAGAGCGGACTCGATTTAAAAAGGGAGCCTGGTCTATCGGGGGAGTTGGGGACAGATTTGGACGTGCGGAGAATAAATTTTGTAAAGAAATCGCATGCGAAATGGATAGGGAAGAGAGAGAGAGAGAGAGAGAGAGAGAGAGAGAGAGAGAGAGAGAGAGAGAGAGAGAGAGAGATGGAGAAAGTGGGAGGGGCCCTGATTGGGCGATGGGGGCGAAATGTCGACACTTCGCATTAACTAGTTAGTTCGCTCGCATACTTAACTGCAAAGTAGCATTGCCTCCAAAAAGAAGGAATAAAAATAGCGACCCGAGTATAGCAGGAATATGAGCAAACACCTCACGTTTAGTCTTGCAAGGGCAACCAATGGTTTGGTAGATCACAGCTGATGAAGACTTCAGAGAAAGCTACCGGTAAAAAAACACCGCGTACACAAGTCTCGTACTAGTACTAGAATTTCAGCTGTGTTTGTATGACTTTGGACCTCATGAAGCATGTATCACTTCGAAACTCATGCTGGCTCACATTTCTTCTAATGGACCGCCTCTTTTTTTTCTGAGAATATGGATCACCTGTTCTAGAACGTATTTCAGTGCTAGATAGACTAATTTCAGACGAAGAAATAGACTGCCTCTTTTTTTCTTTTCTTTTTAGGGTTAGATCGCCTCTTCTAGAATGTATAGTATACTAGTGTTCACGTCTCTTATCCTTCCTTTTCCGCGAGGGAGTACTGAATAAAGTCTCTTGTAATGGAAGGCGTTAGGATATACGGAGTTGCGCTATTGGCATTTTGGTACGAAACCAATTTAGCTCCGTGGAATATTCGCGGCGATAAGAGATGGCAAAGGAAAGGGAAAGCTCCGGGAAAAGGTTCAGAGCGCCACTCGGTTGCCGCGTCTTGCTAAATAAGTGAGAGCGACTCTACTATCGCTCCCTTGCGCATTAGGCTAGTTGTAATGGGGAGCTAAATTGCCATGCATGCATATGATACTAGTATATGATACTACCTCCCTAATGCATAGTATCATATATTAGTATCATGTAGTACTCTATTTATTGCCATGCATGACACAAGATAGCTTATCATTTAATATGATACGGTATCATGATATGATACTACACTCCCTCTTTCTTCATTTAATGCTATGACACCTCATTAAAATTGACTAGTTGACATGCATGATATTACCTATGATACTACCATTACGACCAGCCTTAGAAGATCATACGTGCACGTCGTGTTCGCTGCATAAGTATTTGTGTGTCACAGGCAACAGATAGTAGGCGTACAGAAAAGGCAAAAGGAGAGAGAGAGAGATGAGGATTTGACGGCGTTGTTTAATAAGCTGCGGTGTGGTGGCGGAACGCCGCGTTTGCTTGGACCTGGACTTCCGATGGCGATGACATGGGTGGCGGGATAAGACGTACGATCTCGTAATTTAACGTGGGGGACGCGCGCGGTAGATGCCGCTGACCCAGCTTTTGTCGAGACGTGGTGGTACGACGCGGTGTGGTGCTCACTGCTCAGGCCTCAAAGGCACACGAGGAAGCTTTGTCGTTGTCGTCGTCGACGGATTAAAGCCCACTCGGTTTTCCCTTCAGCGAAAATAAGCTGTAGAGTATTGGTTGGTGTGGTGGAAATAGGTGGTCGACCACTGCAGCTGAAAAGTGCCATTTCGAATACAAAAGTCAAGCTCCAAAGTATCACAAGCGGGCAGTTGGGTTTCCAGCTGATCGGGCAACATGTGTTCAACGCCGTTGAGGAGCTGAGCTGAGCTCGGGACGGAACTCACAAGCGGGCAGCGGCAAATTGTCAGTGGCAAATGCAGAGCACAGAGAAAGTGAAGAAGAACAGCGGAACGATAAAGGCCGGACCCAGCTCGGCCGAAAGATGATGAGGAGGAGGCTACGGCTAGGGCTAGCTAGGTGGGCGCTGTCAGTCTGTCAGTCACTACAGCTACAGGGAACTGACACTTTGCAAGCCGACGGATATAACATGGGTTGTTTGCTTCACGCTTACTAGATTCCTATGTTATGTTGCATCACCATCTGATCTGCGCTACTAATCTAATGGGAGAGAAACCAAACTTTGGAGTGTGTCTAGTCCACTAATGACATCTTCAACGCCGACCCGCAAACTCCTGCATGCATCCGGACTGTGTTGTGTGGATAGCATAAGCCATCTAACGCGGACCTATATCGGCCCGTGGGACGGTCCTGACGTGATTTATCCAACAAACAAGACACAAACTTTTGGGATGGGGGGTGGGTGGGGGGCTTTGCGGGAGTCTTGACCGATTCTACGCCCTCTCCTGACCGCCCTGTCCCACCAAACCCCTCCTCTCTCGCCCGCGGGCGTTCCCGCCCGGCTCCAGCTGCCCGCATTCATACCGTTGTAGAGCGCCGGTTAACGTTGAAGACAACTCAGGACGGACGCGATCTCTCACTGCCTCCGCCATTAAAGTGGCGCGCCGGCCAAGGGCGCCGCCCGCGACGCGTCTCCGGTGTCTGAGCTTGTTCAATGTCGGAGACGCGTGACTAGTCGGGGCGGGATGGATATCTACCACGCCCGTTCAATGTCGCTGCCCATCCGTATGCCGCCATTAAGCAGGCTCGCCGGCGGAGAAACCCACTCTGGCGCTGCGCATTGACGCACCCGGACGCCTCGCCACATCTGAATCCACTATATAAAGGCGAGCACACCCGGCTAACTCCACACCACAACACAAGCCCCTTCCTATCCTCCTCCCTTGCACTGCATCCACCATGACTACAGGCCGCGAAGCTCTGTGGGACAGCCTTTCGACGGCGATGAAGCACGTTGTGACCGCCCTGGCTGCCACTTGGCAGAGCTACTATGCCAGGCAGATCGAGGATGAGTTGTTGGCCAGCTCGCCTGAGGTCTCCGACGACGAGGACGAGACCACGATGGAGACAGGCTCCGACGACACCGCCCTGACTCGCGCGCCTCTTATGCACGGCGACTTCATCATGGAGTAGGCGCAGGCGCACCACAATGCCACCATGGTGGTGGTGCAGCCTGCGCCGGCGCCTCGGTCGGTGTTCCAGCAGGCGCAGGAGGAACAAAGGTATAACCTATTCCTCCTGGAGGAGCATCAGCTGGCGGAGGGCCAGATCTACGGCGAGAGGGCGAGCGCGGAGGCCATGGACGAGGCGAACCCCAACTTGGTCTCGGAGCAGCGTACCATCTATGATGTCGTCCACACTCAAGCCACCGCTGACCAGGAAGCGGCCGCCACGGAGGCGCGGCTACAGGCTATCACGATGGAGAACAACGCCAGTTGCGGCTCTTACGCGCCGCCAATGAACCATCAGCCGACTCGGTGGGACGAAGACAACGCCGGTGCCACCATTTCCATCGTGAACCTCACGTCCACCGCGACGGACAGGTCACGGACTCCTCCGAGGATGAGTAGGCCAGGGGAGCCAGCGGTGCCTTGTGTCCCATGTGGGACGGCCCGTCTCCCGTGTTCTACTCTTCCTCACCGGAGACCGCACCTGCACTTCATCGGTCGCCGATGGTCATCAAGACAGCGGATGGAGGACGACATGTGCTTGGACGTCGGGCGCCGCCGTCGTAGGATAGCTTTACGGTCGGGTTTTTTTTGTTCTAGATGTTCGAAATGTAATGAAAATCCATCGTGCTTGTATGGAATCCGTCATGTTTATATAAAATTCGGCCTTGTTTGCACGAATTTCATCCGGTTTGTTGAAAAAGAGTTTGAAATGTATGCATCTAAGGTTGAATGGCAGCCTTACGCATCCATGTCCGCGGACTGGTCCCCCCTCCCCCCCCCCCGGTCCACGGGCGGATGCGAGAGAAAATTTACGGGTTGCCGTTGGAGATGCCCTAATCAAGCAAAGAAGAGAAGAGGAATTCTCATGCTTCGGGCGTTCGCGAGGCCTCTCTCTCTTGCAGGATTTACCTTTTTATGGAAAATTCTTCAAAGATACTACATGGTAATTCTGGCAGACAAAGGATTTGCTGTGAAAATTGTCGTGCTCGCTTGAAGGAATTGTCATACTACCGACACATAATTTGCTATGAAAAACTTTTAGTTTGCCACGGCCCCATAGCGAACGATCGCCGAATAACATTACCCTTATTAAAAGGCGAGCACTACACACACTGATTTGGGGATAATTCAGTCGGCTCGTCAACCATCCGATCCTACGTCCATAGCCTACGAATTACCTGTCTTTCTTCGAGACCTAGGACATATCCCTTTATTTGGTTTTAAATTTGTGTGCCTAGTTCAAATTACTAGTTGCGGACTACTGTCGTGAGTCGTTTCCTCTTTAGTACCATCACCGCACTACACTAGATAGGAGAGGAAAATAGTGCGGGCAACTAGCGAAACTTCGATAGAGGATTTGGTGACTGACAACACCTCCCTGTTGGTCCATCCATGGCGCATGTTCATGGGCCGAAGACTATCCAGGTATTTACTTGATTTGGGTCTTTTGATTCATGTGTTTGCTTCATCGTTGATGATTTTGTGGTGGATGGGCATAGGGAGAGGGGGCACTGGATCTTATTGTCCGCGTGATTTCACTTGTTCATCACGGTGCACTAGCTCATATGTGTAAGTATGTTGGATTTTTATTAATGACATGTAATATTGTAGCTCAAAAAACAGTTCAACGTGTTGTATGGAGGGTGGTTTCTTGGTCATGGGAAGAAAAAACTTATGTTGGTGAAAAATCAGCGCTCTATGATTTCTTTTACAAGGAGTAGTGGTCAACAGAAGCAAATCATGATTTGGTTAAGGAAGTAGAGTATGACAAGCGATCAAATATACCGGTTTACTATTGTAAATCAGGGCAAAGTGTCAGCTCTGACGAACCAACAAAGCTAATTTTAGTGTCTGACACAAATGAAAATATGTATTATATACCATGCATTTTATAAGGATTTACACATATCACACCAACAGTATGATGTCAAACAAGCCCAAGGATGTGGTGCAACACCCTTTTGTTTAGTTTCCTCCTGTGATGACCCTTATCAACCACATGAATGAGATCAAGCCTGATGAGATACAGAACCAGAACATTGGCAACGAGCATAAGAGGCAAGCAGTTTTCAGAGGTGATGGGTACCTCCTACAAGTCCAAGATTACCTATTGAGCTTTAGAAAGCCAGTTCATAATAAGAAAAATTCCCTATTCAAATCTCAGAAACTCGCTATTTTGAAGTATTTTATCATGTTTGTTGGTGGTGGTTCTACAAACATGCATGTCTAAATCATTGTCTTCCATTACCTATGTGTGTGCCCAACTGATGTGCTACCCAGCTATCTTTGGCAACATTCTTTTCACCACTTACTAATAGCATAACATAGTTTTTCTCATTGCCTCCGCGTCTACACCAAAATACACATCATCTAAAGACAAATGCAGCACCGACCTAAACTTTTTCTATGGTACTACTCACTAAAGGACACAGTTGGAATTATTTTTTCGTCATTGCAAAGGACATGATCACACACAACACTAAACCAACAACAGTACAAACAACATATCTCCCCCTAACATTAATAAAGACTCATATCTTAAACATTCTAGCATCTCTAGGTTTACCTCTCACAAGGTTGTTGATTCCTACATTGTGGCACTTTTACCACTTCCGGAAGTTTTCCAAGTTATACGAGCTTTCTCCTCTTTCTGCTCTAGTTTTCCCCTACTTTCTTCAGCACAACAAAGTGCATCAACGACAAGACTACCTACGAGATATTTTGGGTAAAGCAAATACTCCATGTAATCCAACTGACAATGCAATAATTTATAGTGATGTTGTAGTTCTATAACTAGGTCACTTAATTCAATATACATTACAAATCATGGACAAGAACCAAGACAAGAACTAATGGGATCGGCATCGATGGCTTACTCCATCACCGTCACACTTGTAGAAGAGCCAGCCTCCATGCTCAATACGTGTTGGGGAACCAGGCCACCGGCCGGACAAGGAAGTGCTAGTGGCGGACATGCCGAGGACGGGATGAGCACACACATGAAGGTCCACCAAGGGATTTGAGGGAGTCAAAAGGGAGATATGTGTCCCCGCGTACATGGTCCTAAACAAAGAGGGGGAGGAGGAGATCGCAAAATGTAAACAACGTCGTCCAAGCTGCATCGAGCACATTGCTAAGTACCGCATGTTCATTCACGCAAATGGCGAGGACGTATCAGCAGGATTGCAGCGGCCGTTAATGCATCACCAAGTTGACAAACACAAGCAACGTGGCTGCCAAATGGCGCGCAGTGATTGGCCAATGGCCTTTTCATCGCATCCGTGCCAAGTTTGTGTACCCAGTGCAACACTTTAGATTTGTTTGCAATAAATCGCAACATGGGCTTCAAGTTTTTGTATCACATAGCATATTATTAGCCCAAATAAGAAGATCAAACACGGTTATTGCGACCCGATTGCCTTTGCTTCGACCGTGACAATTTGAGCGGTGACGGTATGTACCCGTAAGGTGGGATCCAATAGGGAGCTATAATCTAGCACTCTATGGGACAACTGTCTTTGTATTGCTCTTCCGTCCTAGACTTTCCATCTTCGTATTGTTGCTCATGCCCTGCCACAACATGGCCACACCATGTGACATGTTCTCCCGCACGTACTAGCAACAACCCAAGTTTCCAGTCTTTATGATTTAAACCGGTGTGCTTAACCAATTAATTATATATTTATATCAACCAATTTAACACAATTTACATATATTTAAAAAACTATTTCAACCATTTTCAAAAAAATATTTCAATTTATATTTCAACTATTTCACTAAAAACTTATGTCGCAAGTATTAATTTTACACATGTCAGTTTCAAATATTTCATGTAATTTCACTCGTTTGAAACCTTTTGAATAACATATTTCACTCTTTTGGAATAACATATTTCACTCTTTTGGAATAACATATTTCACTCTTTTGAAATTAACCATTACATATTTCCAAATAATCAGTCTCACAAATTGATATTTCAGTTTCATATTGCTTTCACTTTTAGAACCTACATTTCACTTTCCACACACTTGTTTCAAAAAAATCACATCTATTTCATTCAGAAATTTGTGAAATAAAATATTTCACTCTTTTGAAATAAGTTGTTACACATTTCCAAATAACTCGTTTCACAAGTTGACATTTCAGTTCCATATTGTTTTTCACTTCCAGAACCTACATTTCACTTCACACTAGTTTGTTTCATAAAAATCACATCTATTTCAAGTGCATATTTGTGAACTAACATATTTCACTCTTTTAAATAAACTGTTACACATTTTTTAAGTAATTACCTTCACAAGTTAACATTTCAGTTCGTATTATTTTTCACTTCCAGAACCTACTTTTCATTTCCCACTGGCCAATTCCACAAAAATCAAATCTATTTCGATTGCACATTTTGAAATGATATATATTTCACTCTTTGAAATAAATGGTTAGACATTTCTAAATAATCAATTTCACAAATTGATAATTCAGCTTCATATTTGGGTTAAATAGGTTGATAGGGAAATATGTTGGTTTCACATATTTCTACTAAAATAGGTTTCGTTCATATTTTTCTAGTAAAATATGTTTATTTCACATATGGAATGTGAAAGGCTGAAATTTAAATGTGTTCAAAAGGTATTTAAGGTTGGTCTAGTTCTAAAGATCTTGGCTGTAGGAGTTCAAATAACAGGAGGAGCAAAGGTGAAATTAAAGGTTGGGTTTATTGTCTGAGAGAAGAGAGAGAATTATATATGAAGCTCGTGCCATGTGAAGGACAATAGTGGAGGCTAATAGTCGTATTTGGTCAGGTATAACTTGATATAGTGAAAAACTGTGAATAAATAGATAGCGACTGCATGCATCTTGATGTCAAGATGGAGGTTGGATATCTTACCGGTACGTAGTGTTAACGCTCAAAGTGACTATGCGTCTTTGCTCCTCCAGTTTACTTCTTTTCATTTTCGGTTGAAAGCCATTTATAACTGTCGTTTTTTCTACCACTTTAGCTACATTTCAGTCAGCTGACTTTTCATTTTGTGGTCAATCGATTTTCTGTTTGTTGGATGTGCTTTGAGATCTGTGTTGTTGTTTCTTTCTGTTTAATTCTGTTGTGGGCTGTGTGGAATCGATTGACCCCTATTTTGGGTCAGTCGAATTGCTTCTTAGACTCATTTTTGTCCTTCTGTGTTGCATTTTTCTTTTTCCTTTTTTTCTTTTCTTTATTGATTATTTTTTGTTTTAGTGGGTTTTTGGCTGAGTGTAATTATATGCATACAAACACCATATAATATGTGCCGAAATTTTATGGTTTTATGACTATTCTTGCATATTTTTAAACAAAGCTATTTTTATGTATATTTCATGCAAATTTTGTCAGTGTTTGTTTTAGATTCTTTTTCGCATTTTTTGTTCTTAAATGGTAATACCAATGCCACATATTCATCTTTTTTTTGTGGGTTTTTTTTCTTTATTTTTTCATTCCAGTTTTCTGTTTCTATGTGTTTTTCCTCTTCCTTTTGTCTTTACTTTTATTGGTTATTTTTCGTTTTTTGTAGGTTTTAGCTTTTGTTTTTTTGTTTTTTACCGAGTTATCGTTTTTCTTTATGCCTTTTTTGGATGTTGTGTGTGTGTAAATATATGCACACAAGTACTACATGTATACATTATATTAGAGTATGGAAATTTCACTACTATATGTTTCTTCTTACATATTATAAAAAGTGCAAGTTTTGTACTAATCTTGACGAAATTTTAGTTTTAAGTGTTTATTTCACTTTCTCTCTTATTTAAGGGTAATACCAATGACACTAATTCATTCCTTCTTTGAAACTTATGTTTTTATGTAAATTCTATTAGTATATGTTAATTCTTGCATAGCTATAAAAAGTGCAATTTATGTGCAAATTTTATCATGATTTATTTTTATTCCTTTCTTCTTAAAGGGTGGTACCAATGCCACTACTTCATTCTTGTTTAGAAAATATTGTATTTTTGTGTGTTTAAATAAGTATACATGCAAGTACTATACAACATGTGTGTAAATTATAGTACAGTGCGAAATTGCAATATTATATGTTCGTTGTTTGCATATTACTAAAAGTGCAACTTCGGTGCAAACTTGTGTGCAATTTTTTTCTCTTTTTCTTTTTTCTAAAAGGGGTTCATTATTCCTTAGAAAACTTTATTATTTTGATTTTGTTTGAGTTTTTTTATTTTCTTTCTTCTTAAAGGGTTTCATTCTTCCATAGGAAACTTCATTATTTTGATTTTGATTTTGATTTGATTTTATTTCATTTTCTTTCTTTAGAGGCAATACCTATATCATTCCACTATTATATGTTTATTCATTGCATGTTATAAAAAAATTAATTTATGTATAAACTACGTGCAAATTTTGCAATTTTTTTTCTTCTTAAAAGGGAATGCTAATGCCGCTAATTCATTATTTCTTAGACAACTTCTCTTTTGATTTTTTTCCGTGTGTAAGTATACATGCAAGTACTATACAATATGTGTGTAAACTATACTAGACTGTGAAAATTGCACTATTATATGTTTATTCTTTGCGTATTACTCCCTCAATACCGAAGTGTGATTCAAATGTAATGTTATGTGCATGTTTTTTTTTATTTTCTTTATCTAAGTACCGATGCTACTAATATATTCTTGCTTACAAAACTTCATTATATTAATTTTGTTAATATGCTGATAACTTATAAAAATGTGTGTGTGTGCACTTATGTGTGATGCATGTACTTATTTCCATCCAGCAGAAAAGTTCGAATGCATGCATATACGTAGGACCCACCATCATAATGCATGACATGGGAACAATTGCTTGAATGCAGGCACAACATGTATCCGCAGCCAAACCAAGCATTGCCCCAAAGAATGAATCCTACATAAAAAAGAAAGTGACTGACCCTAAAAACAATCAGTCGACTGACACGTAGCCAGACCTTTTTTTTACTCCGTCCGATCCATATTACCTGTCGATCGACTGGATGATACATCCATTTGAGTAATAAGTAACATGAATCGGGGGAGTACCATTTTGTGAAAGTGGAACATTCGTGTTGCTCAATGCAGCTAAATTTCCGTGGCCTCGTTACATGAACCGACAACTGCCCAACTTTTTGAGTATCCTAGTTGCTGATTTTCGTTTCAATCGTAGTATAGGATGTTCCGCCTTGTGAAACTGCGTGCGGCACGACTTGAAGCACACGTACGGGTGGTGGCTCGCACGAGACAGCATATGTTGAGACGAGCAAACAAAAATATTTGACCATCATCTCGAAACCCACTGCTAGAATAGACCACCAATCAGACGATGTGCCGACCTGGACAGGGTTTCAGCGCAAAGCCCCGCGCGGCGCCGGGGGTCGGTTTGAGGCCTCTGAACTGAGCCAGCAGTGGGATAATTGACGGGGAGAGTGCGCGCGTCGGTGGGCGCTGCGGGCACGCGCGGGGCGAGGCACGCGTGCGCCCGCTCCGGCCGACACAGCTTTCTGCGGTGGTCGCGAGCCCCGACGGGCGTACGTGCGCGCCGGCCCGCCATGTGGCGGGGTCGGTGGCCACGGCGATCCATCTCGCTCGCCTGCCTGGCCCCGCGCGGACTCTGATGCAGGCAGGCGCGAGCCTTGATTTAACTAAGCATCGATCATTACTGGTTGACGCGGCCTTAGAGCAAGTATAATAGAGACTACTCAGCGGGCTATAAGGCTGGGGACTAATTTATACTAGTGTCATGCATATGACACTAGTCTAAGTTATTACCTTTATAGTGCAAAGTAACATAGTAGTAGTGTCATAGAGGACTTCATTAATTAGCTTGTAGACTCATCTTGTCTTGAAAAGCGCTATGTTACAGTAACATATTAGGCTGGTCATAGTGGGGAGTAACTTAGACTAGTGTCATGCATATAACACTAGTCTTTGTTGCTACCTTCATAATGCAAAGTAACATACAAGTAGTATCATAGATGATTGCATTTATTACATTATAGACTCATTTTACTTTGGTTTGCGTTATGTTACAGTAACATATTATGTTACTCCAAACACCTCTCTCCTCATTAACTATATGCCACATAAACAAACTTGTCTTGGAATGCGCTATGTTACTTGCTAAGTTACTCCCACTATGACCAGCCTTATGTTACCATTTCTCATTAACTACATGCCACATAAGCAAAAATTTCTCGGAGTGCGCTATGTTACTTGCTAAGTTACTCCCACTATGACTAGCCTAAGGCTGGTCACAATGGGGGGGAACTTAGGAGTAACATCACATATTTCAATACAACGTTGCTTATGTGGCACATATTTAATGAAGAGTGAGATGCTTGTGGTAACTAGCTAAGTTACCGGAACATCACACACTTCAAGAAACAATGAGTCTATAAGCTAATAAATGCATCGTTGCATGACACTACCTATATGTTCCTACCCACTATGGAGGTAGTAATATAGTCTAGATAAGTGTGTATGTTACTACCTTATGTTCCTACCCATTGTGACCAGCCTAACATCTTCCACATCAACAAAATCATAGCTGGAGGAGAGAGAAGTGAGGAGAGAGAACCAAGCCGGTGCTTCACGAGTCGCCGAGCGATAGCACAGGCAACGAGAAAAAAGAGCCTGCATGCAGCCCATGTGAGCGCGATGGCCGGCGTTCAGCTCCTCCCAGCCAATCTTGTGCCTTTCCCTTGCCTCGCACTGCATGCATGCATTAAATGTACAGCTAGTACTACAGCCATTCTATTATGTGAGGTCTTTCAAATACAGGCTGCAGATGACATGGCTCTACTATAGAGCCGGCAGCAGGCTTTACTATATTAACCTTGCTCTTATCTGACGCTTTCAAGCAACTATGTGAGAGAGCTTGCTCGGGCGCCGCGCAGGCCGAATGCGGATTCCTCGTGCTGGAGGAGGTGGTGCGCGCAGAGAGAGCCGCGTCGCCGTACCCTGCGTGCGCTCGCGCGAGCGTCCGACGCAGCGACGCGCTGCCGTCCGTCCGTCCTGCAACGTACGGATAGGCTAGTGCTCCTTGGCAAAAGGAAATTGCACGAACCGCTAGCTATTGGGGTCGCATTTGCACATGGCACCTATTCTCTGGGTTTGTCATGAAAATATTGGTGTAATTTGTTGCACTTAGCTCTAATACATCAACTGATTATGTTCACATGATTTGTAACACGTGAGTCCCTCTTGTAAGTGCACACGTGGCCAAAATACATGCTACATTAGCAAGGTCAGACCTAATAAAATTTCTAGTATCTTCCCAAACTATGTTCGAAATGCCGAAAATTTTCCGGATCAATACTTGGTACATGTATGATATACTCCTACTTGATTTTTTGTTTTTTTCTTAAAATATTAAATTTTGAAAAGAAGAAAAACCAAGCCAAAAAATTGCCGGCATCTCCAAAACCTGTGTGTGTGTGTGTAACGAGCAACTAAAATTAATAAATGTTGGCATTTTTTTATTGGCCAGCTAATGTCAAGATCTTTTTTGCAACATATGCATTTACTAGCGGGAACAAATCACCGAGAAATCATGTGCACGTAGTGAAATATCGGATTAGAGACCCCCCGAGCCGCTCCCACGAGCGTCCTCGGGGGAAACCCTAGCGCGCCGCCCCTCGTCGACCTCTCCCCCCGCCGCCACCGCACAGCGCCGCCGGGCAAAGTCCGGCCGGCGTTGGTGGCGGCGGGGATCTTCCCCCCTCTCCTCGTGGTTGGCGTTCGCTGCGGGACGGCGCGGCGTGAGACGACGCTGGGCTGCGCGGGGCCCAGCGGCGCGGCGGTGGGCGTGTTGGGTGGCGACGGTGCAGCAGCGGCTTGGGGCCCCTTCAACGCGCGGTGGCTGTGGCTTCTCTGGCGGTGACGCGCGCGCCGGCCCCGTCCAGATCTGAAGGATTTGGCTCCGGTGGCCCGCCGCACGGCGGGGGCAGCGTGCTGCTTGGGTCACGGGCGTCTGGCTCCGCCATGGCCGGCGTCTGACGGAGCTGGAGGGGTGGCGGTGGTGGTGGTTGGTGCGTGTCCAGGCGGGCAGGTGGCCGCGGGCTCGCATGCTCGGCCCTGTGACGGCGCGGGTCGTGGGCGGCTTGGGCCGCGGGCGGCCGCCCTGCAGTGGTAGGTGGTGGCGGCGGCGCAGTGGTGGTGGTGGTGGTGGTGCGTGCTGGTGGTGACGCTGGCGACGGTGTGGGCTTTGGCCGACTTTGCGTCTGGCGGCCGTTGACGGCGAGGGTGGTGGCGCTGGCTCGGGGCTGCCCCTCGGGGCCCTGATATGGATGTGGGCTGCCACGACGTGGTGGTGGCCCATCTCGGTGGTCTGGGTCGTTTCACGGCAACGGTTGGTCTTCTTCGGCGTATGCCTGTCGGTGAGCGCCCTTGACGACCTTCGATTCATCTCCTCGTCGTTCGGGTGCTACGTTCATCGGAGGGTTGGCCCTCTCCTAGCTGCGGCCCATCGCTCGTCTCGCACCCGGCAGCAGGACCGACCTTGTCTCGCGCCCGGCAGCAGGACCGTACTCGTCTCGCGTACGGCAGCAGGACCGAGCTCGTCTCGCGCCCGGCAGTAGGACCTGACTTGCCTCGCGCCCGGCAGCAGGACCGAGCTCGTCTCGCGCCCGACAGCAGGACGGGTCGATGGTGGCCAGTTTTGGCCGGCCTATTGGGTCTCGACGCTGGGGACAGCCCAGGGGTGCGAAAGGTGGTTCCTTTCCACTCGTCTCTTTGGTTGGGGTAGCGGCAGGTGGCAGGTGAGGTGGCATCAAGGTCCTGGATGCCAGGGCGGCGACCCTGGTGGTGGTGTTGCGGTGCTCCTGGGTAAAGCCCATGGCTTGGTGCTGCCTGGTGACCATGGCCGTGTGAGCGGCGTGGTAGCCAGGGTGTGATGTTCGGTGGCGGTGAATATTGGTCGGGGTGAAAACCTGTTCTATCTTCGGATGGACCGGCAGTGGCGAAGCTCATTCCCTTCTTGAAGGCGTCGTCGCGGCTCTCACTGCCCGTCGTGTTGCTCCAGGGAAAACTCTGATCTTTGGGTCGGGCAGTGGTGGCGCTTCGGTGTCGTAACCTTTCTGTAGGCACCGCCTTGGAGTGCACGGTTCGTCGTATATAGCTTCTTCTCTTCGCGGTGGCGTGTTCACGATTGAGCCCCCCGATTGCTCATGTAGTGCTAGGGGTGATGTTGCTACGCTCAGCGCCTATGTATCCTGCCTTGAATGTGTGCGTGTGTTCTGGTGGTGCGTTGTACCGGGTTGTTGATGATCTTTGCTTTATATATTTTTTCGATAAAGGGCAATTTTATTATCTCAAATGTAGCATCAAGCAGATACAAAGCATTATGAGTAACACCCGGCCTCTGCATAACTAGTATGCACACGGCCCAATATGAAGGTTTGACAAAAAATGATGAAAAAAAACCCGATAAATCGGCAACGGTAGAGCCCTATCACTAGTGCAGAACCGGGCAATAGCACCGGTTCGTAAGGCCCTTTAGTGCCGGTTCCATAACCGACACTAAAGTTTGGGCACTAAAGCCCCCCCCCCTTTAGTACCGGTCCAGCACGAACCGGTGCTAAAGGGCAACCACGTGGCACGAGCCAGCTCCGGGGGCCGGGAGCCCTTTAGTACCGGTTGGTAACACCAACCGGTACTAAAATGTTTGGTTTTTTTTTGGTTTTATGATTTCTTTTTCATTTAATTTTGTGTTTTCCATTTTAATTCTTTTTCGTTTGCTGGTATTTTACGATACTACACATTGTACACGTTATGCATATATATGGTAGCTAGTAGAACCAATCATATATATATATATATATATATATATATATATATATATATATATATATATATATATAGATCATCAATGTCTCACAAACCACCATATTAATTCACACATACACACATGTATAGCTATATATACAATTTCTCGTACATATGCATGTTGCCTTCGGAGCCAGTTGCATTAGCCTAATTGGTGCCTTCGGAGCACGATGACAAATTGGAAGTGGTTCATGACCTGGTCGATGGGGGCGGTAGCGGGTAATAGTATTCTCCTTTCGGATTTATGACCTGGTCGAGCAAAAATCCCGCTATTTCCTCTTGAAGTGCTTGTACGCGCTCCGTATCTAGGAGCTTGTCCCGCACCTCTGTGAACTGTTAAGAAGGAGATCAATATGCATGTGTATTAGTTGTGTGACTAGATATCGATAATGGTGCACAAATTGTGAATAGTGTTCAGACAAGCGTACCCATTCCTGTCTTTGAGATCTGCTCCTTTCGGACGCCATCATGCGAATGTTCTCGCAAACACAGTATGCACACAGATCAGTCCCCTGCGCCTGCTTTATGGCCTTTACGAGAATGGAATTTAATTTGATCAGATAATAATTAATCAAGCATGATAATATTAAAAAGATGGCAGCTAGCTACCACACTACTTAATTACTTACCCTGGGTCGAAGCCATCTCAGCTGTCGTTTCCATTCGCCTTCCGTTTTGCTGATGAACCTTGCCCAAGCCCTGTCCGCCGACAAAGAAAATGAATAAAGGGGTTATTAAATAGTTCATATCATGAAATGACGAACTAAATAGGCCGAGATATATAGTTAATAATGATTGAAATTACCTGTTGACTATCCCAAACAAGATGTTATAGTCACTATTTTCTGAGAGTAGTGAGTCCAGTATTTCAATTGTTCCTTCGTCAACTTTAATGATACACAAGATCAAGTGAAATCTGCATGCACACACGTTTGCATGTCTTAATTAAGCGGGCATATATATGTAAGCAAAAACATGTAGCTAGCTAGCTAGTAGGCAAAAACAGAGAATTTGTAGTACAAGAAAGTGTGACTCACTTGAAGTTGTAAGAAAGTAGTATATCTTCATTGTATTTGAGGCGCTTCAAGAACTCAAACATGTTGTCCTCTACCTGCTTTTTATAATAGTCGCTTATATTCCATGTGTATTCATTAACGGTGCTTGGGTCAATGAACCCAATGCCATAGCGTCCACCTTTTTTCATTTCATACATCTTCATCCTGCATAATTAATACCACAGAAAAGAATATAGTGAGGATAATTACAGGTAATGATTGATCAAAAGGATCAATACAGCTAGCTTGAGACTTAAATTACAGAAAGAAATCACTTACAGACAATAGCAACTGACGATAGATTTGTCGAGTGCGTCTTGATTGTATAACTGAAACAGTTCAGAATACTCAACGGTCCCAGGTTTATCATGGTAGTAATGATCCTTGTTGACTTGCACCATGAGGGACTGTCGATCAGATCTCTTGGTAATGTCCATGTACCATTGATGCAATTCATACATTCTCATTGGGAGCTTCTTGACATCTTCTGGCTTGACCCAAGGTTGGCCCCGGACATATTTCAGTTTTATTTCCTCCTCTGTAAGCACAGGCATGTCCTCGATCTCGAGGAGTTATCCAACAGTGATCTTGAGTTCTTCAGCCTGCGTTATATGCTCCTGGGTTATTACCACATCGCCCACCTGGGGAACGTAAACTGTTTGCCCACAATAATATTGGCCGCGCGTAGTGTCACGTGTTGTTGGCGGCACAACAAGCGGGGGGATCGGTTGCGCCCACTGTTCTCCCAGCTGGGCAACGGTTCTCCCGCATTTTTTGACAGCTGCTTGTTGTTTGCTCGAGCTCGAGCTCGCCTCCTTCTGTAGACGTTGTCGATGTAACTTCCTGATGTGGCGCTCATAGTCTGTGTCAACAGGCTTAGGAGCTGGTGGTTCAGCCATACGAACGAAGTGGTCAAGAACTTCCACGGGCACTTTCTCCCTTGGCGGCGGTGGCGGTTTCGGTCCAAAATGGGCGTCGACTTCTGCCCGCACTATGGCATTGGTTTGCTCCTTGGTCCTGTCGTAAGCCCTCTGAGGAAGAGGAGTACTGAGGTTTGGACCATATTTATATCGCTTGCCTCCGCCTGTACTTCCTGTACTATGACCTCGACTAGTACCGCTACGCACCATAGCTGCGGGGTGTCTCTTCTGCGATTGCTGAGGCGGCGGAGATGGCTGACTAGGCTGAGTTGGACGAGGAGGAATGGCCTGAAGCTGTGCCGGACTTGGAGGAGGAGTGGACGTCTGACGCTGTGTCGGACTTGGAGGAGGAGTGGCCTGACACTTTGCCAGACTTGGAGGAGGAGGAGTGGCCTCACGCGTTGGTGGACTTGGAGCGGGAGTCTGCTGACTCGGTGGCAGACTTCGACGAGGAGTCGGGTGACGCGGTGTCGGTGGCCTTCGAAAGATGATGCAATCCTTTCTCCATAGGATGACATGATGTATGGCCTCTCCCAATGTGTGCTCGTCGTCACCTCCAGGAATGTCAAGCTGTAGCTCCGAATATGGGTCCACCACCTCATCAACCAAGACACGAGCATAGCCTGCTGGAATCGGGTTGCAATGGAAGGTTGCCTCGCGGGAATTTGGAAAAGCAACGGCGTCCGCCACCTTCATGGATATGTTCTTCATTTTGAAGTGCAGCTCGCAGTTAGTGTTCTCCGTGATGTCATCCACGGGGTATCTATCCAGCAATGCGTCGCGCGGGGCGGAACCCACGCTGCTTCTCGGCATGGATGGGGCGGTGCTATCCAATGCTGGATCATCCGCTAGCTGCTGCAGCTGCTGAGACCCCCTTTGCTGGGTAAGTGAGTCGATCTGCTCCTGCTGCCGCTGAAATTTAACTGCCAATTCCGCTTGACTTGCTTCTAGGCCTTGAAGGCGTTCATAGTCCCGCTTCCTCTGCTCCTCCTTCATCTTCCTCTTCTTCTCCTCCGCAATCTTCTTTCTCGCACGAGTTCTGTAGTCGGCGTTCCAGTCCGAAAACCCCTCATACCACGGAATAGCGCCCTTGCCTCGTGTTCTTCCCGGGTGTTCAGGATTTCCCAGGGCACGCGTAAGCTCGTCGTTCTCTCTGTTGGGCTGGAACACCCCCGATCGAGCCTCTTCTATTGCAATAAGTATCGCATCGTCGGCTCCGTTCAGACATGCCTTCGTCGAAACATTGCCTGTCTTCGGGTCCAACTCCCCCCCATGCGCATAGAACCAAGTCCTGCACCTGGGGGGCCAGCTCTTAGTAACCGGAGTGACACCTGCATCCTCCATCTCTTTCTCAGACTTATCCCACTTAGGCATTGCCACCGCGTAGCCACCTGACCCCAGCTTATGGAACTTATCCTTTTTTTCGGCATTCTTCTTGTTTATTCTCGACCGTTCCTTAGCTAATTCTGAATCCTTGAATTTTACAAAATCGTCCCAATGAGCACTTTGATTCTCTAGTATCCCCTCGAATACTGGAGTCTTCCTTCCTCCCTTGACGTACTTCTCCCACGTCGTTCTCTTGTGGTTCTTGAATGCAACCGCCATCTTCCTAAAAGCAGCGTCCTTGACTTTCTGCACATCTGCTTCTGTGAAATGATCTGGTAGGGTGAAATGTTCCATGAGAGTATCCCAAAGCAGTTTTTTTTACTATTGTCGACAAAAGTAACATTTGGACGTGGCTTTGCTGGCTCTCTCCATTCTTGGAGGGAGATCGAGAGTTGGTCCTTCACAAGAACTCCGGACTGACGAACGAACTTGTCCGCAATCTTCTTAGGCGCTAATGGTTCACCATTAGGTTTGAATGCCTCGATATTGTACTTTACGCCCTCCTTCAACTTTTTGTTCGGGCCTCGTTTCGTCCTTTTGCCTGAAGATTTGCTCGATCCGGATGGCTGAAAGAAGAAAGATCGATTTGTTAATATATCTTCAACTCATTTAAAACATGTGATGATCACCAGATTCCTGCTTATATAAATATATATACCTCGCCGGTGTTTGTTGTTTCAGGATCAACATGTTCTTCGTCATCGTCATAATCGTAGTTCATGACTTCATCAATTCGGTCGTCGCGATCGAATATCATATCACCCTCTCCGGTGTTGTTTAGAAATTCGGAGCCGTCATAATCTTCTTCATTCTGATCATCATCTGGCCCGCGTATCATATCGAACATGGTCTGTTCTCTCTCTCTCTGTCGGTATTGTCTGCCATAGCTTTTATTTAACTATGCCAAAAGAAATATAAAATAATTTAGTATAATCTCGAATAATAGATATAATCTCGAATACATCGTCTCGAATAATAGATATAATCTTGAATACATCGTCTCGAATAATAGATTTAATCTCGAATACATCGTCTCGAATAATATATAATATTGAATAGTACATCACTGGCTAGGTAGCTAATTAAAGATCGAATACTACAGAAGAATCTAGGACACTCGCGGTTCCTGCGGCGTGGGCGGTGGACACCCAAAGAGAAGGAACCCTCACAGGATCATAGCTGAAGTGAGATCCCTGAAGAAACTGCCAGGTATTGGAGAACCTGCCGCCCTCTAACGCAACCATGTAGCGATGGACGTGCTCGTCCTCCTCCCTGACACGACGACGTACCACCTCCGATGGGGCCGGCTCCCTCCGCACCGAAACTGGCCCACGCGAACGCCACCAAACGAGATCAGGGTCGACGACAGGACCCGGGGCCGGGTTCCTCATCAAGCGGCGCGCCCCTCCAGGCAGCACCTCCCAGTGCCAGCCCGGCGGAGCCCAGTCCCGGACATGGGTCAGCTGGACGTCGTCGCGGACGTGTCGACGGCGAGGATGCAGGTCGGGCATCGTCTACAACAAATACTAGCTATATGCCCGCAAAAAGTAACATTTTTTTTAATGATTGGATTTTGATAACTAAAATTTCTAATATTTCTATAACATTTCTAACAATGCTATATATAACTAACATTTCTAATATTTCTATAACTAAAAAAAAGAAAAATTTCTAACTTTTTTATAACTATTTCTATAACTAAAAAACAGAAAAATTTCTAACAATTCTAACTTTTTTATAACTATTTCTATAACTAAAAAAAAGAAAAATTTCTAACAATTCTAACTTTTTTATAACTATTTCTATAACTAAAAAACAGAAAAATTTCTAACAATTCTAACTTTTTTATAACTATTTCTATAACTAAAAAACAGAAAAATTTCTAACAATTCTAACTTTTTTATAACTATTTCTATAACTAAAAAATAGAAAATTTTCTAACAGTTCTAACTTTTTTTTAACTATTTCTATAACTAAAAAACAGAAAAAGTTCTAACAATTCTAACATTTCTAACAATTCTAACATTTCTAACTATTCTAACAATTCTAACATTTCTAACTATTTCTAAAAAACAGAAAAATGTCTAACAATTTCTAAAAAACAGAAAAATCTATAACTAAAAATGTATGTGTGTGTGTGCGCGCGCTCACCGGCCGGCGAGGCGAGAGGCGACGGGGGGCGGCGAAGGGGGGCGCGCGGCGACGGGGACGGCGACGGGCGCGGCGACGACGGGGCGGCGGCGACGGGGCGGCGGCGACGGGGACGGGGACGTACGGGCTGGGGCGGCGACGACGACGGGGACGGTGACGACGCGGCCGGGACGGGGCAGCGGTGACGACCGGGACGACGGGGACGGGATGACGGGGCGGCGACAACGGGGACGGGGCGGCGACGGGGGCGGCGACGGGGCGGCGACGGGGGCGGCGGGCGATGGTGCAAAGGAGAAGAAGCAGAGGGAGAGATGAGAAACTGATGAAAGTTTGAAGTGTTTTCTTATATAGAACCCACCTTTAGTACCGGTTGGAGCCACCAACCGGTACTAAAGGTCTGTTTTGGCTAGCCCAAGCGGCGGGAAGCCACCCCCTTTAGTACCGGTTGGTGGCTCCAACCGGTACTAAAGGCCCCCCCTTTAGTACCGGTTGGTTCCACGAACCGGTACTAAAGGGTGTGCGCTGCCAGGCGAGGGGCACAAAAGTTTAGTCCCACCTCGCTAGCCGAGGGGCACTCGCACCTGCTTATAAGCCCTGCCGTCGCTGTTGTCTCGAGCTCCTCTCTTAAGCAGGCCTTCTGGGCCTACCTCTTCTGCGATGCCCTGTTGGGCCTACTGGGCTAGCGGGCCTGCATCCTGGCCCAACTTGAATTTGGGTTTCCAGTCGTATGCAGGCCGCTGTGACCCAGTAGGTGGGCTTTTTTTCTTATTTTTTTGCTTTATTTATTTTTGTGAATAACTTAACTTTGAAAATAGATTTTTCAGTGATTCTTTTTTCTTATGTTTAATATTAGTGTGTTTTATCATTATATTCAATTTGGTAATGCTTAGGTTATTTAAAAAATGAAATGCCTTTGTAACGGATGAGTTTTCGTCCGAAACCCTGATACTTCGAAACAGATTGTCCATTTTGTACACGAAGTGCATCCAGTTTTTGCGGTAACCCTCTCTACTTTTTTGCACATGCTATGTGGGTGAAATTATGATACCATGCCAACTTTCAACCTTTTCTGAGTTCATTTGAAATGCTTTTCAACTTCAGGGTCATTTAGCTAAAAAAATCAGTAAATGCATGAAAGAATTTGCTTGCACATAAAATTTCTTCGCGTTTCAAATGCCAAAACACATAACTAGCTACCCTAACTATTACAGAGATCCCTCCTGGGTGTGAAACACAGAAGAAAGTGATGATAGTTAAGCCGATCACATCCCAAATCTTTGGGTGTGAAACTTTTTCTTTGCGTGTGTCCCTTTGCGTCGTAGCCATGGAAAATCTTCATCATTTAACGGGATGCTCGGGTCAATATTCACTGTGAATGGAGCAATTTCATCAAACTTTTCATAATCTTCTAACTTGTCTGTCTTGTCATCCACTCCCACGATGTTTCTCTTCCCAGAAAGAACTATGTGCCGCTTTGGCTCATCGTACGATGCATTCGCTTCCTTATCTTTTCTTTTTCTTGGCTTGGTAGACATGTCATTCACATAGAAAACCTGTAACACATCATTGGCTAGGACGAACGGTTCGTCTGCATACGCAAGATTGTTGAGATCCACTGTTGTCATTCCGTACTGCGGGTCTTCCGTTACCCCGCCTCGTGTCATATTGACCCATTTGCACCGAAACAAAGGGACCTTCAAACCACGTCGATAGTCAAGTTCCCATATGTCCTGTATATAACCATAATATGTTTCCTTTCCCGTCTTGGTTTCTGCATCAAAGCGGACACCACTGTTTTGGTTGGTGCTCTTCTTATCTTGGGCGATCGTGTAAAATGTATTACCATTTATCTGGTACCCTTTAAAAGTCATTATATTCGAAGATGGTAACTGGGACAGCAAGTACATGTCATCTTCAATAGAGGTGTCATGCATGGTACGTGCTTGCAACCAGCTGGCGAAACTCCTGGTTTGTTCACGTGTAATCCAGTCATCAGACTGCTCCGGGTGTTTGGAGCGTAGCAAATTCTTGTGTTCATCCATATACGGAGCCACCAAGGCGGAATTCTGTAGAACTGTGTAGTGTGCTTCAGTGAGAGAATGTCCGTCCATACATATTATTTGTTCCCCTCCTAGCGTGCCTTTTCCATCCAGTCTGCCCTTATGCCGCGATTCAGGAACACCAATCGGCTTAAGGTCAGGAATAAAGTCAATACAAAACTCAATGACCTCCTCATTTTGACGGCCCTTGGAGATGCTTCCTTCTGGCCTAGCACGGTTATGAACATATTTCTTTAAGACTCCCATGAACCTCTCAAAGGGGAACATATTGTGTAGAAATACAGGACCCAAAACGTTAATCTCTTCGCATAGGTGAACTAGGACGTGCGTCATGATGTTGAAGAAGGATGGTGGGAACACCAACTCGAAACTGACAAGACGTTGCACCAAATCATTCTGTAACCTTGGTATGATTTCTGGATCGATTACCTTCTGAGAGATTGCATTGAGAAATGCACATAGCTTCACAATGGCTAATCGAACGTTTTCCGGTAGAAGCCCCCTCAATGCAACCGGAAGCAGTTGCGTCATAATCACGTGGCAGTCATGAGACTTTAGGTTCTGGAACTTTTTCTCTGCCATGTTTATTATTCCCTTTATATTCGACGAGAAGCCAGACGGTACCTTAATACTGAGCAGGCATTCAAAGAAGATTTCCTTCTCTTCTTTGGTAAGAGCGTAGCTTGCATGACCCTGATGTATGCCGTCTTTTCCGTGCATACGTTGCTGGTCCTCCCGTGCCTCAGGTGTATATTTTGTCTTCCCATACACGCCCAAGAAGCCAAGCAGGGTCACACAAAGACTCTTCGTCACGTGCATCACGTCGATTGCGGAGCGGACCTCGAGGTCTTTCCAATAGGGCAGGTCCCAAAATATAGATTTCTTCTTCCACATGGGTGCGCGTCCGTCAGCGTCATTCGGAACAGGTTGTCCACCAGGACCCTTTCCAAAGACCACCTTCAAATCCTTGACCATATCATGTACATCAGCACCAGTACGGTGGCCAGGCTTCGTCCGGTGATCCACCTCACCTTTGAAATGCTTGCCTTTCTTTCTTACGGGATGCCTTCTCAGAAGAAATCGACGATGTCCCAGGTACACATTCTTATTAGCCAAATATATACTGTCGGTATCGTCCAAACAGTGTGTGCATGCGCGGTATCCCTTGTTTGTCTGTCCTGAAAGGTTAGAGCAGGCCAATCATTGATGGTCACGAACAGCAACGCCTTTAGGTCAAATTCTTCCCCCATGTGCTCATCCCACGGACGTACACCTGTTCCATTCCACAGTTGTAAGAGTTCTTCAACTAATGGCCTTAGGTACACATCAATGTCGTTGCCGGGTTGCTTAGGGCCTTGGATGAGCACTGACATCATAATGAACTTCCGCTTCATGCACAACCAAGGAGGAAGGTTATACAAACATAGAGTCACAGGCCAGGTGCTATGGTTGCTGCTCTGCTCCCCAAAAGGATTAATGCCATCTACGCTTAGTTCAAACCATACGCTCCTTGCGTCATCTGCAAACTCCTTCCCGTACTTTCTTTCGATTTTTCTCCACTGCGACCCGTCAGCGGGTACTCTCAACTTTCCGTCTTTCTTACGGTCTTCTTTGTGCCATCGCATCGCCTTGGCATGCTCTTTGTTTTGGAACAAACGTTTCAACCGTGGTATTATAGGAGCATACCACATCACCTTGGCAGGAATCTTCTTCCTGGGGCGCTGGCCCTCGACATCACCAGGGTCATCGCGGCTGATCTTATAGCGCAATGCACCACATACCGGGCAAGCGTTCAAATTCTCGTACTCACCGCGGTAGAGGATGCAATCATTAGGGCATGCATGTATCTTCTGCACCTCTAACCCTAGAGGGCAGACAACCTTCTTTGCTTCGTACGTACTCTCGGGCAATTCGTTGTCCTTTGGAAGCATATCCTTTATCATTACCAGCAACTTTCCAAATCCCTTGTCAGATACACCATTCTCTGCCTTCAATTGCAGCAATTCCAGTGTGGTGCCCAACTTTTTCTTGTCACCTACGCAATTCGGGTACAACAATTTTTTGTGATCCTCTAACATGCGCTGCAACTTCTTCTTCTCCAAATCACTTGCACAGTTTCTCTTTGCATCGGCAATGGCCCGACCTAGATCATCAACGGGCTCATCTGATGCCTCTTCTTCAGCTTCTTCCCGCATTGCCGGCTCAGCTTCTTCCTGCATTACCGGCTCAACTTCTTCCCCCATTGTTGTATCATCGTATTCAGGGAACCCATGGCCAGGATAGCTGTCGTCGTCCTCTTCTTCTTCATTGTATTCCATCATAACCCCTCTTTCTCCGTGCTTGGTCCAATCATTATAGTGGGGCACGAAACCGGACTTAAACAGGTGGAAGTGAATGGTTCTTGACTTAGAGTAATTTTGACCATTCTTACAGACAGCACATGGACAAGGCATAAAACCATCCGCCCGCTTGTTTGCCTCAGCCGCATGCAGAAAAGTTTGCACGCCATTAATGAACTCGGGAGAGCATCGGTCATCGTACATCCATTGCCGGCTCATCTTCATTACACAACACCTAATAGACCAAATTAATAGAAGTTCATACATAAAGTTCATACAACACTTAAATGCAACAAACAAATAACTCTCTAGCTAAAGCATTTAAATGCAACAACAAATGCGATCAAGATCGCAACTAAGGTAACAATGGATCCAACAGCATAATGATACCAAGCCTCACTATCGATGGCATATTTTCTAATCTTTCTAATCTTCAAGCGCATTTTCTCCATCTTGATCTTGTGATCATCGACGACATCGGAAACATGCAACTCCAATTCCATCTTCTCCCCCTCAATTCTTTTCAATTTTTCTTTCAAGTACTCGTTTTCTCTTTCAACTAAATTTAACCTCTCGACAACAGGGTCGGTTGGAATTTCCGGTTCACATACCTCCTAGAAAAAATTCTATGTCAACTTGATGGGCATAATTTGTCATAAACCCGAAATGCAACTAGTTTTAAAAGAGAATATATATACCACATCCGAATCATAACAAGGACGAGGGCCGATTATATCAAAACCATGGCACTATATGTATAACAAATAACGTATGGGTAAGATAATTATACGAGTAACTAGCTATATATCCAAATCACACAAACATCAATTTTTATATAAAATTTCATGAACAAATTAAGAGGCTCACCACAAGGTGGTGCCGGCGGCGGGACAGTGCGGGCGATCGACGGTGGTTACGACGGAGATTTAGAAGGCACTAAGTAAACCACACCTACATATGCAAACTAAGTGTTATTTTTGACCTCAAATTGCATATAAATCAAATACTAGCACATATATATATATTTCCTCCCAAATTACTAAAGTCACAAATTAATCACTATATAAAGCATTGCAAGAGTAAATCTAGCAATGAGAGATGAAAGGACAAAGTTGCTAACCTTTGTGATCATTTCAATGGATGGGGGCCTTCAAATCTTGACAAAATTTGGGCAAAATGTGTGATGAGCTCGAGAGGAAGAGGGGAAGAACAGAGAGGAGAGGGGAAAGGGGAAGAACAGAGCGAGCTTGGGTGGACGAAGGGTTTATGTAGGACGACCTTTAGTACCGGTTCGTGCCAAGAACCGGCACTAAATGGGCTGGAGGGGCCCCATTCTGACAACATCCTGCCACCACTCTCATTAGTACCAGTTCGTGGCACGAACCGGTGCTAAAGGTTCGCCACGAACCGGTACTAATGAAAGCGGCCCGGCTAGCCGTTGGAACCGGCACTAATGTATACATTAGTGCCGGCTCAAATACAAACCGGCACTAATGTGCTTCACGTTTGACCCTTTTTCTACTAGCGTATAGACCAACACTATGCCTATGCCGATGGAGGTGGTGGATCTTTGCTTTATATATAAAGCGGGGCGAACGCATTTTTCGATAAATGTCGGATTAAAACTTGCTGCGACATATTACATCAATAGATGGTCTCGTGTGCAACAAATCTAAAAGGTAATTGTCCTATGCAAAAGCAACACTAATAGTTGATGGTTTGTGCATTTCCCTCTCCTCGTCAATATGCTCACAGTTTCGTGAAAAAACATTGCTCAAGAATCAAATGCACCCGATTCCTTTTTATTATTTATATTTTTTATTATGAAGCTTTGTTTGTTTCATAAGAAAAGTATGTACATATACTTTTTTTTTGCTATAATTGGACGTGGAGTATCTGCTCTCGAGCTCAAATGCTCCCTGATGAGTAGTAAAAAATACAGTAAACAGATTTTAAGAACTATTTGTTGTGGTAAACTTTGTCTTTTTTTGCGTGATTGCAAAAATTTATCATGAAAGGACATTCATGGAATTCATGGAAAAAATAAATCAGAGTGTCATTTCGTGATGAAATTTGTCAAGCATACACAAAAAATTTGTCAAAGTTTGCCAAAAAAATCAGAATTGTTTTTTTTTGAAATTTACTGTTCACCCCGAGCTCATCTGAACTTGGGAGCGGAAGTGGACTTTCGGCTTCAATATCATTATTCATTTGCTTGGTTCAAAAAACGTAGCAAAGGAAATGTAAAGGAAGTTTTCGTTTGGTCTCACGCTACAATTTGACAATCTACTTTGAGCTCCTCTTAGGATTCTTATGCACCAAAGTACAAAGATGTGTCCTTTTAGGGTTCTAATGACATATTAATATGCTTTTTCTGTAGTTTGACTTTAATTTTACCATTCTAGTAAGATTCTTATGTGTTTTGTGTTCATGTGAACTAAATACACACTCCCTTCTTTCCGGTTAAAAAAAACCCACGCTTATCTCTAGATGGACAACTTGATCAATATAATACAAATTAAATGTCACAAAAGTTATACCATTAGAATAACATTTGTAGTTTATTATGATATATTTATTGTGATATATAGTGCATGTTACGTTGGTCAAATTACTGACCTAGGATAAACTTGAGCCTTTTAAATCCGAAAGGAGGTAGTAACTTTCTAGAATCATGTACTATCAAACTCTTTATCTTATACATGTGTCCATATGACATGCCTAAGTTTTACTTTTATTATTATTGACAAAGATTGATTTACTAACTCATAATGTCACATCAAGACCAAGTGCCGACATTGTTTGCGCGCTAAACTTGTGATTTATGCCATGTAGCCAATTACTTTCATGTGAACCAAACAAGCTTCAAAAACTTCAATAGTGTCATTCTGGGCCTAACGAGGATGATTAGACCTTGCTTTTTGTGGCAACGACAACATATTGCATGTCTTTTTCAGCTTGGATGACATGTTCGTATGATCACAATTTGCTATCTTCACGCTTGTTGTCCACCATAAGGATGACAGTACTTTTTTATTTTCACTAAGAACGATAAAGCTCGCTCTTTTATATGACAACAAGTTTATTTCACACTCCCTCCAGAACCACTCTCTCAAACTGTTCTTCCACTTTTTTTGCCCGCCAATTTTTCGTACCCTTACCCCTCTTGTCCCCCCGCCCCCTCACTTGTTTATCATGCTCATTCTTTGTCCGTGGAGCATATATAAATCCTCATCATCTCTCCCTCTATTTGATTTGAGGAAATTTCTAACGGAGCCACCTTGCGTTTAGGCAGAAAGAATATAAAAAAAGAGAACTAAATATTAAGCATTCTTCTATATTTTTTCATTTTATTTTGCATGGATAAAAATTTCTCGTGAAATGGGTTGCAGTTATTTTTTGCAAATTGATTTGTGTATGTTTCTTTTATGTTAGGTGTGGCTTCTTCCAATCCTGGTAAGATGACAAAAAAGAAGATGTATTCGGCTATGCCCTAATAGGCAGAAATTCTGATCATGGCGCAGTAACCTTTTACGACCCATTTCATTGTTTATTGTGCTACTCTTTGGTATACCGGTAGTAAGATCACATCACCAACAATATGTTGATCAAAGTAGTACAACAGTAGCATTATAGTAGTCCAGGTATGGATGTGGAGTTTCTACTCCTGAACATAGATGGTCGCTATTGTGCCGCTTCATGGAGTCTCGTGATATGGTCCAATTCCCTTTTCAGAGAAATATGAAAATGTAGTAAATGTGGTTTTGTCTTGGCTACGTAAGGTGGTATCTTGTTCTGTAGACTAGGAAAACAGATATCCATGTGGCATGCAAGTTGTTGTTGCTTCATTAGATACTGTGATGGTGAGCCGTGGCTCATGACAACAGATTAAACCTAATATGTGGAATAGGAAAAAACTTTCCGGTTGGTCGGAACAAAAGATCTAATGCAGAGCGCCTTTGTAGGATCGAAAGTATGTCTAGAGGGGGGGGGGTGATTAGACTACTTGACCTAATAAAAATATAGTCTTTTCCCAATTTTAAGTCTTGACAGATTTTAGCAACTTAGCACAAGTCAAGTAATCAACCTACACATGCAAGTCTAAGAGTATAGCAGCGGAATGTAAATCATTTGCATATGAAGGTAAAGGGAGGAGTTTGGAGGGAGCAAACGTAATGTAGACACAGAGATTTTTGGCGTGGTTCCGATAGGTGGTGCTATCGTACATCCACGTTGATGGAGACTTCAACCCACAAGGGTAACGGTTGAGCGAGTCCACGAAGGGTCCACGAAGAAGCAACCTTGTCTATCCCATCATGGCCATCGCCCACAAAGGACTTGCCTCACTAGGGTAGATCTTCACGAAGTAGGCGATCTCCTTTCCCGTACAAACTCCTTGGTTTAACTCTACGATCTTGTCGGAGGCTCCCAAGTGACACCTAACCAATCTAGGAGACACCACTCTCCAAAAGATAATAGATGGTGTGTTGATGATGAACTCCTTGCTCTTGTGCTTCAAATGATAGTCTCCCCAACACTCAACTCTCTCACACAGATTTGGATTTGGTGGAAAGATGATTTGAGTGGAAAGTAACTCGGGGAAGGCTAGAGATCAAGATTCTTGTGGTTGGAATGGAATATCTTGGTCTCAACACATGAGTAGGTGGTTCTCTCTCAGAAAATGTATGCTGGAAGTGTAGGCACGTTCTGCTAGCTCTCTCCATGAATGAAGAGTGGGTGGAGGGGTATATATAGCCTCCACACAAAATCTAACCGTTACACATGATTTACCAAACTCGGTGGGACCGAATCATGAAACTCGGTTAAACCGATTTAGTTCAAAATGTGAACGTTAGGCTTTTCGGTGGGACCGACATGTCAACTTGGTGGAACCAACTTCATTAGGGTTAGGGCATAACGTAATCTCAGTGAGACCGATCACATAAACTAGGTGAGACCAATTTCTCTAATAGGCAAACAGAGAGTTGGTTAGGCAAACTCGATGGGACCGAATCGCTCATTTTGGTGAGACCGAAACGTTACGAAAGGAAAACAGAGAGTTTGCATTGCGAACTCGGTGGGACCGATCGCTCATCTCGGTTGGACCGAAATGTTACGAAGGAAACAGAGAGTTTGCAATCCCATCTCGGTGAGACCGAGATCCCTATCGGTGAGACCAAAATAACTAGGGTTTCTGGCAGTGGTTATGCCAAATGAACTCTGTGGCGCCGGATAGATCAAATCGGTAGGGCCGAGTTTGACTTTTGGTTAGGGACATATGTGTATGTGAGAAAGTGGTTGAGGGCTTTTGGAGCATATCATTGAGCATTTTGAGCAAGCAAGCCATTAAGCAACAGCTCATCCCCTTTTAATAGTATTGGCTTTTCCTATGGACTCAATGTGATCTTGGATCACTAAAATGAAAAAGTAGAGTCTTGAGCTTGAGCCAATATGTGTCCTTAGCATTTTGAGAGGTCCACATTCCTAGTCCATGCCATGCCAATCAATGAACTTTCTGAAATGATCATCTTGAAAGAGTATTAGTTCAATGAGCTATATGTTGTTAGGAATTACCAAAACCACCCAGGGATAGTTGCGCTTTCAATCTACCCCTTTTTGGTAATTGATGACAACATATAGATCAAAGCTTCGACAAATGATAATAAGACTTGAATGCATCGTCGCTTTGAGAAGTATATGCTAAGTAAGAGCTCCCCCCTAAATTTGTGCATTATTTAAAATTTGCTTTTGAATGCAAATGCACAATCGATTAGGATCATGGGTTACTCTTCCATGTCACATACATCTTGGTGGAGCGCTCAAATGATAAAAAGTAAAAATATGCACTCATCACCAAGGCAAAGTGAATGATCATACAAGAGATATAAAAGATGACGTCATTCAAGCACGAGCATTAATGTGGGATATGATCAAACACATGATCATACAAGTATCTCACACACATAGACATAAAGTATCAAGAAAGCACACAAAAGTATCAAATAGCAAAAGAGACAAAGGGAGCAAAAACACTCTCTCTCGAAGCCTATGATCTATACATTTCTCCCCCTTTGGCAACAAGTTACCAAAAAGTTTGAAAATGCATAGTGCTATGCGTCTCTCTAGGCTTGATCTTCGGTAGGAGGAGTTGAGAGGACTCCAAGGATGAATGCATCTGTGGAAGTTGATGGAGCTAGTGGAGTTGTAACTGGAGGTGGCACTGATGCTGTTGCTGCAGGTGCTGATGTAGTTGCTCTTGCATCAGCCATAGGCATTGCAGCAGATCTCTGGCTTCTTGGCACTCTTTGAAAGGCATCTGTGGTAGCCTGCCCTTTCCTCTCCTCAGCTTCTTCCTGGAGCTGCTCAACTGCTGTCTGCATCTCTGTCACTTTAAGATCAAGATCATAGAACTTATTTTCAATGATCCTTTCAATGCTCTCTTGGTTTTGAGTCAGGGTGGCCAAGCCCTTCTCTATCCTCAATGTTGCTTGAATTAGATATGCAAGTTGATCTTGTTTGGTCTTGAGAAACTTTTGAGATGACTCTTCAACACTTGGCATCTTTGCAGCTTTGTCAGCCTTAGCTTTCTCTCCCTTTTCTTGTGCCTGCACAGATGTGGGATCTTCTTCATTCATGAAAATAGTGTTGTCCTCAAAGTCTGGTCTCTAGGGTAGATGCTCCTTAACTAACAAGTAGGTGCATGTGCCCATCTTTGAGTTGATGAGCACCTGAATATGTGCAGCATACCCACATGATCTCTTCTGATCTGCAGCTGTCCTCTTGATTGTTTCCACAATCAGGCTCATGACTTTAAACTTTCGGGGCACATCAAACAATTGCAGCAAAATGATAGAATGGCCTCTGATCATCTTGTGATCTCCAGATTTTGGCAATAAGGTATGCCTCGGGATAGTGTTGATTGTGGCCAAACCAGACAACAAATAATGAACAGACCGAAGCTTATGAGTTTCCAAGGCTTTATTTGGAATTTCTTTGTACATGTTGTCCATTGAGTTGTGGTCTTTCTTCTTCTTGGCATAGACATCCAAGTAATCTTCATGCTCTTCTGACTTGTTTCGGCTATCACTCTGATCAGACATACTGGCAAAGCAAACTGACAGTAGACCATGTGAATAGTTATAGATGAGATAGAGTGGATGAGCATCACAAAGTGTAGAGTTTTTGCAAAACAAATGAGTCAAAAACTTAGATTTAGTTTTCCACACAAAGCATTTCAGATCTATTGATTTGTTAAACTCAGTGACACTGAAGCAACTTTTGGAATCTAAACTAGTGAAATCGGACAGACCGAGTCACAGTTCTGTGACTCTGAGATTGGTAGGGTTTCACAGAGAGTTGAATTCGGTCACACCGATTTGCAACTTTCGGTCAGACCGAAAATGCAAGTGCAATGGCCAAAGCCAAATTGGTGAGACCGGTTTCCACAACTCGGTCAGTCCGAGATGAGTTCGGCCGAATCCTAACCCTAAATTTTCGAATCAAATCTAATCTAATGGATGTTCTTGTTGGACAGGATGATCTCACACGTGGTAAAGGACATGGCATTTGGTTTGTGCTAAGAATCGGAGTAAGGAACAACACAAAGTTTTGAACTCATACCCTAGTTCGGCGGTGAGTTCGCTACGACGGCAATGGCGGAGTTGAATTCCGTTGACGGCGGTGGAGACCAGTGGCGGGAGGTCGCTGGCGACGAGAGGACGTTTCGGAGATCTGAGGCGGCAAAGCAGGACACGCGCGGGCTGAGAGGTTTTGGAGAAATTTCCAAAATTTAACCCGTCGGTATATATATCCTAACACTGTCGGTGTGACCGAGTGCAACAACTCGGTGGCACTGAGATGCAGAATCGCAAGTGGTTACTGCAACTCGATGTGACCGAAAATTTCTAATCGGTTGCACCGAGATTGAAAACCTAGATCAACTCAGTGAACTCGGTCAGACCGAAAAGGATGAATCGGTCAGACCGAAATGCACAGAGAGGTTTTGTAAGTTTAAGTCTATGACGAATCGGGAACCCCGAGTGCTCCTCACACAGAGTGTTTGAATCTGACTTGATCAAACTTTGTGATGTAGCATGAATAGAGTTTGAGACGAGAAAAGCATAGATAGCTAGAAGAAGTTCTTAGGCATTCTTGTCCATCCAATTGGCAAAAGAAAAGGAGACAAACAATCAAAGCAACAAATGGATGTCCTCGAATGAGTAAAATATGCAATCAACATGCTCACACAATAAAATGGCAAATGAAATATGTGACAAAGCATGCACAAACACTCTAGCATCTATCAATAAATTGGCGATGACTAGGTCATCTATATATGAGTATATTGACATAGGAGTCAAATGAGAACATTTGATTATAGGTCATACTCATCGTTTAAGCGTAAGTGGGGTTACCACCTTTACATAAAGCATTGTTGTGTTCACACCATTAGAGTTGCTTTTGCTCAATTTTTAGAGTAAAGCTCCCCCTAGATGTGATATCCCCCCTAAGAGGGATTAACTAACCTTGGGTTTTGTCGATGATGACTTCATGTAGATGTTGAAGATGTGGATGCTCAATGTTGATGTAGATCATTTGGAGCGATCCATTGGAGTGAGTTGCACTTTCAATACATACACGGGTTAGTCCCACAAGGAACAAACAAGGATATCCATAGACATAGAGTGATGTTCACACAAGATGATGTCCATGAAAGCATTAGGTTACCTTGTCCCTCGTCTTACCAACAAGAGAGTTTGTGACTCCTTGGAATAGTACAAGATGTGGAAGTTGTTTGCACTTGTCCTCGCCAAAATTATATGAGTGAAGTATGTTGGCGGAGTCACCCTCAAGAACTCTCTAGTTCTTCTTTTTCGGGATCCACATCATCTTGATGGGAATCCTTGGAGTTGTAGTCGTACTTGATGAAGTAGAACTTGATGTAGTCTTGGGAACCCACTTGACCAAGGCCTTGGGAGCTTCTTCAAATGCATCAATCTCCTCTTGAAGCTTGTCCTTGCCCTTTTGCTTGTGGTCTTGTGGTGGAAGATCATCTTGAGCTTGTGTCCCCTTGAAGGAAGTAGGGTCATACTTCTCTTGTTGAGGAACAAACTTTGTCTTGGGGTATTGATCTTCTTCCCACTCAACTCCATTGGCATTGAACTTTCGTTCAAAACCAACACCTTGATTCTTCCAGTGCCTTCCTTGCTTGCATACAATTTTCTCAAATTGCTTACTCCCGGAAAGACTCTTGTAAACACCTTTCTCCATAATTCCCTTCAATAAGCTATTTTCTAGCTCAAGTGTAAATTGGCTAAGAGAATCATTAGTGGAATCAAGAGAACTACTAGAAGCAACAATATTGGATTTAACATGATCATTGTTACTACTAGAAGAAGAATCTTTCTTGTTCTTGTTGCTAGATTTTACTTTTGGCATGTAAGTAGACAAGAGTAAACGCTTGCGAAGATCATCATTGATTGCTTTTAAGAACCCATGCTCTTGCTCAAGATTGAGATTTTCAAAGCGTAGCTTCTCATGAGTCTTTAAAAGTTCTCGATGATCTTCCAAGGTAGTTTCATGAGCTAACTTAAGAGTGTTTAGTTCTTTAGTTAGACGGTCAATCTCCTTCTTATCATCATCATTCTTTTTATCTTGATTATCATGATTGATGGCAAGTTCATCATAGTTTTCATCACTAGAGTTGTCAACAAGTAAATCATCATCACCTAGCAAATCATCTTCATCACTATTGAAATCAACATACTCGGGGTGTGATACCTTTGGGCCTTTAGCCATGAAGCATCTTCCAATTCCTTCATTTGGTGAGTCAAATATGTCGTAGGAGTTGGTTGACACAAGTGCTAGACCGACAACACCTTCATCTTGAGTATATTCGGAGTCGGAGTGATAACTTCTTTCGGAGTGATGGTCGGAGTCGGAGCCGGATACCCATTCACCAACATGAGCTTGATGTCTTCGTTTTGTGTAGCTCCTTGATGACTTGTCCTTTCTTTCCGAATCCTTGCTTCTCCGTGAGGGTCTTCATTCATAACGATCATCTCTACTCCTTCTCTCTCTAGATGGTGATTCTTCTCTTCTACTTCTTCTCTTGGGAGAATCTTCTCTTCTCTTGTAGGGGGCCGTACACTCATTGGGATAGTGTCCGGGCCTTCCACAATTGTAGCAGTTTCGCTCTCGACTAGAAGATCTTTTGTCATTGTAGGACCTTGACTTGGAGCTTCTATCTTTGCTTCTACTCTTGTAGAACTTGTTGAAGTTCTTCACCATTAGGCTCAATTCCTCATTGAAGGTTTGTTTCTCACTTGATGATGTAGGAGCATGACATGAGGCTTTGTAAGCACCACTTGACTTGTTGTGAAGCTCTTACTTATCCTTGAGTGACATCTCATGAGCAACAATTCTTCCAATGACTTCCCTTGGCTTGAGATCTTTGTAATCGGGCATCATTTGGATCAATGTGCACACGGTATCATATTTTCCATCCAAGGCTCTTAGGATCTTCTTGATGATGAATCTACCGGTCATCTCTTCACTTCCTAAGCCGGCAATCTCATTTGTGATGAGAGCAAGCCTAGAGTACATTTCAGCGACACCTTCTCCATCCTTCATTTTGAACTCGGTCAAGTTGACTTTGAAGCACATCCAATTTGGATTCCTTGAAGGAGTCGATACCGTCGTGCATATCAATCAAAGTATCCCAAATTTCCTTTGCATTCTCAAGACGGCTGATTTTGTTGAATTCTTCGGGGCACAATCCGTTGAAGAGGATATCGCAAGATTGAGCATTGTATTGCAACATCTTCAACTCTTTCACGGTAGCTTCACGGTTCAGTTCTCTCGCATCAAAGAATTCACCTTTCAAGCCAATACACACAATAGCCCAAACGGCGGGGTTATGGTCAAGAAGATGCATTTTCATCTTATGCTTCCAACTAGCAAAATTAGTACCATCAAATTAAGGACCTCTACGGTGGTAATTTCCCTTGCTAGACGCCATACTCTCCTAGGTTGTGGAACCAATGCTATGATCACCAAAAGCTATGGAAATCAAGGCAAATGGAGACCAAAGCTCTGATACCACTTGTAGGATTGAAAGTATGCCTAGAGAGGGGGTGATTAGACTACTTAACCAAATAAAAATATAGCCTTTTCCCAATTTTAAGTCTTGGCAGATTTTAGCAACTTAGCACAAGTCAAGCAATCAACCTACACATGCAAGTCTAAGAGTATAGTAGCGGAATGTAAATCATTTGCATATGAAGGTAAAGGGAGGAGTTTGGAGGGAGCAAACGCAATGTAGACACGGAGATTTTTGGCACGGTTCCGAGAGGTTGTGCTATCATACATCCACGTTGATGGAGACTTCAACCCATGAAGGGTAACGGTTGCGCGAGTCCACGGAGGGCTCCACCCACGAAGGGTCCACGAAGAAGCAACCTTGTCTATCCCACCATGGCCATCGCCCACAAAGGACTTGCCTCACTAGGGTAGATCTTCACGAAGTAGGCGATCTCCTTGCCTGTACAAACTCCTTGGTTCCACTTCACAATCTTGTCGGAGGCTCCCAAGTGACACCTAACCAATCTAGGAGACACCACTCTCCAAAAGGTAATAGATGGTGTATTGATGATGAACTCTTTGCTCTTGTGCTTCAAATGATATTCTCCCCAACACTCAACTCTCTCTCACAGATTTGGATTTGGTGGAAAGATGATTTGAGTGGAAAGCAACTTGGGGAAGGCTAGAGATCAAGATTCTTGTGGTTGGAATGGAATATCTTGGTCTAAACACATGAGTAGGAGGTTCTCTCTCAAAAAATGTATGCTGGAAGTGTAGGTACGTTCTGATAGCTCTCTCCATGAATGAAGAGTGGGTGGAGGGGTATATATAGCCTCCACACAAAATCTAACCGTTACACATGATTTACCAAACTCGATGGGACCGAATCATGAAACTCGGTCAGACCAATTTAGTTCAAAATGTGAACGTTAGGCTTTTCGGTGGGACCGACATGTCAACTCGGTGGAACCAATTTTATTAGGGTTAGGGCATAACGTAATTTCGTTGAGACCGATCAGATAAACTTGGTGAGACCGATTTCTTTAATAGGCATGCAGAGAGTTGGTCAGGCAAACTCGGTGGGACAGGATCACTCCTTTCGGTGAAACCGAAACGTTACAAAAGGGAAACAGAGAGTTTGCATTGCAAACTCGGTGGGACCGATCGCTCATCTTGGTTGGACCAAAACGTTATGAAGGGAAACAGAGAGTTTGCAATCCCATCTCGGTGAGACCGAGATCCCTATCGGTGAGACCGAAATAACTAGAGTTTCTGGCAGTGGTTATGTCAAATGAACTCGGTGGCGCCAGATAGATCAAATCGGTGGGGCCGAGTTTGACTTTTGGTTTGGGACATATGTGGATATGAGAAAGTGGTTGAGGGATTTTGGAGCATATCACTACGCATTTTGAGCAAGCAAGCCATTAAGCAACAACTCATCCCCTTTTAATAGTATTGGCTTTTCCTATGGACTCAATGTGATCTTGGATCGCTAAAATGAAAAATTAGAGTCTTGAGCTTGAGCCAATATGTGTCCTAAGAATTTTGAGGGGTCCACTTTCCTAGTCCATGCCATGCCAATCATTGAACTTTCTGAAATGATCATCTTCAAAGAGCATTAGTTCAATGGGCTATATGTTGTTAGGAATTACCAAAACCACCCAGGGATAGTTGCACTTTCAGCCTCTCGCCTTAGGAGCTCCTAGAATTTTCCTTTGCGAACGAGAGAGGGTTGTTGTGGCGAAGAATAAGCTCGAAAGGACACGACACCATTGCATGCATGGAGTTCTTACAACAACCCATTACCAGGTAAGTTATCAACCCTGTGTTGATAGATCTGAAACTAAAGTTAGATTTCTACTAAATGACTCTCGGCTTTGTATCATCGTCTGAATCAGATGCTCTCTCTGCTTCTATTATGGACAATAGTGAAAGCCCAATGGATCTGCCACCTTACAAGGTGGTCCCATTGATAATGAACTAGAATGAGTGGAGGTGGCAGGCATGAGTGTAGATGCTTAAATCTGTGAGGAATAAGTTGGCTGGATGGAAGACGGGAGATCTTGCATAAGGTGTCCCGGTTGTCGGCATGTAATACGAACACTCAAGTCCCGGGCTAGAGTAAGAGGTTTGTGCATAACACAAAAAAACAATAATTTTAGTTTGAATGTTGCAAGTCATAAGAAATTCAGTAAGTGCTACCAATAGTGATTGCATTAGCAGATGACAGATAGTTTAGCGATGATAACCCACAAGTGTAAGGGATCAATTGTAGATTTTTTTTGATAAGTAGAGCGTCGAACCTAACAAAGAGCATAATAAATTGGTAATAGAAAATAACAAGGAATCAACGTAAAAGATGCAAAGAGTGTTTTGATTATTTATTTGATCATAAGAATAGTTGCAAGAATGTAATTCTTATAAAAAGTGTAACAGCGTAGTATGTTGTATTACTAGTAGGGATCAAATCGTTCTCAATATCGTTGTAAATTCCATCAAGTTGGTTTCACCTAGTTCTATTCAGTATAAATTTCATTGCCTTGATACTTGTTGTCTGGTGGAGCCTGTGCTAATGTACTATCTCACTTAAACAACATACATACTTATGCTTATACCCTTAATGCAAGCATCCACAAATACAACAAGAGTAATTAAGAAAACAAATAAACAAAACATTAAATCCTAGGGTCCCATCAATTCCTCATGAAGTAGTTTGTAAATTTAGGGTTTGGTAATATCTGTCACCCCAGCCACCCAATAACTCAATGCTCTCGTCTAGGCCCATAAAGGTGAAGTGACATGCATTCGATGTTTGAACATCACCACTAGAGAATCACACCACACCTTAATATCAAGACATTGAACTTTATTTACTCACACATAAATATTACTCCCAAGTTCCCAAGATCATGAAGGGCTACTCACAAATCATCATATAGATCATGATCGGTGGAGGCCACTGAAGGAAATATGCCCTAGAGGCAATAATAAAGTTGTTATTTTATATTTCCTTATTCATGATAAAGGTTTATTATTCATGCTAGAATTGCATTGGTCGGTGATACGTCTCCAACGTATCTACTTTTCCTAACGCTTTCCCTCTTGTTTTGGACTCTAATTTGCATGATTTGAATGAAAACTAACCCGGACTTACGCTATTTTCAGCAGAACTACCATGGTGTTGTTTTTGTGCAGAAATAAAAGTTCTCAGAACGGAACAAAATTTGTGAGGATTTTTTTCATAATAAAAGAGAATTACTGGAGCCAAGAACCACCGGAGGGGGCACCTCAGTGGGCACAACCGACCAGGGTGCCCCTCTCCAGGCGTGCCCAGGTGGGTTGTCCCCACTTGGTGGCCTCATAGACTCTGAAACCGACGCTATAATATCACATTTTTCCAGAAAAAAATCTGGAGAAAGAATTATCGCGTTCCACGAGACGGAGCCACCGTCACTTCCTATTCTTCATCGGGAGGCCAGATCTGGAGTCCGTTTGGGGCTCCAGAGAGGGGGATCTTCGATCTTCGTCATCACCAACCCTTCTCCATCGCCAATTCCATGATTCTCCCCACCGGGAGTGAGTAATTCCTTCATAGGCTCGCTGGTTGGTGAGGAGTTGGATGAGATTCATCATGTAATCAAGTTAGTTTTGTTAGGGCTTGCTCCCTAGTATCCATTATGTTTTGAGATTGATGTTGCTATGACTTTGCCATACTTAATGCTTGTCACTTTGGGGCCGGGTGCCATGATTTCAGATCTGAACTGTTTATGTTATCAAAATTATATCCATGTTCTAGATCCGATCTTGCAAGTTATAGTCACCTACTACGTGTTATGATCCGGCAACCCCAGAGTGACAATAGTCGGGACCACTCCCGGTGATGACCGTAGTTTGAGGAGTACATGTATTCATTGTGTGTTAATGCTTTGTTCCGGTTCTCTATTAAAAGGAGGCCTTAATATCCCTTAGTTCCCAATAGGACCCCGCTGCCACGGGAGGGTAGGACAGAAGATGTCATGCATGTTCTTTTCGTAAGCACGTATGACTATTTACGGAATACATGCCTACATTATATTTATGAACTTGAGCTAGTGCCCTATCGCCCTAGGTTATGACTGTCACATGAGGAATATCATCCAAAAAATTACCAATCCAATGCCTAAGAATTTCTCTTATATTGTTCTTGCTATCGTTATTGTTGCACTCGCTACAAAACTACTGCTATCACTGTTACCGTTACTATTACTGTCGCTACTATTATCAAAACTATCATACTACTTTGCTACTGATCACTTTGCTGCAGATAATTAATCTCTAGGTGTGTTGAATTGAAAACTCAGCTGCTAATACTTGCAAGTATTCTTTGGCTCCCCTTGTGTCGAATCTATAAATTTGGGTTGAATACTCTACCCTCGAAAACTGTTGCGATCCCATATACTTGTAGGTTATCAAGACCTTTTTCTGGCGCCGTTGCTGGGAGCATAGCTATTTTTGTTGAGTCACTTGGGATTATTCTCAATTTATCACTATGAAGAATCTGAAGGATGCTAAGACTAAGATTTTTCCCTCTAAGACGAGGGGAGGCAAGGAATTTCCATCTAGCTCTGCTTTAGATTCACCTTCTGTTATAAGTAAACTTGCAACACCGCCACATGCTATTAATCCAGATATGTCGCAAGTTATTGATGATGCTACTTCTGCTATGAATGATACTTATGATCATGCTAGTACCTTGCTTGATGATGATGTGCCACTAGGTGACTTTCTTGATGAACAAATTACTAGAGTAAGACAACATGATATTGTTGAAACTGATGATGAACTTGAAACTGAAAATCTTGAAACACCTACTAGAACTATCCCTCCTAGATAATAATTGCCAAAAATACCGGAAGGTTATGTTATGAATGAGGAGAAATCTAGAGATATTCTTGCTTGTAAGGATAGAGATGATCTAGAGAAATTATTATGCAAATATGAAGAAAAATTCTTGAATGCTAGAATGCAATATAATACTAAGTTTGCTACTTCACCTATCTTTATTGATGATAAAGATTATGAATTCTCTGTTGAGCGAGAGTTAATTACTTTGGTTAAATCTGATCCTTTCCACAGTTATGAAACTGAAACTGTTGTGGCACATCTTACTAAGTTGAATGACATAGCTATATTCTCAAATTATTTTCGTGGTGAGAAAACTCGCTATTACTATATTCTCAAATTATTTTCGTTCTCATTAAAGGGTTATGCTAATGCTTGGTACAATACTCTTGCTCCCGGTTGTCTGCATAGTCCCCAGGATATGATTTATTACTTCTTTGAAAAATATTCCCTGCTCATAAGAAACAAGCTGCCTTACAGGAAATATTTAACTTTGTAAAAATTGAAGAAGAGAGTCTCCCACAAGCTTGGGGGAGGCTTCTCCAATTTCTTAATGATTTGCCTGGTCATCCTCTTAAGAAAAATGAAATACTTGATATCTTCTATAATGGACTAACCGATGCTTTTAGGGATTTCCTAGATAGTTGTGCTGGTTGTGTTTGCAGGGAACGAACTATTGGGCAAGCTGAATAATTATTGAATAACATATTGAAAAATTATGATGATTGGACTCTTCCTGAACCACCACTTAAACCCACTCACAAGAATAGGGGTACACTGGTACGCGTCGGTGCTATACAAACGGTTTTAACCCCTTTCTGCGACGACATTTGGAACCATCACCTAGTGAGTGACGGTGATAGGGGGGGGGTCCTTCCCACACGACCCAGAAACTGTCGGGGATATGCCTCCTGGCACTCACACTCGGCAAAATGAGTTCGTGTGCGACCGACGAGCACTCAAATATGAAAATACGTACAGTAGAGCTAAAAATGCAATTATACAGGCAAAATTGTTTCCGGTCACAATTACATCCCACACAGTCAGTCCCCGCTAAACGTTTCCATTCGTATGTACATCCCACACAACCTTTCCAAGGAAAACATTTCCGTTCACAGGTACATCACACACAATTTTCCCCTTATATCGTTTGTGATAGCGTTGCCACTGCACACGATAGTAACAATTTTATCGTTTGCGTTATTGAACACGGTGTGTAGAAGAAACCGGGTGGCAAAGGTTGTCCATCACACACAGTTTTTATGTCGTAAACATTTGCGCAAGGTGGCCTAACACAAACAGTTTTCAAGAGAAGGTCGTGTGTGATTGTTCATTGATCCAACACGGTTTATTCCTAGAAACCATGTGCATTTCCTGAGGTCATCGCCCATGGTATTTTTTGAATAACATTTGCAATTTCAAAACCCAATTAGCAGGCTAATTCACCATTAGTAGGCTAATTGCCCTATTATTAATAATCCATTTATTAATCTAATTGACATTCATATTAAGTACATGATATATTTCATTTCCATATTAAGGAAGCAGGATTTCATAACTGAAATACATCAGAGTACAACATGATATAGCTTCAGCACTCATCTACCCCATTAGACAACTGCACCAGCACCAAGTTTCACATGCAACATGTAGAACCTTTCGAAATTAGCATCATAGACGGTATATCGACAGATGCATCTCATCTGGAAAACTTCTGAAACGGAAGGCAAATATTGAGCCTTCATTCATGTTGAAGGTCTTTGCAACTTTAGGCTTGCGCCTGTGGATGATTGACTGTCCGTCCTTCGTCCTCTTCAGGAACACTTCAATATTGAACTATGGGTGCTGTACGAAACCTTCCTCGCCTCCTGACCATAGAGGTGGTTTGAGAGGTAATCATCAGTGAACTGCTTTGGAAAGGCCTGAAAACAAGGATGTGCATAAATATCTTCTCTATATTGGAAATGGGGCAAAGGAATAAAAAAAGGCAAGGTATAATAGTTAGTACTATCTTGTAGTGAACTAATGTCTTCTTCATTATGCAGACAAAGATCTTGTTGTTTTTTGTCGCTAATTTCTTTATCCTAACAATATTTCTGAGTTTCTTGACTTAATTGATATTCATGGACAACTCATTCCCCCATATGCAAAAAGGGTCGAACAGTGGGTCAAAACCTCTGATAGCAGGACCTACATGTGCAAGACCAAATTGTTAAAAACCTAAATATTAGAATTATTCCTGCAATTGCACAATAATGTGCTATTAGACAACGGACCATGCACGTGCTAACCTCGATTGTAAACCTCAGTGCTTCCCATTGTTTCCCTGCAACACATATAAGGTAGTTAGCCATTAGGTTAAGTAAGGGTTTGCATGCTATCAGTAATATATGTTGATGAAAAATAAGCACATTGGAGATTCATCAGATTAATTCAAGCCACATGGAAAACCCATTTATCCAAACCAAGCATGATTAAGAACTAGGAAATATAACACTTGTATATGTTCCTCATGTATTAAGTGCAGCCAAATTCGATTTATTCCTCACATGCACAAAAATACGAAATTCCACCCATGACAATTGGACATCGCATTGCAGAATTGAACCAAGAAGTTAACTAAACACCACAACAAATGAACCAAACATTAACTGAGCACCACACTACACAATATATCATACTCCTAATAGAAGATCAGAAAGTTAACCAAACCAAGCCTGCTTAACAACTTGGAAATATAGAAATTATTTTTGTTTCTCATGTATTTACTACAGCCAAATTCATTTATTCCTCACATGGTATACAATAACAGAATGCACCCACAACTATTGAACATCGCATTGCAGAATTGAACCAAACAGTTAACTAAACACCACAACACAAATGAACTAAACTTTAACTGAGCACCACATTGCACAATGTATAACCAAACCAAGCATGCTTGGCAACTTAGAAATATAGCAATTGTATTTGTTTCTCATGTATTTTGTAAAGATAAATTCGATTTATTTCTCACATGGAAGACAATACAAAATTGCAGCCTGAAGAATTAAACATCACATTTGCAGAATTGAACCAAACAGTTAACTGAAGACGACGACTAATTAACAAAATAGTTAAGAAGTGAGCACCACACTGCACGACATATAGAACATATACACTAGAACAACATATTGCATGGTAAAATTAGACATCACAATTCACTAGAATTTGTGAAGGAAAGGCAGGAGCACCACACGCAATGGGTAAACCGAGCATGCTTAACCGGCGTAGCTAGCAAATGGCAAGGTGCTCCTCCAAGATCTGGGGGTCGGCACGAATGACAGCCATCGTGACCTCATCCGCGCGTGCGGCCACGATTTGCTTCTCCGCTGCCAAATTCTCCTTGACATCCTGGCTATACTGCGTGCACCATGGCTTAGGGCGGCACTTATTTGGTGGAGGGGTTGGTGATTTGGGTGGAAGGTGTCGCGTCGGCGGCCGGGGCATGTGGGATGTGGAAGGAGGAGGAGGATGGGGGTCGTGTGTGGATTACCTGCCGAGATAGACGTGGCCGAGCAACGTGAAGGAGGGTCGCCGGCGAGGAGGCATCACTGCAAGCAAGGAGTGAAGGTTTCAACTTGGAAAGGAAGGCGGAAATAGGGGAAATGTGGCTTTTGGTAAAGGGGGGGGGGGCGGGGAGGTAGATATTTTCGCGGAAGCCGAAAATTTGGAATCGCTTCAGCGAAAAAACTGGCATGTAAAGTGTCATCAGACATGGTCCCTTATTCAGAACTGTGTACGATATGTGAACATCACAAACGATTCAGATAGCTTAACCCGTGTGTGATGAGTTTGAACGTCAAAAAATTTGGTTCGAATTTCACTGGTTACAGTGGTCATCCATGTCATTGCATAATTTGGGTACACAAAGGAGACTACAACACAGCCACACTTCTTAATCGAGCAAGTTCAGCAATTAAACAGAGCTAGCTGACCTAAACATTACTCGAACAAATTAAAGACCGACACTCTTAATTAGACAAAACAAAGAGTACTACTACGGTTGGTGCTCGTTGATCTCCGCCGCCGCCTCCATGTCCAGATCGCGCCCGACAGTCTCCTGGGGAAGGGGCTCCATGGCATCCATCTCACCATACTCGGCAAGCATCTCGCCATCCGTGTTCGTCATCTCTTTGGAAAAGTCCGCCACGAGCTGGGCGTGGGCGGCCGCGATCTGGGCTTGGACGGGCTCCGTCGTTGCAAGGTATGTGGCGGAGGAACAGACGGCTGCTCGCACGCTCTCGGCGATTGCCAACTCTTCGACTGTGGGTTGCCGACCATTGTCGGAGAAGCTTCGTTCGATTTGTGCCGTGAGCGCCACGAGTTGGGCGTGGGCGGCCTCGACATGGTCCTGGGAGGCCTCCATCAGGGCTAAGGCCGCCGCTGCGGAACGGACAACTGGTGTGCCGCTCTCGCCAGATGCTATCCCCGAGGCAGATGTTGCTGCCGCCACCTGAGAAGCAACAACGGCCGTTTGGGCTGGCTTGGCCGCCAGTCGCAGATTGCGGCCACGCTTATGCACGTTGTTAGCACGCGCATGGCGGCTGCGGCTGCGCTCTCGCCGGAGTAGGCCACCGAAGTTGCCCTCATGACGTGGGTCCACGTGCCCATCTTTCACCGGCGACGAATGAACAGTGAAATGATATTTGGGTAGTGAGCTAGTGTGCTTGAGACGCCGGTTGTGGACTGTAGCGATGCACCTTCTCGCGTAAGCCATATGCGTACTTTACACCGACGGTGCTCCAGGATATTTTGTGCTGCATCTCACACGGTTGGTGATAATAAACTGCGTGGGATCTACTTGATTATTCATCTTGATTTGAATTACATAATGGGGTCACAGCGGCAATGGACGGTGTTTGAATTGCTAGACCTTTTATCTGCAGTGAACATGCAACTATATGTGTGTCGTAAAAGAATTGGAATTATTCAGGGTTAGTTTGAACATTTTACACATTAAATTGGTTTTCTAGCCATTTCAGGTGCACAATTCAAAATTAAACTACATGCACATGCTCCAGTGCACCAACATGGGTTGTAAAATCATATATGTGTCCATGGGTTTATACTTATGTCCCATGCAAGAAATGGGGCTGAAATTCGAACACCACGGCACCGTGGCTCTCCGGCAAACATCGACGTACTTGCTTTTTGTAATTCTAGTAAATCCAAAATTCGTTCGAAATTCATGAAACTTGGCATGCTACCATGGAGCGGCATCAACATGCCGTGGTAAAATTTTAGTCCCATTTAGGGCAGGTTTGGGTGTAAGCTTCTCGTAAACCAGAGCTTCTCACAACAAGTGTGATGGTTTTGGTAGGGAACGTTTCACCTTTCTGGACGAAATGATATCCGTTGCCTCTTCTCGATTTCAATTTTTTTTCCTTGTGTCAACATAGAACAACATGAGTGTTGTGTCAATTTTTGGGATTTTTTGGGGTTC